>JAAALK010000079.1:39883464-40483464 GCA_019279435.1 Zizania palustris
TCTGGCCGAGGAGTTCGTCGGTCTTCGGATCCCTCCCCTCGGAGCCAACTGGCCAATCGTGATCCCACAAGCCTCGGAGGGGGACCTCCGAAACTTAGGTACACCTTTTCCCTGCTGCATCATATTATATGAATAGATTAGTTATACTCATACTTCTATACCTTTTCCTTTCAGCGGCGCCTCTGGCATTGGCTCCGGAAGACATAGTTCGGGCCACCGAACGAATTCTCGGAGCCCCTTCGGTGGCCGAGAGGCAGAGAAGGCTGGAGTTGGTGGGGAGTTGGGAGCGATCGAACAGGGTGTGGAGAGCCCTCGGCATGGAGCCCCCGTAGCTTCCCGACTTCGCCCCAACCGGAGCAGCTGGCCGCAAGAGGAAAGCAGCGGCCGAGCCCTCCAAGAAAGCTGGTAAGCAACCGCTTCAGAAGAAGGCAGCGAGGCAACCTCCCCACTTGACGCCAGCTTCGTCTTCTTCGTCGCCGGACGAGCGGAGCCCAACTCCCGAAGAGGCAGAAGACTCCGAAGGCGCGACGGCGAAGGCTTTCGAAGCCTACCTCCTGATTGACGAAGATATGGGGGAGGTCCCCCCAGACATCTCCGTCAGGGAGGGGGTTAGTGTAACTCCAATGACTCCTCCCGCACCCGTCGCCGTGCCGGTGGAGTCGGACTCTACTCCCGACTTGCCCTCACTCGAAGCGGTCCCTACGGAGACTGCAACTCCGATGGAGGATACCGAGGGTAGGACCTCGGGGGATGACTTCGCCAATATCCTCCGGATGTACGAAGTCTTGGAGGATCCGGCGATCCTTCCTCAAGAAGCTCTTAGAGGTATTCTTCCGGAGCTCCTCCTTCTTTGTCAACATTCGCCTGCTATCTGTAAAACATGCTTATTAATTTTGTTATTGAAGCAGTTACCTCTTCGGGTACCGAAGCTTTGGTGGCGCCGGAAGTCCCTGCTTCCTCGGAGACGGTTATCCGAGCGGACCCTTCTGCTCCTCTGGGGGCTCCGAGCCTGGTGGCAGAGAACGTGTCCTTCGGGGCGGACGACGTGCTTCCCGGGACGGAGTTGGCTCCGGCCGCGGCTACCTCGACCACCGAAGTCGCTTCCGACAATGTGGTTCCGGCCGGAGGGGTGGCGGCCGGGGGTCTGAGTGCTCTTGCTTCTCCTCCCTTCGTGCCGGGGAGGGGTAAGAGCATTTCTAGCCTCGGCCTTCGTCCTGGCCAAACCGCACCCTCCGTCGGTAATTCGGAGGACGAGGCCGCAGCGGACGACGCCCGAGCTTTGTCCTGGCTTCCTCTACTGGCTCCTTTCTTGGAGCACCGGAGCGGCCTTCGAGGACTCCTGGAGCCCCTAGCAGAGTGAAGCCAAGATATTGCTAACTCGGAGATGGTCTCCGCCTTGAGCGAGACTAGGGCTTCGACCCTCAACACAGCCCTCGAAAGGGCTGCCCTTCAGGTATGAAAAAGTCACCACAGTTGCTATATTTTAATGGTCATAACTTCTTTAGTGCTTACCTAGTTTTCCTTGCAGCAATTTGCCCTGGCTAGAGCGGCAGCGACTTCCACCGAGGTCGAAATTAATCGACTCAACCGGAAGGTCACCACCCTCCAGGCGGCCCTCAATGACTCCACCGGGAGGTCCCTCAGACTAGAGGAAGAAGTTTTGGAGGAACGGAAGGTTAGGGAAGCATCTGATGAAGCCCTTGAAGCCCTTCGTTCGTCAGCCCAGGAAGCCAAAGCCGAACGCGTTGTCCTCCGCGCGGAGGTCGAAAAGCTTCGTCAGGACGCAGCTACCTCGAACGCACAGTTGGTGGAGCTTCGAGGGGCTCTTAGCCAAGCAATGGGTCAAAAGAGTTCTTTGATGCTCCGGGTGGCCGCAGTGGACGCGACTGTTGCGAACCTAGAAGCGGCAGAAAGGAAAAATTCCAGTACTGCTGATCGTACCTTGGAAGCTCTTCAGGGTACGTTGGAGTACTTCGGCACTATGTGCCCTTCGTCCTCCACCGCAGCCTATGAGCCACTCGACCGAAAGCTGACGAGGATCCAGGTTGCTTCGTCGCTGATGAAGAACTCCGGCATTCGGTACGGGGAGATCTCCAGACAGTGTGCTGGCATCGGGGTTCTTCGTCACCTTGAATCTCTTCGGATTCCTCTTGGCTCGGTTGGAAGCTCGTCCCCTGGAGGCTTTGCGGATGATGACTTGCTGCGGCCATCTTCGGAGGTGGCTTCGGCTTGGGAAGCCTTCCGATCAGCCTGGAAGACAGACCACAAGGTCGCTGCTAAGGCCTGGATCGACGAGGCCCGCCGGCAGAAGCAAGCTCAAACGAAGCCACCACTCCCAGCTTCGCCAGCCCCTCCAGTTCCAGCTCCGCCAGCCGACCCGCAGGTCTAGCCGCTTAGGACTGCTGTGTACCTGTAGCCTTGTAAACCTTGTTTTATTAATGAAAAAGTTATAAACAGTACTTGTCTTGGGTGTTCTGCTCTTTTTTAGGTTTTGTCATGCCCTTCGAGCCCTGACTTCGAACTTCTGGAAACTACCGCCGAGCTTCAAAAGGAGTGGGCAGTCCTTGAGAGTTTGAGACCTTACCGCCGCTCCCGCTTCTCTGTTCCTCGCGGAGACAGGGGGGAGGTTACCCTTGAAGTACGAAGGGACGTTTTATCTTATATTAAAGAGGAAGAGAAGGCGGAGGGGTCTTCATCTTCCGAACCTATTGACTGGTCCGACTCGGAGTACCAAGCCGAAAACCTTGCCGAGGCAGGCTCCGAAAGGCTCTTGACATGGGCTGAACTTCAGGAGGAACAGAAGAAACTGCGAGCCTCGAGAAAAAAGAGAAGTGCCCGGCCTAAAAAGACGACTTCAAGCTCCGAAGAGCAAAGTAGCCGCAGGGGTAGCTCTAGGGGTCGAAAGGGTCTCCGTTTTTATTTGGGTTTAGATAACAATTTTTCTTGATGTATGAGTGTGATATTTTAATGTGGGATGCTTCGACAGTATGCCGTGTGACTCCTATCCTCCTACCCCCTTGTGGGTGGCGGAGCCTTTATCATAAAAAAGGGTTCGCTAGGCACAATGATTGTCTGAACGCCTGCATGCCTCGAACTTTCACATCCCATCATCAAATTTTTTTTTGTTTTTTTTACGTATCCTAACAAGCCGGAACCTGGAAGCTGTAGTGTGGCCACCTTCGGCTCTTTTACAGACACTTCACACCCGGAGGCTTGAAATTCTGTTTTATTTAAAGTCCTTAGACTCTTCTACGGATCCTAACAAGCCGGAGCCTGGAATCCGTCGGTTGGCCACCTTCGGCTCTTTTACAGACACTTCGCACCCAGAGGCTTGAAATTCTGTTTTATTTAAAGTCCTTAGACTCTTCTACGGATCCGAACAAGCCGGAGCCTGGAATCCGTAGGTTTGCCACCTTCGGCTCTTTTACAGACACTTCGCACCCGGAGGCTTGAAATTCTGTTTTATTTAAAGTCCTTAGACTCTTCTACGGATCCTAACAAGCCGGAGCCTGGAATCCGTAGGTTGGCCACCTTCGGCTCTTTTACAGACACTTCGCACCCGGAGGCTTGAAATTCTGTTTTATTTAAAGTCCTTAGACTCTTCTACGGATCCTAACAAGCCGGAGCCTGGAATCCGTAGGTTGGCGGAGCCACTGAACCAATGGTTCGCAGTTAGCCCCTTGGGTCTTTGCGAAAAATGCTTGGCTCTACTAGCATCACCGACCTCCTAATGCGTCCATCAGGAGGATGGGATGTTCGAAGGGCAAAACAAATTTCAACCCTTATCTTTATTTATAGACAAAAGAAGTGTTACAAGTGATTACAAGGAAGCCTCAAGCGTAATATCTCTTAAGGTGCTCCGCATGCCACGCATGTTTCAACTCTTCTCCTTCTAAATTAGCTAATTTAAACGATCCGGGGTGTCCTGAGCGTAAGATAACATATGGTCCTTCCCATTTGTTTCCTAGCTTCCCCGGAGCTATTACACTTCGCAATACTAGATGACCTGGTTTTAACTCACTTAATCTGACTTTCGGGTCATACCACGTTTTTGTGTGCTCTTGGTACTTAGTCAGGTTGGCGACAGCTCGAAGCCTTGTCTCTTCTGACAAATCTATTGAAGTACTCCGATCATCTTCGTCTCCGTGTTGAATTACGCGAAGTGACTCCCCTTTGAGCTCCGTAGGGGTCATGGCTTCGTCTCCGAAGAGCAATCTGAATGGCGTGAAACCGGTTGATCTAGTTTGAGTGGTTCGGATGGACCATAAAATTTTAGGTAGCTCTTCGACCCATAGGCCCTTGGCCAATCCCACAATTCGGCGATTTAACCCGGAGAGGATATTCCCGTTGGCTCGTTCGACGGCCCCGTTGGATTGCGGATGTCGCACTGCTGCGAAGCATAGCTTAATGCCCAGTTCTTCACAAAATGTTTGAAAGGTATCAGCTTCGAACTGGGTTCCATTATCCACCGTTAATTCTCTGGGGACTCCGAACCTGCATATAATATTTTGCCAGAAGAATCTTTGTACGTTCTTCGAGGTGATGGCTGTTAGTGGCTCCGCTTCCACCCATTTTGAGAAGTATTCGATTGCTACCACCGCAAATTTCAACCCGCCTTTTGCTGGTGGGAAAGGGCCTATGAGGTCCATGCCCCATCTAGCCATCGGCCATACCGGGGCAATAACCTGAAGCTGAGCTGGCGGGCGATGGCTCCTTCTGCCCATCCATTGGCAGCCTTGGCATGCTCGAACCAGGTCTTCAGCGTCTCTGACGATTGTTGGCCAATAAAACCCTTGCCAGAGCGTCTTGCCTGCTAGTGCTCGAGGGGCTAGATGACCTCCGCACAGCCCTTCGTGGATGCCTCGAAGTATGTCTTGACCTTCAGGCTGGGAGATGCATCGAAGCAGTGGTGAGCATACTCCGGCTTTGTACAGCACCTCCCCAATAAGTTTGTAATTTCGAGCTCTTGATTGCAATCTTCGAGCTTCTGGGCCTTCCGGAGGGTCATTGCTACTTTGCAACATAGTTATTATCGGAGCTCGTCAATCCGTAGCTGGAATGTACATTACTTCTGATGAGGGTATTTGGTCAGCTGCTGGCTGCTCTAATTCTTCATAGAAAGCGCCCTCCGGGAGGTCTACTGCTCCTGCTGCAGCTTTTGCAAGAATATCTGCAAGTTGATTATCTGCCCGAGGTATGCTTCGAACTATAAACCCTTTGAATGCTGCTTCGGCCTTGCGGATTTCTTGAAGGTATTGTGCGAGATGTGGTTTTTTTGCTTGGAAGCTTTTGTCAATATGCCCCGCGACGACTTGGGAATCTGTTTTGATCACTATTCTTGTAGCTCCGAGTGCTTTAGCCTTCTGGAGGCCTAGCAATATTCCTTCATACTCGACAACGTTATTAGTGGTTCGGAAGTTGAGTCTTGCGGAATACATTGCCTTTTGCCCTGATGGTGACAGGATGACTGCCCCTGCCCCGGCACCTGATGCTTGATAGGCTCCGTCGGAGAATATTGTCCAGAAACCGTCGGAGGGTTCTTCCGGGGTCCATACTGCAGATGGAGTCCACTCTGCTACGAAATCTGCTATGATTTGAGATTTAACAGCCGTCCTCGCTGTGAAGGAGATTTCGAAGGGTGCCAGCTCGACTGCCCATTTTCCAACCCTGCCTGTGGAATCTTTGTTTCGGAGCATATCTCCAAGAGGATACGATGTAGGGACGATGAGGTTATGCGCCAAGAAATAATGTCTTAGCTTCCGCGAGGCCATTACTAGGGCATAAGCAAATTTTTCGAGCTCGGAGTATCTGATCTTGGCTCTGGATAATGCCTCCGACACAAAATAAATTGGGTTTTGTACCAGCTTCTCTTTAAGCTCGACTTCTCGGACCAGCACTGCGCTTACTGCTGAACCTGTTGCTGCAAGGTATAAAAGCAATGTTTCCCCTAGAAGGGGAACAGTTAAGGTTGATAATGTTCCGAGGTATGCTTTTATCTCTTCGAAGCTCTTCTGGCACTCCGGCGTCCAGCTGAAGCTTTCGGAGCCCTTGAGCGCCTTGAAAATTGGGAGGCTTCTCTCTGCCGATCTGGACAAGAACCTGCTGAGTGCTGCTAGCCTTCCTGCTAGTTTTTGTACTTGCTTCAAATTCTCTGGTGGAGCCATTCTTTGCAGCGCACTTATTTGTGTTGGGCTGGCTTCGATCCCCCTGCTCGAAACTAAGTACCCTAGCAGTTTCCCTGCTTGTGCCCCGAATATACATTTTTCGGGGTTGAGGCGTACTCCACATGCTCGGAGGCTCTCGAAAGTTTCAGCTAGATCTAGGCTATGCTGGTGCTTTTGTGCACTTTTTATTACAATATTGTCCATGTAGGCCTCGACATTGCGGCCTATCTGATGACCTAAAGCCTTAGCTATTAAGCGAGAGAATGTGGCTCCGGCATTCCGCAAACCAAAAGGCATTCTTACATAGCAGAATACTCCAGAAGGAGTTATAAAACTTGTCTTTGCTTCGTCTTCGCGCTTCAGCCACACTTGATGGTACCCGGAATAGGCGTCGAGGAAGCTTAATAATTCGGAGCCGGCTGTGGAATCTATTAATTGATCTATTCGGGGCATTGGGTAGGGGTCTCGCGGGCATGCTTTATTTAATGAGGTGAAGTCGATACACATGCGCCATTTGCTCGAGTCCTTTTTTCTTACAAAAACAGGGTTGGCCAACCACTCAGTATGGGCCACCTCCCTGATAATGCCAGCTTTTAACAATTTTTCTACTTCGGCCTTGGCTAAGCTTGCTCTTTCTGCTGATAGCTTTCGGAGCCCCTGGCGCACCGGCTTGGCCTTCGGGTTGACGAGCAGACTATGCTCGATGATGCTTCGGTCGACCCCAGTGATGTCTTCGTCGGTCCAAGCAAATATGTCTAGATTTTTCTTGACGACTTCTTCTAACGAGGTGGTTATTTCTGGAGATAGCCCCTTGCCAAATTTCACTGGGTACTCTTTGCCGTCTTCTGAGATTATTCTTGTCTCGACATCACCCTCCGGGCTTGGCTTAAGCGAAGATCCCTTCGGAGGGCTCAATGCCTCCGGTACTTCCTCAGCGCTTTTTGCCACATTATGCACTTGTCGGGGGTCCAATGGCTGCCCATGGCCATACTCTGTCCTTCTGGCTACAGCTTGGTCTCCTGAAATAGTGAGCACCCCACCTTGCGTGGGCATTTTGAGACAAAGGTAATTGTGATGTGCTATAGCCCCGAATTGGTTCAACATCCCTCGACCGAAGATAGCATTGTAAGCGTAAGGGGCATCCACCACATCGAAGATCACCTCTTCTACTCAGGCCAGCGGCCCCTCTCCGAAGGCAACCCCGAGGCCTATTTGGCCGAGGGCATCGAGAGGCGGTCCTGAGAACCCTTGAAGCGGCCGGGCTGCTGGGAGTAGATGCTTCTGAGGTATGCACATCTGGTCGAAGGCTTGGACGAAGAGTATGTCTGCGGAGTTTCCGCCGTCCACCAGGATCCTCCGCACATCTGCCCCTGCTATATCGGCAGAGATGACTAATGGGTCAGCATGGGGAAACTTCACCCCTACCGCATCGCTGGCTGTGAACGAGATGGGAACACGGGACCATTCTGGCATCCCTTCAGCGGAACTTGAAGTCCCAATGTGTCCGACCTCGCGGACGTACTCGTGGCGCTGTCTCTTGGACATGCTGCCGAGGGTCCCCCCTCCGGAGATGGGCAGGACCACTCTCTTGCCGCGGTCTTGCGGGTCTTCTTGCTTTGGTGGTGGCATAATACTGGCCACCGGTAGTCGTATGGGGGCTTCGAGGGCACCAGCTCGGGCCACAGCTTGAACAGGCTCCGAGCGTGCCGTCGGTGGAGCTCGTTCCGAAGTACCCCGCCTGGTATTTCGCTCAAGGTATTCACCCCGAAGGGTTAACACCGTCTTGCAGTCCTTCGTGTCATGGCTTCTATTGTCGCCATGCACGCAACAAAAATGACTCTGGCGCCTACCAGGCATCCTTTCTTGAGGCCCTGGTGGCCCAGCCTTGAAACTTTTTACCTGCTGGAAATTGGCAGGTGCCTTCGAGGCTGAAGGTGTAATGTTTAGCACTTCCGAGCGGAAATGCTTCTTCCCCCGCTTGTACTCGCTGGAGCGGTTGTCTTGTGGAGGTTGCGGCGTAGCGGCGGCTTCGGGTTCCCTTTTGACTTCCCGGAGGGTGGGCAACGTTGCCTCAACTCGCCGAAGACATCCTTCCTCTGCCTTGGCATATTGTTCGAAGTATGCCATGAGTTGTGCCACAGACGTTACCGGCTTCCGATGGAGTTTGCTGAGGAGGTCGGGGTTCAGCACCCCTTCGCGGGCAACATCAACTACCGAGGAGGTAGAGAGGCCCTTGATTTGTGACTTGGTGTGGGCGAAGCGTGTGAAGTACTCCCGGAGGGTTTCTCCCGCCCGCTGCTTCACCTGAAACAAACTTCCTGTGGACATTGGGGCCACGAAGGTACCTTGGAAGTTGCTCACGAATTTCTTTTTGAGCTGCTCCCATGAACTGATCGATCCTGGCTTTAGGGACCAGAACCAGCGGAGCGCCACATCTTCGAGAGCGAGGGGGAAGCATTTTGCCATGGTGCTTCGCACCCCTCCGCTTGCTTCTATAGCCAGGGCGTAAGAGCGTGCGAATTCTCCGGGGTCCGACCCCCCAGAGTATTTGTGCAGCTTCGAGGCCTTGAACTTGGGGTCGTAAGGCACTCTCTGTAGATCAGGGTGCAACGGAGACTCATTATCGAAGGAGGCATTCTCGGCCTCCTCTGGGACTTGTATAACTTCTGGGGGATTGTGGGCTCCATCGTCTTGTGGCCCCCTTGGAGTTTCGGTGGAAGCTTGAGTGCGGAGGCGATCGGCGGCCTCTTGCCTCCATCTGGATACCTCCTCCTGAAGCCTGGCTAGCTGCGTAGCCTCGGTTTCGGGAGGGCCTTCATCTTCGTCGGAGGGTACTTCTGGATCTCGGCTTGCTGCGTAGTCGGTCTGAAGCATTGTAGGAGGAGGCAGAGGGCCCCGGGGCGCTCGACGCCCAGTGGTCTCTGCAGGAATCGTCGGATTAGCTGAGGGCCCGGCTCCGTTGGTCCGAGGGGACCTTCGAAGGGGACCCGAAGCTTGACCACGCTTCAGAGGCATGGCTAGCCGTTGAGATGTCTTGGAGATGGAGGACTTCGAACGACTCGAGGGGTCGAGAGAAGGCCTTCGAGCTACACTAAGAAGCCCTCAACTGAAGGGTGCGCGGAGTCTCGGGACTCTGAGGCTCCCTCCGTAAGTGCTCTTCGGAGTGCAGTCAGCGGTAGAGAACAAGCTTTTAGAACTTGAACCCCACGGACGGCGCCAACTGTTGGCGTAAAAGTTACACCAACAGGTTCTCGGTAATCAAGAACGAACAAACAAGAGGTTTGCGCTTTAGGACTAACTCGAGCCTCCGTGAAGGATAATAGCTCAGGTGGTCCGAATGTGTGTGTTTGAACAACTAGTTCTGGATCCTTCTTACAAGGTACAATGGGGGGTATTTATAGGGAAAAGGCATAAGGAAAAGACCTATTTACCCCTACATTACAACTGACATAATAGAAATTATTCGGTATTATAAACAAGGTTATACACGGTAAAGTGCTGTAGGGTAGATGGATAAGCTGAACATCCAATCAATCACGTCTTCCTGCTTCGAGGCCTCCTTCTTCCCTTCGGAGGGTTCTCTATGACTTCGCATCGTGGCACCCTCCAGCTGTGTTGACGTATGCCCCGAACAGCAGTCCACCACCTTCGGGATCTTCCCTGAGCCCACGGAGGGTTAGTCTTTAAGTCTTGGAAATAAAGTAATTTCCCCCAACAAATGACATAATTGATTTTACAACTAAACATAAATGATCTAGCCTTGAACTAATTTTCCATCGCCATTGGTGCGTAGATAAGGAATCACACTGCCAAATGACAGTTTTGCTTCAACCACATTGATCCTTGATATGTCAACGAAAAACGGCACCTCATCAAACTGATTGTATTCTTCTTCGTCTTCGACTCCATCAACTCCAACAATTCTTTGTTTTCCTGGAGCAACGATGTATTTTTTCTCATCTTTAGGATCAAGTATGTAAAATACTTGTGCCACGGATTGAGCGAGTATCCAAGGGTCATCTTTATAAGCCACCTTATTAAGGTCAACTATCGTAAACCCGTAATCATCCACCTCCACACCTTCTGGATGTCTCACCCACTGACACTTAAATACAGGGATTTCTATAGAGTTCCCGTAGTTAAGTTCCCATATTTCTTCGATGTATCCATAGTAAGCATTCTTTTGTCCAGTGCTATCTTCTGCTTCTCCTCTGACACCACTATTTTGGCGCTGACTCCTTTGATCCTTTGCTTTGGTATAGAATGTGAAACCATTGATGTCATACGCTTGCCATGTTTTAACCATGCTCAATGGACCGTAAGACAATTTATTTATCATCATCTCTTCGTCGGTTTCTTCGATCGAAAGGTTTAGATCCCTCAGCCATGATGTGAAATAAATTTTGTGTTCTTTCATAATCCATTGTTCATCGTGATCTTCATTCTTTTCACGAAGCTCTTGCAGGTGTTGTTCAACATATGGTCTCATAATCGCCAACTGATGCATTACACTGTAATGTGATTCTCTTATTCTTTGATAACTATTGTCTCGTATGATTTTCCTGCCTTTAGTTCCTTTACCGGTGAGTCTTCCATGGTGCCGCGACACGGGAACTCCTATTGGTCTTCCATCTCTTATGTAATCTGCATAGCACTCAATGACTTCCTCAGTCGTGTAGCCCTCTATCATGGAACCCTCTGGATAAGCACGATTTCGTACGTAACCCTTGAAGATAACCATTAGACGCTCATACGCATACATATTGTGCAGGTACGTTGGACCGAGAACAAAGATTTGGTCTGCTATATGTATCATATAGTGCTCCATAATATCAAAATATGAAGGAGGAAAGCACATCTCAAGCTGACACATAGTCTCCCTCATTTGTTTACGCAATTCATTTAACTCTTCAGTGTCGATCACCTTCTTTGATATGACATTGAAGAAGTGACACATGCGTGTTATCACCATCTTCAGAAATGAATGTTTGACTCCTCTTACTGTGATGGCGAGGAATAGCCCAAGCATAACATGACAATCATGAGTGTTGTAGCCGCTCATCCTCAAATCTGCTACGGAGACAATATTCTTTATATTCGTTGAGAATCCTGTTGGAACTCTAATTCCATGTAGACACCTGCAGATTGATCTTTTCTCGTCAATTGTGAGGTTATAGCTAGCAGCCGGAAGGAAAAATTTTCCATTGGCCCTTTCCTGTGGGTGAAGCTCAGGTCTAATTCCGAGAGTTTGAAGGTCCCTTCGTACTTTGAGTCCATCTTTTGATTTGCCCGGTATGTCTAACAAAATACCGATAGTGCTTTCGAAGACATTCTTCTCAACGTGCATTGTATCGATAGCATGACCAATCTCCAACTCCTTCCAATAGGGCAAATATCTAAAGAAGATCGACTGCTTTTTAAATGGAGCGTCCTTTGAAATTTTTTCAGATTTCTTCCTCTTCTTTCCGAAAACAACTTTGATATTCTTTACCATTTCGAATAGAAATTTGCCATCTCGATTTCGTGGAGGCTGTCCAAGCTCGATTGTACCGTC
This sequence comes from Zizania palustris, assembly GCA_019279435.1. Classification (NCBI taxonomy): domain Eukaryota; kingdom Viridiplantae; phylum Streptophyta; class Magnoliopsida; order Poales; family Poaceae; genus Zizania; species Zizania palustris. Next base: position 39,895,183 of record JAAALK010000079.1, read on the forward strand.
GAAATGGTTCCTATTTCTTCGATATTTGTGGTTTTTTGGTAAAAATCTGCGGTGTCGCATATATATCGTCTTAACGAATGATGGAAGATGCATAGATTCTGTCTGGTCCACACACACTACATGTTGGGGGAAAATATCTCATCTTCGGGGTTATTGCCAAAGCAGCATGAAGATAGCCAACCAGTTCGAAGATTGTCCGAAGGCCATCTTCGAAGGTGCTTGGAACCTAGTTCGAAGCCCGAAGGCAGGCATTGGTTCGAAGTATGTCTTCGAACCAAAGCCCTTCAAGATCTTTTCTGCCAGCTAAGATGGAAGACTTATCTTCTATCCTATTAGATTAGTCTTTTACCATTTTAGCCCTATTAAGGAAACCAAATAGTTTCCTTAATGTCGGTTGTAATAGAGGGGTAAATAGGTCTTTTCCTTAATGTTTAGGCCTATAAATACCCCCCATTTCACCCTGTAATAGGGACCGATTACAAGTGATTCAATACACACTTTCGAACTATTCTAAGCTATTATCCTTTCGGAGGCTTAGAACAGTTTGCTTCGCAAACACTTCGTTTGTTAGTTTCTTTTATACAGAAACCTGTTAGCGTAATCTTTTACGCCAACAGTTGGCGCCGTCCGTGGGGAACTTAGTCCAAAAAACTTCGTTCTCTACCAACTTCTTGCATCATGCCTCCTAAGCGGAGCGCACCTCGCAATCCCACTCGGAGGTCCTCTCGGATCTCCGGAGAGATACCCTTCGACACAGTCGAAGTCGGAGGGTCTTCGACTATCCCTCCACCTCTAACTCCGCAAGGGGCTTTTATCCCTCGAGGATACGAAACCTCTCCACCAACCCCTTCTACACTCCGACCACCCGGAGCCACTCTGCCACCCTCCATTCCGATTCGAACTGATCATACCAGTTCTCAAGACCCGGAAGGTCCTTCCGGAGGAGATGAAGATAGCCTTGGAGACATGGCCACTCAAATGGCCAATCTTCAAGCCGAGGTAGCGAGGTGGCGACAGGAGGCTGCGAACAGGCTTCGCTCTCAAGCCACCCCAGCTATCCCCGAAGTGCACGAAGACGAAGATCTTGACTATCCCGAAGCCCCGGAGAACGCCTCTTACGACAATGAATCTCCGTTGCATCCCGAGCTTCAGAAAGTTCGCTTCGATCCAAAGTTCAAAGCTTCGAAGCTCTGCAAGTATGCCGGAGACGAAGATCCTAGTGAGTTTGCACGTTCTTATGCCCTAGCAATCGAAGCTAGTGGCGGAGACAGAGAAACTATGGCGAAGTGCTTCCCGTTAGCCCTTGAAGGAGTGGCGTTGAGATGGTTCTGGTCTTTAAAACCAGGATCAATCACGACATGGTTACAGTTGAAGAAGAAGTTCATAAGTAACTTCCAGGGTACCTTCGTGCCCCCCATGTCGACAGGAAGCCTTTTCCAAGTGAAACAGCTCCCCGGAGAAACATTGAGGCAGTACTTCAAGCGCTTCGCTCACACGAAGTCGCAAATTCGGGGGCTGTCCACATCTTCGGTGGTTGATGCGGCTCGGGAAGGCGTCAGTCATAAAGGCCTTCTGGATAAATTGCATCGGAAGAGCATCACCACAGTATCACAGTTGATGTCGTACTTCGAGGAGTACTCGAAGTCGGAAGAAGGTTGGCTTCGGAGGACTACTGCTACTTCGACAGTGTTGACAGAAGTTAAAGCAGAGGTGAAGACTTCGACTCCGCCGCAAGAGCCAGTCCCCGAAGTGCAACATGATAGAAGAAGAGGGCAAAAGCACCCTCGTTCTGAGGTCTTAAACATTGCACCCCCGCAGAAGTTTGCACCAAGAGCTCCGCAGCCTGCGGGGAACAAGTCCAGCGGCTGGAGGCCGCCAGGGAAAACGGCTGGCAAAGGCCAGACCCTTTTTTGCTGTATTCATGGAGAGAACCGAAGCCATGCAACTGACACCTGCAAGGCTATTCTTACCCTTCGGGGAGAATACTTGGAGAGAACTTCGGGTCGAGGTAGTACCGACCGAAGTCCAGCAGCAGCAGTGCGCTCGGAGCCGGTCCAGGCTGTAGCGCGAATAGAAAATTTTGATGCTGCAAGACATCCTCCGGTGGCCAATGTTATGCCACCTCCGAAGCAAGAAGAAGGGCAAGATAGAGGGAAGAGAGTAGTTCTCCCTATCTCCGGAGGAGGTACTCTCGGAAGCATGTCCAAGAGACAGCGAAGAGAGTACGTTCGAGAAGTAGGCCACATTGGAACTTCGTCATCTGCAGCTGCAATGCCGGAGTGGTCTCATGTTCCAATATCTTTCTCTGCGGAGGATGCAGCTGGTATCAAGTTCCCGCATGCAGATCCATTGGTTATCACTGCTGATATTGCAGGGACTGAGGTCCGAAGGGTGCTAATTGACGGAGGTAGCTCGGCAGATATCATATTTGTACAAGCCTTCGATCAGTTATGCATTTCCCGAAAGCATCTTCTCCCAGCGGCTCGTCCTTTGCAAGGCTTCGCAGGACCTCCGCTAGATGCACTTGGCCAGATAGGCCTGGAAGTAACCTTCGGAGAAGGTTTACTAGCCCGAACTGAGGAAGTTATCTTTGATGTGGTAGATGCCCCGTATGCTTATAATGTTATCTTCGGCCGAGGCATGTTGAATCAGTTCGGAGCAGTGGCGCATCACAACTACTTGTGCATGAAGATGCCCACACAGTTAGGAGTTCTGACAATCTTCGGAGATCAAGCCATAGCCCGGAGAGCAGAATATGGTCATGGTCCTCCTCTTGATCCGAGGCAAGTAAACAATGTCCAAGATAATGGAGAAATTTTTTCAGCCTCCTCCGAAGTTTCGAAGAAGTCATTTCCAAGACCAAGTCCCGAAGGAGAGATTGCAACGAAGGTCATTGTCAAAGATGGTAAAGAATACACTTTTCAATTTGGTAAAGATTTACCTCCCGAAGTTGCAACTTCCTTGGAAAAGGTCGTAGAAGAAAATCTGGATGTCTTCGCTTGGTCTGACGAAGATATCACCGGAGTCGATCGGGATATTATTGAGCACAGCTTGCTTGTAAACCCGAAGGCCCGGCCTGTTCGACAAGGGCTCCGGAAGATGTCCGCAGAGAGAGCTGCTCTAGCTAAGGACGAAGTTGAGAAACTGTTGAAGGCTGGGATTATCAGAGAAGTGGCCCATACAGAGTGGTTAGCCAACCCAGTCTTCGTCAGGAAAAAATCCTCCGGAAAGTGGCGCATGTGCATTGATTTCACATCATTGAATAAAGCGTGCCCACGTGACCCCTACCCCATGCCCCGAATTGATCAACTAGTTGACTCCACTGCAGGTTCGGAGTTACTAAGCTTCCTCGACGCGTATTCCGGCTATCATCAAATATGGTTAAAGCGCGAAGATGAAATCAAGACGAGCTTTGTAACTCCTTCGGGAGTCTTCTGCTATGTAAGAATGCCCTTCGGCCTAAGAAATGCCGGGGCTACTTTTTCAAGATTAGTTGCTAAGGCTCTAGGTCATCAACTAGGTCGCAATGTGGAGGCCTATATGGATGATATTGTAATAAAGAGTGCTTTAAAGCACCAACATAGCCTAGACTTAGCAGAAACATTCAATAGCCTTCGGGCATGCGGGATCCGCCTTAACCCCGAAAAATGTATATTCGGAGCTAAGGCTGGAAAGTTGTTAGGGTACTTAGTTTCAAGTAGGGGAATTGAAGCTAGCCCTACTCAAATAACTGCGCTGCAGAAGATGGCTCCTCCCGAGAATGTAAAGCAAGTGCAAAAGCTAACCGGACGTCTAGCCGCACTTAGCAGGTTTTTATCAAGGTCTGCGGAGAGGAGCTTGCCAATCTTTAAAGCTTTGAAAGGGTCCGAAGATTTTGCATGGACACCGGAGTGTCAGAAAAGCTTCGAAGATATTAAAGATTATCTCAGCAATCTTGCTACACTTACGGTGCCTATTGCGGACGAAACCCTACTTCTGTATCTTGCAGCCACAGGTTCAGCAGTCAGCGCAGTCCTTGTCAGAGAAGCTGATATCAATGGGAAGTTGGTCCAAAATCCTGTCTATTTTGTATCCGAAGCATTGTCAGGAGCGAAGACAAGATACTCCGAACTTGAGAAGTTCGTTTATGCTCTGATAATGGCTTCGAGGAAGCTAAGACATTATTTTTTGGCTCACAATGTAATTGTACCAACTTCGTATCCTTTAGGAGATATGCTCCGAAGCAAAGATTCCACTGGAAGAATTGGAAAGTGGGCAGTAGAACTGGCACCCTTCGGCATATCTTTCCTGGCAAGGACAGCTATCAAATCCCAAGTCCTAGCAGACTTCGTAGCAGAGTGGACTCCACCTGCGAAGTTGACTCCGGAGAAATCAGATGACGGAGTCTGGACTATTTACTCCGATGGGGCTTTCCAAGCATCCGGAGCAGGTATTGGGGCAGTATTAATTTCTCCATCAGGTCAAAGAGCAATGTACTCCGCAAGACTCAACTTTAAGTCTACCAATAATATAGCGGAGTACGAAGGAATATTATTGGGACTCCGTAAAGCACGTGCTCTAGGGGCTACAAGGATAATTATAAAGACAGACTCTCAGATAGTAGCAGGGCACGTAGACAAAAGTTTTCAAGTCCGACATCCACAGCTTGCAAAGTACTTAGAAGAAATTCGCAAGATCGAAGCACATTTCAAGGGTATTTCCATTCGGAGTATACCAAGAGCTGAAAACGTGCAAGCGGACATTTTAGCGAAGGCTGCTGCCGGAGCTGTGGATGTGCCTGACGAAGCTTTCTATGAGGAGCTCAATATACCTTCGGTGCCACAAGTTGCTTCTGCAGAGATTCTCTGCATTCCTAGTGCAGATTGGAAAGATTCAATCATAGAACTCTTGCAAGGAGGAACAAATTTGCCCGAAGAGCCCCAATTGTCAAGATTAAAGCTCAGAACAAGAAATTATCAGCTAATCAACGGTATATTATATAAGGCCGGAGTATGTTCCCCTCTACTCCGATGTATATCTCAAGCCGAAGGCCAAGAAATTCTTCGAGAAATTCACGAAGGCCTTTGTGGAAGTCATTTAGCCCCTAGAGCTCTGGCAGGAAAAACACTTCGCCAGGGGCTTTATTGGCCCACAATAACAGCTGATGCGGAGAGCTTAGTCCGCACTTGCCAAGGATGCCAGTGGATGGGTCGACGGAGTCATCGCCCACCAATAGCTCTTCAAGTCATTGCTCCGGTATGGCCTATGGCCAGATGGGGTATGGATCTAATTGGTCCCTTTCCGTTAGCAAAGGGAAATCTGAAGTTCGCAGTGGTAGCTATTGAATATTTTTCTAAGTGGGTCGAAGCAGAGCCCTTAACAGCTATCACTTCGAATAATGTACAGAAATTCTTCTGGAAAAACATTATTTGCCGGTTCGGAGTGCCTAGATATCTCACAGTTGATAATGGAACACAGTTCGACGCAGAACCCTTCAGGAAGTTTTGCGAAGACCTAGGCATTCAACTATGTTTTGCTGCAGTAAGACATCCTCAGTCGAATGGAGCCGTTGAGCGAGCCAATGGAAATATTTTATCAGGGCTAAATCGAAGAATAGTAGGACTATCAAAGGGACTGTGGACCGAAGAACTTCCGAAGATTTTGTGGTCCATTCGGACTACACAAACAAGGTCCACAGGTTTTACTCCGTTCAGACTGCTATTCGGAGATGAAGCTATGACTCCAACGGAGCTCAAAGGAGGATCACTTCGCAGCACCGAACCAGACATCGAAGAAGAAAGACAAGCTTCGTTAGATTTGTCAGAAGAGACAAGGCTTCGAGCTGTAGCTAATTTATCAAAGTATCATCAGCAGACGAAGACTTGGTATGACCCGAAGGTTAAGCTCAGCGAGTTAAGACCGGGTCATCTTGTTCTACGAAGCATTATAGCACCAGGGAAGTTAGGCAATAAATGGGAAGGTCCATATCTAATCGTCCGCTCGGGGCGCCCTGGTTCATTTAAATTAGCTAATTTAGAAGGTGAAGAGTTAGCACATACTTGGCATGCGGAGCACCTAAAGCGATACTTCGCATAAGGGCTCCTTGTAATTCGCTTGTAATCACCTCTAAATTAATAAAGCGTACATCCTGTAGCGTGCCTTCCCCTTGACGCTCCTAGTCTCCCGAGCGGACGCGCTGGGACAGAAGTCGTTGAGAGGGAAGTGTGTTAAGCAGGGTTGTATTTCCGGACTTCGTACCCATAAAGTCGAAGCCTCCGGTGTGGGGGCTGACATAATCCGGAGCCCAGGCCACGGTTTGTAGGCATCCGTAAAAGAGCCCAAAACCACATTCTACGGAGTCCAAGCTTCGGCTGGTAGACTTCCGTAAAAAGAGCCGAAGGTGGCCAAAATCTGCGGAGTCCAAGCTGCAGCTTGTCAGACTTCCGTAAAAAGAGCCGAAGGTGGCCAAATTCTGCGAAGTCCAAGCTCCGGCTGGTAGACTTCTGCAAAAAAGAGCCCAAGTGGCCAAATTCTGCGAAGTCCAAGCTCCGGCTGGTAGACTTCTGCAAAAAAGAGCCCAAGTGGCCAAATTCTGCGAAGTCCAAGCTCCGGCTGGTAGACTTCTGCAAAAAAGAGCCCAAGTGGCTACAATTTCTGCGAAATCCAAGCTCCGGCTGGTAGATTTCTGCAAAAAACAGCCGAAGGTGGCTAAAGCAAAACAGCATTTAAGCCATGAGCTTCGAATGACTGTTCATATGCGTCCAAAGTGACAAATTTTTTAAGGCACTAAAGTGTCCTGGGAGTTATCTCAATTGATTTCTTTCGTAAAAGCAAACAAAGGTACGAAGTTACCATTCTTCCAACTATAAAGGACGAAGACATTTCATAAGATTTCAAAAGATCTTTAAAAATGACAGAGGGGCTCCGAACCCCCAAAAAATTGTACTCCGAAGTTTTTTTCTTTGCGCATAACCATCTTCGAATACAGTTCGAAGTTGCTTATACCCAAAGAGGGGCTAGTAAATATGGAGACAATTTTAAATCGGCATTCATTATTGAAACATATGTGTTTACAGATTACATTATGAAAAATTGGTATCTATACCAAGAAGGAATCGGAGACCTCTTCGGTCCCGAGAGCTAGGGGTGGAGCGACTAGTTCCAACATCGGAAGTTCTAAGAACTTTACGTTTAACTCTCTTCCTCCCCTTCGAAGCTCTAAAATCCTTCTGTTCTTGTTGAAGCTCGGCCCAAGTTCGAAGCCGCTCGGGGCTTCTCTCCCAGCTTCTAAGATCTTCAGATCTTTTATTTTGGGCTTCACCTTCGTCTTCGGACCAATTAGTGTCTTCAGAAGACGAGGTGTTTGCGTCGCTCTCTTTATCTTCCTCTTTAATATAAGACAATATGTCTTTGATTACTTCGGGCGCAATAACGCCGGAGTCATCTCGAGGGATAAGGAATCGAGGACGTTTATAACTCTTGAGAAGTTCGAAGGTTTTCCACAATGAGCGAAGTTCGCTGTTAAGCTCTAACACTTCGATATCTTCGATAAGAGGCAAAGCCTAAAAATATAACAAACAAGATTTTCATTGATAAATGATTACAAGCACAAAGCTTTACACGGTTAAAAATCCTAAAACATTCCTAAACCTGTGGGTTTGAAGGAGGTTGGCTGCTCGAAGCTTGGCTTCGAACATGCTTCTGGCGTTGGCCTTCATTAATCCAAGCCTTGATCGCAGACCGACCTTCGGCTCTCCACGAAGTTTGGAAGGCCCGCCAAGCAGCAGCTACGCCTTCGGAAGGTTTGAGAAGTCGGTCGTCGTCGAAGGTGATTGGACCTCTTCCTGCGTCCGGAGTTATTGACCGGCCCAAATCCTCGTAATAGCGAAGTAGACCAACAGCAGACACATGTCCGGAGAGTTCTCCGTATCTAATGCCCGCTGTCTTCATCTGCTTCGCTACCCCTTGGATCCTTTTCAACCGGCGCAGAAGGCTGATATTATCATCAGAAGGGAGAATTCCAGTAGTACCGAAGTACTCCAGGACTTCTAACAACTGATTCATAATCTCCGCAGCCACCTTCTCAGACCTCAACTTATCTTCGTTCAGCGCATCCTTCGCCGAAGTAACTTCGTCCAAAACCCCAGAAAGCCTAGCATTCTCAGTGGTCAAAGTGTTTTTCTGTGTCAACAATTGGCTAGCTTCCTCTTCAAGCCGGACGACCCTAGACCCTGCAGTAGCGTGCTCCGCCCGCAGTTTGTCAACTTCTGCTCGAAGCACAATCCTTTCCGCTTCGAGCTCCTTCTTTACAGCTTCCAAGCTTTGCCTGGCCCTTCGCTCTGTTAATATTATATTGTCCATTTGAGTCACTCGACTTTCAGAGATGTTAAAATTCCTTCGAAGAGTGCTATTTTCTTCCCGAAGCCGAGCGATTTCTTCGTCATTGCATAGACTTGCAGCTCGGGCCAAGACAGTTTGCTGCCAAAGTAAAAATCAAAGTAAATATTCATTCGAAGATAAATTCTATAATAATTTGCAGTTGTTTCATACCTGATAAGCTGTACGTTCAATAATGGCATTAAGCTCCGTCCTGTTAGCCTTGCGCAGGATGGCCACTAATTCGGTCTCCCCTATCTCACGACTAGCTCGATCCAAAGGTTCGAGCAAAGTCCGAAGACCAGTTGTTTGCCCTAAGAAAGGAGCCAGCAAGGGGAGCATGCTTATTGCCTCTTGGTCATCTTCGTTCAATGAAGGACCGGAGCTTTGGCCTGCGGCCTTCGGAGCCACTGGAGTTTGAATTTCCCTGGAAGATTGGCTCTCGTCTGTTGAATCAGACGGAGTTGATTCGGAGCTTATAGCAGGCAGGGGCTCTATTTGTCTTTTGCCTCTTCCAGGCCCCTTTTGAGTAACTCTTGGGGCTGGCTCCGAAGTCGTCGAAGGTTCAGGAATTATTTCCTCCTGACGGACTTCTTCCATAGGAGTGGGTTCTGCAAAGTAATCAAAAGTATTATACATAGTATAAAAATTCAAATAAATACAGAAGTTCTTCGAAGTCTACCTTCGGTAGTCCGTGGAGGAGTTGTTGTCGGACTGATTGGTGGATCGAAAGCTAATTCTTCATCTGAATCAGCCGTTGAATCATGGACTACAGGAGCATCGTCCTGGGTAGTCCTTGCTGCTTCTTCGGGAATCGAAGCCATAGGGACTTCAACCCCACTTTCATCCACAGGAACTTCGTCCTGAGCTACATCTTCTTGAACTACCGAAGTCCTTGGTTGATCAATATTTTCTTCGGACTCCGGTATGTTTGCAGGTACTCCGGCTTGTGCAGTCCTTTGAGTTTCATTTTCTTCCATTAGCTGCACAAGTAACCTTTCCATTTCTTCTTGAGAGTCGGAAACCGAAACTCTTGAGCTCGAAGGTATAGGGTCTAAAGGTGCGAGGTTCTTCGGCTTCCGAGCCACCCTCTTCACCGGAGTTCTTACTGAACTTGAAGTTCCAGCTTCGGCTTTTCTTTTTTGAGGCCCTTTCTCCAAAGGCGCCCAATCCATCAGAGGGGGAGGAGTGAGTTTCAGCATTCCCCATACTCTGTTAAATCTTTCCCAACTCCCAACCAGCTTAATTCGCCACTCTTTTTCGGTCGGAGTTGGAGCACCCAAGATTTTTTCCGAAGCCCTTATAATCTGTTCTGAAGTAACAGGGGCTGAAGATTCTACAAAATAAATAATTCAAGTCAGTTTTTCTTCGAAGTAAATATGTTTAATGCATGTTGTTTTCGAAGTTACCTGTAGGACTTGAAGTCAAGTTAATTCTGCGAAGACCACCTTCGGAATCATCTTCGAAGATAATAGGCCAGTCAGCCATCAACGGAGGAATTTGAAGACCGATGAACTCTTCGGCCAAGTCCCGCATACTGAGTCTTCGGCTAACTTTTTCAAGCAAGTTCAGACGGGCCTCGAATTGACCTTCGTCGGGACGCACCAAAGCTTCTTTTCGGAACTGGATTTCTCTAAGAGGTCCGGCCAGAGGATTTCTTGCCCCAACTTCGGCATAGAACCATTTCAGCACCCAATCAGTATACCATCTAGCATTGATGGCCTTAGCAGGGAATCGCAGAGCGTATTCATCTCGAAGCCTAAAATTGATGCTTCCGAAGGCAACCACTACTTTTTCACCTCCGGAGCCTATGAAGGTCTTCGGCTGACAAGTTGCTCTGTGCAATGCTGCGAAGATTTCGGCCCTCCCCTCACAACCTTCGGCTCTCAAAGCCCACTCGAAGATAGCTAATCTAGCTACAGCATTCGGAGACAGCTGGGGGAGGGTTACATGAAACAAGTCGAGGACTTCAGCCAAGAAATCTACAGCGGGGAGGCCCAAGCCTGCTTCAAAAAAAGCTTCGAACACTACGACTTCTCCGAGTCTTGGTGATGGGATTGCTTCTTTCCCTGGTTTTCGAATCATAACTCCCGCACCTATATTTCCTCCTACTGCCATTGCCAGGGAATCTCTTTTGCAGGTTGAAGGTCCTAATTCAAAGGATTGGTCCAGATATTTGGTCGATGGAGGGCACAGACCTTGATCATCGGCGATTTGGGGATTCTTTCCCTTTGCCGCCATAGAAGTTGTCGCCTGGATCGAAGGCGTCGCCGTCACTGTTGCCGCTGCCGCTGCCGCAGCCGCTTGTTGACGAGCCAAGGTCGAAGGAGGTGCAGAGCCTTTGGTCTTCGCCATCGCAATCGCTGGATTGATCCGAGAGAGTGGAAACTAGGGCTCAAGAACTCGAAAGCTAGGGCTCAAGAACTCAAAGGGCTCAGAAGGCTTTTGACTGAGAACAAGCGGTGAAAAGGTAATCGAGTAAGTTCTGGAGTCCTTTATTTATAGCCTAAACTTTCCGTTTGTTACCGTTTGGGCTCTACCCTTTCGCATTCGCGCCTGTTATTTTCCTCCGAAAATAACACCTCGTATAACTCCGTTAGAAACAGAAACTAACGGCTATATTTTCTAAGTCTAAAAAGACTTTCGAACTTCCTGAATCAGTTCTAAGATAGTTCGAAAAGTAATTACCTTATGACTGATTCGAAGTTCATATCTTCATGTATTTCGGAGATAAAACAAAAATCAATAACCCCTATGATTGGTTATCTTTTCTTTCCGTATACTGCTCTCCTAACGTTACAGGTCAAACGGAGAAGCGTATCCGAGGGGCTACTGTTGGGGGAAAATATCTCATCTTCGGGGTTATTGCCAAAGCAGCATGAAGATAGCCAACCAGTTCGAAGATTGTCCGAAGGCCATCTTCGAAGGTGCTTGGAACCTAGTTCGAAGCCCGAAGGCAGGCATTGGTTCGAAGTATGTCTTCGAACCAAAGCCCTTCAAGATCTTTTCTGCCAGCTAAGATGGAAGACTTATCTTCTATCCTATTAGATTAGTCTTTTACCATTTTAGCCCTATTAAGGAAACCAAATAGTTTCCTTAATGTCGGTTGTAATAGAGGGGTAAATAGGTCTTTTCCTTAATGTTTAGGCCTATAAATACCCCCCATTTCACCCTGTAATAGGGACCGATTACAAGTGATTCAATACACACTTTCGAACTATTCTAAGCTATTATCCTTTCGGAGGCTTAGAACAGTTTGCTTCGCAAACACTTCGTTTGTTAGTTTCTTTTATACAGAAACCTGTTAGCGTAATCTTTTACGCCAACACTACACATGCTGTCTTTCCTTTAACCTGTCCTGTTAGGGACATGCGTCCTGGGTTGTCAGCTATGGTGCAAAAGATTATGGCTCTTAGATTGAAGTGCTCTTTCTTGTGCTCATCCCACACACAGACACCATGTTCCCATAGATGTTTCATATCCTCCATCAAAGGTTCTAGAAAGATATCAATGTCATTGCCAGGTTGTTTTGGACCAGAAATTAGAGTAGTGAGCATAAGGTATTTTCTTTTATGGCACAACCATGATGGAATGTTGAACAAGCATAGAAAGACTGGCCACGCACTATGTGGGTTCCTCATCTCACCGAAGGGATTCATTCCATCCGTGCTAAGTCCCATCCTGATATTTCTAGGATCGTCCGAGAAATCTGGATGGGCCAAGTCAAATGATTTCCACTGCCTAGCATCCGCAGGGTGCCGAAGTTTTCCGTCCTTCTTTCGCCCAGCGAAATGCCAGATTAATAGTTCAGCATCTCTAGGATTAGAGAACATACGTTTCAAGCGATCAATCACCGGTAGGTACCACATTACTAAGGCTGGAACTTTCCTCTCCATCTTTTTTCCAGGATGGTCTTCAATAACATTTTTATTCCTCTTCTGCAACCTCTTATTATTCTTCTTCTGGTGGTCATTGTAGTCCTCCACACAGTCATTTGGACGTTTGTATCGACTCGCATTGCACTGCGGACATCTCTCTAACAATCCATACTCTTTTCGATATAGGATACAGTGGTTCGGGCATGCATGAATCTTCTGAACGCCCAAAGTCAACGGACAAATCATCTTCTTTGCTTGGTACGTATCAGATGGTAAACCATTGGGTTTTGGCAAAACCTTTTTTAGGAGTTGTAAAAGATCTGAAAAACTGGTGTCAGACCATCCATTGCTGGCCTTCAGTTTCATAAGCTCAAGAATTGTGTACAACATAGTATACTGCTTATCGCATCCGTGGCGTTCCTCGTAAAGAAGGTTTTTTGATGCTTTGTCAAGTGCTTCAAAGTTATCGTATCCTTTGGTTGTAGTTCTCTGCAACAACACCTCAGGTGCAACATTTCGCATCAGTTCCTCCACATCAAAGGTGTCATCATCATCATGTTGATCAACATCATCATGTGTTATGTCAGATGTATGATCACAACCTCTTCTATGTTGATGAGCATCTTGCGGCACATCAGAATCTTCAGGAGGATTTTGGCCCATCTCACCGTGTTTCGTCCATATATAATAGTTCTTCACGAAACCATTTTTCAACAAGTGAAATCGTATGGTTTCACGATCAGAACACGGATACATCGCTTCGTTTTTACAAACTTTACAAGGACAATATATTGCCTCTTCACTCTGACGGGAAGCATATTGTGCGGCAGCTTCAGTAAATTCAGTTACTCTGTTAAAATATGCCACCACATCTCCGTCGTTGGACGAGTACATCCAGGACCTGTGCTCCATCTAAAACATATATTATTTGAAAAAATATTAATAAAATCATTATTGTTAATTTTAGTAATTTACAAATTGAAAATATATTGATTTATTATCGCTCATAACAACATTAATTAAAAATCCTCAATGCTTTAATTAAAACTACTTATTAAGCAGAAAAAATTATTAAATAAATTAACTATATTGGTTTCTCTCTCTCCAAACAACATAACTCTAGATCTATAATCATAAATCAAATTAAAAAAGAGATTAAAATGACGTAAATCAATATACAAGTGATGAATAATTGTGAGGAGGGTCATATTTGTTCATTTGGGAGAAGGAAAAACTGTAAATGGAAGATTATTTGAAAATTTCTATTCACAAACCCTAAATTAGAAACACGCTAATAACTCATTGTATACATGATTAAATACAAAATAAATGTGATATTCGGCATGGATTTACCTCCTAGAATGAAATCCTTCAAAAGAAACGAAAACAAAGCCTCCCCCCTCTTTATCTAGATTTTTGTCGACATTGTACGGACAAAATTAAATGCGAACTCCAGTAGAGCTCGGGGAGGAAGAAGCTGCGCATTTATAGCTAGAATAGTAGTGGCGGTCGCAAGTGATGTCATCATTACTTTAGTGGCGGCCATCTTAGCAGCGGCGGGCAGCACCAGTGCCCGCCACTGCTATTGGTAAATTAGTGGCGGTCCGGGCTGACGTCAGCACCGACCGCCACTACTTTACCAACAATAGTGGCGGGCGCTGGTGCTGCCGTCAGCACCAGCAACTCTAGTGGCGGGCATCTAATGGCCCGCCACTACAGTGGTTTTGCCCAACGCCACTACAGTGACAGTTTGTAGTAGTGTGAGCTCGGTCCATCCACATGTACTACAAACACTTATTAACGCACTTAGTTTATTCAGTCTGGTCGATCGACACAATTTCACATGTGTACTGCCAAACACACAACACACACTCATCACTAACGATATCATAAGAACAAACACAAACATGTGTGCTCCACACATATATAAGCTGATCGACTACATGTACATCGATCATCAATGCCATTTCTTTATTTAAGGATAGACTTCAATGATTGATCTAAAACCAAGGACATGCATAATCTTGTAGCCACTGAACCCAGCATCGAAGAAAACCTTCTTCCACTCATGCTCATCTCTCTCAATGCCATTGATATACATCATGTGCAAATCAAACAATGCATGCAGCTCCTCCGTGTGCTTTTGGTCGGACGGTCCTGCTCTGAATACGAATATACGATGTCCATGATTATCACCTTTCCTCCCATGTCTTTAGAGGGGATGGCTTTCCTGCAATTCTTCAATATCTTGATACAATCCTCATCACTCCAATCATGGAGAATCCACTAAGTATACAACAAACATGAGAGAGCCAACAGTAAATATACGAAAGTTGATTTTAAACTAAAAAATGCATTTGTTTCATGCATTCTAAATTTCTATAAGAATTCTATATATTACAGTGCACCCATTACCTCATAAGATACTTAAGATTAATATACCCCATTGATTTTAGTTAGGATTAAAAATAAACTAAAATTAAAAATATTTGGTGACCGGTAGATAATTGAAAAGTCAGCATAGAAAATTAGAAAGTACGTGTAGAAAATTGAAAAGTTAGAGTAGAAAATTAGAAAATCAAGGATGACTTATTCATTACCTCCTTAGGGGTGATAGCTAGGTCATCATCTTTAATTCTACCCATTAGATCAAAATAAATAGATGGTCCACAATATTTATGATGTACTGTAAAATTTGTCTTCTATAAAAAATTAAAAAATTGTATTATTGTATTTGTTGGACCGGAAACGGCGACCAGAGGGGGGGTGAATGGGAGCTTTTAAAATTTCGGGCTAAAAACTAGCCTTCGGTTTCAGTTCTGTCTCCTGCGGAATAGGCTTCGAACACTACCTTCGAAGGTCTGGTTCGGAGGTACTTCGACACCTTCGAACACAGGCTTCGGAGGAGCAAAAGTTCGAAGCCAAGAAGACTTCGCTCCACTAACAACCCTCGAAAACCAACTCTGCTAAGTCAGTGCAGGCTCCGCACACAGGGTGCTTCGAGCAGGCTTCGCACTTCACCCTTCGCAAGAGTGGACAGCCCTTTGAGGACTTCGACCAAGTACTTGGCGACAGCAACTGGTGCTGGGCTTCGTACACGAAGGTCTACACGCACACAGAAAGACTATGCTAAGGGCCTCGACACAAGAAGCAAAACGGGCCTCGATCGGGGCTTCGCTAGTAAGCTGTAAGGACTGGCCTCAAGTTACACAGAGCGACAGCACACCGAAAAGACACACCTCGCACGAAAAACAACCTTCGCCTCAACAGGCTTCGGTGCACAACAACAGGCGAGGTATGCAAAGCGAGCTCAAGCAAAAGCACAGGAAAACAGGGCTTCGCCGCTTGAACAAGGAACACAGAAAAAGAACTCTCTGGATGTATTCAATCGAAGTGTATGGCTACAGGAGCTCAACAGTAAATGCTCAAAGTGTTAAATGTTACCTACCGAGCCCCCATATTTATAGCCCACAGTTCACCCAAAGGAATTGACTACACTACCCCTAGGGTTTACATTCATTTTGTCTCTACAGAACTAAGGGGTACAAAAGGTAGTCCACCTTTATTCTGGAGGTTTCTCTGTCAGCTTTGCAGAGGGGACAGTGTCAGCCTTTTACAGAACAGACAGTGTCAGCCTTTGCAGTCTTTGACTTTCTGCAGCCTCCCTTCGCACGCGAGGGGTGCGGTAGCTTCGGTGAGAAGCCTTGAGCCTGGTGGCCTTCGCCTCACCGAAGTCAGTCTCCGATACAGTGACGGTTTTGAGCCGAAGCCGTCAAAGCTCTTGAGCCTTCGCACCAACACCTCCGGAGTGGACCACCACGGCTTCGCAGCTTCACCCAGCTCGAACTCCGTCAGTCCGTGTACCGAAGCCATGCAGGCCGAAGTACCTCAAGTCATCCTCACTCCGAAGCCCCACCTTCGGAGTACCACCCTTCGAAGTCCCTCCTTCGTCCAAGGCCTTCGCATGAAGCATTCCATGAGCACTTCGTCGCAGTGTCTCACTCCGAGCACACTCCTCGATGAGCCTCACCCGGACCATGCTTTCAATGCACCTCGACTTCTGAGACCTTCGTCGGGTACTTTCGAATGTCTCCCTCCGGAGCACACTTCGAACACCTTGCCTCCGCAGAGGACTTGATCCAACCAACTCCGAAGTCACTCCATTCGGAGTACCTTCGAAGTGCCTCACCTCCGAGGACTTTGTCTCGGAGTACCTTCATCCGGAGCCACGCTCCGCACTCTCTGCCTTCACCTGGCACGCCTCGACCCGAGGACCGACCCGGACCACCTTCGCAGCCACCGTGACGGAGCTCCCCGCTCCCCTGGCATCAAGCCTCCCGCTCGACCCAGGTTCACCAGGCTCGAACCTTGTCCGTCGCCTCCGAAGTCCCTGCGCACCACAGACAAACAGACAAGTGTATCCAGTACTCCGGAGACCTCTCCGGGTTAGCAACCTCCGGCACACATTCCGGTGTACCGCCCAAAGTACCGAACCCTTCGGTACAAACCCTGTCATCGTGTACTGCCGGACCCCTCCGACGAGCACACTCCACTGCACAGCTGCAGCAAGCAAACACCGAACACCCTTCGGTGAAACCACCTCCGAACACCCTTCGGAGGTACCACCTCCAAAGCCCCTTCGGAGGTACCCTTCGAACAGAGGGTAAAAAGCATGTCAATCACTCATCACAAAACACCGAAACCAACCCTTGGTTTCTCAATCTCCCCCTTGATGAGTGCATTGACAACCAAATCGAAGTTCAAGAAAATGTAAAAATTTTCAGCACACAAGTGACCATAAAAACTCAGAAAAGAGCCAAAGCATGTCACTTGATAAAAGAATTTTTCTCCCCCTTTGTAAAAGAGTAAAAGCCCCTTTGGCAAATTTCCCCTTGATAAGAACTCCCCCTGAGTTAAGCAAATTTTTCTCCCCCTTTATGTCAAAAATCTCTCCCCTTTTTGAAATTATGCCTTCTTGCGGCAGAGAACATAGCAAATCTCTCCCCCTTTGGCAATGCAAGCATCAAGGAGCAGTCAAAAAATGCAAAGCTTCGAAATGAATAGAATTGCAAAGACATATAATGCAAAAATATGCCAACAGTAATACCAATGTTCATGTGCTCAGCTCAATTTAACATTCTGTGAAACAAGATGATGGCATGTGATTTTGTCATTTTGAGATAAAAGCATCACCACTTAATCATAGCAGCTAGACATGTGAAGGCAAGGACTACGCAAAGCTAACAATTTCTACCCTAGACAGACAAGTCTTGTTCAAGAAGGAGCTTTGAAAGTAAACTTTAATTTTGTTGTTCTTTTCTTACTGCCAGGGGTTATTTGTTTGTCCACCTTATACTTTCCAATCAGGCCAAGCCTAGGCATGAAATCCATCTGAAGCTTAAGGCGGTGATTTTGGCATACACTACACTATCCCAGTTCAGACCAAAGTGCAATGGTAAGCAGTCTAGGATAGAGTAGTGCGACAAACAAACCCTCCTGGATCTTTTCATTTAAACCAGACAAATCATGGATTTTTGGATTTTGATTTAGGTGAATTAAATATTTTGATGAATATCCATGAATAAAGAACACATTTTTCAAGTTGCAAATTTTAGCATCCAAGGAACAGTGTCTTGCTGTCAAGTAGATAAAAGATAGCTAAAAGTAGTCCTGCCTAAACAAGCTAGATACACGATTGTGCGGTGAGCAAGTTTTGATTTTAGAAAAAAAAAAGACATCATGCACAACCAATGTTCCAGACATATTTCATAGAGCTGAGCTGTCATGATTTCTTTGAATTAAAAGCAGGCATATAATAGCAAAAGATGTAAATGCAATTTCACACATAATGAGCACATGCAAGACAATTAAGTCAGCTCCCCCTCACAAAATGCCGTAGGGATGACAAATACCAAGTTCCCCACGCAAGTAAGCAAATCGAGAAGCATCGAGGGGTTTTGTAAAAATATCGGCAAGCTGGTGTTGGGTATCAACATATTGAAGTTCAATATCACCCTTCTCATTGTGATCTCTGAGAAAATGATACCGTACATCAATGTGTTTGGTTCTGGAGTGCTGAACCGGGTTGTTTGCAATACAAATAGCACTAGTGTTATCACAGAAAAGTGGAACACTCTTATAATCTAACCCGAAATCCCGCAAAGTGGAGACCATCCACAAAATCTGAGAGCAACAGCTAGCTGCAGCAACATATTCGGCCTCAGCCGTCGATTGTGCAACACTAGACTGTTTGCGGGAGGACCAGCAAACCAGAGAAGTACCCAAAAAATGACAAGTACCAGAGGTACTCTTCCTATCAATTCTACACCCAGCAAAGTCCGCATCGGAATAACCTCGAAGACATAAAGATGAAGATACTGAATACCATATGCCAAATTCAAGGGTGTGTTTGAGATACCTTAGAATGCGCTTTACCGCTTGGCGGTGCGAAGCTCGTGGTGAAGCCTGAAAACGAGCGCACAGACACACTGCGAAGTGTATGTCCGGCCTCGTGGCAGTCAAGTAGAGGAGGGAGCCAATCATACTCCGGAACTCCTTTTGATCTACGGCTTCTCCATCTTCGTCAGGGTCCAATGCTACAGATGTAGCCATTGGAGTGGCGAGGGGCTTCGCATCGGACATGTTGAACTTCTTGAGCAGGTCCTTGGTGTACTTTGTCTGGTGGACAAAGGTACCTTGTTTGCTTTGCTTGATTTGCAATCCAAGGAAAAAGGTGAGTTCACCCATCATTGACATTTCAAATTCCCTGCTCATGGTATCTGCAAACTCGGCAACCAAAGCATGAGAAGAGCCACCAAAGATGATATCATCCACATAAATCTGAACTAGGAGGAAATTTTTGCCATGCTTGAGAGTAAACAGAGTTTTATCAACAGAGCCCATCAAATACCCTCGCTTAAGCAGAAAAGACTTAAGTCTATCATACCACGCCCGATGGGCCTGCTTGAGTCCATAAAGAGCCTTATGAAGTTTAAGGACTTTATGTGGGTACTTGGGGTTTTCAAAACCAGGGGGTTGTTTTACATAAACATCTTCACCTATGAAGCCATTAAGAAAAGCACTTTTGACATCCATTTGATAGAGTTTGAATCCCCGGGATGTCGCAAAGGCAAGCAGAATCCTAATGGCCTCAAGGCGAGCAACAGGTGCAAAAGTTTCAGTAAAATCAATCCCTTCTAGTTGAGAAAAGCCCTGAGCTACAAGTCTAGCCTTGTTTCTAACTATAGTC
The DNA here is from genome assembly GCA_019279435.1 of Zizania palustris. Taxonomy (NCBI): domain Eukaryota; kingdom Viridiplantae; phylum Streptophyta; class Magnoliopsida; order Poales; family Poaceae; genus Zizania; species Zizania palustris. Next base: position 39,914,665 of record JAAALK010000079.1, read on the forward strand.
CCATCCTCTCCTTGTTTATTTTTGAAAATCCATTTTGTACCAATGAAATGAACATTTGGTGGAGGATCAACTAAAGTCCAGACTTGGTTTCTCTCAAAATTTTCAAGTTCCTCATGCATAGCATTGATCCAACTAGAATTAGAAAGTGCATGACTAACATCTAAGGGCTCGAAAGAAGCAACAAAAGCAGCATTAGTGAAATGGGCATGAGAACGCGTTACCCTTTGATCAAGCTCACCAATGATCTGCTCGGGAGGGTGCATCCTTTGAACATGGTGTGGAGCCTCGCGGCGGGATGCAGTCTCCCCCTCAACTTGTGCGTTGGAGTGGTCCAAGATGACCGATGTTGAGGTAGTCGCTTCGGGACCTCGTGCCGAAGTAGTTGAAGCGGGGTCAGCTTCGGGGGTTGACGTCGAGGGTAGTAGGGGTTCATCCTCGAATTCTCCGGGATCTTCGTCTTCGAATAAGGTCTGTTCCATGTCGTGTTCATTTGCCTGTTCAAAAGCAGAACTAACAGAGGGGGTTGATTCATCAAAAGTCACATCACATGACTCGATGACAGTGTTAGTTTCCAAGTTATAAACACGATAAGAATGACCATGAGTAGTATAACCCAAAAAGATCCCGTCAGAGGATCGCGACTCAAATTTATCCAAGTTACCACGTTTTAGGATAAAGCAGCGATAGCCAAAAACTCGAAGATGAGTAACCTTGGGCTGTCTCCCAAAACGCAGCTCATAAGATGTCAAATTTAAAATTGAGCGCAAGAAGATTCGGTTTGAGATGTAACAAGCAGTGTTCATGGCCTCAGCCCAGAATTTTCTAGGAGTCCTATGCTCATCAAGCATCGTCCTAGCCATCTCAACCAAAGTGCGGTTCTTTCTCTCAACAACACCATTCTGTTGAGGAACCCGTGGAGCAGAAAATTGATGTTCTATGTCATGCTCCATGCAAAAGTCAACAAAGAGACTATTTTTGAACTCAGTGCCATTATCGCTTCGAATGAATTTTAATGCACCGGGGAGTTCAGTGAAAAGTCTCAAAGCCAAGCTCCGAAAGTGTGAAAACACTTCATCCTTGCTGGCAAGAAAGAAGACCCAAGAGTAACGAGAGAAATCGTCGACAATAACTAAAACATACCACTTGCCGCCTAAAGAACTAACCCGAGAAGGACCTACAGTGTCCATATGGAGAAGTTCTCCGGGTTGTTCAGTCATCACTGTGGTGACTGGCGAATGCGAAGCGGCAATCATTTTTCCATGTCGACAAGGAGCGCAAACTAAATTCTTCTCAAACTTGAGCTTGGGCAATCCTCGGATCAGACCTAGGGCGCTCAGACGAGCGAGCAATTCAAAGCTCATATGCCCTAGTCTCCTATGCCACTTCCATAGCTCAGAAGTTGAATGTGCAACAAGACAATGAGAAGAACCAGATGACTCTGAAAAATCAGCTCCAAAAACTCTCCCAACTCTAAAGATCTTACACACCACAACGCCATCAGAATTGAGCACTTGCGAAGTATCGCGATGAAATCGCACTTCGAAGCCCTCATCAAGCAACTGAGATACAGACAGCAAATTGTATCCCAGGTTTTCAACCAAAGCAACATCTTTGAGAGTGAAGTTCGAATTAATTCTTACCACACCTTTACCTTTCACTCTACTCCTTCGATTGTTTCCGAAGGTGATATGTTCCCTTTGCTTGGTTGTGGTGAGGCTGGAGAACCATGCTGCATCTCCGGTCATGTGGCGCGAACAACCGGAGTCCATGATCCACGTGCCCTCCAAGCCTCGACCTGTCGCCTACACATGATGAGAACGTCTCGATCGCTCAGTGCTGGGGTGAGTAAAATAATGACGAGGCATCCAGCACTGAGTGACACGAGTAGTAGGCACAGTAAAAGTAGACAGTCTACGCACATAATAATCAGAAGGATGCAAAGTGCGAGGTCTACCTACATGCTGTGAACGAACAGCATGTGGAGGTCTCCTACTCTGATGAGGTACAAATCTGCTAGCCCGAGGTCTACCACCATATGGAACATAGTGAAGACCTCGAGGAGCAAAACCTCTCCGAGAAGCACGAGGAGCCTCAAAAGCAGGACGATAGTACATCTCAGACTCATGCATACCTAAAGATGGGTAATGCATGTCCTGATAACTCATCGCCTGAGAGCGTCGCTCATCCTTGATGCGACGAAAACAGAACCCAACCAAATGACCCGCCCGCTGACAATAGGAACAATGAAACACTCTCCTAGGGGCACTCTCATGGGTCACAGGAGCAACTCTCACAGGCTCATTGGGTTTCTTTTGTGTGGTTTTCTTGGGAGGATTTTTCTTGGCAGGAGGAGTGGTTTTCTTTGGTGGATGGGTAGGCTTTTTGGCTGATGGGGTGTCCAACAGAGCTCTCTCTTTCTCTAGGGTGGTGGGAGAGGTAAAAACAGTTTTGGTCTTACTGTCTGAAGGTAACCTCTCAAAACCCAAACCTAGAGCTACCCCGGCTCTGTCAGCACACAACTTGGTCTTGGCCAAGAGCAAATCCATCCTACCCTTTCCCTCAGTGCATTTGTTTACCACGGAAAGAAGGTATTCATTTTCAGACATGAGGTTTTCAGCTCGCTCTCTAACAGTGCCTAGCTGGTCCTTAAGGGTAATGCAAGTGTCACAAACAGGTTGCACATCCTTAGAACTACCGGCCCTCTCCAATCTAGCCTCCAAATCATGAACATGCTTATCACGTAAATTAATGCTATCGCGCAATAAAGAACAGTTCATGCAATCAATAATATCATGAGGTCTAGAATCCACCTCCAAAAGCTGCTTCTGTGCAGTCTCAAGCTCAGAAAGAGTTTGGGCATGAACAGAACGCAACTGAGCAAGCTCACTCATGACAACAGAACATGATTCACATTCAGCATCATTAAACTTAGACTTAAGCATGGCATATTTAGTAGAAACATTTTCTAGCCTAAGTCTAAGATCTTTTCTTTCTCTAGCGGCTTGCACAAGTAGTCTATCCTGACCAAGCACTACTTCATTCAGCTCATCTAATTTAATTAGTAGCTGGTCAGATGATAGGTTTACCTCAGATGAGTCAAGCTCATCGCCGCTGTGATCGCTGTCGGCCATGAAGCAAAGGCCGGTGAAGTCACGTCCCTTCTTGTCCTTCTTGTCCTCCTTCCTTGGGGACTCCTCCTCCTCAGAGCTCGACTCCTCAGTTGAGGAAGTGTCGATGTCGCTGAGAGCAGCAACAAAGGCTCTGGAAGCGGCCTTGGCTACTTTCTTAGCCATCTTGCCGCGCTTGCCCTTCACAAAGGGCTTCCTCTCCTTTTTGTGGTATTTGGGGCGCTCACTCTCATCTCTCTTTTTGACCTTGGGGCAATTGGCCTTGATGTGAGAAGTGTCGCCACATTCATAGCAACCACTAAAGCCACTTCTCCTCTGATCCCGTCTCTCATGATGAAAGCGGGTGAACCTCCGTGCAATGAGAGCAAGCTCATCATCAGCTAGAGTGTCCACCTGCTCCTTTGTGACGGAGACCAGGGAGGACAAAGCAAAACCATCTGCAAGAACACAAGTGCCTGATGTGCTTGGTTCTGCAGTGGTGCCACGGCTAGTGCTAGAAACCAATGCCAATGGCTGTGGCAAAGAGCTTCTGTGCACAGCAAGAGATGCCTTAGCAATCTCTGTGGACTTCAGCTTGCTAAAGAGTTCATCACAGGTTAGAGTGTCATAGCCTGTGGACTCCTCAATGCTGGATATCTTCACTTCCCATATGCTACGGTCAAGAGCATAGAAAAGCTTGATAGCCCTATCGTGATCACTGTAAGCAAGCGTCCCGTTGGACCGCAAGTTACTCACTATCGTGTCAAAGCGAGAAAACATGGCATCTACAGATTCACCAGGTGCCTGCACAAACAGCTGATACTGTTGATTGTAGGTGCTTTGGCGCCTGGCCTTAATCTGAGCCGGGCCCTCATGAAAGACAGTGAGTGTTGTCCAAATCTCCCTAGCAGTCCTAAGGTGCTGCACCCTATCGAACTCACTTCTACTCAAACCGATGAACAGTATGTTTCTTGCATTGGAATTGGCAATATACTGATCCTTCTCAGTCTGAGAGGTGCGAGTCTCAGGGATGGAGTATTGTGAGTCCACAATCTCCCAAATTGCATTTCCTTGGCTTAACAAGTAAGCCTCCATGCGCACCTTCCAGTATGCAAAGTCTGTCCCATCGAACAGAGGAATTTTACTGCCTCTATCCATGTCGCCAACAGATCACAAAACTGGTTAAGGTCAACTGGTGATCTTAACCTGCTCTGATACCAATTGTTGGACCGGAAACGGCGACCAGAGGGGGGGTGAATGGGATCTTTTAAAATTTCGGGCTAAAAACTAGCCTTCGGTTTCAGTTCTGTCTCCTGCGGAATAGGCTTCGAACACTACCTTCGAAGGTCTGGTTCGGAGGTACTTCGACACCTTCGAACACAGGCTTCGGAGGAGCAAAAGTTCGAAGCCAAGAAGACTTCGCTCCACTAACAACCCTCGAAAACCAACTCTGCTAAGTCAGTGCAGGCTCCGCACACAGGGTGCTTCGAGCAGGCTTCGCACTTCACCCTTCGCAAGAGTGGACAGCCCTCTGAGGACTTCGACCAAGTACTTGGCGACAGCAACTGGTGCTGGGCTTCGTACACGAAGGTCTACACGCACACAGAAAGACTATGCTAAGGGCCTCGACACAAGAAGAAAAACGGGCCTCGATCGGGGCTTCGCTAGTAAGCTGTAAGGACTGGCCTCAAGTTACACAGAGCGACAGCACACCGAAAAGACACACCTCGCACGAAAAACAACCTTCGCCTCAACAGGCTTCGGTGCACAACAACAGGCGAGGTATGCAAAGCGAGCTCAAGCAAAAGCACAGGAAAACAGGGCTTCGCCGCTTGAACAAGGAACACAGAAAAAGAACTCTCTGGATGTATTCAATCGAAGTGTATGGCTACAGGAGCTCAACAGTAAATGCTCAAAGTGTTAAATGTTACCTACCGAGCCCCCATATTTATAGCCCACAGTTCACCCAAAGGAATTGACTACACTACCCCTAGGGTTTACATTCATTTTGTCTCTACAGAACTAAGGGGTACAAAAGGTAGTCCACCTTTATTCTGGAGGTTTCTCTGTCAGCTTTGCAGAGGGGACAGTGTCAGCCTTTTACAGAACAGACAGTGTCAGCCTTTGCAGTCTTTGACTTTCTGCAGCCTCCCTTCGCACGCGAGGGGTGCGGTAGCTTCGGTGAGAAGCCTTGAGCCTGGTGGCCTTCGCCTCACCGAAGTCAGTCTCCGATACAGTGACGGTTTTGAGCCGAAGCCGTCAAAGCTCTTGAGCCTTCGCACCAACACCTCCGGAGTGGACCACCACGGCTTCGCAGCTTCACCCAGCTCGAACTCCGTCAGTCCGTGTACCGAAGCCATGCAGGCCGAAGTACCTCAAGTCATCCTCACTCCGAAGCCCCACCTTCGGAGTACCACCCTTCGAAGTCCCTCCTTCGTCCAAGGCCTTCGCATGAAGCATTCCATGAGCACTTCGTCGCAGTGTCTCACTCCGAGCACACTCCTCGACGAGCCTCACCCGGACTATGCCTTCAATGCACCTCGACTTCTGAGACCTTCGTCGGGTACTTTCGAATGTCTCCCTCCGGAGCACACTTCGAACACCTTGCCTCCGCAGAGGACTTGATCCAACCAACTCCGAAGTCACTCCATTCGGAGTACCTTCGAAGTGCCTCACCTCCGAGGACTTTGTCTCGGAGTACCTTCATCCGGAGCCACGCTCCGCACTCTCTGCCTTCACCTGGCACGCCTCGACCCGAGGACCGACCCGGACCACCTTCGCAGCCACCGTGACGGAGCTCCCCGCTCCCCTGGCATCAAGCCTCCCGCTCGACCCAGGTTCACCAGGCTCGAACCTTGTCCGTCGCCTCCGAAGTCCCTGCGCACCACAGACAAACAGACAAGTGTATCCAGTACTCCGGAGACCTCTCCGGGTTAGCAACCTCCGGCACACATTTCGGTGAACCGCCCAAAGTACCGAACCCTTCGGTACAAACCCTGTCATCGTGTACTGCCGGACCCCTCCGACGAGCACACTCCACTGCACAGCTGCAGCAAGCAAACACCGAACACCCTTCGGTGAAACCACCTCCGAACACCCTTCGGAGATACCACCTCCGAAGCCCCTTCGGAGGTACCCTTCGAACAGAGGGTAAAAAGCCTGTCAATCACTCATCACAAAACACCGAAACCAACCCTTGGTTTCTCAGTATTATATATGTATCCCCTCCATATGTGTGCAAGTTCAAACAATCTGCATTTAGGGAAAAAATAAATTAAATTGCAAATATATATAATGTGGGTGGTATTGTACTTTTCGTATTAGAATTTGTTATTTTCTCCATGCTTATCTTAATCTTGCCATGCATTTTTTTGATGCATAGGAAGGACAGAATAGTCGGTATTTTTCCAATTGTTTTGGAATTTTCAATGATTATTAAGGTATGATGATATGTTTTGGCTTCTGATGATCGTCGAAGTTAAAGTGTTAAATTTTGACTAACAGTATTTCAGTATCGTCGATATATAGGTAGCTACATCGAAAATCTTAATCAGATAACTCAAAAAATTACTAATATGAGCCTATATAATGATACTTTTTATATGATATATTATGATGGTTTATCAACTATATAAAAATATAATAAATGTCACATTATTAGATTGTAGAAATTACACGATATACGGCCAGAAGTCTTATAACACTTAATTTAATTTATACAGTATATTAACTATTGTTAGATCTAGGTTGTGCTGAAATGTTTGTAGAACAGTTTAGGGTTTACAGTTTATATATGTTGAAGGTTCACAGAAGAGCGTAAAGCTATGTATACATATGCATGTTGCAAAAAAATTATACTTACCTATAAAATAAGAATAAAATTATTTCTTGAGAATGAGAATTGTATTACTAGGCGGTTTACTTTGAGACAAACATAATAATTATATATATACCTTGAGGAAGATAGCGTTTGCTGCAGGAATGCTCTCAAACATGTCGCCGGCGACATACTCCACATGTGTGGAACTAGGAGCCTTGGCGATTATGTGACTGAGGTCCAGCACACTGCATTTGATCTCCGGAAACGCCTTCGAAATAGCTTGCGCCACCGCTCCGAGCCCTCCACCGACGTCGACCAACGAGCTTATCCCGTGGAACACCTCGCCATGCTCCTTGATGACGATGTCCATGATGAAGTTGCTGTCCGAGACCATCGCGTCGTTGAAGAGCGTGTCGAGAGACGTGTCGTGGCTGGCGAGCTCCCAGAAGCTCTCGCCATGCGTTTGCTTGAAAATACTGTACTGGTCCGATGGCAGCTCGTTCTGGAACCACTTGCCGATCCCTAGGAAGGGGGTGACAATAGTCGGGTGGAGCAACAAGGACGTGATAGGGACCAGATTCGATGAGCCGACGAGGAGGCGGGACAGCGGCGTGAGTGTGTATATGGGCTCATCACCAGCACCGACTGCTGGGTGCTGGATGGTGAAGATGCCGGAGACGGCGAGCGTGCGCATCAGGCGGCGCAGGCACGGAATCTTGGATGGGTGGAGCGTGAGATCATCAGCTAACTGGCCCAGCATGGCGGCGCCACCATGGTGGTCAATGGCATCGGCGATGCGGAGGTCCAGGGCGGACTTGAGAGCCATGGCCTTGACGACGGCGAAGGTGTTCCTGTAGAGCTCGACCTGAGCATCCAACTGGCTATCACTGTGAGCGAGCGCCATGGCAATGGTAAGCCGTAAGCTATGTCTCTGTCTTCCACCTTCTGAGTTTCAACTTTTCCTTATATAGACGTTGTCTTTGCATGAGTCACCTATAAAATCGGACCTCCGACATATATAGTGAAAAATCGTATGGGCAATTATTATCCACACCTACCTCTCAAAGTCTCAATGCAATGCTAGGTTATGTTTTGTATTTTGTAAAGGAGAAACATTTCGGCCGGGGTGCTGAAATTCTATAATTCAGACAATTTTAAAGCAAGTTCAACAGTTTGAATTAAAACAAAAAAAATGAGAGATCATGTCGATTGAGCGTGAGCAACGAAATGAGCATCACTTTGTGTTATAAAGATTTATGCACATATAAGGCCTGATGGTTGGAAATGAACTCACTCTTGGTGCTATTATATTCGTGCTTGAAATTTAAATTACAAGTGACTGAAATAATGAACTAAAAATTATATAAAAATCACATTTATGTTTTTAGTTTTTATCCATTAAATTTAAATAAATTTTGAAAATCTAGATTGCGACACTAGATTGACAACGAGAAGCTTAGTGAATTTTTAATTTAAAAAAATCAAATCAAGTCTGAAAACACGAAACCTATCCTTGTATTATGATATAATATATATTATGATAAACAATTAAAATATTTTGATAAAATTATAACGTAGGATATTACGAAACCAGGGATTGTTGGGTTTAAAGGAAGAAATGGGTTAGGTTTTAAAGCAAATTTATAGTTAGATATTTGTTTGAACTTGAAACTTTTTTGAAAATCAAAATACAATATTTCTTATCTCATATAAAAATTTGGTATTTTTCTGTGTCATTTTACTATTTTAATTCATTAAGTGTGCATGTGGGATTTAAATTGAAATAAGTGAAATTTGAACTAGAACTCCTTGAAATAATAAATCAAAATTTATAGAAAAATCATATTCATATTTTTAGTACATTTTTAGTTCTTATCTACTAAATTGAAAGAAATTTTGAAAAATTTAGGCTGTAACACTCGATCAACGACACGGAGCTTAATGATTTTATAATTCTAAAAAACCAAATGAAGTTTGAAAACATAAGACCTGTCATGATGTTATAATAGGATATGTAGATATTGTGATAAAAATTTACAAATATTTAAATAAAGTTTTCACATATGATGTTCAGAAAATTGAAGATTTTGTGACGAGGAATTAGGATTTAAATGTTGGGTTTAAATGCAAATAGATGATTAAATCTTAGTTTGAACATAAAAATTGTTATTCAATTAAAATCCAACAAATCTTATCCCATGAAAATTTTTGGCATTTTTCTATATCAATTAGTTATTTTTAGTTAATTACGTTTTTTCTAGATAAGTGCATGAAATAATAAACTAAATTGTTCGAAAAAAAATCATATTTAAAATTTTAAATCCATTTTAGGCCTTATCCACTAAATTTTAAAATATTTCTTCAAATTTAAGGTACACTCGAAACAATTTTAGTTTGCTGAATACAAATACACGGCAAACAAAACTTTCATTGCCCTTTAAATATAACCCAACTTTTTCAAAATTTTCGAACCCAACTTTAAATGTAACCCTCATCCCTTCTTCCTCAAGTTGCTCACCGCCATTGTCCTCTCCGCCGCTAGCGTCGTGTATCGTCATCATGGCCCATCGTCACCCGCTCAGTCGCATCGCCGTCTCATCCCTGCACAATCACCACCCCATCATGTTGCGTCACTGCCTCATTGCCATCCTGTCGCCACCCCACCCGGTTGGCCGGCTGCACCTTGGCCCGCCACACTCTGCTGCACCGCATCACATCCTGCCATGCCCGGCCAAGACCGGACCGTAGTCGATCCGTACGCCGTGCCACGTTCACGGGGCAATTTTTCGACCAGCCTGACCCAAACAACCAACGTTGATTAACAAATATCTAGCTAATTATAAACACTAGTAAAAAAAATTGCCGTTGATCTTGTCATGCAGGGCCACTTACTCCCCTTCCATCCGCCACTGCTTGTCATGATCTTGAAAGATATATAACTGCATCGATCGATATGCATGATCATGCGTGATTTTGCTGACACAAGGGACAAATGCCATCATTTCGCACATTTTTTTCCATTCTATCTTATCAAATATCAACTCTCTTAGTCTCATCATATCCTGTGATGAATGTAGTAGTCTGAATGTACACAATGAGCTAGATATCCCTGCAATTAATTATATTGTTAACAATGCAATCATAGTCTCCCTCGTTCACCGTAATTAGAGCTTTTATTATATTTAAGAACTGCCGCCGAAGAATATTTTAATATTAATAAATAATCACATTTTATTTTTACATACAAAATTTACTCCTAATAAATACTGATTTTTTACTATACCAAATGAAATGTTTTTATACTAACATTTACAAATTGTTATTAAAAAATACAATATGTTTTACTATAACAATTTAAAAATATTTTACATCATAAATGAAACCTGTTATGTTAACTTTTATTTTACACCATAAATCGTAAAAAATCTACCTTTATATTTTTAATATTTATTATTTATTATTAAAACATTCTAAAACTATAAACCATTAATCAAATTTTCACGCAACTTATTATTAATACATGCTAACTTTTTATTTTAAAATTTATTATTTATTATTAAAAAGTTGTCGACGCCAAGATTCGGTAAAGCTCAGGGTCACCAAGAATGTCGTCCGGTCAATGAAAGTTAAGGAGGGTTCGATTAAAGATGGTCAAAGAGACCCATCTATTACAACTTGGCTGGACATGGAAGAGCCGTTAATAAAAATATAAAGATTATTCAGAATCGCTTGTACTAAACAGTTCAATAATTGAATAGAAAAGTATTGACCTCCAGCAAAAGTATTGGATTTGTAGTCAGTGCTAGAACAAGCGAGTATTTTGGAGATGAAAAGTATTTCGGGGGTGCTGAAATTCCATATATATTTCAGAAAATTTTAAAGCAAGTTTAGCAGTTTTGAATAAAACAAGAAATGAGATCACGTCGATGTAGAAGAGTGGCGTGGATATGGAATTTTCTTAATAATATTTTTTAAAAACAAAATCAAATACGATAGTCGAATTTCAAAAATTTCAAAATTTCAAAATTAGGTTCCTGTCGACAAATCATCCACCGAACGAAGCCATATCAGGATTTGTTTGGTTGTTCATCTGTCGAACGTGGGCACGTCAGCCTCGTTCGACCGATTAATGGTCGAACGAAGCCTAATGGATATTCCAGTAGAGCCGTAACATTTACTTCGGCTGAATTTGGCCACATCAGTCTGGTTCGGCCGATCAACTGTCAAACGAGGCTGACTTGACCATGTTCGACTGATCAAGTGTCAAATATGGCTCTATAAACAGAGGGTCGAACGCCTCCTCTCCACCATGCTCGGGCTGCCTCAAGCTTCACCCCTAAGGTAAATTTTTATCCCTTTTTTATTCAGTTTTAAATATTTTAGTATTAATTTAGTAGTAGTTTAGTAGTAATTTAGGAGTAGTTTAGTAGAAGTTTAGTGGTAGTTTAATAGTAGTTTATTAGTATTTTAGGAGTAATTTAGTAGTAGTTTAAGAGTAGTTTAGGAGTAATTTATATATACTTTAAGTGCAACTTAGGAGTAATGTAGCATTATTTTAGACCACTCTAATCAGTACTGTACATTTATTTTACATGTGCTATCGAGATAATTTATGGTTATTTTAGAGATAATTTAGGGCTGCTTTACACATGTTTTAGACATAATTATGGCGTAATGTACATGTTAAATAAACAAAGTTATTTATTGTTTGTAGCTTTGTTGTGCTTGCTTGGTAATCTAGTTGACGCAAGACATGATTGCATCCACTTAAATCCCCGTGCCTTCCAGGTATCTCCACATATTTATATTAAGTTTGAAATATTTTAGTATTGTTTTAGTAGTAATTTAGTAGTATTTTAAGTAATGTAACATTATTTTAGACCACCCTAACGAGTACCATACATTAAAATTACATGTGCTTTTGAGTACCATACATTAAAATTACATATGCTTTTGAGATAATTTAGGGTTATTTTATAGATAATTTAGGGTTATTTTTGAGCTAATTTAAGGCTGCTTTACACGTATCTTAGAGATAATTATGGCATAATTAGTACCATAATATGAAAAGCTTGATGATGTGGAGTCAATATTAAATATTTGTTTGTTTTAGTCATAATGTTTGGTGCTTTACTTTATGATAGAACTTAATTGTAGTGTGAACTTAATGTTTTCAGGCATTATGGATAGATCATTTAGGATTTACTATGGAGATGGTCAAGTAGTTATTGGTCATGACGGTGCTGACCTTAGTAGTTTTCAATGTATGGAGCATAGTTTAAGTCGGGTGGAGGAGTGTGGCATTAACAATATTAAGAAGTGGATGTATCATATTTTTCGATTAGATATATATGGAGTAGTGGGATTTGCTTCTATATGCCCGTTGCAGCCGTGTTCCTAAAGGGTTATTTTGGGAGATGACTCCTATTACCTCGAGTATCATATGGAGGGTTATGCTGGAAGGGCGTTAGAGAAAGGTTGGGAAAAAATTTTGCTAGTCTACTTCACTCCTAGTGTCCTTCCAACTCTAGACCTAGCATATAATTAGAGGTCGGCCAGAGTAGCCAACTCCATCAGGATATCCCAAGATGGATGTAGTAGCTCCAACCACAAATGTATAACGAACTGCTAGAGGGCAAGATGACGAAGGGGAGGAAATAGAGAGCATAGTTGAGTTGCTTGAGAGAGAGGACCAAGATTTCGAGGAATTTGTGGAGCATGGTGGAGACGAGAACTCCGATGAAGAAGACGAAATAGTAGATGAAAACAATGAAAATGAATAGCCAGACATTCCTATTTCCAACGAGTGGCAAGCATAAGATTTTGATGCTCTTGCTATCGATGATTGGCGTCAGACTTGTTGGGAGTATGCACATAATGAGGTGAACATGGATGATGTGTATATTACTATGGATGTAGTGCAAGATGCCGTCAAAGCATGATCATTATCACTCTGGCGGTCATTTCGAGTTAAGAAGTCAAACCACATGATCTATGATGTTGTATGCGAGAATCATGATTGTCCATGGAGAGTTCATGCACATAAACCGAAGTAGGGAATTCATTAGATGTGCTCAATTGTGGTCTAACATAAATGTGTGGTTGATACAACTATGACTAGGCATAAGAATCTAAGTTCAAGTTACATAGTGGGATTGATGTATTCAAAGATCATTGATAATTTAAGTTATGAGCCTTGTGCCTTAATACTTGCCACAGAGAGAAGATTTCAGTATAAAATCAACTACTCAAAGGCATGAATGGCTAAACAGAAGGCACTAAAGATGAGGTTTGGTACATTCGAGGACTCATATCATAACCTACCTCTTTGTTTGGAGACAGTACAGATGTGCAACCCTGGCATGTACTAAACCTATTAGGAGAAGGATGCAATATTTCTAGAAGGTACGGAGATTCTACACTGAATATTCTTTGCACTCGGTGCTTGCAATCGGGCATTCGAGTATTGTCATCCCATTCTTTGTGTGGATGGAACATTTCTAACCGGGAAGTATAAGGGTCAGATACTGACAACTATTGGTGTTGACGACAATAACTAGGTTGTCCCAATTGCCTTTTGGTTTCGTGGAAAGTGAAAACTACGAAAGTTGGTTGTGGTTCTTATGACAATTGCACATTGGAGTTGTTTAAGGTAGGCAAAATGTTTGTGTGCTGCATGACTGACATGTCAGGCTTATAAAGGCAGTCCAACATATGAATAATGATCCACATGAGCTCTATCCTTGGAAGGACATTCAGTCTCGATGGTGTATGTGTCATTTAGGTGAAATTTCTACCATCACTTCGGGAAAAATAAAGAATTGACTAATTTATTAAGAGACTATGTGCTCAAAACCAAGAGAGAAAGTTCATGACCTTGTGGACTAAACTTGATGATTTGACTTCGAAATTTAAGCATGAGAAGGTCGTAGAGCCAGAGTCAGAGCCACTGTGTTCATTGTCCATGGATGATTAGTAGACAATATGCAAACGGAGGAGGACAAAAGTTTGCTGCTTCTTAGATTGAATAAAATTTGATAGTAAAGAGTAGCTATCTCTACTATATGATACTCACGGTGCAAGGTATGGCATCATGGCAACCTACATTGTAGAGGTGTACAATTGGGTAATGCGGGGTATGCAATTATTTCCTTTAGTTGGTATTGTGAAGGGCATAATCCATGGAACCACTTGGTACTTCATCGACTGGCATACTTCTGCTTCAGTGGTTCATATGGATGAGCAGTTTCTATATTGCAAAAAGATTGAATAGTACTTAATAGAGAAAAGTAAGAAGGCAACACAACATTGTGCCATTAAGACAAGTTCCTGAGAGCTCCGTTTCGAGGTAACATGTTGGGATAAGGTAGATGAGGAACAAATCAGGCTGTTATTTTTCATGAGTGCACAATTATAGACACTTGTCAGTGCAGGTACAACAAACCATCCCTATACCACATGCCATGCTATCATGTCATGGCGGCATGCGCTACATTTGATATACATGCTGGAGTGTACTTGTCTAGTTATTTCAGCAAAGAGAATGTTCTTTGGTCTTAGAGTAGTGAACTACGTAGTTATGGAGTTGTCAGCTCATTCACGACAGCTCCACCAATTGGCACACGTCGCTAGGTTCTGGAATTCGAATGTGTCAACTCAAGGGTTTGAAGAAGGAAGACACGACACATTCGAAATTATATCGATGAATCTGAAGCGGTCCGATGAAAGAAAAAGTGCTCTTTGTGCAACATAGTCGGACATACGTACAAGAATTGCATACAAGCCAGCACAAGCAGAACAAGTCCCACATCAAACATTTATTGTGACACAACACAAATTGTACATAGTTGCACCATGTATGTATAGTTGTACCATCACATTAATCTCCCCTCATATGTTTTTTCAACCCACTAATATAGTTTTTGTTATTGCATATGAAGGGTAACAATGATTGGCCTTACGAGCTTCTCTCCTCTTCTGTCAACACCCACCATCGGGCATGAGCACTCACATCCACTACTGAGGGTGATCTTGTGCTTTTGAGAGTTCGGACAACACAGTATTTTTGGAGCATCCATCCTTGATGGGTTGATAGGTCAGTTAATTGTGTATAATGGTGGTTCCATGTTTGGTTTTTTCACTTGACTAACATCTTGTTGCATGTAGATTGCGTAGTGTTTGGTTACTCCCTCTAGAGAGGTTGGTTGATGGAGCCAATAGGTTTCCATTTGACCGAGCTCTTATCACTACCAAGGTCAACAGGTGGAGGCCTGAGACACATACTTTTTACATGCTTTCCGGACAGGTGTCGATCACGTTGGAAAACGTATCGATGCTGCTAGGACTTCCATTAATTGTGGGGAGCAACAGTTATTGCATGGGATGTTAGTCCAACATGGCAATAATACATGCTCACGTGGTTCACAGGCGTACATTCAATCTTTCTATATTTTAATGAGTTGCAAGACTTCATGTTGGCACACGGGCCAACGTAGAGTTGGCTACGTCAATATCTGGTACGTCATTACAGTATGTTACAAAATATAAGAAGTACTTTATTTATAGTGGTCCATTACTAATGTTTCCTCTTCGATAGGTGGAGCACCTCCACGCCAATGTTGATGCTTACTCAGTTAGTCATCATCTCGAGGCATACATTCTATAGCTTTTTGGTTGGGTGATGTTCACCAACACCCATGTAGATATTGTGGACAAACACCTGGTGGACATTTCTCGAGGCATTGCCGATTCACCTGATCATGATGTGCCCAATACTCTTGGGGCTCAGCTATGCTTTGCACCACATATCATGGTATCTATGATGCATGTCAAACATGGACGGCCGACACATCAATCGTAGGGCGTCCGTTGTTGTCACATCTTTGGTCATATGAGAGGGTATGTTTTGGTCAGCCCCAAGTTGACATGACACCACACCTATAGTATGCACACGATCATGACATCGACTGTCCTACGATAGGCTCCATCTGGTGTCGACAGCCGGTCAGTCTCCATTGTACTTCATAATGTACTTATATTAGTTATGTACTAACATATCTTCTTTTGCAGCTGACATGGGCACACTCATAGACCCTCATGTCCTACCCCGACTACATCATGTAGATGGACCACCTTTGGAAATGGGACTTTTGATGGCCACCGTACACATTACACGACATCCACCAACCGGCACCTCACGGTCTCTCTACGCTATGCTGGCAGGATGCGGCATACTAGAGGACATGTCGAAGCTTGGTTTTCAATGTAATGATTGAGCCATATTCCCCACACTGTGTCTACCAACAGTTCTAGAAAGCATAGGACTTTACGCTTCCTCTCTAGGTCGTTGTGCCTTAACACTTGCACAGGTGACCCCTTGTACTACATACTCATGTTCTAATGTTATCTACCATATCTCACACTTTTTTGATACAGGATGAAGCGTGGTAGGACACATGGTGGCAGTTCCTGGTTGGCTTTACTGCAGCCATGGATCGACTAGTGGCATGATGTGGGGCAGGACCTGCACGATGAGGACGAGTATGATCCTAGGACATTATTAAACATCGAGGTACTTTCTTTGACCTAACATCGAGGAAGAGCTATGGTACCCAAACGTTAGAAGGAAATCTAACAGAAGGAGGTGTGGGATCGTTTAGTGGGTGGACACCGAGCGTCCAGTCTTCAATAGAAGTTGGTTCTCCCCTAGCAAAACAAACGCACAATATGCTACAATGAAGGAGGAGTACAAGCGTCGTGCCCAATCTGATCAAGGTGATTGGAGAATCAATCCAATTGGAGTACCACCGTGGCTTCAACGTCCAAAGTGTGACTATAGAGAATGCTGCCAGGTGATGACGGTGACTTCATATGTCTAGGCATCGATGATGACTTCATGGTGAGAACGAAAAAATAAATTAGTTCACACCTCCATCCATTTATTACAAAAAATGATGTAACTAACTTCGGCTGTTTGGTATTGCAGGATAATCCATGGAAGTGTCGTTTCACCCAATGGATCAATGATTCTAGGCAACGATCTGCTAGACTATTTTTAAGACAAGACGAAACTATGGAGGAGTATACATGGAGAAATGAAGAGCATCGGCTTAAGGTGGAGTATGCTAGTTCAAGTTGGATGACAAATCAACTAGGAATTCCCGAGTGAGAGCAACGACCTACATGCGCATGTGACAGTCGTTGCATTATACGGGCATCTCTCGGAGGCAACTCAAGGGGAAGGAGAGAATTCGTGTACCCCAACCTATATGAGCATGTCGTGATAAGTGATGACTTAAAATAAATTCATATATTTGTGAACACAATACTGACCTCACTAATTATTGTGGTAGTAAAATATTAGGACATGTTCATTCCATTGCTAGATAGATGTCACACCACCTATGTATGAGGATGGTTCTATCACAGAGGTGGAAATTTACTAGGAGTATGAAACTAGAATGCAGGAAGCTAATGAGCGAGCGAGGACTGCAAGGAGTGAAGAGGACATACAACAGAGGGAAAAAATAGACAGTGACATAGCTTAGGTTCCAAGAGGAGCGAAAACATGCTAGGGAAGAGAGAAAATGAAGAAATCAGTAGGATGGTAAGTCCACAATATTTACAATGTAAAGAACTATTTATTATGCGTAGTTTCTGTTGTTCTTTATCAAACATCTTTGAATGTTGTATTGTATGCATTGCAACTATTTGCTTATAATTACGTTGTTTTCTGCATTTATTCGAGGAAAAACATAATATTTTTTTAATACTCTAGCACAAACAACACATAACGAGGTACACGACATAACACAATATAGTGCATTACAATTGACAAATACAAACTACACTAGGTGACAACTGAGTGCAGCGAGCGTGCTTTCCTTTCCTTATGGCATATGGTCATGCTTCATGTGCACGACGAGCCCTCTCACGCTTCCTCTCTCTATCAGCCTCGCTCTCCTCTTTTGACTTGCGTTCCGCCTCATCCCTCTTAAATTCTTCCTCGTGCTCACATTCCCTCTAGTATCTCATCTCACTTAGCTCCCCGTTGAACGCATGGTGCCTCATAAGAGAGGCCTAGTCCTCTAGATCCACCTATTTGTCGATCCATTCGATAAAGTCATATAGTAGAGGTTGCGACGATTGAGGAGTTACCTACACACATAATTATTAATAGACATGTTATAAGTGCTTGATTTGAGAAGAATATATAAATGAACTGAACAAAAAGTTATTCATATCGGTTTGTTTGCATGTGGTCCACGCTTTGGTCTTATATTTGGCTTTTCAGGAGTCCAAGAGTAGTTGAAACACTTCAAATACCTCATCTCGTATGTGAGGTCATCCATGCTTCTCCTGAATTTACATGTGTCTCCACAGAAACACATAGGGTTTTCGACACATTCCGGTGGACGGTGACGAGGATTGTAACCATGAGTTGATATATCCTTTTCACCATCTACCATCTAAATCTTGATTAAACTACCCCAATTACTGTAATTATCCCTAAATATATTCAAGATTACTACAAATCTAATTCTAATATACTCCTACATTATTATAACCTTAATAAATACAGAAGAAAAAAGAGGGAGGACAGACTTACCTAGGAGTGGGAAGCCCGGGGGCTTGAGATGTGCTGGACAAGTACAATGGGTGTGCTTAGAAGAGGGCGTTTGGCCCCCTATTTATAGAGCTATGTTTGGCACTTGATCGGTTGATTTGGAGATTGATCGGCCGAATGAGGCTGACATGGCCTAGTTTGACCGAAGAAGCTGTTGTACGACCCGTTGGCGCTGACTGGACTAGCCGTTGGCCTTCATACGGCTGAATATTGCTGACGTGGCCAGGTTCGGTGGATGAACGACCGAACGAAGCCTGACATGGCTTTGTTCGACCGATGATCTGTCGATGGGAGCCCAATTTTACATTTTTTTGAAATTCGACTACATATTTGATTTTTTTAAAAAAAATATTATTTAAAAAATTATATGGACATGTGACCTAACGAAATGAGAACTTTGTGTTATAAAGATTTATACATATCTACAATCCTCGCGGTTGGAAACGAACACACTCCTGGTACTATTTGTGTAGAAATAGGGTTGGTTTTGCATTGAATACGGATGGAAATGAATCCAGATGTCACTATTTATAATATTTTATTTTGGAATTGAATATGAATTTGAATATTTTTGAATACGAATACAAAATTTATAGCTTGAATTCAAATATGAATCTAGATGTTTACTAAGTTCAACTTCAATTTTTTGGTGCCCAATACAAAATTTTTGACGTCGGGTGAGAAAGATTCAAAATTTATGTTTGCCGAGTGTAAGCACTTGGAAAACATAAATTATATGTTAAGTGTCTCAAATTTAGCACTCAGCAAATAGTTTTTTATTTTTTAAAAAATTGTCAAATGGGGTTTTCCCTTTTTTATTGACAAATTGTTTGAAACATTTTTAAATCTAGTGGCTAAGTCCTAAAATAGACTAAAAAATATTGATATAATTTTTCTATAAGTTTTGGTTCAATTTTTTATTCAATTACAATTCAAATTTGACCCATTTCAATATAAATCTTACAAATAAACTTAATGAATTAAAAATAATAAAGTAACGTAGAAAATACCTAATTTTTATATGAAATGATTTATATTTTATTTTTATTATAAAAAAGTTGCAAGTGCAATCAAAGATTTAACCATCTAAACCCTAACTCTCCTTGGAGAATCCCTCGTTTCTTAACATCCTACATAACAAATTATCAACATTTTTAAAATTTTATCACAATATCTATGTATCATATCATAACAATATGACAAGTCTTGTGTTTTTCAGATTTCATTTGATTTTCTCATAATTAAAAAACTATCGAGCTCCACATTTCTGAGAGTGTCACAACCTAGATTTTTTTTAAATTTCTTTCAATTTAGTGGTTAAAGCTCCAAATTGACTATAAATTTTGGTTCATTATTTTAGGCGCTTGCAGTTTAAATTTCTCCTATTTCAATTTAAATCCTAGGAACAAACATAATAAATTAAAAATAGTAAACTGGCATAGAGAAACACTAAATTTTTACATGAGATAATCGATATTGTATTTTGATTGTAACAAACATTTCAGGTTCAAACAAACATATAACCATTGATTTGCTTTCAAACCTAACTCATTCCTTCTCAAAGCCCTAATTTGTACTTAAGTCTAGGGTTTCTTAACATCATATGTGACACCTTTCTTGATACTTTTTATTTTTTTTATCACGGTATCTAAGTATTATATCACAACATGATAAGTATTGTATTTTTCGGACATTATTTGGTTTCTTATAAATAAAAATCCATTAAGCTCCACATTGTGGATCGAATGTCATAACCTACATTTTTTCAAAATTTATTTCACTTTATTGGATAATAACTAAAAATGGACTAAAAAATATGAATAAAAAATTCTATAAATTTTAGTGCATTATTTTAGGCACTCGCAGTTCAAATTTCATATATTTCAATGTGAATCCTAGAAGCACCGTTAATTAATTAAAAATAGCAAACGGATCAAGAAAAATGAAAAAACATTACATGGAATAAGTTATGGTCTATATTAAGTGTAGAAAAAAAATTAAGCTAAAAAAATTACAACTATCTTACTATTTTGTACTGCAAGAAAACTTCAACTAACTTAAGTATTTATAATTATCTAAATGATAAATAAACCATATATATTAATATAGTAATGTCATATCATCTTGAGTTCCTAAAAGTCTAATCTATGTGAAATCCTCAAACGGATACACATATATCAATTTTCATATCGACATTAAGTAAAAATTTATATATCCGTTTACGAATTCAGATGTTTCTGTTTATCAGCCACATTTAATTTGGATATGAATATAAATATCTATATTTACAATTTATCGAATACGAATATGGATAATTAAGATATTTTGACATCTGTATCCATCCTTATATAGAACTAATTGTGACCAGGACAGGCGATGCAGTTGGTTAATTACTGACTTGGGGTGCATCCACCTCGAGTTTGTGATGAAACATTCCATTCCCTGATTCAACATAACAGAGATTTCCTTGTAACAGTGTCAAATACAAGGAATCATCTATATTTAAATTATTTATTATTTGAAAATGCAAATCTTTATATTTTAAAAATTATTATTTTTTCTATGAAAAAAGTTGCTTTTGTATTTTAAATATTAAATATTTCTTATTAAAAAATGTTAAACCATAATCCCTAAATAATAAACCATTGATCAAATGAAATACAAATTGTTACAGCGTAGAAAAAGATTTATATAGTTGCAATAGTGCCGGTTCCATTTACGAATTGACACTAATACATTAATATTGATCCGTTCCATGTTGCGACAACAATGACAGTTCCATTCAAGTTTGTAAAATTCAGTGGCTTTCATTATTTAAACCCGCAGTGATACATCATTAGTGTCGACTTCGAGATAACCGGCACTAATATTAAATTTTTGAATACAAATACAAAATGGATAGCTTGAATTCAAATATAAATCTGGATGTTTATTAAATTCAACTTAATTTTTTTTGTGTTCCCACGTGGTTTCGTTCTTACTAACATGTGTGCATCGACTTGAGAGTCATGGATGAAATATCGCATTCCATGATTTGGAATTTGACAGAACAAAACTTTCTTGTCATAGAATAGGAGAAATCATTTTCAACGTCAGTTCGTGTCTTCCTCCAACTTAATGTATAATCAAATTCACATAAGCCACTGCTTTCTCGTATTGTCCGCTCGTGCACTCTATTTATTTGAGATTATAATATACACGGATTGTACAACGATGAATAACTAACAAATTGCGTCCCTGGGTCGTGTCACAGTTTTTGCACAGATAACAAGAAGAATGTGTTCGTTTCCAACCATTAGACGTGCAGATACTTATAAGGCTATTCACAATGGGGTTTTATAATCTGCAGATACAGGATGTGAGTTAGTTGGCACCAAATCTCCTCAGAACTCCATCATTGTTAAGCGTGCTCAGGCGGGAGTAGTACCAGGATGGATGACCTCCTAGGAAATTCTCGTTCATATCTCCGATACACCCATGACCTTCAAACAAGGTTGGGCCCATGTGACCTATTTCAAAAAAAACAACAACGGGAGTTTTATGGTATTAATTACCATGTCACACTAGATTTTCTGCTTACATGATATTCAGTTAATGAAGAAAAAGAAGAAAGTAGTGTCATCACCATGACATGGTGCTAACCCATTTTCCAAGACAGATGAAACGAAATAAAACAACTATTGAGAACTAAATCGTTTCATCAGAGAGAGGGTATTTCATGAGAGCTAGTTGAATTTAATTACACTGGTTAGCCTAGAAAATAGTGAAATAAAACTCTCCACTGAGAGAGGGTATTTCATTCAGTTGTAAAACCAACGTGGCATGTTAGAAAATAGTACCCACCATTATGAATAACCTAATAAAACCTTAATAACACAAAGCTCTAGGCACACGTGGCCTGAAGCACTCTGATTCAGTATTTAATTCAAGTGGATGACAAAAAACACTTCAGTACATAGTTTTTGGCTGAACTAAATTCTTCAAAAAAAATTTGTACATCCGAATTATTTGGTCTATTTAAAAGAAAAGCAAAAGTTTTACTACGTATGTAAGCGAAGCGCTAATCTGTCCAAATTGAACCTCCTACCTATGCTAGGGTCTTCCCACGTGGTTGTGTTCAATCAATCAAGTCTATAATCGAGCGAATTTCGAATTGTCTACTTACCTGTAGCTGACATCTTTCAATATCATTCAATCAATTTTTGAATACAAATACAAAATGGATAGATTGAATTCAAATATAAATCTAGATGTTTATTAAATTCAACTTAATTTTTTTGTGTTGCCACATGGTTGTGTTATTACTAACATGTGTGCATCGACTTGAGAGTCATTGATGAAATATATCTCTTTTCATGATTTGAAATTTGACAGAACCAAACTTTCTTGAAATCATTTTCAACGTTAGTCTGTGTCTTCCTCCAACTTAATATATAATCAAACTCACCTAAGCCACTGCTTTCTCATATTGGCCGCTCATAGCACTCTATATATTTGAGATTATAATCTACACGGATTGTACAACGATGGATAATTAACAAATTGCATCCCTCGATCGGCCGTGTCACATTTTGTTGTCACGTAGGTTTGGTAAGAAACTCAAGATTCTCTTAAGAGAAAATAGAGTTTTGAGAGAAAGAGATTATGGTTGAAAGTAAATTGATGGTTAAATTTTTATTTGAATTTGAAACCTTTTTATAATCAAAATACAACATATTGCATTCTATATAAAATATTTGTATTTTTCTAGAAACATTTGCTATTTTTAACTCATTAATTGTATTTCTAGGATTTAAATTTAAATATGTGAAATTTGAACTGCAAGTATCTAAAAGAATGCACTAAAATTAATAGAAAAATAATATTCATATTTTTGAAAAATCTATGTTATGACACTCGGTCGGTAATGTGGAGCTTAAGAGTTTTTTATTTCTAAAAAAATCAAATAAAGTCTTAAAAATAAGAGATTTGTCATGATATTATGATATTATATGCAGGGGCTATGATAAAATTTAAAAAAATTCAAGAAAGTTGTCACATATGTTGTTAATAAACTTGAGATTCTTTTGAGAGGATTAGAGTTTTGAGAAAGAATAGGTTATGGTTGAAAGTAAATTGATGGTTAATCTTTATGTGAACTTGAAACTTTTTTATAATTAAAATACAACATATCACATTCTATATAAAAATTTTGTATTTTTATAGAAACATTTTCTATTTTAAATCATTAATTGTGTTTATAGGATTTAAATTGAAATATGTGAAATCTGAACTGCAAGTACCTAAAAAAATGCACCAAAATTTATAGAAAAATCATATTCATTTTTTGGTCCGTTTTTTAGTTCTTATCAACTAAATTTAAATAAAATTTGAAAAATCTATGCTACGACACTAGATCGGTAATGTGAAGATTAGTTTGAAAAATACGAGATTTGTCATGGTGTTATGATATTATACGTAGATGCTATGATATAAAATGTTTCAAGAAAGTTGTCACATAGTATGTTAAGAAACTCGAGATTCTCTTGAGAGGAATTAGAGTTTTGAGTATTAATATGTTATGGTTAAAAGTAAATTAATGGTTAAATCTTTATTTGAACTTGAAACTTTTTTATAATCAAAATATAACATATCTTATTCCATATAAAATTTTGTCTTTTTCTAGATACATTTTATATTTTTAACTCATTAATTGTGTTTCTTGGGTTTAAATTGAAATAGGGTTAAATATGTTAAGAAACAATGCACTATAATTTTGGTTATTGTTGATAGCAAAAAATGACATCAATGGTTAAGGTTGTCAAAATATCAATTTTGGTAATTTGGGCCAAAAATACACATGTCCCGGGTCAGGCCGAAGCCCTACAGGGCCGAAGGACCATTGGGCTATTGGCTTCGAAAGCTTCTAGCCAGCCCACGGAAGACTTTGGAGGCCCACGCTGCCGAAGCTTCGGCCCGAGGAGCAGGCTTCGACGGGCCTGGCCGAAGGCCCACTTCGGTAGAGCTAGAGTTGGACATGATTCCGGCTAAATATTTATCTCTATCCAGCCAAATTATAGCAGATTAGATCAGAGGTTTAGACCTTATAAATAGAGAGGCGAAGCTAGTTCAGAGCCCCCCCAAACACAAATCAAACACAAATCCCTAGCTTTGATCGCATTTACTTTATCTTTACTTTCTATATCTCTTCGTGGGTTTTCCCGGAAGCCCTTCGACGGCCACTTCATAACAGTGGTAATCCTTGTTACTTCGCTTGTGAAGTATTCGTTAATCTACGTAATAGATTGCTATCGTCTTGTTACTTCGCCTGTGAAGTATCTGCTAATCTGCGTAACAGATTGCTACCTTCGCTACTAGTGCAACACTTAGCAGAATTCGGTCCTTAGGCCGAATTAGTACTTTCAATCCCCTCTGTTGCTGGTTTCTACGATTGGAGGCACTTCGTCGGGAGTGTCTAGAGCTGAGAAGATCAGTTTCAGAGTTTGCTAGAACACCCATCGGCGAGACCGCTGCTTCAATCGCACGCTTCACCAGCATACTTCTTCATGTCAGGCTTTGCCACGCTCGTACTCCGCTCTGGACGAAGTCACGCTTGCGCGTTGCGTTTGAGTCTTTATTCTGTATCTTACTGTGTCAGAGACTTCGCACCGAAAACCGCCGTTCGGAGGTGATTGTCGTGTCTAGATCCATTCGGAGTTCATCTTCGGCCAGATCGGTCCAAACGCCGAAGCTACCCTTCGGTGGGACACTTTGCACTAAACGCCGAAGGTACACTTCGGTGACCCCTTCGCACCATACTTCGAAGCAAACAGGCTCCGACCGATTTGTTGATTTATTCTGTTTAATATATTTCTTTCGACTAATTGGATTATTTTGTGTGATCTGATTGCCTAGCGACTCCACCTCTCTTACTATGGCTAAGGGTAGTCGAAACGCGGCGTCGGTGCTATGTTACGCTTAGGCTTGTCCCTAAGTATCCGCACACTTTTGGATCATCGAACTGACCCAATTGTGGGGTCACGTTCTCGTGTCAACACACTTTTTGGCGACTCCGCTGGGGAAGAGCTATGCCAACATGACAGGTACGTCTACATCGGCCACCGGTACATCTACAACGACTACTACGTCTACACCACCGATGGACACCATAGGAGGCACGGATATCGACAATTGCAACATCCTAACACCTACTCTCGAAGATATCCCCACAAAAGACCGAGCAGAGATCGAGGCAAAATTGAAGGCTCTCCAAGACATGATGCTTGGGGGCTACGTCAAGACACGCGCAGGCTTCATTAAGCGCGACATCATCACCCCCGACCTTGCTCAGATCCAGGTAACACCCGTATCGCCTCGTTTATCTTCTTTAGAAATTGAGCAGAAAATAGCTGCATCGGTAGATCAGGCCGTTAGCGCTTCACTAGCCAACCGTTTAGATTCGGTAGTTAGCTCCCAAGTGGAGGCGACCCTTAGAAGGTTCGGCTTTACTGAGGCCGTACCCCAGTTCCTATTGCTAGTGTACCTCCGGTGAATCATGTGTACAGTAGGACTGACAGTAACACTGGCGCGACCATTACATCTCCGGCCTCAACGCTTATGGCTGAGACTAATCATTATACTTACGGCCAAACTAGCACTACGTACCACGCACCATCGCCACCTGTGGTGGTACCAGCCCTGCCCGCGCCACATGCACTAGCACCTGGGCTCGAGCACATCGTACAACTAGCGCGTAGAGAAGAAGCCTATGGCCGACATGCCGACATCCTTCCACGTGTCGCGCCCCCACACGAGATACGTGCGCAGGCAGCAGGCCAAGATGACCTAGAGGAGCGGATCTGAGCACTATTCAGGGAGTGTACCAACTTCGTACCTAAGGGTCGGGTTAGGTTTACCGTAAGCCATACCCCGACCATCTTGATACAATACCCTACCCTCGCGGCTATAGAATCACTGAATTCACTAAGTTCGACGGTGAGGGTAGCAAAACCACACTAGAGAACGTTAGTCAATTTTTAGCACAATGTGGAGAAGCTAGCGGGATAGACGCTCTAAAGGTTAGACTATTTTCTCTCTCGCTATCCAGCACTGCTTTCACTTGGTTTTCGGTGCTCCCGCCGAACTCCGTTCAGACGTGGGATGATTTAGAACGGAAATTCCATGATTACTTTTACACATGTGAGACGGAACTTAGGCTTTCACACTTGACATCGGTTAGGCAGAAATCTAACGAGAATGCCTCTGAGTACATCAAGCATTTTAGGGATACTAGAAACCGATGTTTCAGCCTTAACATTTCAGAAAGGGACTTGGAGGAACTAGCTTTTAATGGGTTGTGTTTTGAGATTAAATAAAGATTAGACAACCAGAACTTTTTAGAAGTTAGCCGAGTTTTATAGCAGGCTATGGTCCAAGAAGGCCGAACCAAAGATAAAAAGTTTATTAAAACATTCAACAAACCTAGGGCTGAAATCCACATCATGGAATGCTCCGACGAGGAAGAATCAGAAGAAGAGGATTCAGCCGACATGTACACGGCCGAATGGGTTTGGAACGCTAAGAGTAAACCTATCACTTTCTCCGAATTACGGCCGTCTCCCACAAATAATCGACATAGTGAGGTCAAGTACTCATTTGATATAACTAAGTGTGATAAAATATTTGATTTTCTCTTAAAAAACCAGCTTCTCAGGTTGCCTAAAGGTCAAGACAGTCCATCTGCTGATGAGTTGAAGAAACATCCATACTATAAGTGGCATGACTCGCATTCACATAATACTAATGATTGCAATATTTTTCGATGGCATGTTCAATCGGCCATAGAAGAAGGACGATTGAAGATAGACCATAATCTAAAGATGAAGCTAGACAAAGATCCTTTTCCCGTCAACATCGTCGACCTCAGCAAAAAGAGAGTATTGATTCGGCTAGAACAGGCCGAGTCGACCAAAGGGAAGGATGTAATTGTTGGAGAGCCGTGCACTCGCATGCTCGTACCAAAGAATCCCGAGGTAGGAGTGTGTAAATAGAACATTAACATCCCTTCGTCTAAGGCTCACAAGAGGCCGAAGGTAACATACAAGATGTTGTTTAACAAGCATTAGAGAAGAGCCAAGGAAGCAGGTCCCCACGTTAAAAAGCTAGGTCAGCCGATGGGCCCAAGGCATTCAGAGGATGGCTTCGGACCACAGTGGCCGAGCCCTCCTCATGATGACTCCGAGCCACAATGGTTGGACCCTCCGCGCAGGGACTTTGGGCCACAGTGGCCTGACTTTCCGTACGACGGCTTTGGACCTCGATGGCCGAACCCCCCGTCCAATGACTTCGGCCCCCGATGGCTGAACCCCACACCACTTTGGACGAACCTCCAACAGGAGGCTTTGGCCCGCACTGGCCGAACGTATCTCTGGTCTGGAAGGACCCCTCGCTGATATGGTCCGAGACACCGTCGACTCTGCCGAACCCCTCTCCGGGTAACGGGTTCGGCTCATAGTGGACGAGGCCACTGGAGCCGCCGTTGCCTCCGTCGTACAACTGGGCAGGAACTCCATGGGCTCTGTATGTATCACAGCCGGAGTACCCTCCACAACTTAACACTATGCCTTGTTTTCCTTCAGAGTATTATGGATGGCAGGGACAAATAGACGCAGCGGAGGGAGGTATCGTTCACAAGTTGTCCGTGATACCTCCGAATTGGCCTGTGAAGAGCGAAGTTGAAGAGTACAGGCGCGAGGAGGCCAAAGGAAGGGAGTCCGAAGCTATCACAATCAGAGTAGGGTCTCAGGAAGTCCCAATCCCGAAGGCTTTATCGCTGAAGTCTAACGGAGGTTAGGCCCATGCTTTGGCCGGAGCCCGTGCCGAAGCCTGGTTCGATCGGCCAAACAAGGTCGGTCTAACTGCCGGGGTCCACAGCGAAGGCCCCTCCGAATACAGAGTGTGCGAGGCCAAAGGGGACAATACCACTTTGCCCAGAGTAGACAGGAACCGAGCAGTGGCACCTGGCACCAAGCCGCAACCATCTTGGGCACCTCTAGGCATGTACAAATCACAGAAGAGACGTCTGCAACTACTACGGGCATAGGAGATGTGCGAGAAGAAAGCCGAGGACGAATGCAACACTATCTTTGAGGAAATCCACCCTCGACCAACTACAAGACAGGTATGGAGGGTGAAGCCAGTTGAGATGACCAACCCGGCTCCTAGTCTGAGCGACGACAATGACGACATGCTCGACGACGACTACTCGCCCGTCTCCGAGGGGCTCGTACCCCAGGCGATGGAAATTAAGGTCGTCACGCTGCCCGCCGAGTTCGCCCTGCCGCAGGACGAGGCTGAGGTCGCTCAATTGAACCTCGGCCCGCGCAATGCCATTTTTGAGAATCCCGAGGACTCGGCTCGCCATCTGAAGCCTCTCTACGTCAGAGGTCACATCAACGGAAAGCTGATTTCCCGGATGCTTGTTGACGGCGGTGCCACTGTTAACCTAATGCCTTACTCGTTGTTAAAGAAACTTGGCAGGGATGAGGATGATCTGAAGAAGACCAACTTGATGCTCAATGGCTTCAACGGCGAGAGTTCCGAGGCCAAGGGCGTGCTCTCCATATAATTGATGGTGGGCAATAAGACATTGCCGACAACGTTTTTCGTTATCGATGTACAAGGTAACTATAGCGTGCTGCTTGGGCGCGACTAGATTCATGTGAATTGCTTCATTCCTTCCACTCTGCGCCAGTGCCTAATTCAGTGGGACGGCGATGAAGTAGAAGTCATTCCCGCAGATACTTCGGCCCAAGTTGCGTTGGCCGATGTATCAGTCGACGCCATCCACAACAAAGTAGAGTGTCTGTCAGGTAGAGACCTTTCGGATTATGATTTTGTTACTATATCCGGAGGACGTTTTGTACCAGTGTCTGTAAAGCCGTCCAGTGTAGCACGGCTGTTTTTATATTAGTAGTCATGTCTGGCAAGAGTAATCTAGATTGGCTAAAGTCTCGTGTAGAACAGTATTGATCTAATAGAGACGGCATTGCCGAGGCAATCGAGGACTTTAGCGAAGTAGAGAAATTAGGACAAAGTTTTGTGTCGGCCGATCCCTTGGAGGAAGTTGATATATGTAATGGTAGCATCCCAAGGCCGACTTTTGTAATCCAACATTTACAGCCTGATGAAAAGGCCAAAGTAATAAAGTTACTTCGATCATATGTCGATTGTTTAGCATGGGAGTATAGCGAGATGCCGGGATTAAGCCACGAGCTCGTAGAGCATCGGCTACCTATCAAGTCCGGATTTAGGCCTTATAAACAGCCTCCTCGTCGCTTTAACTCAGCCGTCTATGACCGAGTTAAAGAAGAAGTAGAGCGACTGCTCAAAGCCGAATTTATTAGGCCATGCAGGTACGCGGAATGGGTTGCTAACATTGTGCCTGTAGAGAAGAAAGGGAGTGGCAAGATACGGGTATGCATTGATTTCAGAGATCTGAATAGAGCCACTCCGAAGGACGAGTATCCAATGCCGATAGCTGACATGCTGATCAACGATGCTTTAGGACACAAGGTACTAAGTTTTCTTGATGGCAATGCTGGTTATAATCAAATCTTTATGGCCGAAGAAGATGTCTACAAGACAGCCTTTCGATGCCCTAGTTTTGTCGGTTTGTTCAAGTGGGTCGTTATGACTTTCGGTTTGAAGAATGCTGGCGCCACGTATCAGTGCGCTATGAACTTAATCTTTCATGACTTGCTAGGAGTTATGTTAGAAGTTTACATTGACGATGTTGTAGTCAAATCGGACGCTATGGGGAACCATTTAGCCGATTTGAAAGTTGCTTTTGATAGGATGCGACAATATGGTTTGAAAATGAACCCGCTCAAGTGTGCTTTTGGCGTGTCAGAGGGTAAGTTCTTAGGTTTCATGATTCATGAAATAGGCATAGAGATTGATCCTAGGAGGCTTGAGAAGATTAGAAACATTACGGCACCGACATGTAAAAAAGATGTGCAGAAGTTGCTAGGCAAGATGAATTATTTGCGTCACTTTATATCCAACTTGTCCGGCAAAATTGATGCCTTTGTCCCCATACTCTGACTAAAGAACGAAGCCGAGTTCGCTTGGGGGGCAACCAGCAAAGCGCCTTTGAGAAGATCAAGGAGTGCTTATCATCACCGCTCGTGGTGAGAGCACCCAAAGCTAGGATTCTGTTTCGGCTGTATATTGCCGCTGAAGATAGCATGATTGGGGCGTGCTAACCCAGGAGGTAGAAGGAAAAGAGTACATCATCACGTTCTTGAGCCACCGCCTGCTGGACGCCGAAACTAGGTACGCGTTTGTGCAACGTTTGTGTTTATCACTTTACTATGCATGTACCAAGTTGCGCCACTATCTTCTCCCTACTACATGTGTTGTCATTTGCCAAACCGATGTTATAAAACACATTTGCAAAAGCCGATTCTGAGTGGAAGAATCGGAAAGTGGGCTTACGCATTGATCGAATATGATTTGGCCTATGAGCCCCTAAGAGCTATGAAAGGCCAGGTCGTAGCCAACTTTATAGTTGATCACCACATAGACATCAGTTGGAGCGACAATGTTGCTTTGATTGAGGTAATGTCGTGGGAACTTTACTTTGATTGTTCAGCTTGCAAAAATGTCCAAGGTATTGGAGTGGTTCTCATATCACCTAGCGGTGCGCACTTTGAGACCTCGACTCTTTTAGAGTTTCCCTCTACTAATAACCAAGCTGAATACGAGGCTTTACTGCTAGGGCTTGAGTTGTTAGAGTCCATGGGTGTTAATCATGTCCATGCGCATGGTGATTCCCTGCTAGTAGTACAACATGTGGCTAAGAGTGCTCAATGTTTTAATGGCTTGCTAAACAGCTACTTGGATACGTGCATGGACATAGTTGCTACTTTTGATGACTTCAAAATTTCTCATGTGTCGAGAGAGGCCAATTCGGTTGCAAATGATTTGGCGTAGTAGGCATCTGGTTACCAAGTTAGGAGAGGAAAATTTTCTGTACAAGAGAAGCCGATGTTTGGTCTCACTTCCGAAGCCGGTGACTTCGGGCAGGCTCACCCTTCGGGCCGAACCCCTTTGGCTGCCAGAGGCTACTATGCGCCGAGGTCCCAGGACCAGAGTACTCGACCCACCGAGGGGTCTGGCACACCGGAGACCGTGAGCCAAAGTCCTCCGCACGGCGAGGGCCTCTGGGAGCCCGGACCCTCCGGTAGGGGGCTTCGGCCTAATGCACTCCACATGGCCAGCCCAGCCATGCTTCGGCAGAAGCAGGAAGGGCTCGGGGGACACCCCGAAATCAGTAACCTAGAGACTTTTTCAGGGGGTGAGTTAGCAAAACCCTAGCCAAAGGGTTGATCGAAAAGTTTGGCGACGAGCATTCAAATTTGTGTTGATAGATGACACACTGTATCGCCGAACAATTGACAGAGTACTGTTAAAATGTCTAGACCATGAACAATCCCAGGTGGCTACAGGAGAGGTCCATGAGGGACTTTGCGTCACTCATTAGTCGGCCCAGAAAATGAGTTGGATGCTCAAAAGAGCAGGTTTCTACTGGCCAACTATGACTGAGGATTGTTTTAAATATTATAGAGGGTTTGAAGCATGTCAGAAGTTTGGCAATATTCAGTTAGCTCCTGCTTCATTACTCAACCCTATTGTCAAGACATGACTGTTCCGAGGTTGGGGTTTAGACTTCATCGGCCAAATTCACCCTCCTTCATCAAAAGGGCATCGGTTTGTGTTGATGGCAACGGATTAATTCACCAAGTGGACCGAGGCCGTGCCTCTCAAGAACATGACTCACAACGAGGTACTTGACTTTATCTTGAAGCACATCATACATAGATTCGGCATTCCTCAAAATCTCACTACGGATGAAGGTATCTCATTTGTTTCTAAAGAAGTGAGGGACTTTGCCGAATATTATGGTATTAAGTTGATAATCTCTTCACCCTACTATGCTCAGGCCAATGGTCAGGCCGAGTCTAGTAATAAAACCGTGATTAAGCTCATTAAGAAGAAAATTGAAGAAATCCCTAAAAGGTGGCATGAAGTGCTTTCCGAGGCACTATGGGCTTGTAGAATTGCAAAGCACGGTGCTACCAAAGTCAGTCCATATGAGTTGGTATATGGACAAGAAGTCATTCTACCTGTAGAAGTAGATCTTGGCTCCTTAAGAGTGTTAAAGCAAGATGGCTTATCGGTCAACGAGTATGAAACCCTTTTGAAGGATAACTTAGAAGAAGTGACTGATAAGAGATTAAAGGCTTTAGAAGCCATAGAAGTAGACAAGAGGAGAGTAGCTAAATCCTACAATAAGAAGGTCAAACCAAAATCGTTTCAAGTGGGTGACTTGGTTTGGAAGACGATTTTACCTTTAGGCACTAAGAGTCCCAAGTTTGGTAAATGGTCGCCTAGTTGGGAAGGTCCTTTCAAAATAGCCGAAATCGCTACTAGCAATGCGTATATGTTAGAATCTCTGCAAGGAGAGTGGTTTAGAAGGGCTTTGAATGGTAGGTACTTGAAAAGGTATTTCCCAAGCGTGTGGCAAACAGCGTAAAAGATGTCGGAAGTCCGATATGGAAGGTATCGTCTTTAGCTCGTTGTGCTTTTAGTTCACTTAGTTCACTAAAAGGCGGGGGGCATGTGTTGATAGCAAAAAATGGCATCAATGGTTAAGGTTGTCAAAATATCAATTTTGGTAATTTGGGCCAAAAATACACATGTCCTGGGTCAGGCCGAAGCCCTACAGGGCCGAAGGACCATTGGGCTATGGGCTTCGAAAGCTTCCAGCCAGCCCACGGCCTTCGTCCAGGAAGACTTCAGAGGCCCACGCTGCCGAAGCTTCGGCGCGAGGAGCAGGCTTCGATGGGCCTGGCCGAAGGCCCACTTCGGTAGAGGTAGAGTTGGACACGATTCTGGCTAAATCTTTATCTATATCCAGCCGAATTATAGCAGATTAGATCAGAGGTTTATCCCCTATAAATATAGAGGCAAAACCAGTTCAGAGGGCCCCCCAACACAAATCAAACACAAAGCCCTAGCTTTGATCACATTTACTTTATCTTTACTTTTTGTATCTCTTCGTGGGTTTGCCTGGAAGCCCTCCGATGGCCACTTCGGAATAGTGATAATCCTTGTTACTTCGCTTGTGAAGTATCCGTTAATCTACGTAATAGATTGCTATCGCCTTGTTACTTCGCTTGTGAAGTATCTGCTAATCTGCATAACAGATTGCTACCTTCGCTACTAGTGCAACACTTAGCATAATTCGGTCCTCAGGCCAAATTAGTACTTCAAATTCCCTTTGTTGCAGGTTTCTATGATTAGAGCCACTTCATCGGGGGTGTCCGGAGCTAAGAAGATTAGTTTTGGAGTTTGCCAGAACACCCTTCAGTGAGACCGCTGCTTCGACCGCACGCTTCGCCAGCATACTTCGTCATGACAGGCTTCGACACGCTCGTACTCCACTCTGGATGAAGTCATGCTTGCACATTGCATTTGAGTCTTTATTCTGTATCTTAATGTGTCAAATACTTCGTGTTGAACCCCGCTGTTCGGAGGCGACTGTCGCGTCCAAATCCGTTCAGAGTTCATCTTCGGCCAGATCGATCCGAACGCCAAAGTGTAACACCCCAAATTTTTCAGAGAAATAAAAATACCATTTAACATATTTTTCTGGAAATAAATTATTTTGAAATACCTTTAATGCCCTTCTAAGCTCAATTGAACTAGAACCTAGATAGAACATCCAAACTAGGGGATAGAAAATTTTGTATGTGATCCGAAGGCCAAGATATATTTTTGAGAATTTTTACAAATTTTTATCGCCCTCGGAAGTAGCCCAAATATTTTAAACTAATTTTGGCAATTATTTTTATTCAGAAAAGGATTTAAACAGTAACGGGCCTCCTCCCCCTCTTCTCCCTCCACCAGACGGCCCAGCCCACTCCCTCCCCGCGCCCCGTACTGACACCCGGGCCCCGCTTGTCAGCGAGCCCCTCTCCCTTCGCGTGCGCGCCCGACCGCCCGACCCCACCTGTCAGTTTCGTCCCGTTGCCACACTCGCGCCCCCACTGACTTGTGGCCCCCGCCTGTCAGGACCGTCGTCCACCTCGTGCCATCGCCCCCGAATCCCACCGGCCGATGACCTCGCCCTCGGATCCGCCTCGCCGGCCCCTCTCCCATTAAATTGGCGCCATTAATCGGTCCCCCGAGCCCTGCCGGCCGTTTCCCCTTGTTAATCCTAGCGATTACACCCCGGGATCACGCTGCGCGTGCATGGCCGAGCCTCACCGGCGCCATTGAAGACACCCCCTCAACTTTCCATGTATACACCGCCCGTTTTCCCCCACCGGCGTCCCTATTTAAGCCCCTGGTGCGTACGCGTTCGACCCCCACGCCATTTCGCACTCAAACCAAACCGAACACCCGAGACGCTCACTTTAACGCCACACCGCCGCCCTCGCTCCAGCCGCCACTCGCCGTCGCCGGAGTCCTCCTCCACCCTTGGCAACCGCAACAACGTGACCGTCGACACCTCACCGACCTTGTCCACCCCTCCACCGACGACGAACCCCACCAGAACGCCATCGCCGACGAGAACCCGAGGAGCTCCATCACCCCTCTACATCGCCGGTCGCCGTCAGCTCACCGTCACCACCACCGTTGGTACCCTCGTGTTCCCCATAGTTCCCTCTTTCCGTTTTTAGCCCTAGCTAGGTCAGGTAGCCCTCACCATCGCCGGAATCACTCTCCATCGCCTCGGCGGAGTCGGGGAAGAAGGGTACTTTACCCGTCCCGATGTGTGTCATGCTAGATTCAGTTCTGGCGGCACGATCTCGATCCGACGGCATAGATTAATGCCCTGGCGATGTTTAATCCCGCGCGTCCATCTGGTCAAAGGGGTATCGAGCATTGTGGGCCGTTGATTGCCACTTAACGTCCCCGCCTCGCCCCCGCGCGTTGGATCTGGATCCAACGGTCCAGGATGGGCTGGACCACGCGCACAGTGTGCGGGTTCTCGGTGGATCCGGCTCACCGTGGACCCGAGACCATTTTAAATTTAAATAAAAATCCAGAAATTGATTTAAACTTTGGAAATTCATATCTTGCTCATTTTAACTCCAAATTTAACCATTTCAATTCCAGAAAATTTATAATTTTATTCTTTACATGCTAGTGCAATAAAAACAGTATGTTTACTTTGAGTATTTCATGTTTATTTAATAAATATTCAAGTGCACTTTAGGATAAATTACAAATTTGTCCATTTCAACTTTAGATAAAATTTATCTTTTATTCTTTTCATACTAGTATAAGTGAAACCCTAGGTTCATTCTAAACTTTCTATTTTAAGTGGTTAGGAGTTTAAAATACGTTAGTTTACATTATTATTCCTTTTTAAAAAGGCCATTATCTCATTAAAGTTCATTTTAAAGTATTCATATAATAATTTTCAGAAAATTAATAACTTATTTTTTCTTAATTTAAACCTAATTAGAACCCATATGCCTGTTGTGTGATTTTTGGATTGTTGAATTAAATGTTACGTTTATTTTATTCGTATTGAGAAGACTACGACGCCGCCGAGGAGCCGGAGTACATTCCCGAAGTTCCTCCCTCCCCTTTCGCTGAACAAGGCAAATCACCAAACCAATCTTTTGAGCATATTGAACCCATATTTTACTAAACTATCGCTAAAACACATAGAATATACATGCATTAGTCAAATGAAACCCTTATGATATATTTATTAGGATCCCCCGACCTTGATGTGCAACCCAAGACATGCTATCTAGCCTAAACTCCTTGTCACCATATGATTAGTACTATTAGCTAGTGTCCAATGTATTGACATGATTGCTATAGAATTAAAAATGAGTCGTAGCAATAGGAATCTACTATATAATCCCCGTTATTCTCATCTCTGGAATGTTGTTAGTGATAGAGTTATGGTTGAGAGTGGAAGCATGGTGGGTTCCAGGTGTAAGCTAGGGCATTGGTCGGTAGCACCCGGGGCACTATAAGGACCGGTTTGCGGGATCCATTGCAATACACTTCCGTACTAACCACAAGTCTAATAGGTAAGTCCTAACTAAGGTATGGGGTGTTCCAAACCAAGGCCACCACTTGGAGATGGGTCAAGCAGCACCTGCGGGTGGCTTGTACCGACGTGGCGCAAAAGGGGTGCGACGTTAGCCGGGATGCGGCCCGCCGCGTCGATGAAACCTAGAGCGGGTGGTTATCGCTTGGAGCATTTCATGCTGAGGTTTTGCCACGAGTTCCCGTGGTGTGGGTCATCTCGTTACACTTTGGTGTTTGGGATGAGTGCGTGCCTTGTGGGTACAGTAGTACACCTCTGATCAGAGTGATAAATCTTTTCGAAAACCGAGCCCACAGTCAAGGGCGGGTTGCGTGACATCCCCCAGTTAGTTTACTTATAATGGATGTGCATGATGATTTGACATGTAAGGACCGTTGTGCGAGGAGGGAAAACGTACTCCTCGAGTTAAATGGTATTATGATGTTCATGTTTAAAATTCCACATGATTAAATTTGACTACACTAAATGCAATTACAGAAAAATGTACTTTTTCGCACTTTGAGCCATTACCCTTCCTTTGTTATTACCTTGCATTACTATTGCATTTGCTGTGGCTTGTTGAGTACTTTTTGTACTCATACCCGTTGGACACATAATTCAGAGGATGCCTACTATGAGAATGGTCTGGAGTAGCGACCCAGTCAAGAAGAAAGATCCTAAAGAGGGCGTTCGTCATGCAGTTTATTTTTATTGTTTATTTTTATTTTACTCTTATGTAATAATGTGGTATGCGTACCACGAATGTTTGCCGTATGTACATTGTCGCATGATGAACCTCTTGTATTATTGTTTTTCTTTGGAAATTCAATAATGTTCCGATTTCGGTAAATCAGGGCGTCACAAGATGGTATCAGAGCCGACTTGACAGGTAGGAAGCCAAATGGACCAGCCTAGCCCTTAGCTGCATAAAAACTATTTCACGAAAACCTACTTTATAACTTTGTTCCTTCCCTCACTTTTCTTCAACTTGTTGTTTTTGTAGATGCCGGTCTACCAAGTGCACAGCTTCTGCCGCCACTTCGAGGGCTTCGTCAGGGAGCTCCAAATGATGATCACCTTCCTTGGGTTCCTCTTCGAGCCCGAGTTCCATGGAGTTTACATGGAGGAGTTCGCAGGACCCTGCGACATCTCCCTTACCATCCATGGATCCGGCAAGCACCTGCCGTTCTTCTCGGCAGCACTTGGAGGCCAACCTTCGATGTCGCGTGCCAACGCGTCGCCCTCCAAGCCCTCATGGAGCTGAGGATGATCTACGATGATCGTCTTTAGAACACGTCTTTCTGGCTTGTGCCGAAGCGCACTCCCGGTACCCACCGCAGCATCTACATCGGAGTCCACTCTGATCGCGATCAGGTCATGGTCCGGCAGACGCTTCTTCTTCAGGCCATGGATGATCTCTGTAACACCCCAAGATTTAAAAAGAAATAAAATAAAGGAAATTATTATTCCAAGCATTTTCTGAAATTTATTATTAAAGAAAATCCTAAAAGAGCCCTATTAAAGCCAAACAGGGAGGAGTATTCAACATTTGGACTTGGAAAATTTATGATGGAATCTAGAAGCCAAGAAATATTTATGA
The DNA here is from genome assembly GCA_019279435.1 of Zizania palustris. Lineage (NCBI taxonomy): Eukaryota > Viridiplantae > Streptophyta > Magnoliopsida > Poales > Poaceae > Zizania > Zizania palustris. Next base: position 39,952,921 of record JAAALK010000079.1, read on the forward strand.
GAATTTTTACAAAATTTTAGCAACAGTATTTCAAGCCTTAAACAAATAAACCTATATCTGGAATTATTTTAAATTGAAAAATGAATTTTAAAATACATTTGGGCCGCAACCCTGAATTCCTCGCCCAAGGCCTTTCGGCCCAGCCCAGTCCGACCGTGCCCACCGACAGGCGGGACCCGCCTGTCGGTGCTCCACTTCCCCTCTCCCGCGCGCCACGCTCGGCCGACCCCACGCGTCAGCCACCGACGCCACCCCCTCTACCGCTGCCACGCCAGGCCCGCTTGTAAGCCTCTCACTCCTTCGCACGCGCTCGCTGATAGGTGCCCCCTACCTGTCAGTTCCGTCTTCTCCAAATGGAAGGGGATCCCTCCCCTTCCATCCCGACGGCCCCCTTCCGATTTCAGCCACCGGTACGGCCCAATCTGGACGCTCGAATCTTCATTAAATCATGGCCGTCGGATCTGAATCCGACCGCGGCCACGTGCCCGGCTCACACGCGCAGTCGTCAGTTCACGGTGAACCCAGTTCACCGTGGACCAGAGACTGTTTACTGATTTAAATAAAATTCAGAAAATAGTTTAAACTTCAAAAATTCATAACTTGCTCAAATAACTTCAAATTTCACCATTTGAATTCTGGAAAATTGGTCTTTTCATCCTCTACACTTTTATGCAATCAAAACAATATGTTTATTTGGCACATAATAATCTTATTAAATAATAAAGAAAATTCCCCTTTGGATTTAATTAATACTTCATTAAATTAATTCATTTAATGAAAAGTCAACACTTTATGGAAATATCCTAAAAACATATAGAATAACTTCAGAAGACATAATAACTTAATTTCACTCTTTTTACTACAACAAAATATTAAGGTTAATTTTATACCTTTTTGCTTCATCTCTAAAATGGGAAAATAAAAACCCCTAGGAAAAATAATTACATCAAGTCATAAAATTCAGAACTCTCATTAGAAATCAATCCTAAATACTTAAGTAACAATTCCCTATACTTTAAGACTCTATCTCCTTTACTTAATCCAACATAAACATTTATGATGGTATGGTTGATTTGTTTTGGATTGTTTATTGAATGTTTTATTTATTTTTCCATATCAAGAAGACTACGAGTTCGTCGAGGAGCCGAAGTTCTACCCTGAGGTTCCTCCATCCCCATTTGCTGATCAAAGCAAGTCATCGACTACCCCTGTGGAAACAGTTGATCATCATTGAGCCCATGTTTTAATAAATTATCGCTATAACACATAGGATAATATTGCATTAGTCAAATATCAAGCCTTACCTTATATTTATTAGATCCCCGTCCTTGTGTGCAAACCCAAGCCATGCTTATTGAGCCTTAACTCCTTGTCACTCTACTATAAAATTATTAGCTAGTGCCCAATGTACCGGCACAAATGCTATAGGATAAAAAGAATGAGTCATAGATAGTTGGAATCTGTTATATGAATTTCCCCATTATTCTTGTCTCTAGAGGACCTACCTTCTTGGTAGCCAGCCAGCGCACCGCCCTCCAGGCCCTCACCGAGCTCCGGGTGATCTACGACAGTGAGCTCTATGACACGGATTATCGCTTTGTGCCCCTTCGCACTCCGGGGAGTCCCCACAGCGTCTACGTCAGCACACTCTCCCAGCGCCATTCTGCAATTGGACACACCGTATGTTTGTTGGAAGCAATGGATGATCTCCACTACGAGGCACTGCAGGATGCCAATGGATAGCGCGGCACAATCAATTTTTACCGACACTCTTCCGAGGATCTGAACCGCGAGAACGAAGATCTTCGACGCCGCATCCAACAGGGACACCGATTGGCTGCCGAGGCAGAGGAGTTACGTCATCAGAATGAGCTCCTACGGCAGCACGTCGCCACCAATCCTCAGCTCCGCCATCAGATTGAGGAGTTGAAGAAGGAGATCGAGGAGATCGCACCCCTTCCACCTCGCAAGAAGAAATCGCTTCAGATTCCCACCGTGAGACCCAAGAGGATTTCACGCAGTGCACCACCCGCCGGACCCTCCAGTTCCACGACCCCGACTGTTTCCGTCGAGCCCATGATCGAGCCGTCCCCTGAGCTGCCATAGACGTAGAATTTTCGATTGATTGTTTCCTTTTATTGTTTTGGATTGTACTATCACTCATGCCAAATATAAAGCATGAGTGAAGAATTAAATGAAAGACAATAAATGTAATCGCAAGAACGATCCCTTTTGAAATAAAGCTTAGCATTTGTTTCCCCTAAAGAGATGTTGTTTATTTCGGAAACTTCAGGATGACCAACACTCAAGGCTCTGACGCTCCCCAGAACGGAGGGGAAAACGGTAACTTACCACAGTGGGGAGCAACTGGGCAGAGGCAAGCCCCAGTCGCCAACCACCCCACGGTGGCTGAGATGATGGCCACTCAGAACCAGTTGGTCGCTGCACTGTTTAACCAAATGCAACAACAGCAGCAGCAGATGCAAGAGCAACATGCTCACTTCCTCCGCCTTCACCAACAGCCCGAGCTACCTCGCCCCGCCACTCCAGCTCCCGCTTCTGCCTCCCAACTCTTGGAGTTCCTCCGAGTCCACCCACCAATCTTTTCAAGCACAACCAACCCCATGGAGGCTGGGGACTGGTTGAGAACTATCGCGAAGAATCTAGATCTGCTGACCTGCACTGAGCAGGAAAAGGTAGCCTTCACCGCCCACCAGCTCCAGGGTCCCGCCGCAGAATGGTGGGACAACCTACGCGAGAGCCTGCCCGAGGGACACATCCATACTTGGGCGGAATTCTCTGATGCCTTCCGTGCCGCTCATATCCCCGACGACATCATTGCACAGAAGCAGCTGGAATTTTGGGACCTGCAGCAGGGGAGCAGGTCCGTAACAGAATATTTACATGAGTTCAACCGACTGGCCCGATACGCGCCTGAAGAAGTCCGTACTGACGCGGCCAGACAGTCCAAGTTCCTCTCGGGACTGAAGGATGAGTTGTCCCTTCAACTCATCTCTGGAGATTATACCAGCTTTCAAAAGCTGGTGAACAAAGCTATCATTCAGGAGACCCAGCAGAATAAGGTTGACCTGAAGAAGAAGAGAATGATTGCCTTCAGGCAGAACCAGGGCATGGCCCAAAGGCCTCGCTTCACCCCTCCTCCACCGACGCCACAATACCACCCCCACCCAGTGTATCGTCTGACACCACCCACCGCCAACGCCGGAATCGGACAGCCTCGCCCCGCTCCCACCGCACCTGCCGCACCACCCGCCCTGGCAAAGAAGACAGAGGTTTTGCGTGACAAGCACGGCAAGCCTGTGGTATGTTTTAACTGCCACCAGGAGGGGCATTACTCTAATTCGTGCCCCCATCCCAAGCGTGCTCAAGGAGTTGCAGCAAACCCCGCCATCCGCGCCCGAGTCAACCACGTCACCGCCGATGAAGCACAGGCCATACCCGAGATCGTGATGGGTAAGTTCATAGTACATTCAGCACTAGCAGTGGTTTTATTTGACACTGGAGCTACGCACTCCTTCATATCAACTGCTTTTGTGGAAAAGAACCACCTAAACATAAAGGAACTACCAAGTGCCGTGCAAATAGTCACCCCTGGAAAACAAACCCTAGCCCTAACTTATAGCCCAAGGGTATGGATAGATATCCACGGCACCATATTTTGGGCCGACCCCATCCTAATAGAATGTCAGGGCTTGGATCTCATTCTAGGAATGGATTGGCTAAATAAACACCAAGGAGTGATAAGATGTGCCCTAAGACAAGTGACTGTGACCAGTGAAGAAGGGACTGTCGTCACATTTCAGATGCCATGCCTGAAGTTCGGAAGACCAAGGCTGCACCAGATTACTTTGGAAGAGATACCAGTGGTCTGCGAGTACCCAGACGTTTTTCCAGAGGATTTACCAGGAATGCCACCCAAGAGGGATATTGAGTTCCGCATTGATTTGGTGCTAGGGACCACCCCCATTTACAAGCGACCATACCGGATGGCCGCCAATGAGTTAGCTGAGATGAAGCAGCAGTTGGAGGATCTTGAGAATAAAGGTTATATCAGACCTAGCACATCTCCGTGGGGTGCCCCCGTCATCTTCGTTGAGAAGAAAGAAGACAAGGCTAAGCGTATGTGTGTGGATTATCGCGCTTTGAATGAAGTAACCATCAAGAACAAGTACCCATTACCCAGGATCGATGATCTTTTTGACCAGCTGAAAGGAGCTATGGTATTTTCTAAGATCGACCTGCGGTCCGGTTATCATCAGCTAAGGATTCGAGAAGAGGATATACCCAAGACGGCTTTTACCACCCGTTATGGATTATATGAGTGTACCGTTATGTCCTTTGGATTGACCAATGCCCCTGCTTTCTTTATGAATATGATGAATAAGGTATTCATGGAATATTTGGACAAATTCATCGTGGTCTTTATAGACGACATCCTAATTTATTCCAAGGATCAGAAAGAGCACGAGGCTCACCTCCGGTTATCCTTAGGCAAGTTAAGGGAACACCAGTTGTATGCCAAGTACAGCAAGTGTAAATTTTGGACGGCAGAAGTAAAGTTCCTTGGACACATCATCTCTGCGAAAGGTATCGCAGTAGACCCTGCCACCGTAGAAGCAGTTATGGATTGGCTGCCACCCACAAATGTATCGGAGATACGAAGCTTTCTGGGTTTGGCCGGGTATTATCGGAGGTTTATTGAGAATTTTTCCAAGATAGCCAAGCCTATGACCAAGTTATTACAGAAGGGAGAGAAGTTTGAATGGACTCCCGAATGCGAGGAAAGTTTCCGCACCCTCAAGACCCGGCTAGTGTCTGCACCCATACTGACCCTACCAGATATCAGGAAGGATTTCCATGTTTATTGTGACGAATCTCGCCAAGGATTGGGATGTGTTCTCATGCAAGACGGAAAATTTATTTCATACGCCTCTCGTCAGTTGAGACCCCATGAGTTGAACTACCCAACACATGACTTGGAATTGGCCGTAGTTGTGCACGCCCTTAAAATTTGGAGGCATTATTTGGTCGGAAACCGCTGCGAAATCTTTACGGATCACAAGAGTTTGAAGTACATCTTCACGCAGCCGGACCTCAATCTGAGGCAAAGGCGATGGTTGGAATTAATAAAGGACTATGACTTAGGTATTCACTACCACCCCGAAAAGGCCAATGTGGTAGCTGATGCATTAAGTCGTAAAGGATATTGCACCGCCGTCATAATTCAGGATCACACGCCTTTGCTATATAAGGAGATGGAAAAGTTAAACCTTGGATTAACCACAGGAGCATATCTAGCCACCCTAGAAACTCGGCCTATCCTGTTCGAGCAGATCCGAGAAGCTCAATTAGAAGATCCGGATATAGCCGCCATTAAGAAGAACATGAGACAAGGAAAAGCCCCAGGATTCTCAAAAGACGAGAATGGCACCATATGGTTTGGAACCCGGATATGTGTGCCGGATAAACCGGAGATAAAGACCCTTATCCTAAGAGAAGCCCATGATACCTTATACTCCATCCATCCCGGGAGTACTAAGATGTACCAAGACCTGAAGGAACGCTATTGGTGGGTTAGTATGAAGAGAGAGATTGCCCAGTTCGTCGCAGAATGTGACACCTGCAGAAAAGTAAAGGCAGAACATCAGAGGCCTGCAGGACTGTTACAGCCACTTAAAGTGCCTGAATGGAAATGGGAAGAGATCAGAATGGACTTCATCACCGGACTCCCAAAGACCCAGCTTGGGTATGATTCTATTTGGGTAATCATCGACCGGCTCACGAAGGTAGCACACTTCATAGCCGTTAAGACAACCTTCAGTGGCCCTAAGTTAGCAGAGTTGTACATGGCCCGCATTGTGTGTCTTCATGGAGTGCCTAAAAAGATAGTATCCGACAGAGGAAGTCAGTTTACCTCTCGTTTTTGGAAAAACCTTCAGGAAGAAATGGGAACGAGACTGAACTTCTGTACTGCTTACCACCCTCAGATAGGTGGACAAACTGAAAGAGTGAATCAGATATTAGAGGATATGCTTCGGGCATGCGTCTTGGATTTTGGAGCAACTTGGGACAAGAGTTTACCGTACGCCGAGTTCTCATACAACAACAGTTATCAAGCCAGCCTACAGATGTCTCCGTTTGAAGCCTTATATGGATGAAAGTGCAGGACGCCTCTACTTTGGGATCAAACTGGTGAATCCCAAGTATTTGGAACAGACATCCTTCGGGAAGCAGAAGAGAAGGTACGGATCATCAGAGACCGGCTCAAGACCGCCCAATCTCGCCAAAAGAGCTATGCAGACAATCGTCATCGAGACTTAGCTTTTGAAGAGGGAGAACATGTCTACCTCCGGGTCACACCCCTCCGCGGCACCCAAAGGTTTAACATGAGAGGAAAGTTGGCCCCCCGGTATGTTGGACCATTTCCCATTATTCGGCGCCACGGCGAAGATGCTTATCAGTTGGAACTGCCACCCTCATTGACTGGAGTGCATAATGTGTTTCATGTGTCCCAACTGAAGAAGTGTCTCCGAGTCCCTACAGAGCAAGTGGACCTTCAGTAGATGGATATTCAAGAGGATCTGACCTATGTGGAAAAGCCCGTCAAAATCTTGGAAGTCAAAGAAAGGATCACCAGGAGTCGGGTCATCCGCTTCTGCAAAGTGCAGTGGAGCAATCATCCCGAAGAGGTAGCTACATGGGAAAAAGAAGATGACCTCAAGGCAAAGCATCCTGAGCTATTCGAGGATTGATTCGAATCTCGAGGACGAGATTCTTTGTAAGGGGGATAGGATTGTAACACCCCAAGATTTAAAAAGAAATAAAATAAAGGAAATTATTATTCCAAGCATTTTCTGAAATTTATTATTAAAGAAAATCCTAAAAGAGCCCTATTAAAGCCAAACAGGGAGGAGTATTCAACATTTGGACTTGGAAAATTTATGATGGAATCTAGAAGCCAAGAAATATTTCTGAGAATTTTTACAAAATTTTAGAAACAGTATTTCAAGCCTTAAACAAATAAACCTATATCTGGAATTATTTTAAATTGAAAAATGAATTTTAAAATACATTTGGGCCGCAACCCTGAATTCCTCGCCCAAGGCCTTTCGGCCCAGCCCAGTCCGACCGCGCCCACCGACAGGTGGGACCCGCCTGTCGGCGCTCCACTTCCCCTCTCCCGCGCGCCACGCTCGGCCGACCCCACGCGTCAGCCACCGACGCCCTCCCCTCTGCCGCTGCCACGCCGGGCCCGCTTGTAAGCCCCTCACTCCTTCGCGTGCGCTCGCTGATAGGTGCCCCCTACCTGTCAGTTCCGTCTTCTCCAAATGGAAGGGGATCCCTCTCCTTCCATCCCGACGGCCCCCTTCCGATTTCAGCCACCGGCCGGCCAGATCCGCCAGATCGAGGCCCTGGATCGTCTTCCCTCGTCGCCGCGATCCCCTTCCGCCCTTAGCTGACGCGATTTCGTCCTTTTGGAAGCTTATCCGAGGAGAAAAGGAAAGCTCACCGGAGGGAAAGAAATCCCCTCGGGATTCCTCGTTTGGCTTGCCATCCTGGACTCTGGCGACCCCTATAACAGGCCACCGCCCTCGCCACACTACGCCACAATGCCAGAGCACAAGCCTTCGCCTACCCATGCGCCGCCACCGTTATTCGGGTATTTTCCCCTGCTTCGGCTCGGGCAGCCCTTCGCCGGCGCCACAGGCCCCCACCGTCCTCGCCGTCGCCTTCACCGGGACCGTCGACGCGCCCTCTGCCTCGGCCCCACCCCCGTTGGGCTGGAACACCACCGGAACATCTCACCACCATCGATCCCGAAGAGAACCGCCACCCTCTCATCGACGCCGGCCACCATCACTGCTCCATCGTCGTCGCCGCCGGTATGCCGAGGACCCCCTTATGCCCCTCTATCCATTTTTAGCCTCAGCCGTGTCCTTAAGCCTCGCCGTAGCCGGGAATTCCTCGCCGGAGCTCAACCGGAGTCGGGGAAGAAGGGGGGTAGTTACCCTTCGCCGCGTGCCGTGCCGGATGGGGCGGTAGCCGTCTGATCAGGAACGTGCGGTGCAGATTAAAAGCGAAACCGAGCGCCCAGATTCATGGTTGACTTCTGTTGACCGGTACGGCCCAATCTGGACGCTCGGATCTTCATTAAATCGTGGCCGTCGGATCTGAATCCGACCGCGGCCACGTGCCCGGCTCACACGCGCAGTCGTCGGTTCACGGTGAACCCAGTTCACCGTGGACCAGAGACTATTTACTGATTTAAATAAAATTCAGAAAATAGTTTAAACTTCAAAAATTCATAACTTGCTCAAATTAACTTCAAATTTCACCATTTGAATTCTGGAAAATTTGTATTTTCATCCTCTACACTTTTATGCAATAAAAATAATATGTTTATTTGGCACATAATAATCTTATTAAATAATAAAAAAATTCCCCTTTAGGATTTAATTAATACTTCAATTAAATAATTCAGAAAAACCCTTAAAAATTTATAAATTAATTTCAGAAGATATAATGGCTCCATTTCACTGTTTGTAATACAATAAAAATAGAATATTCATTTTGCCCACTTTATTCTATTAAATAATATTGCAAAAGCCCTTTTAGGACATTAAATTAATTCATTTAATGAAAAGTCAACACTTTATGGAAATATCCTAAAAACTTATAGAATAACTTCAAAAGACATAATAACTTAATTTCACTCTTTTTACTACAATAAAACATTAAGGTTAATTTTATAACTTTTTGCTTCATCTCTAAAATGGGAAAATAAAAACTCCTAGGAAAAATAATTACATCAAGTCATAAAATTCAGAACTCTCATTAGAAATCAATCCTAAATACTTAAGTAACAATTCCCTAAACTTTAAGACTCTATCTCCTTTACTTAATCCAACATAAACATTTATGATGGTATGGTTGATTTGTTTTGGATTGTTTATTGAATGTTTTATTTATTTTTCCGTATCAAGAAGACTACGAGTTCATCGAGGAGCCGGAGTTCTACCCTGAGGTTCCTCCATCCCCATTTGCTGATCAAAGCAAGTCATCGACTACCCCTATGGAAAAAGTTGATCATCATTGAGCCCATGTTTTAATAAATTATCGCTATAACACATAGAATAATATTGCATTAGTCAAATATCAAGCCTTACCTTATATTTATTAGATCCCCGTCCTTGTGTGCAAACCCAAGCCATGCTTATTGAGCCTTAACTCCTTGTCACTCTACTATAAAATTATTAGCTAGTGCCCAATGTACCGGCACAAATGCTATAGGATAAAAAGAATGAGTCATAGATAGTTGGAATATGTTATATGAATTTCCCCGTTATTCTTGTCTCTGGACTCTGTTGGAGTTGGCTAAGTTATAAGTATGGTGGGTTCCGGGTGCAAGCTAGGGCATTGGTTGGTCGCACCCGGGGCACTATAAGGACCGGTCTGCGGGATCTGTTTCAAAGCACTTCCGTACCAACCACAAGTCTAATGGGTTAGTCCTAACTGGAAGTGTGGAACACTCCGATTCTCTGCACCATAGTGGAGGGGGCAAGGGGCTAGCCCTCAGGGCGCCTTGTACCGACGAGGCTCAAGGGGGGGTATGGTGGAAACCCAACGCGTCGAGACACGATATGAAACCTATAAGAGGGTGCTGTTGAGTCGGAGCGGACCGTATGGAAGGTTTTGGCACGAGTTCCCATGAAATAGGTCATCTCGTTACACTTTGGTGTAAGTGATGATTGCGTGCCTTGTGGGTACAGTGGTACATCTCTGATCAGAGTAAATGAATCTTTTCGAAAAGCCGAGCCCACGGTCAAGGGCGGGTTGTGTGACTACTCGCAGTTAGTTTACTAATGTTTGAATGGTTGAGTTATTCATGGCATGTAAGGACTGTTGTGCGAGGAGGTGAAACGTACTCCTCGAGTTAGAAGATGATGATGCATACACATGTTTATAGTCAGTACTAATAACTTGCTCACATTTAATTGCTTTACAATTATGCTTTTCCGCAAAATTAGCCACTATCCCCCTTGTTATTATCTCGCATGATATTTGCATTCGGTGGCTTGCTGAGTACATCTGTACTCACCCCGTTGACTTACACCAACAGAGCCCGTCTACTATGAGGAGGATGAAGGTATGGAGTAGCGACCCAGTCAAGGCGAGACTGGAAGGAGGCGTTCATCTAGGACCCTTGATTTTATTAGTTTCTCTTCACTTTTGTAATAATGCGGTCTACGAACCGTGGATGATTGCCCGTATTGTACGTGGTCGCCTGATGAACGTCTTGGTTTATTGATTTTCCTTGGAATTTCAATAAAAGTCCTGATTTATTAAATCGGGGCGTGACAATCTCCATACCAAGGTTGTGCTTGATGCCGAGGAGCACCACGAGGCAGTCGAGTTCCTTCGCCAGGAGATGAAGAACTTGATCCAGCAAAATGGCGAGCTACAGCGTAAGATAATACAACTGCAGAAGGACATAGCGGAGATGGTTCCCCTCGTCCCGAGGAGGAAGAAGCCTATCCGTGATCCCGCCCCTCGCCCCAAGAGGATCCCGCCACATCCTATGGCCGCCGGACCATCTAGCTCTAGTGCTCCTGCCTCGCGCCCCGCCATCGTCTCTGACCCCATTATCGAGAATTTTCTCGAGCCCACCGTCCCTCAGGACCCTCGTGGTTCCGAGAGCACGGAGACCGCCCCGGACGACGAGTAGGCGGTAGTTATCGTTGTTTGATTTTAATAATTTTGTGATTGTGGTACCACCTGCAACGACTTGTGTTGTAGGTGGATTAAAATAAGAACATCTATGTAATAAACATTTTATACCACATATATATATACATATGAGCCCCTCTGGGCTGTTTTGGCTAAATATTTGTTTCACAACTTTTCTCTTATGACTAAAAATCTTGTATGTTCAGAAGATGGCCGATAATCAGAACACCGGGTCCAACAACGGAGAAGGGGCAAGCAACGGTTTGCCCGGAAGTGTTGTGCCCAACTGGGGCGCAACGGGCCAACGTCAGGTTGGGCCACCATCCGCCAACCACCCCACCTTGGCGGAGATGATGGCTAATTAGAACCATCTGATTACCGCCCTCCTCACCCAGATGCAGCACCAACAGGCGCAGTTTGACCGGCTGCAACAATAGAATATGGAGCCCGCCCCTCGTGCACCAGCCCCCGCACCCGTACCTCAACTCTCGTAGTTCTTGCGCGTGCGCCCCCCGATCTTCTCGAGCACCACAAACCCCATGGAGGCCGGAGATTGGCTCCGCACCATTGGGAAGAAGTTGGATCTCCTCCCCTGCACCGACCGGGAGAGAGTGGCGTTCGCCACTCATCAGTTCCAGGGTCCCGCCACAGAATGGTGGGACAACTAACGTGAGTCCCAACCAGAGGACCACGTGGTAACTTGGGGGCGGAGTTCACCATCGCCTTTCGCGCCGCCCACGTCCCCGCCAGAGTCATCGCGGTAAAGCAGCAGGAGTTCCGCGACCTGCAACAAGGGAGCTGGACTGTCATGGAGTATCTCCATGAATTCAACCATCTGGCCCGCTACGCGCTGGAAGAGGTGTGAACCGACGCCCTCCGCCAGGCTAAGTTCCTCCGAGGACTTAAGGATGAGCTGTCCATTCAGCTCGCCGCCACCAACTACGCTGACTTTCAACGGTTGGTAAATAAGGCGCTCATCCAAGAGACTGAGCAAAATAAGTTGGACCTCAAGAAGAGGAAGATGATTTCGTTCAAGCATCATCAGACGAACTCTCAGAGGCCCCGCTTCATCCCTCCATCACCAGTGCTCGCTTACCATCCTCGGCCCGCCTACAGGCCACCTCACGCCACAGGTGGATCCAACGTCGGGCATCCCCGCCCCGCTCCACCAGCTCCAGTCGCTCAGCCGACGCCCGCTACCAAGTCCCCGATCATGAGGGACCGCTAAGGAAAGTTGGTCGTCTGCTTCAACTGCCGGAAGGAAGGGCACTACTCGTACCAGTGTCCTCACCCAAGAAGCCACAAGGCGCGGCACCCAACCAGGCGGTTCATGCCCACGTCAACCACATTAGCGCGGAGGAAGCTCAGGAAGCTCGTCAAGTCTTACTCAGTACGTTTACCGTAAATTCCATACTGGCTATAATACTGTTTGACTCTGGAGAAACACACTCCTTCATCTCGGAAGACTTTGTGAAAATGAATGAGTTGGATGTGCTCCCTCTGCCCGTCCCCATGATGAATGCCACCCCCAGCAAGAAGACCTTAGCTAACCTATTTAGCCCTAAGGTAAAGATAGAGATTCAAGGAATATTATTCTGGGCCGAGCCATTCCTCATCGAGTGCACCGGATTCGACCTCATCCTAGGGATGGATTGGTTGATGAAGCACAAAGGAGTGATCGACTGTGCCAGCAAGTCCGTAACTGTGACCAACCCCGAAGGCGAAGCCATCACTTTTCTAATGACCAAACGCAAACCTCGTGAGGTGTCTCTTCACTCACTAGCCCTAGGGGAAGTGACCGTAGTCAAGGAGTACATGGACGTCTTCCCAGAGGACCTGCCTGGAATGCCTCCCAAGCGGGACATTGAATTCAGAATCGAGCTTGTCCCCGGGACCACTCCAATCTCCAAGCGCCCATACCGGATGGCCGCCAATGAACTAGCCGAAGTCAAGAGCAACATCAAAGACTTGGAGAAAAAGGATATATCTGACCGAGTACCTCACCCTGGGGTGCACCGGTTATCTTCACCATGAAGAAGGACAAGACCAAAAGGATGTGCGTGGACTATAGAGCCCTGAACGACATAACCATCAAGAACAAGTACCCACTGCCTCGGATCGACGACCTGTTCGATCAGCTGAAAGGGTCCTCGATGTTCTCCAAGATCGACCTCAGGTTAGGTTATCACCAATTGAGGATTAGAGAAGAAGACATTCACAAGACCGCCTTCACCTCCCGCTATGGACTCTATGAGTATACTGTGATGTCGTTCAGACTCATGAATTCCCTGGCCTTTTTCATGAACATGATGGACAATGTATTCATGGAGTTCTTGGATAAATTCATCGTGGTATTCATCGACGATATCCTCGTCTACTCAAAGACCAAGGAAGAACATGAAACCCACCTCCGTCTGACCCTCAGAAAGCTAAGGGAACAGCAATTGTATGCCAAATACAGCAAGTGTGAGTTTTGGTCGTCTGAGGTGAAGTTTCTCGGTCATGTCATATCTGTCGGAGGAATAGCTATGGATCCAACCACCGTAGAAGCAGTGACCAATTGGCTACAACCCACGAACGTAACCGAGATCCGGAATTTTCTCGGATTGGCCGGATACTACCACCGATTCATCGAGAACTTCTCAAAGATAGCTAGGCCCATGACCAGGTTATTGCAGAAGGAAGTAAAGTTTGAATGGACTCCAGATTATGAAGAATTCTTCCAAACCCTTAAGAAGAAGCTCGAGTCAGCCCCGATTCTGACTCTGTCAGACATTCGGAAGGACTTCCACGTCTACTGTGATGCCTCTCGCCAAGGGTTAGGGTGTGTCTTTATGCAAGATGGGAAGGTGATATCTTATGCCTCTTGTCAGCTAAGACCACATGAGCTAAATTACCCGACCCACGACCTAGAATTAGCAGTCATGGTTCATGCCTTGAATATATGGAGATATTACCTTGTGGGGAATCGGTGTGAGGTCTTCACCGACCACAAGAGCCTCAAGTACATATTCACCCAACCGGACCTGAACCTCTGGTAGAGAAGGTGGTTGGAGCTGATCAAAGATTATGACTTGGGCATCCATTATCACCTAGGTAAGGCAAATGTGGTGGCAGATGCCCTAAGTTGAAAGGGGTATTGTAACGCCATCATGGTGCAGGACCAGGCCCCCTTGTTATACAAGGAGATGGAAAGACTGAATCTAGGAATCACCACCAGAGCGTATCTCGCCGCCCTAGAGACCATATCTGTCTTAATGGACTAGATCCGGGAGACGTAGAAGGAAGACCCAGACATCTTGGAAATCCAACAGAACATGAGAAAAGGTAAAGCCCCCGGATTCTCCGAGGACGAGCACGGTACCATCTGGTTCAGAAACTGGATATGCATGCCCAACAAGCCAGAGTTAAAGGCCCTCATCCTTCAAGAGGCCCATGAAACTCTATACTCCATCCATCCCGGAAGTACAAAGATGTACCAAGACCTAAAGGAGAAATATTGGTGGGTTAGCATGAAGAGGGAAATAGCTGCGTATGTGGCCAAGTGAGACACATGCCGGTGAGTTAAGGCAGAGCACCAGAGACCTGCCGGACTATTACAACCCCTCAAGGTCCCCGAATGGAAGTGGGAAGAGATAGGAATGGACTTCATCATAGGACTGCCCAGGACCCAAGCCGGTCATGATTCTATCTGGGTAATCGTCGACCGACTCACCAAAGTGGCTCATTTCATCCCCGTCAAGACAACTTACACCGTCGCCAAGTTGGCCGAGTTGTATATGACCTGGATTGTGTGCCTGCACGGAGTTCCGAAGAAGATTGTATCTGACCGTTGGAGGCAGTTTACCTCTAAATTTTGGAAGAACCTTCAAGAGGAACTTGGCACCCGGCTGAACTTTAGCACCGCCGATCATCCACAGACCGATGGTCAAACCGAAAGAGTCAACCAGGTACTGGAGGATATGCTTATAGCTTGTGCTCTAGACTTTGGCGGAATGTGGGACAAGAACTTGCCTTATGCGGAGTTCTCGTACAACAATAACTATCAAGTTAGCCTGCAAATGTCCCCGTTTGAAGCACTTTATGGGCGTAAGTGCAGAACACCGTTACTCTGGGATCAGACCAGAGAATCGCAACTATTCGGGACGGATATATTGAGAGAAGCTGAAGAAAAAGTCAAGATCATCAGGGACAGATTGAAGATAGCCCAGTCCCGACAAAAGAGTTATGTCGATAATCGCCGGAGAGACCTGACCTTTGAGGAAGGCGACTATGTCTATCTCCGAGTCACTCCCCTCCGTGGCACTCAAAGGTTTAACATGAGAGGCAAGCTAGCACCTCGCTATGTCGGACCTTTTCAGATCCTACGACGGCAAGGAGAAGTGGCATATCAGCTAGAACTTCCTCCATCCTTGACAGGAGTCCATGATGTGTTCCACGTCTCTCAGCTGAAGAAGTGTCTTTGTGTGCCCACCGAGCAGGCCGACCTCCAACAAATCAATGTCCAAGAGGACATGACCTACATAGAGAAACCCATCAAGATTCTGGAGACTAAGGAAAGGGTAACCAGGAGCCGTGTGGTTCGTTTCTGCAAGGTTCAGTGGGACAACCACCCCGTTGAAGAAGCCACATGGGAAAAAGAAGATGAGTTGAAAGCCCAATACCCCGAGCTATTCGAGTAACGTTCCAATCTCGAGGACGAGATTCTTTGTAAGGGGGATAGGTTTGTAACACCCCAAATTTTTCAGAGAAATAAAAATACCATTTAACATATTTTTCTGGAAATAAATTATTTTGAAATACCTTTAATTCCCTTCTAAGCTCAATTGAACTAGAACCTAGATAGAACATCCAAACCAGGGGCTAGAAAATTTTGTATGTGATCCCAAGGCCAAGATATATTTTTGAGAATTTTTACAATTTTTTATCGCCCTTGGAAGTAGCCCAAATATTTTAAACTAATTTTGGCAATTATTTTTATTCAGAAAAGGATTTAAACAGTAACGGGCCTCCTCCCCCTCTTCTCCCTCCACCAGCCGGCCCAGCCCTCTCCCTCCCCGTGCCCCGTACTGACACCTGGGCCCCGCTTGTCAGTGAGCCCCTCTCCCTTCGCCCGCGCGCCCGACCCCACCTGTCGGTTGCGTCCCGTTGCCACACCCACGCCCCGCTGACCTGTGGCCCTCGCTTGTCAGGACCGTCGTCCACCTCGCACCATCGCCCTCTAATCCCGCCAGCCAATGATCTCACCCTTGGATCCGCCTCGCTGGCCCCTCTCCAATTAAATTGGCGCCATTAATCGGTCCCCTGAGCCCTGCCAGCCGTTTCCCCTTGTTAATCCTCGCTATTACACCCCGGGATCGCGCTGCACGTGCATGGCCGAGCCTCACCGGCACCATTGAAGACCCCCCCCCCTCAACTTTCCATGTATACACCACCTGTTTTCCCCCGCCGGCGTCCCTATTTAAGCCCTTGGAGCGTCCGCGTTCGACCCCCACGCCATTTCGCACTCAAACCAAACCGAACGCCCGAGACGCTCACTTTAATGCCACACCGCCGCCCTCGCTCCAGCAGCCACTCGCCATCGCCGGAGTCCTCCTCCACCCTCGGCAACCGCACCAACGTGATCGTCGATGCCTCCCTGACCTCGACCACCCCTCCACCGACGACGAACCCCACCGGAACGCCATTGCCGATGAGAACCCGAGGAGCTCCATCGCCCCTCTACGTCGCCGGTCGCTGTCAGCTCACCGTCGCCACCACCGCCGGTACCCTCATGTTCCCCATAGTTCCCTCTTTCCGTTTTTAGCCCTAGCTAGGTTGGGTAGCCCTCGCCATCGCCGGAATTGCTCGCCATCGCCTCGCCGGAGTCGGGGAAGAAGGGTACTTTACCCCTCCTAACGCGTGCCATGCCGGATTCAGTTCTGGACGCACGATCTCGATCCGACGGCGTAGATTAAAGCCCTGGTGACTTTTAATCCCACGCGTCCATCTGGTCAAAGGGGCATCGAGCGTTGTGGGTCGTTGATTGCCTCTTAACGTCCCCGCCTCGCCCCAGCACGTTGGATCTAGATCCAATGGTCCAGGATGGGCCGGACCACGCGTACAGTGCGCGGGTTCACGGTTGATCCGGCTCACCGTGGACCCAAGACCGTTTTCAATTTAAATAAAAATCCAAAAATTGATTTAAACTTTGGAAATTCATATCTTGCTCATTTTAACTCCAAATTTAACCATTTCAATTCCAGAAAATTTATAAATTTATTCTCTACATGCTAGTGCAATAAAAACAGTATGTTTACTTTGAGTATTTCATGTTTATTTAATAAAATATTCAAGTGCACTTTAGGATAAATTACAAATTTGTCCATTTCAACTTTAGATAAAATTTATCTTTTATTCTTTTCATACCAGTATAAGTGAAACCCTAGGTTCATTCTAAACTTTCTATTTTAAGTGGTTAGGAGTTTAAAATACGTTAGTTTACATTATTATTCCTTTTTAAAAAAGGCCATTATCTCATTAAAGTTCATTTTAAAGTATTCATATAATAATTTTCAGAAACTTAATAACTTACTTTTTCTTAATTTAAACCTAATCAGAACCCATATGCTTGTTGTGCGATTTTTGGATTGTTTAATTAAATGTTATGTTTTTTTATTCGTATTGAGAAGACTACGACGCCGCCGAGGAGCCAGAGTATTTTCCCGAAGTTCCTCCCTCCCCTTTCGCTGAACAAGGCAAGTCACCAAACCAATCTTTTGAGCATATTGAACCCATATTTTACCAAACTATCGCTAAAACACATAGAATATACATGCATTAGTCAAATGAAACCCTTACGATATATTTATTAGGATCCCCTGACCTTGATGTGCAACCCAAGCCATGCTATCTAGCCTAAACTCCTTGTCACCATATGATTAGTACTATTAGCTAGTGTCCAATGTATTGACATGATTGCTATAGGATTAAAAATGAGTCGTAGCGATTGGAATATACTATATGATCCCCGTTATTCTCATCTCTGGAATGTTGTTGGTGATAGAGTTATGGTTGAGAGTGGATGCATGGTGGGTTCCGGGTGCATGCTAGGGCATTGGTTGGTAGCACCAGGGGCACTATAAGGACCGGTCTGCGGGATCCATTGCAATACACTTCCGTACTAACCACAAGTCTAATGGGTAAGTCCTAACTAAGGTATGGAGTGTTCTAAACCGAGGCCACCACTTGGAGATGGGTCAAGCAGCACCTGCGGGTGGCTTGTACCGACATGGCGTAAAAGGGGGTGCGACGTTAGCCGAGATGGGGCCTGGCGCACCGGCGAAACCTAGAGCGGGTGGTTATCGCTTGGAGCATTTCATGCTAAGGTTTTGGCACGAGTTCCTATGGTATGGGTCATCTCGTTACACTTTGGTGTTTGGGATGAGTGCGTGCCTTGTGGGTACAGTAGTACACCTCTGATCAGAGTCATAAATCTTTTCGAAAAGCCGAGCCCACGGTCAAGGGTGGGTTGCGTGACATCCCCTAGTTAGTTTACTTATAATGGATGTGCATGATGATTTGACATGTAAGGACCGTTGTGTGAGGAGGGAAAACGTACTCCTTGAGTTAGATGGTATTATGATGTTCATGTTTAAAATTCTGCATGATTAAATTTGACTACACTAAATGCAATTACTGAAAAATGTACTTTTCCGCACTTTGAGCCATTACCCTTCCTTTGTTATTACCTTGCATTACTATTGCATTTGTGGTGGCTGCTTGTTGAGTACTCTTTGTACTCATACCCGTTGGACACACAATTCAGAGGATGCCTACTACGAGGATGGTCTGGAGTAGCGAGCCAGTCAAGAAGATCCTGAAGAGGGTGTTCGTCATGCAGTTTATTTTTATTGTTTATTTTGATTTTACTCTTATGTAATAATGTGGTCTGCGTACCACGAATGTTTGCCGTATGTATGTTGTCACATGATGAACCTCTTGTATTATTGTTTTTCTTTGGAAATTCAATAATGTTCCAATTTCGGTAAATCGGGGCGTCACACGAAGCTACCCTTCGGCGGGACACTTCGCACTAAACGCCGAAGGTACACTTCGGTGACCCCTTCGCACCATACTTTGAAGTAAACAGGCTACGACCGGTTTGCTGATTTATTCTGTTTAATATATTTCTTTCGGCTAATTGGATTATTTTGTGTGATTTGATTGCCTGGCGACTTTACCCCCTTACCACGGCTAAGGGTAGTCGGAACACGGCGTTGGTGCTGTGTTACGCTTAGGCTTGTCCCTAAGTATCCGCACACTTTTGGATCGTCGAACTGACCCAAGTGCGGGGGCACGTTCTCGTGTCAATAGTTATCATTTTGGAAAATTTGTGAAACAATGAACATATGAATGTGGATTCATTTCAAGTTAAACCAGGTTAACATCTGAATGCAGATTCGTATTCGAATTATCCGTTTTGTATTCGTATCTGAAAACATCTGGATTCGTATTTGTATTTGGGATAAAATGTGGTAAACAATGCTATCTGGATTTGTTTCCATCCGTATCTAATCCGAATCCATCCCTAGTCCCTCGTTCCGCACATCTCCAACAAATGTAGTCAATTTTACGGTATTTTTTTAAAAAATCGCCTTCCAACAAATTCCCTATCATATCCCTTACCATATTCTATTCTCTACTCCTTTCTCATCATCACCCAAATCTGGGGAACTCTATCTCATTCCTCTATCCATCCCGCGTGGTGGCCTTCTTCCTCCCGCACCTATGCCATGTCCTCCCAGTCGGGCATCGGCAACACCTCCAGCCGGCCCTCCATCCTTCCAAGTGCTCCACCACACCTCCAACTACCCCTCACCACCGGAGCATCACTAGGTACCAGATCTCTCACCCAAGCACCATATCTCGTACCTCTAAACGATGCCTTCCCCATTGACCGTCTCCGGAGGCCGTGCCTAGGCTATCAGACCCGCCAACCACCGACCACCTGCTAGCCCTAGCGCCTGCCACCATGCCATGTCATGCCGCCCCGCCTAGACATCCTATTGCCACCTCCTGTAGAGAAATGGAGAGAGGGGAAGAAGAAATAAAAGGAGAGGAATAAAAAGAAAGTAGAGAAGAAAGAAAACAGAGAAATGGAAAGAAAAGGATAATATTTTATTTTCTGCATGAATTTTATGATGTTTTGAGATAAATTATTTTATTTTGACTAATTTAGATATATACTCATTAGAAATATAGTCGTTGAAATTTTTATTGTTGTAAGTTCTATCACTAGATAATAATAAAAAAATAGGATTTAAAAATATAGGGAACAAGTGTTAGGGAAGCTCTTAGAGATGTAAGTTGTAGAGAGATGTAATCTTTTAGGGTCATCCCCTATATTAAAGATATAGGATATGAATTTTTGGGCATCTGCTAGAGATGCTCTTAGAGCATCTCTAGCAGATGCCCTATACCGTCCCCTATAGTCAAATTTAGGGCATTTGCTTTAAAAATCACCCTCTAGTAGATTCTCTACCTCATCCCCTACTCCTCTTTCCTCATCCCAAAATCTAGGGAACTCTATCTCTCTCTCATCTCCCTATCCATGCCATCTCTGCACCAGGAGAAACAAAGAAGTTAGAAAGGAAGAAGAAAGAAAGGAAGAAGAGAAAGAGAAAGAGAAAGAGAAAGAAGAGAAGGAAAAAAGAAAAAAAAAGAAAAGAAAATTTATTTTCTTTATAATTTTAATATGTTTTTAGATCAATTATTTAGACTAATTAGAGAATATTTATTTATTCATGAAAAAATAAAAATTAATGAAAAAATATAGTTGTTAAAAATATAATTGTTGTATTTTTTACCATTGAATGATAATAAAAAATCTATCAATCGTCAACAATAATAATGATCATGCATAATAGTAAATGTGTTAGAGATATATATAGCCGTTGAAAATATAGTCATTATAATTTTTACCATTGGATAATAATAAAAAGATTCAAAAATATAGGGAATGAGTTTTATGGAAGCTGTCGGAGACCGAAACGGTATAGGGATGCAATCTTTTAGGGTCATGCCTATATGGGATGAGTTTTAGGGAAATCCACCGTTTGGACCGAGAAAAGGTCATGGAACATTGGATGAAAACTTTAGCTCTAGAGCTATATTGAATTGCACTCGACGAAGGGTTCGTCGAGTGTCATAATTTGTGAAGAACATGCGATAAACCCACTATCGACGAATAGGGATTCACCAAGTGTTTCTCATCAGGCACTCGACGAACACTACGTCGGGTGCAAAATTTGATGCTCGACGACATAGAGGATGACGACGATGGATGAGACGGCGGTGATGGAGGGCATGTCGTGGCAGAGGAGCGGCACGTTGGAGGGTCAGCCTAATAGAGGGGACAGTGGCGACAAAGGGCTGCACCAGCAAAGGAGTGCGGCGAATGCGATGAATGGTCTAGGCGCAGCAGGAAGAGCAGTTTTAAAGGCCAAAATTTGTAAAAAGGGATGAAATTTCAACGAGATGCGTGGAAAAACGACGGAAATATTTTGGAGGAGATGAAAATTTCATTTGCTGAGTGCAACACTCGGTAAACATCTCAAAGTTAGCACACAACAAACATTTTTTTATTTTTTTCTCAAGTGTGTTTTTGTGAAAGGTTTTCAACTTTAGTGGACTAGGCAATAATGTAATCGAAAACATTAATATGATTGTTTCCTATAATTTAGTTTATTATTTCATGAACTTATCATTCAAATACAATTAATTAACTAAAAATAATTAATTAACAAAGAAAAATGCCTTTTTATGGGAAAATTACTCGCATGCCATTATAATTTTCAAGAATTGCCTACATGTCACTGTCAGTGACTATGGTGGCCCCCATTTGTTATTGACACACCGATGATTAATTGGCAAACCGTGAAAATTGTAATGGCACATAAGAAATTAACCTTTTTTATCAAACAAGATACATTGTATTTTAATTGTAGAAAAAGTTTCAAGATCAAAATAATATTTAATTATCGATTTAAAGAGAATCTCCAATTTTCTTAACATCTTACATTAAAAAAATCAAAATATTTTTAAATTATTATCATAGCATCTACATATGATATCATAACAATATGACCATTCTCATGTTTTTGAGACTTCATTTGATTTTTTAGAATTAAAATACCATTAAGCTCCAAGTTGCCGATTGAGTGTCGTAACCTAGAATTTTCAAAATTTCTTTAAGTTTAATTGGTAAGGCCTAAAAATTTACTAAAAAAACATGAATACAATTTTTCTATAAAAATCTAAGAAACACACTTAATGAGTTGAAAATAGTAAGTTAACCAAGAAAAATACCAAATTTTTTACATGAGATGAGTTATGTTGTATTTTGATTGTAATAAACATTTCAATTTCAAACAAAGATCTAACCATCGATTACTTTTAAACTTAACCCATTTCTTCTCTAAGAGAATCTCTATTTTTTAAACATTATACGTGAACATTTTGCTTTCAAACCATGCCCATTCCTCTTTTAAATCCTAATTCGTCCTCTTAGAATGTTCTCTTTCTTAATATCCTATGTGATAAATTTTTCAAAATATTTATAAATTTTTATCATAACATATACATATCATATCAGAACCTCATGATAGGTCTCGTATTTTTCAGATTTTATTTGATTTTTTAAATTAAAAAACAATTAAGCTCCATGTTGTTGATCAAATTTAGTGGGTAAGGCCTTAAAATTGACTAAAAATATGAATATGATTTTTATAAATTTTGGTTCATAAGTTCATGCATTTGCAATTCAAATTTGACCTGATACAGTTTATATGGTAGATACACACTTAGTGAATTAAAAATAGTAAACTAATCCCATAAATACAAAATTTTTACATGAGATCTTTATGCCATCGATGCGCCAAGTGCAGGCCAAGTGCAGGCAAGGTGTGTGGTAGATGGGTGCCCATCAGCAGAATAGGAGCATCGAAGTCCCTATGACATTGATGTGTCTCTGGTTCGATGGTAGCATAGGGAGCAGTGCTTGTTGCATGAAATGACATTGCTACAGGTGCATTATTTGAGTTGTACAGAAAATCAGAAATAGTCACAGTAGGGGATAGGGACATGCCCTTAGCAAAATGAAACATGTCCTCATCAAACACAACATGGAGAGACATGATAACCTGTTGAGACATGATAACCTTGTGAGTAACTGTGTTGTAACACTAGTACCACTTGTGGGAGTTAGGATAGCTAAGAAAATATAGGGAACAAAATGAGGAGCAAGTTTATGAAGAGTTGTGGCTGAAGTGTTGGGGTAACATAGGCAACTAAAAACTCGAAGATGGTTGTAGGAAGGAGGTCACTTGTGAAGGATCTGAAATAGTATATGATTTTTGAGGGCCCAAGTGGAGCACAGGTTTAGGAGATAAGTGGTTGTGGCAAGGGCCTCAACCCAAAAGGAAGGAGGCATACTTGCTTGGTTGGATTAGAAGGGTGCAAATAACATTATTGATGGTGCGGATGATACACTCAGCTTTTCCATTTTGGGAAGAAGTGTATGGATAATAAAGATGAAGGTGTGTGCCATGGGAGGATAGAAGTGTGGAGGTGCGGGAGTTAACAAACTCTCGACCATTATCGGCTTGGATGACTAGAATGTTCTTTTGAAATTGTGTGTGGACGTATAGGTTAAAGTTATGAAAAATATCAAAGAAGTCACTCTTGGAGTGGAGAGGGATGGTCCAGAGGTAGTGAGTATGATCATCAAGGATTACTTGATAGTATTGAAAACCTGAGGTGCTAGACACAGGAGACGTCGACAAATCACAATGTAAGAGTTTAAAAGGGATGTGAGTGGAGGATGTAGAAAGTTTAAATGGCATACACACAAATTTTCCAAGCTAACATGCATGACAAAGTGAGTGTTTTGGTCTTATTACAATTTGGGATGTGCGGAATAGAAGATAATAAACTATCGAAGGCTGGAAGACAAAGATGCTCATTCCACAAATCTGAGGAGCAAGTAGCTATGAAGCTGGTGGTGGTGACTTCTTGGTAGACCACTATTGCAACGAAGAGTCTTGGTCTTGGTTTGAAGGTCCTTTATAGAAAAAGAAAAATGATCAAATTCAATAGAAGATGAATTATCACGAGTAAATTGTCTAATAGAAAGAATATTTCTAACTAAGTGTGGCACAACAAGAACATTGTGAAGATGAAAAAAAATGATTAGCAGTGGGTAAAATAATATGACTACTAGAAATGATAGGCATATTAGAACCGTTTCCTATGGTAACAAAAGGAGGGGAGGAAGAAGATTGGGAAGATATGAGTATACTGGTATTTGGGGTCATGTGAGAGGTAGCACCAATGTCAAATATCCAGTCACTAGCTTGGTTGCATGGCATCGTCATTACGTTTATAGTAGCAATCGAACCAATGGAATCCTAGCTTGGTGGAGGTGATGCCATAGGCACCAATAGAGCAGGAAGATTGTAGGCAGAAAAAGCCTGATGTCCCTGCTATCCTCACATGGCCTTGGCCTAGAATGCCAGGCCCACCAGATCACCAGGGCCCACCCTAGCTTGGTGACTAGCCTGTTGGTGGCCCACCAAAGCAGATCCAAGGGCCTCCTCCTAGGACCGATGCACATGAGTTGGAGTTGCTGAAAGGTGCAAAACTGCTATTGTCATGGTTCTTTTTTATTTTTGTGCCACTTCTTTGTCCCCTGTTTGTGTTGTTCTCTGTTGGGGCCACCTCTGCCAGAGGCATTCCCACCGGTAGTCGACACCAGTGACGTGGTGTTACCAACAACGGCAATAGTGGTGAGCAGTACAATAGACTCGTTTGCGAGCTTCCTCTCGGGCATGTCCAGGATGGATCAGGTGTGCAAAAAATGGAAATGAATCAAGTAGGGGGAGCAATTGTGAAGTAGAAGAGAACCGTTTATTCAGTCCCCTGATGATGTTGAGGATGAGAGCCTTATCTATCACTGGTTGGTTGACATCCCATAGAGCAACGACAACCTTTTTAATCTTGCGACAATATTTAGCAACGGGCATGTCTCCCTGTACGATGCTCCGGAATTTTGCCTTGAGGAAGATAGTGTGGTTCTCCTTGTTTTTGTGAAAGAGATCCTCGACCGCGATCTAGGTATGGTGCGTCGTCTGATGAGGTTCGATGATGATCTTGAATATTTGTAACAACCCAAAATTTCAAAGGTAAAATAAAATTTGTAAATATACTTTTCTGGAAAAAGGATTATTTTTTATTTTCTCTAAAGCTGAAAATGTCCAAATAAATAAATATCTAGAGAAATAGTCCAAACCAAGGTTTGAGAAAAATTTATTATGATCTTAAGACCAAGATATATTTTTCAGAATTTTTACAAATTTTTAGAACCCTCGCAAGTAGCCCATAATTGTTAAACTAATTTCAGCAATTAAATGCATTTTTTACAGTATTGGGCCGCCCCCTCCCTTTCTCTCTCTCTCTAGTTGGCCCAGCCCGTTCACCCCGTGAACCCCTCACTGACGTGTGGACCCTGCCTGTCAGCGCTCTTAGTCTCGTGCCCGAGTCCCTGGCCAACTTGTCAGCCTCCTTTCCCTCTCTCCGCGTGTGCCCTGGCACACCTATCGGCGCCGACCGTTGCGTCATCGCCCCCTCGCCCGTCACTGACCGGTGGAGCCCACTTGCCATATTCATCTTCCCCGAGCCCTCGCACCGCCGAGATCTCCGGTCGCCACCCTAACTCGCTATTCCGCCTCTACCTTGGGCCCAAGCTCGATTTAATGCCGGAAAATAACTCACCGTTACGCCGGCACACGATCCCCCTCGGATCCCCTCATGTTATGCCTCTTAATCGTCGAATTAAGCCTCGTCGGAGTGTCATGCCCCGATGTTACCAAATTGGAACATTATTGAATTTCTATAGAAAAACTGATGGGGGATTGGTCCCGATCTTCCGCTAGGTAAAGGATAACTTGGATTGGTGGAGAATCTCGACGTTGACGATCCAAGGCTCCGGTCCGGTGGATCAAAACCTTGCAATCGCTACACCACTGTCTCCGTTGGTTATCAACCACGCAGGACGCGATTGACCTCGCCACGAAGGCTAATTCCTACAAGTGAACCCAAGAACACAAGCAAGAACAGGAAGGATAAAAGTCGAATGCCAAATCACAGACAAACGATGAAAAGGTGAGGTTTCACAAACGCCTATGCAGCAGCCAATCGGTCGGGTGCAAGGGGCGGGGTCTAAACACACAAGTGTAGATGCAAACAAAGCAAAACCTAACCCTAAAGGTGGCTGGCGTGAGTATATAAGGCGTGGGCAGCCTGTGGAAGGCGAACAGACTCGGACTATGGGCCAACACAGCCCAATTCTGTCATGCAGGACTGTTTCAAACTCACAGGTCGACTTGAGACTCCAAATGAGACGAAACCAATGGCAAACGATCCGTCTTGTCCTCAGCTTTCCAAAAAGTCTAAGAACGCGCCAATCGGACTTCGTATGTGGAAGTTATGCCCATTTTGGTGCATGGTGGTCGATGTAGTCCGAACCAGCGAATTCTTGACTTCAAATCATCCATGCGACTCCGTCTTTAACTCCAACTCTTCTATTCCATCTCCCATGTTCCTAAGCAACAAAATATCACTAGTATTAAGTAGCATCCTGTCCAAACAAATATTAACATAGTTGCTAAGGAAAGAATTAACCTCATGGTTCAAGCGACGGGCACGAGCGCGTGTGATTGGTCCTTGTAATTGAATTGTAGGTGGAGGCTTCATGTGTGTATCATGTGAAGTGATGTCCTCATCATCCTCCCCCTCTTGAATTGGAGTCGTCCTCGACTCAAGCTCATCGTCATCTCCCAAATAGGGCTTTAAATCTGAAATGTTAAATGTGGAACTAACCCCAAAAGCTGCAGGCAACTCAAGTTTATATGCATTATCATTTATCTTCTCAAGCACACGGAAAGGACCATCAGCACGGGGCATCAATTTAGACTTTCTCAAATCAGGAAAACGATCCTTGTGCAAGTGCAACCAAACAAGATCACCCGGTTCAAATGTTATCTCTTTTCTACCCTTACTACCATAAGCACGATATTTCTCATTCATTTTCTCTATGTTTGCTTTAGTAGTTTCATGCATCTTAAGCAATAATTCAGCACGTGTAGTAGCATCAAAATTTAATTTTTCAGAGGGTGGCAATGGTAGCAAATCAATAGGAGCACGCGGATTAAAGCCATAGACCACTTGAAACGAACTTACCTTAGTAGTGGAGTGTACTGACCTATTATATGAAAACTCAATATGAGGTAGACACTCTTCCCAAAGCTTCAAGTTGGTCTTCAAAACAACCCTCAACATGGTGGACAATGTGCGGTTGACGACCTCCGTTTGCCCATCCGTTTGGGGGTGACAAGTAGTAGAAAACAGCAGCTTCGTCCCCAACTTATGCCACAACGTCCTCCAAAAATGACTTAAAAATTTAGCATCACGATCTGAAACGATGGTATTGGGAACTCCATGCAAGCGTACGACCTCTCTGAAAAACAAATCAGCAACATTTGTAGCGTCGTCGCTCTTGTGACAAGGTATAAAATGCACCATTTTAGAGAAACGATCTACCACCACAAAAATACTATCCCTCCCCCTCCTAGTTCTAGGTAATCCTAACACAAAATCCATAGAAATATCCTCCCAAGGTACACTAGGAACGGGCAGAGGCATATAAAGACCATGTGGGTTTAGACGGGACTTAGCTTTATTGCAAGTAGTGCATCGTGCCACATAGCGCTCAACATCTCGTCTCATCCTAGGCCAATAGAAGTGTGTGGATAGCACATCTTCGGTTTTCTTTGATCCGAAATGACCCATCAAACCACCACCGTGTGCTTCCTGCAATAACAACAAGCGAAGAGAGCTAGCCGGCACGCATAACTTGTTGGCACGAAAAAGATATCCATTATTCAGCACATATTTGTTCCAAGCACGGTCATTTGTACAATTTGCAAAAGCATCTTTGAAGTCCAAATCAGTAGCATACATGTCCTTCAATGTTTCTAAACCAAAGATCTTATAATCAAGTTGAGAAAGCAATGTATAACGTCTAGATAAAGCATCGGCAATCACATTATCTTTCCCTTTCTTATGTTTAATGATATATGGAAAAGTCTCAATAAATTCTACCCATTTAGCATGTCGTTTATTCAGATTTGCTTGACTACGTATATGCTTCAATGCTTCATGATCCGAATGAATAATAAACTCCTTAGGCAAAAGATAATGTTCCAAGTTTCAAGCACACGCACTAAGGCATACAATTCCTTATCATAGGTAGAATAATTCAACTGTGGACCATGTAATTTCTCACTAAAATAGGCCACGGGTTTACCTCCTTGTAGTAGCACACCTCCTAATCCCAAACCACTAGCATCACATTCTAACTCAAAAGGCTTACTGAAGTCGGGTAGCTGAAGTAGAGGTGCATGTGTAAGGCGATCCTTGAGTGTGGCAAAAGCTTGTTCTTGTGCTGGCTCCCAAGTAAAAGTAACTCCCTTCTTGGTCAACTCAGGTAAAGGACCGGTTATGGTGCTGAAATCTTTCACAAAACGCCGGTAGAAACCTGCAAGACCAAGAAAACTATGTACTGCAAGGTTAGTTTTAGTTGCAAGCATGACACGTCCTTTCAGATTAATAACTTGTGATGAAGAAGGAGAAATAACTTTATCTTTTTGTTGCCTCGAAAGTGTTTTATCGACTTGCTGATTTTCAGAAGGTTGTTCGCTCTTTTGTGCGTCCCTAGCATGTTTTTCTTGTTCAAATTTCACAATTTCAGCAGGAGTCATAGGAAGCAATGTAACTTTCTTTCCTTTATACATAAATGTGTACTTATTGCTCCTACCATGGTGTGTAGCATCAGTATCATACTCCCAAGGTCTACCAAGTAACAGAGAACATGCTTGCATTGGTACTACATCAAAATCAGCAACTCCGAAGTATGTACCAATGGAAAATTTGATGTGAGCAGTTTGTGTTACCTTGACCTTACCGCTATTGTTGAACCTTTGCACATGGTAAGGGTGTGGATGCGCACGTGTGGGAAGTTGAAGCTTCGTTACCATGTCGTGGCTCACCAAATTGTTGCAACTACCGCTGTCGATGATGACACGTACACGACGGTCATTGACGATGAAGAAGATCTGAAACAGATTATAACGTTGTGCCCGATCGTCCTGCTCCATGTGAGTGCTCAAGACGCGTTGTACAATAAGTGCTTCATGGTCGGCAGAGGCATTCGGGGCAAAAACAGCGTCATCGTCGGATGTATCGTCATCTCCTGCAATGTTAGCAGCAAGTGCATATTAATCTTCAACATCACTAGCACTTACGTAGCCACCGTCTTCCGTAGCAATATAAGCCCGCTGACTAGGGCAGTCCTTCATAACGTGGCCAAATCCTTTGCATCGGTGACACTGGATCGCTGTAGAACGTGCGGTAGAGGCCGCCGAGGAGGTGGGCTTGACTGGCGCCTTGGATGCTGTAGCCTTGGAGCTCTTAGCCTGGGCTGTAGATGTAGAAGGTGCTGATGTAGCCGCCGGTCGAGAAGGTGGTGGTGGTCGTTGCTGCTGCCCACTTGTAACACCCCAGAAATTAAAAAAGGAATAAAATAAAAAGAAAATATTATTTAAATCATTTCTGAATTTAATATTAAAGGAAAAAAAATAATAAAAAAAAAATCCCAAAAGAACCCAAATAAAGCCAAACAGGGAGGCATACTCAAAATCTGGACTTGAAAATTTTATGAGATGGACTAGAGATCAAAATATAATTTTAGGAATTTTTACAAATTTTTATCAACAGTGATTCAAACCTTAATCCAATATTCGAATTTCTGGAATTATTTTAAATCGAAAATCAATTTTAAACCCTTAATGGGCCTCAACCCCGAAACCCCCTCCAGCGGCCTTTTTGGCCCAGCCCATCACCGCCCTCTCACTGACAAGCGGGACCCACCTGTCGGCGCTCACCTCCCCTCTCTCCTCCCGCCCGCACCCCGCCTGGACCCACGCGTCAGCCACCTTGCGCCCACTGACCGCCCGGCCCCGCCTGTCTGCCCTTTCCTTTCGCGTTCGCTCACTGACAGGTGGAGCCCACCTGTCAGGACCTTCGTCTCCGATGGAAGGGGATCGCTCCCCTTCCCTCCTCCGGCGATCTCTTTCCTGTTTCGCCGCCGGCCGCCCGCATTCGCCTGGTTTTGCCTCGGATCACTTTCCCCTACTGCCGATGATCCCTTTCCTTGTAATCCCGACGCGTTTTGCCGTTTATGGGAGCTCGGCCGAGAGTTAGGAAACCCTCGCCGGAGTTCTTGGAAACCTTCGGTTTCCTTCCGTTTAGGTGCCGCCGGTGACCCCTATAAGTACCCCTCTGCTCACCGCACTCTGCCCACACCGCCTAAGCCCTAGCCTTCGCCCTCCAGAGCGCCGCTGCGATTGTTGAGAGCCCCTCCTCTGCTCCACCTCCGGCGAGCGATCGCCGTCGATCCCGACCCCCTTCGCCCTAGCCACCGCCACCGTCGTGACCGTCGACGACCCCTCATCCCCGGCCACCACTCCGCTGGCCTTGGAACCCGCCGGATCTTCGTCACCGTCAAGCTCCCGAACCACCTTCACCGTCTACCCTCGCCGCCGTCGCCATTCGTCGCCCGCCGTCGCCACCGAAGGTATGGCCGAGACCGTCTCGACCCCCTGGTTCCATTTTTGGCTTTCGCTAGGCTCGTAGTCGCTCGCCGCCGCCGCTGCCACCGCGCCCGAACCCGCCGTCGCCGGAGACGAAGGGGGTACGCGCCCCCTTACGTCGTGCCGTGCCGGACGCGATCGTGGCCGTCCGATCATGATCGGAGGGCTACGATTAAATCCCTTCGGGATTTAATCCAAGCCCTCGGATCTGATCGAAGGGGGTACGTACCCCTTACGCACGTGCCGTGCCGGACGCACCCACAGCCGTCCGATCGTGATCGGAGGGCTACGATTAAATCCCTCCGGGATTTAATCAGGGCCCTCGGATCTGATCAAAGCGGTACCGAGCGCTTACAGCCGTCGATCGCGACTTAAAATGCTGGAGCAATCTGGTGCGTCCACGTCATACCGGTTCGCGAGATCTAATCCTAGCCGTCCGTTTTCATTAAAGGGATCCCGCCCCGCGCCCGATCGCCGGATCAAGATCCGACGGTCCTGGTTGACCCGGTCCACGCGAATAGTCACGGGTTCACGGTGAACCTGGTTCACCGTGGACCAGGGACTGTTTTCTGTTTAAATAAAATTCCAGAAAATTGTTTAAACTTCAAAAATTCATATCTTGTTCATTTTAACTCCAAATTTCACCATTCAAATTTTGCTAGAACCAGAATATTATTCTCTACACATTAATACCATAAAAACAGTAAGTTTCTGTTACCCAAAATATTATTAATAAATAAATGAATAAAAATCCCTTAGGGTTAAAATTAATAATACAGAAAATAAATTGGGAAAAATTCTAAAACATTAAACTTTACTGTTTTGAACAAAACCTTGAAATATTAAAATATTACTTCACATAATAAAACCTACAAATGTGTATGTTTAATATTTGGTGAATCTTATCTGTTTATTGAATGTATTGTTTATTTTCCGTATCGTGAAGACTACGAGTTCGTCGAGGAGCAGGAGTTCTACCCCGAGGTTCCTCCATCCCCATTTGCTGAGCAAGGCAAGTCATCGACCACCTCTGTGGATACAGTTGATCATATTGAGCCCATGTATTAATAACTTATCGCTATAACCCATAGGTTAATATTGCATTAGTTGAATATTCAAGCCTTACACTTATATTTATTAGATCCCCGTCCTTGTGTGCAAACCCAAGCCATGCTTATTGAGCCTCAACTCCTTGTCACTCTACTATAAAAATATTAGCTAGTGCCCAATGTACCGGCACAACTGCTATAGGTTAAAAAGAACGAGTCGTAGATAGCTGGATTTCTGTATATGAATTTCCCTGTTATTCTCGTCTCTGGACTCTGTTGGAGTTGGCTAGGTTATAAGTATGGTGGGTTCCGGGTGCAAGCTCGGGCACTGGTTTGTCGCACCCGGGGCACTATAAGGACCGGTCTGCGGGATCTGTTGCAAAGCACTTCCGTACCAACCACAAGTCTAATGGGTAAGTCCTGACTGGAAGTATGGAATGCTCCGGCTCGATGCACCATAGAGGAGGGGGCAAGGGGCTAGCCTGCGGGCGACTTGTACCGACGAGGCTCAAGGGGGGGTATGGTGGGGCTCCGATGCGTCGGGACACCATATGAAACCCATAAGAGGGTGCTATTGAGTCGGGGAGGACTATATGGAAGGTTTTGGCACGAGTTCCCGTGTGATGGGTCATCTCATTACACTTCGGTGTAGGTGATGAGTGCGTGCCTTGTGGGTACAGTGGTACATCTCTGATCAGAGTAATTAAATCTTTTCGAAAAGCCGAGCCCACGGTCAAGGGCGGGTTGTGTGACTACTCGCAGTTAGTTTACAATTGTTTGAATGTTCAAGTTATTCATGGCACGTAAGGACTGTTGAGCGAGGTGGGGCTGACTGTACCCCTCGAGTTAGAAGATGATGATACACATGCACATGTTTACTTTTCCGTACTAATAAATTGATCTCATTTAAAGCTTTACAATTATGCTGCTTCCGCTAAACTAGCCACTATCTCCCTTGTTATTACCTTGCATTATATTTGCATTCGGTGGCTTGCTGAGTACATCTGTACTCACCCCGTTGACTTACAACATCAGAGCCAGTCTACTACGAGGAGGATGAAGGTCTGGAGTAGCGACCCAGTCAAGGCGAGACTGGAAGGAGGCGTTCATCTAGGACCCTTGTTTTATTAGTTTCTCTTCTCCTTTATTCACTTTTGTATTAATGCGGTCTACGAACCGTGAATGATTGTCCGTATTGTACGTGGTCGCATGATGAACGTCTTGTGTTATTGATTTTCTAAGGAATTTCAATAAAGTCCTGATTTATTAAATCGGGGCGCGACAAGATGGTATCAGAGCCGACTTGACTGTAGGAAGCCAAACAGACCTGGCCTTAGGACTTATATATATTCACTATACTTTACAAAAAGATTACTTATCCTCTCATCTTCTACGATTTTCACAAAAAAATTTTCTCTCTTTTGTAGATGCCGGTTCACACCATGAGCGGGACTCTTCGTGACGAGGCCGGATTCATCCGCGAGCTTCGCGTGCTCGTCGACTTTTTGGGGTTTCCCCATGAGCCTGCGTTCCACGGGATTTTTCCCGATGCGAACGAGAGCTACTGCGAGGTCACGGTTGTGATCCGCCCCTCTTCCACGCAGCCACCCTTCTACACCCATGGAGTTGGAGGACCTTCATTCGTGGTGGCCAGCCAGCGAGCCGCTCTCCAGTCCCTCGCCGAGCTTCGCCTGGTCTACGACTGCCACCTCCGCGACACCGTCTACCGCTTCATGCCCATACGCACACCCGGGAGTCACCGCAGCATTTACATCAGCCCCCTCACCCAGAGCAGCTCCGCCATCACCCGCACGATGAGACTTTTGGAGGCCATGGACAACCTCCACACAGAGGCCGTCCTCGACGCAGACAGCCAGCACGACACCATCGACTTCTACCGCCACACTTCGGAGAACCTGACCAGGGAGAACGCCGAGCTCCGTCGACAGCTAGAGCAGAACCCGCTGTTGACCCTTGAGGTAGAGGAGTTGAGACGTCAGAACGAGCTTCTGCGCCAGGGCGCCATGGTCCATACCCAGCTTCGTCAGCAGCTCAGAGAGTTGAAGAAGGACATCGAGGAGATCGCACCTCTTCCGCCTCGCCGGAAGAAACCCATTCAGACTCCCACAGTGAGGCCCAAGAGAATCTCCCGCAGCGCACCACCCGCCGGACCGTCCAGTTCCTCGACCCCGCCCGTCTCCCACGAGCCCGAGATCGAGCCGTCCCCTGAGCTGCCATAGACGTAGTATAACGATTGATTGTTATTTTTATTTACTTGATTGTATTAGCATTCATGTCACAATATAAGGCATGAATGAGAAAATTAATAAATGTAACCGCAAGAACGGTATTCTTTTGAAATAAATATAAAGAAGTTCATCAAGATAAATAGGTATACATTGAAAATTCCAGGATGACCAACACTCAAGGATCAGACGCTCCTCAGAACGGAGGGGACAGTGGCAACCTGCCACAATGGGGAGCCACCAGGCAGAGGCAGGCCCCGATCGCCAACCACCCCACCGTGGCTGAAATGATGGCCACTCAAAACCAGTTGGTCTCAGCCCTCCTGCACCAGATGCAGCAGCAGCAGCAGCAAATGCAAGAGCAGCAGGCTCACTTCTTCCGCCTCCACCAACAGCCCGAGCTGCCCCGACCCGCCACACCAGCTCCCGCTCCCGCAACTCAGCTCTCGGAGTTCCTCCGAGTCCGCCCACCGACCTTCTCAAGCACCACCAACCCCATGGAGGCTGGGGATTGGTTGCGGGCGATCGAGAAGAAGCTCGACCTCCTGACCTGCACTGAGCAGGAGAGGGTGGCCTTCGCCACCCACCAGCTACATGGTCCCGCCGCTGAGTGGTGGGACAACCACCGCGAGACTCTGCCCGAGGGCCACGCCCACACTTGGGCAGAGTTCTCAGCTGCCTTCCGTGCCGCTCACATCCCCGACGGCATCGTTGCTCAGAAGCAACAGGAGTTTAGGGACCTGCAGCAGGGGAGCAGGTCCGTAACGGAATATCTGCATGAGTTCAACAGATTGGCCAGGTACGCACCTGAAGAGGTTCGTACGGATGCGGCCAGGCAGGCTAAGTTCCTCCGGGGACTGAAGGATGAGCTGTCTCTACAGCTTATCTCCGGAGATTTCGCCAACTTCCAGAAGTTGGTGAACAAGGCCATCATGCAAGAGACCCAGCAAAATAAGGTCGATTTGAAGAAGAAGCGCATGATTGCCTTCAGGCAGAATCAGGGCATGGCCCAAATACCCCGTTTTGCTCCACCTCCACCAGCGCCACAATATCACCCCCGACCAGTGTATCGCCCGGCGCCACCAGCTGCCAACGCCGGAGCCAGCCAACCTCGTGCCGCTCCAGTCGCACCGACCGCCCCAGTTGCCCCGGCCAAGAGGCCGGAGGTCTTGAGAGACAGGCATGGCAAGCCTGTGGTATGCTTCAACTGCCGCCAAGAGGGACACTACTCCCACCAGTGCCCCCATCCCAAGAGAGCTCAAGGAGTCACCTCCAACCCCGCCGTCCGCGCCAAAGTGAACCACGTCTCCGCCGAGGAAGCCCAGGCTGCACCAGAGATTGTCATGGGTAAGTTTATGGTTCATTCATCACATGCAGTGGTATTATTTGACACCGGAGCTACCCACTCCTTTATATCAACTGCTTTTGTGGAAAATAATGTACTGGACATAAGCGAACTACCCAGGCCAGTACTAATAGCTACCCCGGGAAAGCAAACCCTCGCTTGTTCCTTTAGTCCAAGGGTATGGGTAGATATCCAAGGCACGATATTTTGGGCCGACCCCATTCTAATAGAATGTCAAGGTTTGGACCTCATTCTAGGGATGGATTGGCTAAATAAACACCAAGGTGTGATAGAATGTGCCCAGAGAAAAGTAACGGTGACTAATGAAGAAGGGATTATAGTCACATTCCAGATGCCCAGCATGAAGGCTGGAAGGACAAGACTGCATCAGATTACCTTGGAGGAGATACCAGTAGTCAGTGAATACCCGGATGTATTCCCAGAGGATCTACCAGGAATGCCACCCAAGAGGGACATCGAGTTCAGGATTGACTTGGTGCCCGGAACCACTCCTATTTATAAGCGACCATACCGGATGGCCGCCAATGAATTAGCCGAGATGAAGCAACAGTTGGAGGATCTTGAGAAGAAAGGTTATATCAGACCAAGCACATCACCGTGGGGTGCTCCCGTCATCTTCGTCGAGAAGAAAGAAGACAAGGCAAAGCGTATGTGTGTAGATTACCGCGCCCTGAATGAGGTGACAATCAAGAATAAGTATCCGTTACCTCGGATCGATGATCTCTTCGACCAGCTCAAAGGAGCTACGGTATTCTCGAAGATCGACCTGCGGTCTGGTTACCACCAGCTAAGAATCCGAGAGGAGGACATACCCAAGACTGCTTTCACGACCCGCTATGGATTGTATGAGTGTACGGTTATGTCTTTTGGATTGACCAACGCCCCTGCATTCTTCATGAATATGATGAATAAGGTATTCATGGAATATTTGGACAAGTTCATCGTGGTCTTCATAGACGACATCCTTATCTATTCCAAGGACCAGAAGGAGCACGAGACTCACCTCCGGTTGACCTTAGGAAAGTTAAGGGAACACCAATTGTATGCCAAGTACAGCAAATGCAAGTTTTGGACGGCAGAAGTAAAGTTCCTTGGACACATCATCTCTGCACAAGGAATCGCAGTAGACCCTGCCACCGTAGAAGCAGTTACGGATTGGTTGCCACCCACGAACGTATCTGAGATACGAAGTTTTCTGGGATTGGCCGGATATTACCGAAGATTTATCGAGAATTTTTCTAAGATAGCCAAGCCAATGACCAAGTTGTTGCAGAAAGGAGAGAAGTTTGAATGGACTCCTGAATGCGAGGAAAGTTTCCGCACCCTCAAGACCCGTTTGGTATCAGCACCTATACTGACCCTACCAGATATCCGCAAAGACTTCCATGTCTATTGCGACGCATCTCGCCAAGGATTGGGATGTGTTCTTATGCAAGATGGAAAAGTCATCTCTTATGCCTCCAGACAATTGAGACCCCATGAGTTGAATTATCCAACCCATGACCTGGAATTAGCCGCCGTAGTGCACGCCCTCAAGATTTGGAGGCACTATTTGGTTGGGAATCGCTGTGAGATCTTTACAGATCATAAGAGTTTGAAGTATATCTTCACACAGCCAGATCTGAACTTGAGGCAAAGACGATGGTTGGAACTAATCAAGGACTATGACTTAGGTATTCACTACCACCCAGGAAAAGCAAATGTGGTAGCTGATGCCTTAAGTCGCAAGGGATATTGCACGACCATGATGATTCAAGAACACGCACCCTTGTTATGTAGGAAGATGGAAAAGTTGAATCTTGGGTTGACCACCAGAGCATATCTAGCCACCTTGGAGACCCAACCTGTCTTGTTTGAGCAGATTCGTGAAGCTCAGTCAGAGGACCCGGATATAGCTGCCATTAAGAAGAACATGAGGCAAGGAAAAGCCCCCGGATTTTCAGAGGACGAGAATGGCACCATATGGTTTGGAACTCGGATATGTGTGCCAGATAAACCTGAAATAAAGACTCTTATCCTAAGGGAAGCCCATGAGACATTGTACTCCATTCACCCCGGCAGTACCAAGATGTACCTGGATCTGAAGGAACGCTATTGGTGGGTTAGCATGAAAAGAGAGATTGCCCAGTTCGTCGCCGAATGTGACACCTGCAGAAGAGTAAAAGCTGAACATCAGAGACCTGCAGGATTGTTGCAGCCACTTAAAGTGCCGGAATGGAAGTGGGAAGAGATCGGTATGGATTTTATCACCGGATTACCAAAGACCCAACTTGGATATGATTCTATTTGGGTGATCATTGATCGGCTTACGAAAGTGGCTCATTTCATAGCCGTCAAGACGACCTTCAGTGGCCCTAAGCTAGCAGAGCTATATATGGCCCGGATAGTATGTCTTCATGGAGTGCCCAAGAAGATAGTGTCTGACCGAGGAAGTCAGTTCACCTCTCGCTTTTGGAAGAACCTCCAAGAAGAGATGGGCACGAGATTGAATTTCAGTACCGCCTACCATCCTCAGACAGATGGGCAAACAGAAAGGGTAAATCAGATACTAGAGGATATGCTTCGGGCATGTGTTTTGGACTTTGGAGCCACTTGGGACAAGAGCTTGCCATATGCAGAGTTTTCATACAACAATAGTTATCAAGCCAGTCTTCAGATGTCTCCTTTTGAGGCCCTATATGGACGTAAGTGCAGAACGCCTCTACTTTGGGACCAAACGGGTGAATCCCAAGTATTCGGAACCGACATTCTTCGTGAAGCTGAAGAGAAGGTACGGATCATCAGAGACCGACTCAAGACAGCCCAATCGCGACAGAAGAGCTACGCCGACAATCGCCGTCGAGACCTAGCCTTTGAAGAAGGAGAACATGTCTATCTTCGAGTTACACCTCTTCGTGGGACTCAACGGTTTAACATGAGAGGAAAGTTGGCCCCTCGATATGTTGGACCATTTCCCATTGTTCGACGCCAAGGCGAAGTGGCTTATCAGTTGGAATTACCGCCCTCGTTGGCTGGAGTCCATGACGTGTTTCATGTATCCCAACTCAAGAAATGTCTCCGCGTCCCCACGGAGCAAGTGGATCTTCAGCAATTGGATGTCCAAGAGGATCTGACTTATGTGGAAAAGCCGGTCAAGATATTGGAAGTCAAAGAAAGGACCACCAGGAGTCGAGTCATCCGTTTCTGCAAAGTGCAGTGGAGCAATCATCCGGTAGAGGAAGCTACATGGGAAAAAGAAGATGGACTCAAGGCACAGCATCCTGAGCTATTCGAGGATTGATCCGAATCTCGAGGACGAGATTCTCTGTAAGGGGGATAGGATTGTAACACCCCAGAAATTAAAAAAGGAATAAAATAAAAAGAAAATATTATTTAAATCATTTCTGAATTTAATATTAAAGGAAAAAAATAATAATAAAAAAATCCCAAAAGAACCCAAATAAAGCCAAACAGGGAGGAATACTCAAAATCTGGACTTGAAAATTTTATGAGATGGACTAGAGATCAAAATATAATTTTAGGAATTTTTACAAATTTTTATCAACAGTGATTCAAACCTTAATCCAATATTCGAATTTCTGGAATTATTTTAAATCGAAAATCAATTTTAAACCCTTAATGGGCCTCAACCCCGAAACCCCCTCCAGCGGCCTTTTTGGCCCAGCCCATCACCGCCCTCTCACTGACAAGCGGGACCCGCCTGTCGGCGCTCACCTCCCCTCTCTCCTCCCGCCCGCACCCCGCCTGGACCCACGCGTCAGCCACCTTGCGCCCACTGACCGCCCGGCCCCGCCTGTCTGCCCTTTCCTTTCGCGTTCGCTCACTGACAGGTGGAGCCCACCTGTCAGGACCTTCGTCTCCGATGGAAGGGGATCGCTCCCCTTCCCTCCTCCGGCGATCTCTTTCCTGTTTCGCCGCCGGCCGCCCGCATTCGCCTGGTTTTGCCTCGGATCACTTTCCCCTACTGCCGATGATCCCTTTCCTTGTAATCCCGACGCGTTTTGCCGTTTATGGGAGCTCGGCCGAGAGTTAGGAAACCCTCGCCGGAGTTCTTGGAAACCTTCGGTTTCCTTCCGTTTAGGTGCCGCCGGTGACCCCTATAAGTACCCCTCTGCTCACCGCACTCTGCCCACACCGCCTAAGCCCTAGCCTTCGCCCTCCAGAGCGCCGCTGCGATTGTTGAGAGCCCCTCCTCTGCTCCACCTCCGGCGAGCGATCGCCGTCGATCCCGACCCCCTTCGCCCTAGCCACCGCCACCGTCGTGACCGTCGACGACCCCTCATCCCCGGCCACCACTCCGCTGGCCTTGGAACCCGCCGGATCTTCGTCACCGTCAAGCTCCCGAACCACCTTCACCGTCTACCCTCGCCGCCGTCGCCATTCGTCGCCCGCCGTCGCCACCGAAGGTATGGCCGAGACCGTCTCGACCCCCTGGTTCCATTTTTGGCTTTCGCTAGGCTCGTAGGCGCTCGCCGCCGCCGCTGCCACCGCGCCCGAACCCGCCGTCGCCGGAGACGAAGGGGGTACGCGCCCCCTTACGTCGTGCCGTGCCGGACGCGATCGTGGCCGTCCGATCACGATCGGAGGGCTACGATTAAATCCCTTCGGGATTTAATCCAAGCCCTCGGATCTGATCGAAGGGGGTACGTACCCCTTACGCACGTGCCGTGCCGGACGCACCCACAGCCGTCCGATCGTGATCGGAGGGCTACGATTAAATCCCTCTGGGATTTAATCAGGGCCCTCGGATCTGATCAAAGCGGTACCGAGCGCTTACAGCCGTCGATCGCGACTTAAAATGCTGGAGCAATCTGGTGCGTCCACGTCATACCGGTTCGCGAGATCTAATCCTAGCCGTCCGTTTTCATTAAAGGGATCCCGCCCCGCGCCCGATCGCCGGATCAAGATCCGACGGTCCTGGTTGACCCGGTCCACGCGAATAGTCACGGGTTCACGGTGAACCTGGTTCACCGTGGACCAGGGACTGTTTTCTGTTTAAATAAAATTCCAGAAAATTGTTTAAACTTCAAAAATTCATATCTTGTTCATTTTAACTCCAAATTTCACCATTCAAATTTTGCTAGAACCAGAATATTATTCTCTACACATTAATACCATAAAAACAGTAAGTTTCTGTTACCCAAAATATTATTAATAAATAAATGAATAAAAATCCCTTAGGGTTAAAATTAATAATACAGAAAATAAATTGGGAAAAATTCTAAAACATTAAACTTTACTGTTTTGAACAAAACCTTGAAATATTAAAATATTACTTCACATAATAAAACCTACAAATGTGTATGTTTAATATTTGGTGAATCTTATCTGTTTATTGAATGTATTGTTTATTTTCCGTATCGTGAAGACTACGAGTTCGTCGAGGAGCAGGAGTTCTACCCCGAGGTTCCTCCATCCCCATTTGCTGAGCAAGGCAAGTCATCGACCACCTCTGTGGATACAGTTGATCATATTGAGCCCATGTATTAATAACTTATCGCTATAACCCATAGGTTAATATTGCATTAGTTGAATATTCAAGCCTTACACTTATATTTATTAGATCCCCGTCCTTGTGTGCAAACCCAAGCCATGCTTATTGAGCCTCAACTCCTTGTCACTCTACTATAAAAATATTAGCTAGTGCCCAATGTACCGGCACAACTGCTATAGGTTAAAAAGAACGAGTCGTAGATAGCTGGATTTCTGTATATGAATTTCCCTGTTATTCTCGTCTCTGGACTCTGTTGGAGTTGGCTAGGTTATAAGTATGGTGGGTTCCGGGTGCAAGCTCGGGCACTGGTTTGTCGCACCCGGGGCACTATAAGGACCGGTCTGCGGGATCTGTTGCAAAGCACTTCCGTACCAACCACAAGTCTAATGGGTAAGTCCTGACTGGAAGTATGGAATGCTCCGGCTCGATGCACCATAGAGGAGGGGGCAAGGGGCTAGCCTGCGGGCGACTTGTACCGACGAGGCTCAAGGGGGGGTATGGTGGGGCTCCGATGCGTCGGGACACCATATGAAACCCATAAGAGGGTGCTATTGAGTCGGGGAGGACTATATGGAAGGTTTTGGCACGAGTTCCCGTGTGATGGGTCATCTCATTACACTTCGGTGTAGGTGATGAGTGCGTGCCTTGTGGGTACAGTGGTACATCTCTGATCAGAGTAATTAAATCTTTTCGAAAAGCCGAGCCCACGGTCAAGGGCGGGTTGTGTGACTACTCGCAGTTAGTTTACAATTGTTTGAATGTTCAAGTTATTCATGGCACGTAAGGACTGTTGAGCGAGGTGGGGCTGACTGTACCCCTCGAGTTAGAAGATGATGATACACATGCACATGTTTACTTTTCCGTACTAATAAATTGATCTCATTTAAAGCTTTACAATTATGCTGCTTCCGCTAAACTAGCCACTATCTCCCTTGTTATTACCTTGCATTATATTTGCATTCGGTGGCTTGCTGAGTACATCTGTACTCACCCCGTTGACTTACAACATCAGAGCCAGTCTACTACGAGGAGGATGAAGGTCTGGAGTAGCGACCCAGTCAAGGCGAGACTGGAAGGAGGCGTTCATCTAGGACCCTTGTTTTATTAGTTTCTCTTCTCCTTTATTCACTTTTGTATTAATGCGGTCTACGAACCGTGAATGATTGTCCGTATTGTACGTGGTCGCATGATGAACGTCTTGTGTTATTGATTTTCTAAGGAATTTCAATAAAGTCCTGATTTATTAAATCGGGGCGCGACACCACTTGAGCGTGAAGTGGCACCACCAATATTGGTTCTCATGCTGCGTTGTGGTTGTTGGCGACCCTGCAATTCTTTTTCTGCAAGCATAGCAAGGTGAAAAAGGCGAGTGATAGTATTGTATTCTTTATAATCAATGATATCCTGAATTTCACGTCTTAAACCACCATAAAAACGGGCCATTTTATCCTCATTGTCCTCCTCAATTTCAGCACGCATGCAACCTATTTGCAACTCCTGATAATACTCCTCTACCGATTTATTTCCTTGGTTTAGGCGCTGCAATTTTTTTCTCAAATCACGTTTATATGAAGGAGGAACCCATCTACCACGCATTTGCCATTTTAACATATCCCAATTTTGTGGTTCATTGCCAACCTGAACTATTTCAGTCCACCAAAGAAGAGCATATCCAGTGAAGTCACTAGTAGCTAAGCGCACACGGTGGATAGCAGGAACCATGTGAGCATTAAA
Organism: Zizania palustris; assembly: GCA_019279435.1. NCBI lineage: Eukaryota > Viridiplantae > Streptophyta > Magnoliopsida > Poales > Poaceae > Zizania > Zizania palustris. The sequence continues at coordinate 39,995,307 of JAAALK010000079.1, forward strand.
TTTTTGTTCGACTGACGTCTCCCAATCTAAATATGCATCTGGATCATAGGTGCCAGCAAAATGAGGTACTGAAAATTTTACCTTAGAGTAGGGAACATGATCATTGTTCCTGTGGTTGTCATTGTTACCTCGTGGATGGCGGTTGCGGTGGCCGCCCATACCTTGATGGTTGAACTGAAAGCGATGACGTGCAGCCTCGTCAGGGTCAATGGCATTGTTTCCGGCATAGGATAGGTCGTCTTCCTCCTCAACATGGTCATCGTCGGCTTGTGCAGCATGCAATCGTGTCTCCAGGGCAGTCATCCGGTCCACTTGGTCAGCCACAGTACGCGCGAGATGTTCGATAGAATGTTGGGTCTGCCGCTGAGACTCTAGTAAAGCACGTCGTGAGACACAGTCATTAAAATCAGATGGAGGGGTACCGCTGTTATCTGCCATGTTAGTGAAAGACAAAACAACAAAGAATAATCCTTATGGAAAACAGCTAGGTGGGGTGGTGGGTGTGTGGTGGAAGCAATCCGTCAAGCGCCTTACCCAGCCTTGCAAGTGTTCTTACCACGCCGCAGTGAGGTCACCGGCCTACAGGTGATGAACCAAGTAGAGGGTGGTGTGCAATTGCAAGAAATGAACGTGTCCTGACCAAGAGAAAGGTGTAGCTTGGAAGGCAATGTGAGTAGCAAGGATTAGCGATAGTAATAACAGTTAAACCAAGTTCAATAAGTATTCCCTAGTACTCATCAAAGTTGCTGGCCTTAGTGCTCCTAATGTGAAAATTCAAGCAATAGAGGGAAACTATGTGCCCAAAACTCAAATGGAAGCAATAACAGGCCAAATCCAGCTCTCTGCAGATCGGACAAGGGATCGGACAAGAGATCGGACAAGGGATCGGACAAGCAGAATCTGCTGCTGCCGCTGATCGCACCAGGGATCGGACAAGAGATCGGACAAGGGATCGGACAAGAGATCGGACAAGAGATCGGACAAGCAAACGACAGAACCGGTTCTTCTTTTTTTTCTCCTTTTTTTCACTCTATTTTTTTTGAACAAGGATGACCAGAGATGCAACCACAAAAATTGGCACCTGCAACTGAGGTGGGATGTGGCTCACAGAAATTCAACAAGTTCGCTGAACGGCGAGCAAAAACTTTGACCAATTTTTTTCTTTATCTTCCTGATTTTTTTGGCGATTCTAGTGAGGGCTAACAGGGGAACCGTGTTAGGGTACCCCCCAAATTGGGTCAGGAAGACGCTCAAAAAATTTCAGATTTTTCTGCCAAACGAGCGAAAAGTTATGCCTGTTTTACCGAAGGGGGGTCACAAAGACTCGATGTGGAAAACGAGTAGGGTTGTGGAGGGGGGTTTTTCGGGTGGGGAATTTTTTTGAGACACAAGACCAACTACTACTCAAACGACACAAAGAGATTACTAAACCAGCACCAAGACTCGACCAAGAACACGAACTCAACAAAGTTAAAACTGAAATTAAAATCGCAAGGCACAAAGGGGTTATCGGTGGGGATTTTTTGTGAGGGTTTTCTGGACTCTAGGTAAAATAAAAGAAGATCGAGATTATCTAACGGGAAATCTGAGCTCTGATACCAACTGATGGGGGATTGGTCCCGATCTTCCGCTAGGTAAAGGATAACTTGGATTGGTGGAGAATCTCGACGTTGACGATCCAAGGCTCCGGTCCGGCGGATCAAAACCTTGCAATCGCTACACCACTGTCTCCATTGGTTATCAACCACGCAGGACGCGATTGACCTCGCCACGAAGGCTAATTCCTGCAAGCGAACCCAAGAACACAAGCAAGAACAGGAAAGATACAAGTCGAATGCCAAATCACAGACAAACGATGAAAAGGTGAGGTTTCACAAACGACTATGCAGCAGCCAATCGGTCCGGTACAAGGGGCGGGATCTAAACACACAAGTGTAAATGCAAACAAAGCAAAACCTAACCCTAAAGGCGGCTGGCGTGAGTATATAAGGCGTGGGCAGCCTGTGGAAGGCGAACAGACTCGGACTTATGGGCTAGAAGACGTACAGACTCGGACTATGGGCCAACACGGCCCAATTCTGTCACGCAGGACTGTTTCAAACACACAAGTCGACTTGAGACTTCAGATGAGACGAAACCAATGTAAAACGATCCGTCTTGTCCTCAGCTTTCCAAAAAGTCCAAGAACGCGCCAATCGGACTTCGTATGTGGAAGTTATGCCCATTTTGGTGCATGGTGGTCGATGTAGTCCGAACTAGCGAATTCTTGACTTCAAATCATCCGTGCGACTCCGTCTTTAACTCCAACTCTTCTATTCCATCTCCCATGTTCCTAAGCAACAAAATATCACTAGTATTCAGTAGCATCCCGTCCAAACAAATATTAACATAGTTGCTAAGGAAAGAATTAACCTCATGGTTCAAGCGACGGGCACGGGCGCGTGTGATTGGTCCTTGTAATTGAATTGTAGGTGGAGGCTCCATGTGTGTATCATGTGAACAGACTCGCGCCGCCGAGATCTCCGGTCGCCACCCTAACTCGCCATTCTGCCTCTACCTTGGGCCCGAGCTCGATTTAATGCCGGAAAATAACTCACCGTTACGCCGGCACACGATCCCCCTCGGATCCCCTCATGTTATGCCTCTTAATCGTCGAATTAAGCCTCGTCGGAGTGTCATGCCCCGATGTTACCAAATCGGAACATTATTGAATTTCCATAGAAAAACAATAATAACAAGAGGTTCATCATGCGACAACGTACATACGGTCAAACATCCGTGGTTCGCAGACCACATTATTACACAACTGTAAAATTAAAAGAAACTATGAAAATAAACTACATGACGAACGTCTTCTTTAGGATCGTGTTCTTGACTAGGTCGCTACTCCAGATCATCCTCCTCATAGTACGCAGTCTCTAAAGTTTTTGTCCAACGGGTATGAGTACAAAAGTATTCAACAAGCCACCGAGAATGCAATAATAATGCAGGGTAATAACAAAGGAATGACAAGGGTTTAAAGTGCGGAAAAGTACATGTTTAAGTTGCAGCATTTAGTGTAGTCAAATTTTCTTATACAGAATAATAAATATGAACAATGCATCATCATCTAACTCGAGGAGTACGTTTTTCCTCCTCGCACAACAGTCCTTACATGCCAAGTCATCATGCAACACTCATAAATGTAAACTAACTACGAGTAGTCATGCAAACCACCCTTGACCGTGGGCTCGGCTTTTCGAAAAGATTTAAACTCTGATCAGAGGTGTACCATTGTACCCACAAGGCACGCACTCATCCCATACACAAAAGTGTAATGAGATGACCCATACCACGAGAACTCATGCCAAAACCTCAGCATGAAATGTGTAACACCCCAAGATTTAAAAAGAAATAAAATAAAGTAAATTATCATTCAAAGCATTTTATAAAATTAATTATTAAAGAAAATCCTAAAAGAGCCCTATTAAAGCCAAACAGGGAGAAATATTCAGAATATGGACTTGAAAATTTTATGGAATAATCTAGAGGCCAAGACATAATTTTAGGAATTTTTAAAAAAATTTATCAATAGTGAATCAACCCTTAAATAAATAAATGAATTTCTGGATTTATTTTAAATCAGAAAACATTTATTAATCTTAATGGGTCTCAACCTCGAATCCACCTCGGCCCAACCCAGCCCAGCACTCGCGTCGCTAACATGGGGGACCCGCCTATCGGCGCTCGCGTCCCGCCTCTCTCTCCCGCCCGTGCCCCACTTGGCCCCACCCGTCAGCCTCGCTAGCACCTTCCCCCGCCACTGACAGCCCGGGCCCGTCTGTCGGCCCCTTTCCTCTTTAAATCGCCCGCTGATAGGTAGAGCCCACCTGTCAGATCCTTCGTCCCTGATGGAAGGGGATCTCTCCCCTTTCCTTCCCGGCGACCCCCTTCCATTTCTCGCCGCCGGCCGCCACTATCCGCCTGGGTCCTCCTCGGACTCCCTTCCTCCGACCCCGGCGATCCCTTTCCATCTATAGCCGACGCGGTTTCGTGCTTTAGGAAGCTTGGCCGAGGAAATGGAAACCTCGCCGGAGATAATGGGAACCCTAGGTTCCTTTCCTCTCTTACGCCGGTGACCCCTCCTATAAAAGCCCCTCCGACCATCGCAGTCGAAGCCTCACACCCTCGCAGATAGCCACGCGCTCCCGAGCCCCTTAGCTATTTTTTTCGGGTTTCCCTCCGCATCACCTTTGGCCACCGCTCGCCACCGCCTCGGACCTCCTCCGTCCACGCCGTCGCCACCGTCGTGACCGCCGGAGCCCACCTGTCCTCGGCCACCCCTCGGTTGGTCATGAAGACCACTGGATCGCCGTCGCCGTCGACCACCTGAGAAGACCTCGCCGTCTACCCTCGCCGTTGGCTGCCATCCTTCGACCATCCTCACCACCGCAGGTACGGTTGGAACCACCGTACTCTCCTCATTCCATTTCCGGCGAGATCTAGGCCCTTAGGCCCTCGCCACCACCGTCGCCACCGCACACGAGGCCGCCGTCGCCGGAGACGAAGGGGGTACGTACCCTCTTACGCCCGTGCTGTGCCGGACGGCGCCTAAGCCGTCCGATCACATCTGTGCAGCATAGATTAGATCCTCCCTCGGATCCGGTCAAACTGGTATCGAGGCATCTAGGCCGTTGATCGCTATTTAAAAGCTTGACTCTGTCCAGTGCGTCCACGTCATAACAATTCGCGAGATATAATCGTGGCCGTCCAATTTCATTTAACCCTCCCGCCTCGCATCTGGCCACTGGATCCAGATCCAATGGTCCAGATTGTTCGGGTCCACGCGCACAGTCGCTGGTCCACCGTGGGCCTGGCTCACCGTGGACCGGAGCTCATTTTCTGTTTAAATAAAATTCCAGAAAAAGGTTTAAACTTTGAAAATTCATAACTTGCTCAAAACTTTGAAAATTCCAGAAAAACCTCAAAACTTTAAACCTTAATATTATTCAATATAACTTCAGTATAATAAAGTTCAATTCACATAGTTAAATCATAAAACTAGTATGTTTATGCTTTGTGATGCTTTATTGAATGTTTTATTTATTTTTTCCGTATCGAGAAGACTACGAGTTCGTCGAGGAGCCGGAGTTCTATCCCGAGGTTCCACCTTCACCCTTTGCTGATCAAGGCAAGTCACAACCCCCATTTTGATCATCATTGAGCCCATGTTTTAATAAATTATCGCTATAACTCATAGGTTAATATTGCATTAGTCAAATATCAAGCCCTACACTTATATTTATTAGATCCCCGTCCATGTGTGCAAACCCAAGCCATGCTTATTGAGCCTTAACTCCTTGTCACTCTACTATAAAAGTATTAGCTAGTGCCTAATGTACCGGCACAACTGATATAGGATAAAAAGAATGAGTCGTAGATAGATGGATTCTACTATATGAAATTTCCCCGTTATTCTTGTCTCTGGACTCTGTTGGAGTTGGCTATGTTATAAGTATGGTGGGTTCCAGGTGCAAGCTAGGGCATTGGTTGGTCGTACCCGGGGCACTATAAGGACTGGTCTGCGGGATCTGTTACAAAGAACTTCCGTACCAACCACAAGTCTAATGGGTAAGTCCTAACTAAAAGTATGGAACAAACCGACTCGATGCACCATAATGGAGGGGGCAAGGGGCAACCTGCTGGTGACTTGTACCGACGTGGCTCAATGGGGGGTATGGTGAGGCTCGACGCGTCAGGACACCATATGAAACCCATAAGAGGGTGTTGTCGGGTCGAGGAGGACTATATGGAAGGTTTTGGCACGAGTTCTCGTGGTATGGGTCATCTCGTTACACGTTCGTGTAGGTGATGAGTGCGTGCCTTGTGGGTGCAGTGGTACACCTCTGATCAGATTATTCAATCTTTTTGAAATGTTGAGCCCACGGTCAAGGGCGGGTTGTGTGACTGCTCGCAGTTAGTTGCAATTGTTTGAATGGTTGAGTTATTCATGGCATGTAAGGACTGTTGAGCGAGGTGGGGCTGACTGTACCCCTCGAGTTAGAAGATTATTATGCATACTCATGTTTACATTTCTGTACTGATAAATTGATCACATTTAATGCTTTACAATTATGCTTTTCCGCAAAATTTAGCCACTATCTCCCTTGTTATTACTCTGCATTATATTTGCATCCGGTGGCTTGCTGAGTACGTTTGTACTCACCCCTGTTGACTTACACCACCAGATCCCATCTATTACGAGGAGGATGAAGGTCTAGAGTAGCGACACAGTCAAGGCGAGACTAGAAGGAGCCGTTCATCTAGGACCCTTTGTTTTATTAGTTTCTATTCATCTTTATTCACTTTTGTACTAATGCGGTCTATGAACCGTGAATGATTGCTCGTATTGTACATGGTCGCATGATGAACGTCTTGTTTTTATTGATTTTTTATGGAATTTCAATAAAGGTCCTGATTTATTAAATCGGGGCGTGACAAGATGGTATCAGAGCCGACTTGACTGTAGGAAGCCAAACAGACCTGACCCTAGGACTTATATTAGCCATATTTTCTTACAAAACTATTTACCCTCTCATCTTCTGAAGTTTTCACGAAAATTTCTCTCTTTTGTAGATGCCAGTCCATACCATGAGCGGGACTCTTCGCGACGAGGCCGGATTCATCCGCAAGCTTCGCGTGCTCGTCGACTTCTTGGGATTCTCCCATGAGCCCGTGTTCCACGGGATCTTTCCCGATGCGAGCGAGAGCTACTGCGAGGTTACGGTCGTCATCCGCTCCTCCTCCACGCAGCCTCCCTTCTACACCCATAGAGTCGGAGGACCTTCGTTCTTGGTGGCCAGCCAGCGCGCCGCACTACAGGCCCTCGCCGAGCTTCGACTGGTTTACGACTGCCACCTCCGCGACACCGTCTACCGCTTCATGCCCATGCGCACACCAGGGAGTCACCGCAGCATCTACATCAGCCCCCTCAGTCAGAGCAACTCCGCCATCGCCCGCACTATGCGACTTTTGGAGGCCATGGACAATCTCCACACGGAGGCCGTCCTCGACGCAGATAGCCAACACGACACCATCGACTTCTACCGCCATACCTCGGAGAATCTGAACCACGAGAATGCTGAGCTTTGTCGACAGGTCCAGCAGAACCCTCAGTTGACTCTCGAGGTAGAGGAGTTGAGGCATCAGAACGAGCTTCTACGCCAGGGCGCCATCGTCACCACACAGCTTCACCATCAGCTTAAGGAACTGCAAAAGGATCTCGAGGAGGTCGCACCCCTTCTGCCCCGCAAGCGGAAATCGCTTTGGATCCCCACCGTGAGGCCTAAGAGGATTTCCCGTAGCGCACCTCCCGCCGGACCTTCCAGCTCCCCAACCCCGACCATCTCCGTCGAGCCCGTGGTCGAGTCGTCCCCTGAGCTACCGTAGACATAGTTTTTACGATTGATTGTTTCCTTTTATTGCTTTGGATTGTATTGCCACTCATGTCAAATATAAGGCATGAGTGAAGATTAAATAAAAAAAGACATAAATGTAATCGCAAGAATGACACATTTTGAAATAAAGCTTAGTATCATTTCCCCTAAGAAAGTGTTGTCTATTTTGGAAACTTCAGGATGACTAACACTCAAGGCTCCGATGCTCCCCAAAATGGAGGGGAAAACGGTAACCTGCCCCAGTGGGGAGCGACTGGGCAGAGGCAAGCCCTAGTCGCCAACCACCCTACACTGGGCGAGATGATGGCCAACCAGAACCAGCTGGTAGCCGCACTATTAAACCAGATGCAACAGCAGTAGCAGCAGATGCAAGAGCAGCAGGCTCAATTCTTTCGCCTCCACCAACAGCCTGAGTTACCTCTCCCTGCCACTCCCGCTCCTGCACCCGCCTCTCAGCTCTCGGAATATCTCCGAGTCCGCCCTCCTACGTTCTCCAGCACCACCAATCCCATGGAGGCTGGTGATTGGTTGAGAACGATTGGGAAGAAGTTGGACCTTCTGACTTGTACCGAGCAGGAGAGGGTAGCTTTCGCTGCCCACTAACTCCAGGGTCCTGCCGTAGAATGGTGGGACAACTTGCGTGAGACTCTGCCCGAGGGACACGTCCACACTTGGGCCGAGTTCTCCGCCGCCTTCCGTGCATCCCACGTCACCGATGGCATTATTGCCCAAAAACAACAAGAGTTCAGGGACCTACAGCAAGGAAGCAGGTTCGTCACCGAATATCTACATGAGTTCAACCGGCTAGCCTGGTACGCCCCTGAGGAAGTCCGTACTGATATGGCCAGGCAGTCGAAGTTCCTCCGGGGGCTGAAGGATGAGCTCTCTCTTCAGTTGATCTCCGGAGATTATGCCAACTTTCAGAAGTTGGTAAATAAAGCTATTATTCAGGAGACCCAGCAGAACAAGGTCGACCTGAAGAAGAAGTGGATGATCGCCTTCCGCCAGAACCAAGGAATGGCGCAGAGGCCCCGCTTCACACCTCCCCCACCGGTGCCCCAATATCATCCGCGCCCGGTCTACCGTCCAGCGTGTCGCGCCCCGATTTAATAAATCAGGACTTTATTGAAATTCCATAGAAAATCAATAAAACAAGACGTTCATCATGCGACCACGTACAATACGGGCAATCATTCACGGTTCGTAGACCGCATTAATACAAAAGTGAATAAAGATAAAGAGAAACTAATAAAACAAGGGTCCTAGATGAACGCCTTCTTCCAGTCTCGCCTTGACTGGGTCGCTACTCCAGACCTTCATCCTCCTCGTAGTAGACGGGCTCTGATGTTGTAAGTCAACGGGGTGAGTACAGATGTACTCAGCAAGCCACCGAATGCAAATATAATGCAAGATAATAACAAGGGAGATAGTGGCTAATTTTGCGGAAGCAGCATAATTGTAAAGCTTTAAATGAGAGCAATTTATTAGTACGGAAAAGTAAACATGTGCATGTGTATCATCATCTTCTAACTCGAGGGGTACAGTCAGCCCCACCTCGCTCAACAGTCCTTACGTGCCATGGATAACTTGACCATTCAAACAATTGTAAACTAACTGCGAGTAGTCACACAACCCGCCCTTGACCGTGGGCTCGGCTTTTCGAAAAGATTGATTTACTCTGATCAGAGATGTACCACTGTACCCACAAGGCACGCACTCATCACCTACACCGAAGTGTAACGAGATGACCCATCACACGGGAACTCGTGCCAAAACCTTCCATATAGTCCTCCCCGACCCAATAGCACCCTCTTATGGGTTTCATATGGTGTCCCGACGCATCGGAGCCCCACCATACCCCCCCTTGAGCCTCGTCGGTACAAGTCGCCCGCAGGCTAGCCCCTTGCCCCCTCCTCTATGGTGCATCGAGCCGGAGTATTCCATACTTCCAGTTAGGACTTACCCATTAGACTTGTGGTTGGTACGGAAGTGCTTTGCAACAGATCCCGCAGACCGGTCCTTATAGTGCCCCGGGTGCGACAAACCAGTGCCCGAGCTTGCACCCGGAACCCACCATACTTATAACCTAGCCAACTCCAACAGAGTCCAGAGACGAGAATAACAGGGAAATTCATATACAGAATCCAGCTATCTACGACTCGTTCTTTTTAACTTATAGCAGTTGTGCCGGTACATTGGGCACTAGCTAATATTTTTATAGTAGAGTGACAAGGAGTTAAGGCTCAATAAGCATGGCTTGGGTTTGCACACAAGGACAGGGATCTAATAAATATAAGTGTAAGGCTTGAATATTTGACTAATGCAATATTAACCTATGGGTTATAGCGATAATTTATTAAAACATGGGCTCAATTATGATCAACTGTTTCCACAGAGGTGGTCGATGACTTGCCTTGATCAGCAAAGGGGGATGGAGGAACCTCGGGGTAGAACTCCTGCTCCTCGACGAACTCGTAGTCTTCTCGATACGGAAAAGTAAACAATACATTCACATTCAATAAAACAGATAAAATCCACCAAATAAAGGAACATACATAGTTGTGGGTGAAGTAATATTTATTATTCTGAGTTTTTGCATATAACAGTGAATTTTAACCTTTTTAGGATTTTTCATAATTTATTTTGTTGAATTAATAATTTATCCCTAAGGGGTTTTTATTCTTTTATTTGCTAAAAATACTTTGGGTAACAGTAACATACTGTTTTTATGGCATTAATGTGTAGAGAATATTATTCTGGATTTAACAAAATTTGAATGGTGAAATTTGGAGTTAAAATGAGCAAGATATGAATTTTCAAAGTTTAAACTATTTTCTGAATTTTATTTAAAACCAGAAATGGGCTCTGGTCCACGGTGAGCCAGGCCCACGGTGGACCGTACCACTGTGCGCGTGGACCGGATCAACCAGATCCGTTGGATCCAGATCCGGCGGCCAGGCGCGAGGCGGGATCCCTTAAGTGAAAACGGACGGCCACGATTAAATCATACCGAACCGGTACGCGTGGACGCTCGAGATCACTTCTGGGGTTTAAGTGGCGATCGACGGCCGAGAGCGAGCGATACCGCTTTGACTCAGATCGAGGGCTCAGATTAAGTCAACAGGGGATCTAATCTCAGCCGTTCAACGCAGATCGAACGGTCGAGAGCTCGTACGGCACGGCACGCGGCGAAGGGGTAGTTTTACCCTTCTTCCCCAACTCCGGCGATACTGCGGCGAGCTATTCCGGCGGTGGTAAGGGCCTAGCGCCTAGGCTACTGGCTAAAATGGAACCAGGAGAGTAAGGGGGTTACGATGATACCTTCGGTGGCGACGATGGGGCTTGGAGGTGACCGGCGGCGAGCGTAGATGACGGAGGTCATTCGGGAGCTCGACGGCGACGATGATCCGGCGGGTTCCAAGACCAACGGAGGGGTGGCCGAGGGCAGGTGGGCTCTGGTGATCACAACGGTGGCGACGGCTAAGGCGGTGGAGGCCGGGATCAACGGCGATGGCTCGCCGGAGATGGAGCAGGGGAGAACCTCGAAAAAATGTTGCCGGGGCGCTCTGGTGCGTTTGGGCTCGGGCTGCTACGGTGTGGGTAGAGGGCGGCGACCACAGGGGTATAAATAGGGGGTCTCTGGTGTATAGATGGCAAGCCACGCCGGGGAACCCGAGGGTTCATTTCCTAACTCCGGTGAGGTTTCCTTTTACCTCGGATTGGCTTCCATAAGCGTGAAGACGCGTCGAGTTTTGATGGAAGGAGGTCGGGGGCGGTCGGGGAAGGGGATCCGAGACGAATCCGAGTGAAAGCGGGCGGCCGGCGGCAAGAATTTGGAAGGTGATCGCCGGGGAAGGAAGGGGAGAGAGGGATTCCATCGGAGAAGATGGATCTGACAGGTGGGCTCCACCTGTCAGTGAGCGAACGGGAAAGGAAAGGGCCGATAGGCGGGGCCGAGCGGTCAGAGGGCACAAAGAAGCTGACGCGTGGGGCCAGGCGGGGCGCGGGTGGGAGGAGAGAGGGGAGGCGAGCGCCGACAGGCGGGTCCCGCTTGTCAGTGAGAGGGCGGTGATGGGCTGGGCCTAAAAGGCTTTAGGAGGGAGTTTCAGGGTTTCGGCCCAATAAGATTAAAAATTGTTTTCTGATTAAATTTAATTCCAGAAAATCAAATATTTGATTAAGGGCTGAATCACTGTTGATAAAATTTGTAAAAATTCCTAAAATTACATCTTGATCTCTAGTTTATCTCATAAAATTTTCAAGTCCAGATTTGGAGTATTTCTCCCTGTTTGGTTTTATTTAGGCTCTTTTGTGATTTCTTCTTTAATAATAAATCCAAAAAATGATTTAAATAATATTTTCTTTTATTTTAATTTCTGGGGTGTTACAATCCTATCCCCCTTACAGAGAATCTCGTCCTCGAGATTCGGATCAATCCTCGAATAGCTCAGGATGCTGTGCCTTGAGTTCATCTTCCTTTTCCCAAGTAGCTTCTTCTACCGGATGATTGCTCCACTGCACTTTGCAGAAGCGGATTACTCGACTCCTGGTGGTTCTTTCTTGGACTTCCAATATCTTGACCAGCTTTTCCACATAAGTCAGATCCTCTTGGACATCCAACTGCTGAAGATCCACTTGCTCTGTGGGTACGCGGAGACACTTCTTGAGTTGAGATACGTGGAACACGTCATGCACTCCAGCCAATGAGGGCGGTAATTCCAACTGATATGCAACTTCGCCTTGGCGTCGAACAACGGGAAATGGTCCAACATATCGAGGGGCCAACTTTCCTCTCATGTTAAACCGTTGAGTTCCACGGAGAGGCGTGACTCGTAGGTAGACATGATCTCCTTCTTCAAAGGCTAGGTCTCGGCGACGATTGTCTGCGTAGCTCTTCTGTCGTCATTGGGCTGTCTTGAGTCGATCTCTGATGATCCGTACTTTCTCTTCAGCTTCACGAAGAATGTCTGTTCCGAATACTTGGGATTCACCGGTTTGGTCCCATAGTAGTGGCGTTCTGCACTTACGTCCATATAGGGCTTCAAAAGGAGACATCTGAAGGCTGGCTTGATAGCTGTTGTTGTATGAAAACTCAGCGTACGGCAAGCTCTTGTCCCAAGTGGCTCCAAAATCCAAAACACATGCCCGAAGCATATCCTCTAGTATTTGGTTTACCCTTTCTGTTTGTCCATCTGTCTGAGGGTGGTAGGCGGTACTGAAATTCAATCTCGTGCCCATCCCCTCTTGAAGGTTCTTCCAGAAGCGAGAGGTAAACTGACTTCCTCGGTCAGACACTATCTTCTTAGGCACTCCATGAAGACATACGATCCGGGCCATATATAGCTCTGCAAGCTTAGGGCCACTAAAGGTCGTCTTGACGGCTATGAAATGTGCTACTTTTGTAAGCCGATCGATGATCACCCAAATAGAATCATATCCAAGTTGGGTCTTTGGTAGTCCGGTAATGAAATCCATGCCGATTTCTTCCCACTTCCATTCAGGTACCTTAAGTGGCTGTAACAATCCTGCAGGCCTCTGATGTTCAGCCTTTACTCTTCTGCAGGTGTCACACTCGGCGACAAACTGGGCAATCTCTCTTTTCATGCTGACCCACCAATATCGTTCTTTCAGATCCTGGTACATCTTGGTACTGCTGGGATGAATGGAGTACAACGTCTCATGGGCTTCTCTTAGGATAAGGGTCTTTATCTCAGGTTTATCCGGCACACATATCCGAGTTCCAAACCATATGGTGCCATTCTCGTCCTCTGAAAATCCGGGGGCTTTTCCTTGTCTCATGTTCTTCCTAATGGCAGCTATATCCGGGTCCTCCAACTGAGCTTCACGGATCTGCTCAAATAGAATAGGCTGGGTTTCCAAGGTGGCTAGATATGCTCCGGTAGTCAACCCAAGATTCATCTTTTCCATCTCCCTACATAACAAGGGTGTGTGTTCTTGAATCATCATGGCTGTGCAATATCCCTTGCGACTTAAGGCATCAGCTACCACATTTGCTTTTCCGGGGTGGTAGTGAATACCTAAGTCATAGTCCTTAATTAGTTCCAACCATCGTCTTTGCCTCAAGTTAAGGTCTGGTTGTGTGAAGATATACTTCAAGCTCTTGTGATCTGTAAAAATCTCACATCGGTTTCCAACCAAATAGTGCCTCCAAATCTTAAGGGCGTGCACTACGGCGGCTAATTCCAAATCATGGGTCGGATAATTCAACTCATGAGGTCTCAACTGACGGGAGGCATAAGAGATAACTTTTCCATCTTGCATAAGAACACATCCCAACCCTTGGCGAGATGCGTCGCAATAGACATGGAAGTCTTTGCGGATATCCGGTAGGGTCAGTATAGGTGCAGACACCAAACGGGTCTTGAGTGTGCGGAAACTTTCCTCGCATTCAGGAGTCCATTCAAACTTCTCTCCTTTCTGTAATAACTTGGTCATAGGCTTGGCTATCTTGGAAAAATTCTCAATAAATCTCCGATAATATCCGGCCAAACCCAGAAAACTTCGGATCTCAGATACGTTCGTGGGTGGCAGCCAATCCGTAACTGCTTCTACGGTGGCGGGGTCTACTGTGATTCCTTGCGCAGAGATGATGTGTCCAAGGAACTTTACTTCTGCCGTCCAAAACTTGCATTTGCTGTACTTGGCATATAATTGGTGTTCCCTTAGCTTTCTTAAGGTTAACCGGAGGTGAGTCTCGTGCTCTTTCTGATCCCTGGAATAAATGAGGATGTCGTCTATGAAGACCACGATGAACTTGTCCAAATACTCCATGAACACTTTATTCATCATATTCATGAAGAATGTGGGGGCGTTGGTCAATCCAAAGGACATAACCGTATACTCATATAATCCATAACGGGTAGTGAAAGCAGTCTTTGGTATGTCCTCCTCTCGGATCCTTAACTGATGATAACCAGAACGCAAGTCGATCTTCGAGAATACTGTAGCTCCTTTGAGCTGGTCGAAGAGATCATCGATCCGAGGCAACGGGTACTTATTCTTGATGGTTACCTCATTCAAGGCGCGATAATCTACACACATACGCTTTGCTTTGTCTTCTTTCTTCTCGACGAAGATGACGGGAGCACCCCATGGCGACGTACTTGGTCTGATATAACCTTTCCTTTCAAGATCCTCCAACTGCTGCTTCATCTCAGCTAATTCATTGGCGGCCATCCGGTATGGTCGCTTGTAGATAGGGGTGGTTCCGGGCACCAAGTCAATCCTGAACTCGATGTCCCTCTTGGGTGGCATCCCTGGTAAATCCTCTGGGAATACGTCCGGGTACTCACTGACTACGGGTATCTCCTCCAAGGTAATCTGATGTAGTCTTGTCCTTCCGGCCTTCATGCTGGGCATCTGGAATGTGACTATAGTCCCTTCTTCATTAGTCACAGTCACTTTTCTCTGGGCACATTCTATCACACCTTGGTGTTTATTTAGCCAATCCATCCCTAGAATGAGATCCAAACCTTGACATTCTATTAGAATTGGGTCGGCCCAAAATATCGTGCCTTGGATATCTACCCATACCCTTGGACTAAAGGAACAAGCGAGGGTTTGCTTGCCCGGGGTAGCTATCAATACTGGCCTGGGTAGTTCACTTATGTCCAGGGCATTATTTTCCACAAAAGCAGTTGATATAAAGGAGTGGGTAGCTCCGGTGTCAAATAATACCATTGCAAGTGATGAATGAACCATAAACTTACCCATGACAATCTCTGGTGCGGCCTGGGCTTCCTCAGCGGTGACGTGGTTCACCTTGGCGCGGACGGCGGGGTTGGAGGCGACGCCTTGTGCACGCTTGGGATGAGGGCACTGATGGGAGTAGTGTCCCTCCTGGCGGCAGTTGAAACATACTACAGGCTTGCCATGCCTGTCTCTCAGAACTTCCGGCTTCTTGGCCGGGGCAGCTAGGACGGTTGGTGCGGCGGGAGCGGGACGAGGTTGGCTGGCTCCGGCATTAGCGGCTGGTGGCGCCGGACGATACACTGGCCGGGGGTGGTACTGCTGCGCTGGTGGAGGTGGAGCAAAACGGGGTCTCTGGGCCATACCCTGGTTTTGCCTGAAGGCAATCATGCGCTTCTTCTTCAGGTCGACCTTGTTTTGCTGGGTCTCCTGCATGATAGCCTTGTTTACCAACTTTTGGAAGTTGGCGAAGTCTCCAGCGATGAGTTGTAGGGACAACTCGTCCTTTAGTCCCCTAAGGAACTTGGCTTGTCTGGCCGCATTCGTACGAACCTCTTCAGGTGCGTACCTGGCCAACCTGTTGAACTCATGCAGATATTCTGTTACGGACCTGCTCCCCTGCTGCAGGTCCCTAAACTCCTGTTGCTTCTGAGCTACAATGCCGTCGGGGATGTGAGCGGCATGGAAAGCAGCTGAGAACTCTGCCCAAGTGTGGGCGTCGCCCTCGGGCAGAGTCTTGCGGTGATTGTCCCACCATTCTGCGGCGGGACCATGAAGCTGGTGGGTGGCGAAGGCCACCCTCTCCTGCTCAGTGCAGGCCAGGAGGTCGAGCTTCTTCTCGATAGCTCGCAACCAATCCCCAGCCTCCATGGGGTTGGTGGTGCTCGAGAAGGTCAGTGGGCGGACTCGGAGAAACTCCGAGAGCTGCGACGCGGGAGCGGGAGCTGGAGTGGTAGGTCGGGGCAGCTCGGGCTGTTGGTGGAGGCGGAAAAGATGCGCCTGCTGCTCTTGCATCTGCTGCTGCTGCTGCATCTGGTGCAAAAGGGCTGAGACCAGCTGGTTATGGGTGGCCATCATCTCAGCCAAGGTGGGGTGATTGGCGACCGGGGCTTGCCTTTGCCCGGTGGCTCCCCATTGTGGCAGGTTGCCACTATCCCCTCCGTTCTGAGGAGCGTCTGAACCCTGAGTGTTGGTCATCCTGGAGTTTTCAGAGTAGACACATTTATTTTAGTGAACTTCTTTATATTTTATTTCAAAAGGGTACCGTTCTTGCGGTTACATTTATTTATTTCTTCATTCATGCCTTATATTTTGACATGAATGCTAATACAAGCAAGCAAAAATAAAATAACAATCAACCGTAAAACTACGTCTATGGCAACTCAGGGGACGGCTCGATCTCGGGCTCGTGGGAGACGGTCGGGGTCGAGGAACTGGACGGTCCGGCGGGTGGTGCGCTGCGGGAGATCCTCTTGGGCCTCACAGTGGGGATCCGAAGGGGTTTCTTCCTGCGAGGCGGAAGAGGCGCGATCTCCTCTAGGTCCTTCTTCAACTCCTCGATCTGGTAGCGAAGATGTGGGTTGGTGGCGACACGCTGCCTAAGGAGCTCATTTTGACGCCGCAACTCCTCTGCCTCGGCAGCCAAGCGATGTCCCTGCTGGATGCGGCGACGAAGCTCTCCGTTCTCGCGGTTCAGATCCTCGGAAGAGTGTCGGTAGAAGCTGATGGTGTCGCGCTATCCATTGGCGTCCTGCAGCGCCTCGTAATGAAGATCATCCATGGCCTCCAACAAGCGCATGGTATGACCTATCGCAGAATGGCGCTGGGAGAGTGTGCTGACGAAGACACTGTGGGGACTCCCTGGGGTGCGAAGAGGCACGAAGCGAAAGTCCGTGTCGTAGAGCTCGCTGTCGTAGATCATCCGGAGCTCCGTGAGTGCCTGGAGAGCGGTGCGCTAGCTGGCGACCAGGAAGGTAGGTCCTCCTCCGCGGTAGGTGTGAGCTGTCTGAGGGGAGGGTTGGACGACGACGGTGACCTCGCAGAAGCTCTCCTCCTCGTCGGGGAAGACTCCATGGTACATCGGCTCATGCTCGAATCCGAGGAAACTGACGAGCATGCGTAGCTCGCGAATGAATCCGGCCTCGTCACGAAGGTTCCCATTCATGGTACGGACCGGCATCTACAAAAGAGAAAAAATTTTTGTGAAAACCTCGGGAGATGAGAGGATAAGTAATCTTTTGTAAAATATAGCGAATATATATAAGTCCTAAGGTCAGGTCTGTTTGGCTTCCTACAGTCAAGTCGGCTCTGATACCATCTTGTCGCGCCCCGATTTAATAAATCAGGACTTTATTGAAATTCTATAGAAAATCAATAAAACAAGACGTTCATCATGCGACCACGTACAATACGGGCAATCATTCACGGTTCGTAGACCGCATTAATACAAAAGTGAATAAAGATAAAGAGAAACTAATAAAACAAGGGTCCTAGATAAACGCCTTCTTCCAGTCTCGCCTTGACTGGGTCGCTACTCCAGACCTTCATCCTCCTCGTAGTAGACGGGCTCTGATGTTGTAAGTCAACGGGGTGAGTACAGATGTACTCAGCAAGCCACCGAATGCAAATATAATGCAAGATAATAACAAGGGAGATAGTGGCTAATTTTGCGGAAGTAGCATAATTGTAAAGCTTTAAATGAGAGCAATTTATTAGTACGGAAAAGTAAACATGTGCATGTGTATCATCATCTTCTAACTCGAGGGGTACAGTCAGCCCCACCTCGCTCAACAGTCCTTACGTGCCATGGATAACTTGACCATTCAAACAATTGTAAACTAACTGCGAGTAGTCACACAACCCGCCCTTGACCGTGGGCTCGGCTTTTCGAAAAGATTGATTTACTCTGATCAGAGATGTACCACTGTACCCACAAGGCACGCACTCATCACCTACACCGAAGTGTAACGAGATGACCCATCACACGGGAACTCGTGCCAAAACCTTCCATATAGTCCTCCCCGACCCAATAGCACCCTCTTATGGGTTTCATATGGTGTCCCGACGCATCGGAGCCCCACCATACCCCCCCTTGAGCCTCGTCGGTACAAGTCGCCCGCAGGCTAGCCCCTTGCCCCCTCCTCTATGGTGCATCGAGCCGGAGTATTCCATACTTCCAGTTAGGACTTACCCATTAGACTTGTGGTTGGTACGGAAGTGCTTTGCAACAGATCCCGCAGACCGGTCCTTATAGTGCCCCGGGTGCGACAAACCAGTGCCCGAGCTTGCACCCGGAACCCACCATACTTATAACCTAGCCAACTCCAACAGAGTCCAGAGACGAGAATAACAGGGAAATTCATATACAGAATCCAGCTATCTACGACTCGTTCTTTTTAACCTATAGCAGTTGTGCCGGTACATTGGGCACTAGCTAATATTTTTATAGTAGAGTGACAAGGAGTTAAGGCTCAATAAGCATGGCTTGGGTTTGCACACAAGGACAGGGATCTAATAAATATAAGTGTAAGGCTTGAATATTTGACTAATGCAATATTAACCTATGGGTTATAGCGATAATTTATTAAAACATGGGCTCAATTATGATCAACTGTTTCCACAGAGGTGGTCGATGACTTGCCTTGATCAGCAAAGGGGGATGGAGGAACCTCGGGGTAGAACTCCTGCTCCTCGACGAACTCGTAGTCTTCTCGATACGGAAAAGTAAACAATACATTCACATTCAATAAAACAGATAAAATCCACCAAATAAAGGAACATACATAGTTGTGGGTGAAGTAATATTTATTATTCTGAGTTTTTGCATATAACAGTGAATTTTAACCTTTTTAGGATTTTTCATAATTTATTTTGTTGAATTAATAATTTATCCCTAAGGGGTTTTTATTCTTTTATTTGCTAAAAATACTTTGGGTAACAGTAACATACTGTTTTTATGGCATTAATGTGTAGAGAATATTATTCTGGATTTAACAAAATTTGAATGGTGAAATTTGGAGTTAAAATGAGCAAGATATGAATTTTCAAAGTTTAAACTATTTTCTGAATTTTATTTAAAACCAGAAATGGGCTCTGGTCCACGGTGAGCCAGGCCCACGGTGGACCGTACCACTGTGCGCGTGGACCGGATCAACCAGATCCGTTGGATCCAGATCCGGCGGCCAGGCGCGAGGCGGGATCCCTTAAGTGAAAACGGACGGCCACGATTAAATCATACCGAACCGGTACGCGTGGACGCTCGAGATCACTTCTGGGGTTTAAGTGGCGATCGACGGCCGAGAGCGAGCGATACCGCTTTGACTCAGATCGAGGGCTCAGATTAAGTCAACAGGGGATCTAATCTCAGCCGTTCAACGCAGATCGAACGGTCGAGAGCTCGTACGGCACGGCACGCGGCGAAGGGGTAGTTTTACCCTTCTTCCCCAACTCCGGCGATACTGCGGCGAGCTATTCCGGCGGTGGTAAGGGCCTAGCGCCTAGGCTACTGGCTAAAATGGAACCAGGAGAGTAAGGGGGTTACGATGATACCTTCGGTGGCGACGATGGGGCTTGGAGGTGACCGGCGGCGAGCGTAGATGACGGAGGTCGTTCGGGAGCTCGACGGCGACGATGATCCGGCGGGTTCCAAGACCAACGGAGGGGTGGCCGAGGGCAGGTGGGCTCTGGTGATCACAACGGTGGCGACGGCTAAGGCGGTGGAGGCCGGGATCGACGGCGATGGCTCGCCGGAGATGGAGCAGGGGAGAACCTCGAAAAAATGTTGCCGGGGCGCTCTGGTGCGTTTGGGCTCGGGCTGCTACGGTGTGGGTAGAGGGCGGCGACCACAGGGGTATAAATAGGGGGTCTCTGGTGTATAGATGGCAAGCCACGCCGGGGAACCCGAGGGTTCATTTCCTAACTCCGGCGAGGTTTCCTTTTACCTCGGATTGGCTTCCATAAGCGTGAAGACGCGTCGAGTTTTGATGGAAGGAGGTCGGGGGTGGTCGGGGAAGGGGATCCGAGACGAATCCGAGTGAAAGCGGGCGGCCGGCGGCAAGAATTTGGAAGGTGATCGCCGGGGAAGGAAGGGGAGAGAGGGATTCCATCGGAGAAGATGGATCTGACAGGTGGGCTCCACCTATCAGTGAGCGAACGGGAAAGGAAAGGGCCGACAGGCGGGGCCGAGCGGTCAGAGGGCGCAAAGAAGCTGACGCGTGGGGCCAGGCGGGGCGCGGGCGGGAGGAGAGAGGGGAGGCGAGCGCCGACAGGCGGGTCCCGCTTGTCAGTGAGAGGGCGGTGATGGGCTGGGCCTAAAAGGCTTTAGGAGGGAGTTTCAGGGTTTCGGCCCAATAAGATTAAAAATTGTTTTCTGATTAAATTTAATTCCAGAAAATCAAATATTTGATTAAGGGCTGAATCACTGTTGATAAAAATTTGTAAAAATTCCTAAAATTACATCTTGATCTCTAGTTTATCTCATAAAATTTTCAAGTCCATATTTGGAGTATTTCTCCCTGTTTGGTTTTATTTAGGCTCTTCTGCGATTTCTTCTTTAATAATAAATCCAAAAAATGATTTAAATAATATTTTCTTTTATTTTAATTTCTGGGGTGTTACAGCTGCCACCCGCCACCAACACCGGAGCCGGACATCCTCGCCCCGCTCCCGCCGCACCGGCCGCTCCACCCGCCCCTACAAAGAAAGCAGAGGTTCTACGTGACAAGCATGACAAGCCCGTGATCTGCTTCAACTGCCGCCAGGAGGGGCATTATTCCCACCAGTGCCCCCACCCCAAGCGCGCACAAGTAGTCGCGGCGAACCCTGCCATCCGCGCTCGAGTCAACCATGTCTACGCAGAGGAAGCCCAGGCTGTGCCCGAGATCGTCATGGGTAAGTTCACGGTACATTCGGCCCTTGCAATGGTTTTATTTGACACTGGAGCTACGCACTTCTTCATATCAACGGCTTTTGTGGAAAAGAATAATCTGAACATAAGTGAATTAACGAGACCCGTATTAATAGCCACCCCTGGCAAACAAACTCTAGCCCATTCCTATAGTCCAAGGGTATGGGTAGATATCCAAGGCACAATATTCTGGGCCGACCCCATCCTAATAGGATGCCAAGGTTTGGATCTCATTCTTGGAATGGATTGGCTCAATAAACACCAAGGTGTGATAAGATGTGACCGGAGGAAGGTAACCGTGACCAGTGAAGAAGGGACTGCTGTCACATTCCAGATGCCAAGCCTGAAGTTCGGAAGACCTCGGCTACACCAGATTACTTTGGAGGAGATACCAGTAGTCTGCGAGTACCCGGACGTATTTCCGGAGGACTTACCAGGGATGCCACCTAAGAGAGATATTGAATTCCGGATTGATTTAATACCTGGAACCACGCCCATCTACAAGCGACCATACCGGATGGCCGACAATGAACTAGCGGAGATGAAGCGGCAACTGGAGGATCTTGAGAAGAAAGGCTACATCAGACCTAGCACATCCCCATGGGGAGCCCCCGTCATCTTCGTTGAGAAGAAAGAGGACAAGGCTAAGCGTATGTGCGTAGATTATCGAGCCCTAAACGAGGTGACCATCAAGAACAAGTACCCGTTTCCCAGGATCGATGACCTATTTGACCAGCTGAAAGGAGCTACGGTATTTTCCAAGATCGACCTGTGATCTGGATATCATCAGTTGAGGATTCGAGAGGAGGACATACCGAAGACGGCTTTTACCTCTCGCTATGGATTATATGAGTGCACTGTTATGTCTTTTGGATTGACTAACGCCCCGGCTTTCTTCATGAATATGATGAATAAGGTGTTTATGGAATACTTGGACAAGTTCATCATGGTATTTATAGATGACATCCTCATCTATTCCAAGGACCAAAAGGAGCATGAGACCCACCTCTGGTTGACCTTAGGAAAGATAAGGGAACATCAGTTATACGCCAAGTATAGCAAGTGTAAGTTTTGGACGGCGGAAGTAAAGTTCCTTGGACATATCATCTCTGCACAAGGTATCGCAATGGATCCTGCCACCGTGGAAGCAGTTACGGATTGGCTGCCACCCACCAATGTATCAGACATATCGTGTAGGTGATGAGTGCGTGCCTTGTGGGTACAGTGGTACACCTCTGATCAGAGTATTCAATCTTTTCGAAAAGCCGAGCCCACGGTCAAGGGTGGGTTGTGTGACTGCTCGCAGTTAGTTACAATTGTTTGAATGGTTGAGTTATTCATGGCATGTAAGGACTGTTGAGCGAGGTGGGGCTGACTGTACCCCTCGAGTTAGAAGATGATGATGCATACTCATGTTTACATTTCTGTACTGATAAATTGATCACATTTAATACTTTACAATTATGCTTTTCCGCAAAATTTAGCGACTATCTCCCTTGTTATTACTTTGCATTATATTTGCATCCGGTGGCTTGCTGAGTACGTTTGTACTCACCCTCGTTGACTTACACCACCAGAGCCAGTCTATTACGAGGAGGATGAAGGTCTGGAGTAGCGACCCAGTCAAGGCGAGACTAGAAGGAGGCGTTCATCTAGGACCCTTTGTTTTATTAGTTTCTCTTCATCTTTATACACTTTTGTACTAATGCGGTCTACGAACCATGAATGATTGCTTGTATTGTACGTGGTCGCATGATGAACGTCTTGTTTTTATTGATTTTCTATGGAATTTCAATAAAGGTCCTGATTTATTAAATCGGGTCATGACAAAATGTTGCAAGTTGATAACACCCGCTCTAGGTTTTGCCGGTGCGCCCGGCCACTCCGGGCTAACGTCGCACCCCCTTTTGCGCAAAGTCAATACAAACCACCCACAGATGTTGCTTGACCCATCTCCAAGTGGTGCCTCGAGTTGGAACACTCCATACCTTAGTTAGAACTTACCCATTAGACTTGCGGTTAGTACGGAAGTGTATTGCAACAGATCCCATAGACCGGTCCTTATAGTGCCCCGGGTGCTACCGACCATTGCCCTAGCTTGCACCTGGAACCCACCATGCTTACACACTTAACCAAAACTCCATAACCAACAGAATTCTAGGGATGAGAATAATGGGGATCATATATGGAACCCAAATCTCTATGACTCATTTTTAACCTATAGCAGTTGTGCGAATACATTGGACACTATCTAATAGTACTAATAATATGGTGACAAGGAGTTTAGGCTCAATAGAATGGCTTGGGTTTGCACTTCAAGGTCGGGGATCTAAATAAATATAATGTAAGGCTTTCAATTTGACTAATGCATGTATAACCTATGTGTTTTAGCGATAGTTTAATAAAACTAGGTTCAATATGCTCAAAAAATTAGTTTGGTGACTTGCCTTGTTCAGCGAAGGGTGACGGAGGAACTTCTGGGTAGTATTCCGGCTCCTCGACGGTGTCGTAGTCTTCTCGATACACATAACAAACATTACATTCAACAAACATTCCAAAATCACATAATAAACATAAAGGTTTTGATTGGGTTAAAATACTTGAATTGAAGTCATTAACTATTCTGAAATTATTATTTAAATTTTCAAGACAGTTTTATGGAGTTCTAGATTTTTCTAAATAGAATTATGAATTTACCCTAAAGTGTTTTTAAATACTTTATTAAATAAAAATAAAATGTCCAAGGTAAACCTACTGTTTTTCTGAAATTGAAATGGTTAGATTTGGTGTTAAAATGAGCAAGATATGAATTTTTGAAGTTTAAAACAATTTCTGGAATTTAATTTAAATTAAAAACAGTCTCTGGTCTACGGTGAACCGAATCCACCGTGAACCCACGCACCGTGCGCGTGCGCCGGATCGCGGATCACCGTTGGATCGCGATCGGGCGTCTACGGGTGAGGTGGGGGTGTTAGGTGGACGCGGATGGCCACGATTAAAACGCCGAACTGGTACGCGATGGATGGCTCAGATTAACCGAAGGTTTTAAATAGAAGTGGACGCATGAGATTAAAACGTAATGTTTCACCGCGATCTGACGGGTTAGATTAAACCGGGTGTGAGATCTAATCTCCACCGTCCGATCGTGATCGCACAGTCGTGATTGAATTCGACATGGAAAGGGCACTTTACATGTGCCGGTCATCTTCTCCGGCGACGGCGACGGGCTAGTGGCCATGGCGAGCGATGACGGGCGGACCTAAGGGCTAAAATGGAACCAATAAAGTACGGCGGTCAAGAGGGTACCGTCGGTGATGCTTGGGGGTCGTCGGAGCGGGGTCGGCTTCGAGCGAGAGCGACGAAGTCGTTCGGGTCCTCGTCGGCGGTGGGTTCCGGTGGGTCTCGTCGGCGAAGGAGTGGTGGCCGAGGTCGGGGTGGCGTCGGTGGTCATGATGGTGCGGTCACCGAGGGTAGAGGAGGACTCCGGTGACAGCGAGCGGTGGCTAGAGCGCGGGCGGCGGTGTGGCATTAAAATATGGAGCACAGGCGTTTGGTTCGGTTTTCATTCAATCGCATGCGAGGGGGTGAAAGAGGGAGTGCTAGGGGTTTAAATAGGGATGTCGGCGGGGTCAAATGGGCGGTGTATACATGGAAAGCCGAGGGAGGTCTTCAATTCCGCCGGTGAGGTCCTGCCATGCACGCGCATCGCGATCCTGGGGCTTAAACGCGAGGATTAAAGAGGGGAAACGGCTGGCGGGTCTCGGGGAACAATAATGCGACGCCAATTTAATGGGAGAGGGCCGGCGACGGGCGGATCGCGGAGCGAGGGTTTCGGCCTGCGAAGTTTGGGGGCGGCGCGAGGAGGAAGACGAGTCTGATGGGCAGGGGCCACTGTGTAACACCCCAAATTTTCAGATAAATAAAAATACCATTTATTATATTTTTCTAGAATTAATTAATTGGGAAATGCCTTTAATGCCCTTCTTAGCTTATTTGAACTAGAACCTAGGTGAAATGACCAAACCAGAGGCTAGAAAATTTGTATATGATCCCTAGGCCAAGATATATTTTTGAGAATTTTTACAAATTTTATCACCCTTGAAAGTAGCACAAATATTTTAAACTAATTTATGTAATTATTTTTATTCGGAAAAGGATTGATACAGTAACGGGCCTCCCTCCCTCAATCTCCCCCAACCGGTCGGCCTAGCCCGCTCCCTTCTCGCGCCTCGGACTGACACCCGGGCCTCGCTTGCCAGCGATCCCCCTCTCTTCGCGCGCGTGCCCGACGCCTCAGCCCCACCTGTCGGTGCCACCCCCACTCTCAGCCGGACCAGACCCCACCCATCAGCCCCGCCCGTTGTCGCGCCCGCGCCCACTGCCCGATGGCCCCCACCTGTCGGATCTGTCTTCCTCGGAGGATCTGCCCCCAAATCCCCCCCCCCCCTCGCCGGCCGAAGCCCGAACCCCGCCTCGTATCCACCCTCGCCGGCCCCCTCCCTTTAATCCGTCGCCGGCATTGAATTCCTCACGTCCCGCCGACCGTTTCCCCCATTACTCCACCACGTCATCGCCCCGGAACCGTCGTCCACATGCATGGAAAGAGGCTCACTGGCGTTGAAGCGCTTTTATTCTCGGCCTACCTCAATTGCGCCCCCTCTGCCCCCACCGGTGACCCTATTTAAGCCCCCCTTACCCCACACCCACCCCTCGCTAGCAATTGCACCGAAACCGAACCGAATGCCCGTGACGCTCACTTTAACGCCACTCCGCCGCCCTCACTCTAGCTGTCGCTCACCGTTGGCGGAGCCTACCTTCCTCCTCAGCGGCCGCACCACCATAACCGTCGTGACCTCCCCGACCTCGGCCACCACTTCGACGTCGACGAACCCTGCCGGAGCACCATCGCCGACAAGGACCCAAACTCCTTCGCCGCCCCCGCTCGTCGCCGGCCACGCTCCGACGACCTCTCACCTCGCCTAAGGTACCCTCATGATCCCCGTAGTCCCCTCCATCCATTTTAGCCCTTAGATCCGGCTGCCACCGCTCGTCGTGGCCCCTGGCCCGCTCGCCATCGCCGGAGAAGATGACTGGCATGGGTAAAATACCCGTGCCGTGTTGGATTCATCCAAGACCACGCGATCGTGATCCGACGGCCGAGATTAAATCGATCCTTCGATTTAATCCACGCCGTCAGATCTGAGCGAAGTGGTACAGTGCGATCTCGTGCGTCTGTTAGTTTTTAAAACCCTTGATGAATCTGGGCCATCCATCGTGTATCGGTTCGACGTTTTAATCATGGCCGTCCGCGATGACTTAGTACCCCCGCCTCGCCCGTGGCCACCCGATCGTGATCTAACAGTGGATCTGGATCCGGCGCACGTGCACAGTGCGTGGGTTCACGGTGAACCCGGTTCACCGTGGACCGACGCCTATATTTGGATTTAAATTAATTTCCAGAAATAGTTTTAAACTTATAAAATTCATATCTCGCGCATTTTAACTCCAAAAATTATCATTTCAATTCCAAAAAATTTATAATTTTATTCTCTACATGTTAATGCAATAAAAACAGTAGGTTTATATTGAGTATTTCATTTTTGCTTAATAAGATATTCAAATGCACTTTAGGGTAAACTACAAATTGATTCATTTCAATTTTAGAAAAATTTATCTTTTATCCTTTTCATGTTAATATAATAAAACCACTAGGTTTATTCTGAACCTTTTTATTTTAAATCAATTGGAAGTTTAAAATACATTAGTTAACATTTTTTATTTTCTTTTTTGAAATCTCTAACTCCATCAAAAGCCCATATTAAAAATTCATATAATGATTTCCAAAAACTTAATAACTTATTTTTCTTAATGTAAACCTAATCAAAACCCATATGCTTATTGTGTGATTTTGGAATGTTTATTGAATGTTGTGTCTATTACTTTTGTCGAAAAGACTACGATGCCGCCGAGGAGCCGGAATACTTTCCCGAAGTTCCTCCCTCTCCTTTCGCTGAACAAGGCAAGTCACCAAACCAATCTTTTGAGCATGTTGAACCCATGTTTTACTAAACTATCGCTAAAACACATAGGATATACATGCATTAGTCAAATAAAACCCTTACAATATATTTATTAGGATCCCCCGACCTTGATGTGCAACCCAATCCATGCTATCTAGCCTAAACTCCTTGTCACCATATGATTAGTACTATTAGCCTAAACTCCACACACTCTTTCATCTCGGAGGATTTTGTGGAAACCAACAACTTGGAAGTGCTCCCTCTACCAGCCCTCATGATGATTGCCACCCCAGGCAAACCTTAGCCCACCTGTTCAGCCCTAAGGTAAAAATAGAGATTGAAGGAATATTATTCCGGGCCGAGCCAGTCCTCATTAAGTGTACCGGACTCGACCTCATCCTAGGGATGAATTGGTTGATGAAACACAAGGGAGTGATCGATTGTGCCAGCAAGTCCGTAACTGTGACCAACCCCGAAGGCGAAGCCATCACTTTTCGGATGAGCAACCACAAACCTCATGAGGTGTCTCTCCACTCACTAGCCCTAGAGGAAGTGCCCGTAGTCAAGGAGTACATGGACGTCTTCCCAGAGGACCTGCCAGGAATGCCTCCCAAGCGGGACATCGAATTCAGAATCGAGCTTGTCCCCGGGACCACTCCAATCTCCAAGCGCCTATACCGGATGGCCGCCAATGAACTAGCCAAAGTCAAAAGCAACATCGAAAACCTGGAACAAAAAGGGTACATCCGACCGAGTACCTCACCCTGGGGTGCACCGGTCATCTTTGCCATGAAGAAGGACAAGACTAAAAGGATGTGCATGGATTATAGGGCCTTGAACGACGTAACCATCAAGAACAAGTACCCATTGCCTCGGATTGACGACCTGTTCGATCAGCTGAAAGGATCCTCGGTGTTTTCCAAGATTGACCTCAGATCAGGTTATCACCAATTGAGGATTAGAGAAGAAGACATCCCCAAGATTGCCTTCACCTCTCGCTATGGAATCTACGAGTATACTGTGATGTCGTTCAGACTCACGAATGCCCCGACCTTTTTCATGAACAAGATGAACAATGTATTCATGGAGTTCTTGGATAAGTTCATCATGGTGTTCATCAACGACATCCTCGTCTACTCCAAGACCAAGGAAGAACATGAAACCCACCTCCGTCTGACCCTCGGAAAGCTAAGGGAACAACATTGTACGCCAAATACAGCAAGTGCGAGTTTTGGTCGTCTGAGGTGAAGTTCCTCGGTCATGTCATATCTGCCAGAGGAATAGCTGTGGACCCAACCACAGTGGAAGCAGTGACCAACTGGCTATAACCCACCAACGTGACCGAGATCCGAAGTTTTCTCGGATTGGCCGGATACTACCGCTGGTTCATCAAGAACTTTTCAAAGATAGCCAACCCTATGACCAGGCTATTGCAGAAGGAAGTAAAGTTTGAATGGACCCCAGATTGTGAAGAATGCTTCCAAACCCTTAAGAAGAAGCTCGTGTCAGCCCCAATTCTGACCCTACCAGACATCCGGAAGGACTTCCACGTCTACTGTGATGCCTCTCGTCAAGGATTGGGATGTGTAATAATGCAAGATGGGAAGGTGATATCTTACACCTCTCGACAGCTGAGACCACATGAGCTGAACTACCTGACCCATGACCTGGAATTGGCAGTCGTGGTTCGTGTCTTAAAGATATGGAGACATTACCTTGTGGGGAATCGGTGCGAGGTCTTCACCGACCACAAGAGCCTCAAGTATATATTCACCCAACCGGACGTGAACCTTAGGCAGAGGAGATGGTTGGAATTTATCAAGGATTATGACTTGGGCATCCATTATCATCCAGGCAAGGCCAATGTGGTGGCAGACGCCCTTAGTCGAAAAGGGTACTGCAATGCTGTCATGATACAGGACCAGGCCCCTTTTCTATACAAGGAAATGGAAAGACTGAATCTAGGGTTCACCACCAGAGCGTATCTCACCGCCCTAGAAACTAGACCTATCTTAATAGACCAGATCCGGGAAACACAGAAGGAAGATCCAGACATCTTGGAGATCCAACAGAACATGCGGAAGGGTAAAGCCCCTAGATTCTCCGAGGACGAGCATGGTACCATCTGGTTCGGAAACTGGATATGCGTATCCAACAAGCCTGAGTTGAAGACTCTCATCCTTCAAGAAGCCCATGACACTCTATACTCCATACATCTCGGGAGTACAAAGATGTATCAAGACCTAAAGGAGAAATATTGGTGGGCCAGCATGAAGAGGGAAATAGCTGAGTATGTGGCCAAGTGCGACACATGCCAACGAGTCAAGGTAGAGCACCAGAGACCTGCTGGACTGTTACAACCCCTCAAGGTCCCCGAATGGAAGTGGGAAGAGATAGGAATGGATTTCATCACGCGACTATCCAGGACCCAAGCCGGTCATGATTCTATCTAGGTGATCGTCGACCGACTCACCAAAGTAGCTCACTTTATCCCCGTCAAGACAACTTACACCATCGCAAAGATGGCTGAGTTGTATATGCCCCGGATTGTGTGCCTGCACGAAGTGCCGAAGAAGATTGTATCTGACCGGGGGAGTCAGTTTACCTCTAAGTTTTGGAAGAACCTTCAAGAGGAACTCGACACCCAGCTAAACTTTAGCACCGCCTATCATCCACAGACTGATGGTCAAACCAAAAGGGTCAACTAGGTATTGGAGGATATGCTTAGAGCTTGCGCTCTAGACTTTGGCGGAATGTGGGAACGAAGAACTTGCCTTATGCGGAGTTCTCCTACAACAACAGCTATCAAGTTAGCCTGCAGATGTCCCCGTTTGAAGCACTTTATGGGCGTAAGTGCAGAACGCTATTACTCTGGGATCAGACCGAAGAGTCACAGCTGTATGGGACAGATATATTGAGAGAAGCCGAAGAGAAGGTCAAGATCATCAGGGATAGATTGAAAATAGCCCAGTACCGATAAAAGAGCTACGCCGATAACCGACGAAGAGACCTAACCTTTGAGGAGGGTGATTATGTCTATCTCTGAGTCACTCCGCTCCATGGCACTCAAAGGTTCAACATGAGAGGCAAGCTAGCACCCCGTTATGTCAGACCTTTTAAGATTCTCCGACGGCAAGGAGAAGTGGTGTTGGACCGGAAATGATGACCAGAGGGGGGGTGAATGGGAGCCTTTAAAATTTCAGACTAAAAATAGCCTTCTATTTTACTTCTGTCTTCTGCAGAACAGGCTTCGAACACAACCTTCGAAGTTTTGGTTCGGAGGTATTTCACAACTCCGAAATCAGGCTTCGCAAGGAGCAAAAGTTCGAAGCCAAGAAGACTTCGCTCCACCCACAACCCCGAAAACTCAGCTCTGCTAAGTCAGTGCAGGCTCCGCACACAGGGTGCCTTCGAGCAGGCTTCGCACTTCAACCTTCGCAAGAGCGGACTTTCCTTTGAGGACTTCGATCAGCTCTGCTAAGTCAGTGCAGGCTCAGCACACTGGGTGCCTTCGAGCAGGCTTCGCACTTCACCCTTCGGAAGAGCAGACTTCCCTCTGCGGACATCGACCAAATACTCAGCGACAGCAACTGGTGCTGGGCTTCGTACATCGAAGGTCTAAATGCACACTGAACACACTTCACCGAGGACTTCGACAACGGAAGAAAACGGGCTTCGAACAGTGCTTCGCTAGTAATCATAGAGGTCTAGCCTCCAGTTTACACAGAGTGAACAGACACTAAAAAAGAACTTCACCCAGACAGACTTCTCACACACCTCTCCAGAAAACTCATAAGAAGATGGTGCACAGAGAAATCAAAGCATGCAGAGAAGTACGCATACAAGTTCAAGCAGTAAATGAAAACAGAATCAAAGCTTCATTACTTGAACAGGGAACACAAAATGAACTCACAGGATGAATACAGAGAGTGTGGCAGCTAGCACAGGAGTTCTACAATGGCTGCTCAAAGTGTTGATGTGACCTAGCTGGCCTCCACTATTTATAGGTACTATTCAGCCCTGTGAATAGACTACTTTACCCCTAGGGTTTACACCGGTTTTGTCTCATCAGAACAGGGCGGTACAATTGGTAGTCTACTTTATTTGGAGGCTTCTTTTGTCAGCTTCACAGAGAGGACAGCACCAGCTTTTGCAGAGCAGATGCTGTCAGCCTTTGCAGTTTTGGACCCTTATGAATCCCCCCTTCGCACGTGAGGGGTGCGGTAGCTTCGGTGAGAAGCCTTGAGCCTGACGGCCTTCGCTTCACTGAAGTCAGCCTTCGATAAAGTGACGGTTTTGAGCCAAAGCCGTCAAAGCCCTTGGGCCTTCGCACCAACACCTTCGGAGTGGACCACCACGGCTTCGCAGCTTCTCCTAGCTCGAACTCCATCAGTCTGTGTACCGAAGCCATGCATGGCCGAAGTACCTCAAGTCAGCCTCACTCCGGAGGCAGCTTCACTCTGGAGCCACCCTCACTCCGAATTCAGCTTCACTCCGAAGCCAGCCTCACTCCGAAGCCCCACCTTCGGAGTACCACCCTTCGAAGTCCCTCCTTCGTCCAAGGCCTCCGCATGAAGCATTCCATGAGCACTTCGTCGCAGTGTCTCTCCCCGAGCACACTCCTCGATGAACCTCACCCGGACCATGCCTTCGATGCACCTCGACTTCTAAGACCTTCATCGGGTATACCTTCGAGTGCCTCCCTCTGGAGCACACTTCGAACTTGGTCCACCATACTCCGAAGTCACTCCATTCGGAGTACCCTTCGAAGTGCCTCGCCTCCGAGGACTTCATCTCGGAGTACCTTCACCCGGAGCCACAGTCCGCACTTACTGCCTTCTCCTGGCGCACCTCGACCCAAGGTCCGACCTCGACCCCTTCGCACCTCGACCTCTGCTCCCCTAGCATCAAGCCTCCCGCTTGACCCAGGTTCACCTGCTACTAACCGTTCGTCGCCTCCGAAGTCACCTGCGCACCACAGATAGACAGACAAGTGTATCCAGTACCCCGGAGACCTCTTCGGGTAAACAACCTTCGATACACACTCCGGTGTACCGCCCAAAGTACCGAACCCTTCGGTACAACCCAGTCATCGTGTACTGTCGGACACCTCCGACAGGCACACTCCGCTACAACAGCTGCAGCAACCAGACCCACCGAACCCTTCGGTGAAACAACCTCTGAACCCCTTCAAAGGGACCCCTTCGAATCAGAGGATAAAATCTGTCAATCACTCATCACAGACTCCGAAACCAACCCTTGGTTTCTCAATCTCCCCCTTGATGAGTGCATTGACAACCAATTTCAAGTTCAAGAAAATTTGAAAAATTCAGCACACAAGTGACCATAAAAACTCAGAAACAAGCCAAATCATGTCACTTGACAAAAGAATTTTCCTCCCCCTTTCCAAAAGAGTAAAAGCCCCTTCGGCAAATCTTCCCTTTGCAAGATAAAAACTCCCCCTGAGTTATTTTACCCCCTTGCTGCAGAGAACTCAAGAATTTCTCCCCCTTTGGCAATGCAAGCATCAAGGAGCATTCAAAAGATGCAAAGCTTCTAAATGGGCAGAATTGCAAAGACATATAAAACAAAAATATGCCAACATTAATACCAATTATCATGTGCTCAGCTCAGTTTAACATTCTATAAAAACATGATGACAGCATGTGATTTTGTTATTTTGAAATAAAAGCATCACCACTCAATCAAGAGAACTAGACAAGTAAAAACAGGGACTGCGCAAAGCAAGTCAATTTCTACTTAAGACAAACAAGTCCAGTTCAAAATGGAGCATTTTAAAATCAAACTTGATGATCAATGAATGTTATTGTTCTTTTCATAAAGCCAGGGGTTATTTGTTTGTCTACCTTATACTTTCCAATCAAGCCAAGCCTAGGCATGAAAGCCATCAGAAGCTTAAGGCGGTGATTTTGGCATACACTACACTATCCCAGTTCAGACCAATGTGCAATGGTAAGCAGTCTAGAATAGAGTAGTGCGACAAACAAACCCACCTGGATCTTTTTCGCTTGTATCATGCAAATCATGGATTTTTGAATGTTTAATTAAGTGAACAAATTGGTTAGCACTTGATGAATATCCATGAATACAATTTTTCAAGTTGCAATGTTTAGCATCCAAAGAAAAGGTGTCTTGCTATCAAATAGATAAAAGATAGCTAAAGCAGTCCTGCCTAAACATGCTAGATTCAAGACTAAGCAGTGAGCATGATTTTATTTTGGAAAGAAAAATCATGCACAAAATGTTTCAGACATATTAAATAGAGCTGAGCTGACATGATTTCATGACTTAAAATCAGGCATATAAGTGCAAAAGATGTAAATACAATTTCACACACAGTGAGCATATGCAAGACAGTCAAAATCTGCTTCCTCTCACAAAATGTCGTAAGGGTGACAAACACCAAGTTCCCCATGCAAGTAGGCAAAACAAGAAGCATCGAGGGGTTTTGTGAAAATATCGGCTAGCTGGTGTTGAGTATCAACATATTGAAGTTCAATATCACCCTTCTCATTATGATCTCTGAGAAAATAATATCGCACATCAATGTGTTTGGTTCTGGAGTGCTGAACTGGGTTGTTTGCAATACAAATAGCACTAGTGTTATCACAGAAAAGTGGAACACTCTTATAATCTAACCCGAAATCCCGCAAAGTGGAAACCATCCACAAAATCTGAGAGCAACAGCTAGCTGCAGCAACATATTCGGCCTCAATCGTCGATTGTGCAACACTAGACTGTTTGCGGGAAGACCAGCAAACTAGAGAAGTACCCAGAAAATAACAAGTACCAGAGGTACTTTTCCTATCAATCCTACACCCAGCAAAGTCCGCATCGGAATAACCTCGAAGACACAAAGAGGAAGACGCAGAATACCAAATACCAAATTCAAGGGTATATTTGAGATACCTAAGAATGCGCTTTACCGCTTGACGGTGCGAAGCTCGTGGTGAAGCCTGAAAATGAGCGCATAGACACACTGCGAAGTGTATGTCTGGCCTCATAGCAGTCAAGTAGAGGAGGGAGTCGATCATGCTTCAGAACTCCTACTGATCTACGGCTTCTCCATCCTCATCAAGATCCAATGCTATAGATGTAGCCATTGGAGTGGCGAGGGGCTTCGCATCAGCCATGTCGAACTTCTTAAGCAGGTCCTTGGTGTACTTCGTCTGGTGGACGAATGTACCTTGTTTGCTTTGCTTGATTTGCAAACCAAGGAAAAAGGTGAGTTCTCCCATCATGGACATCTCGAACTCCCTGCTCATGGCATCTGCAAACTCGGCAACCAAAGCATGAGAAGAGCCACCAAAGATGATATTATCCACATAAATCTGGACTAGGAGGAAATTTTTACCATGCTTGAGAGTGAACAGGGTTTTATCAACAGATCCCATCAAATATCCCCGCTCAAGCAGAAAAGACTTAAGTCTATCATACCAAGCTCGAGGAGCCTGCTTGAGTCCATAAAGATCCTTATGAAGTTTAAGGACTTTTTGTGGGTATTTGGGGTTTTCAAAACCAGGGGTTGTTTTACATAAACATCTTCGTCTATGAAGCCATTAAGAAAAGCACTTTTGACATCCATTTGATAGAGTTTGAATCCCCGAGATGTCGCAAATGCAAGTAAAATCCTAATGGCCTCAAGACGAGCAACAGGTGCAAAAGTTTCAGTAAAATCAATCCCTTCTAATTGAGAATAACCCTGAGCTACAAGTCTAGCCTTGTTTCTAACTATTGTCCCATCCTCCCCTTGTTTGTTTTTGAAAATCCATTTTGTTCCAATGAAATGAACATTTGGTGGAGGATCAACTAAAGTCCAGACTTGGTTTCTCTCAAAATTTTCAAGTTCTCCATGCATGGCATTGATCCAACTAGAATCAGAAAGTGCATGACTAACATCTAAGGGCTCGAAAGAAGCAACAAAAGATGAATCAATGAAATGAGCATGAGAATGTGTTACCCTTTGATCAAGCTCACCAATGATCTGCTCTGGAGGATGCATCCTTTGAACATGGTGTGGAGCCTCGCGGTGAGATGCAATCTCCCCCTCAACTTGTGCGTTGGAGTGGTCCAAGATGACCGATGTCGTGGTAGTTGCTTCAAGACCTTGTGCCGAAGTGGTTGAAGCGGGGTCGACTTTGGGGGTTGATGTCAAGGGTAGTAGGGGTTCATCCTCGAACTCTCCGGGATCTTCTTCTTCGAAGATGGTCTGCTCCATGTCGTGTTCATTTGCCTGTTCAAAGGTAGAACTAACAGAGGGGGTTGATTCATCAAAAGTCACATCACATGACTCGATGACAGTGTTAGTTTCCAAATTATAAACACGATAAGAATGACCATGTGTAGTGTAACCCAAAAAGATCCCGTCAGAAGAGTGCGACTCAAATTTATCCAAATTTCCACGTTTTAGGATAAAGCAACGACAACCAAAGACTCGAAGATGAGTAACTTTGGGCTGTCTCCCAAAACGTAGCTCATAATATGTCAAGTTCAAAATTGAGCGCAAGAAGATTCGGTTTGAGATGTAACATGCAGTATTCATGGCCTCAGCCCAGAATTTTCTAGGAGTCCTGTGCTCATCGAGCATCGTCCTAGCCATCTCAACCAAAGTTCGGTTCTTCCTCTCAACAACACCGTTCTGTTGAGGAACCCGCGGAGCAGAGAATTGATGTTCTATGCCATGCTCCATGCAAAAGTCAACAAAGAGATTGTTCTTGAACTCAGTGCCATTATCACTTCGAATGAATTTTAATGCACCAGGGAGTTCAGTGAAAAGTCTCAAAGCCAAGCTCCGAAAGTGTGAAAACACTTCATCCTTGTTGGCAAGAAAGAAGACCCAAGAGTAGCGAGAGAAATCGTCGACAATGACTAACACATATCACTTGCCGCCTAAAGAACTAACTCGAGAAGGACCTACAGTGTCCATGTGGATAAGTTCTCCGGGTTGTTCAGTCATAACTGTGGTGACTAGCGAATGCGAAGCGGCAATAAATTTTCCATGTCGACATGGAGCGCAAACTAAATTCTTCTCAAACTTGAGCTTGGGCAATCCTCGGATCAGACCTAGGGCACTCAGACGAGCGAGCAACTCAAAGCTCATATGCCCTAGTCTCCTATGCCACTTCCAAAGCTTAGAGGTATAATGTGCAACATGACAATGAGAAGAACCAGATGACTCAGAAAAATCAGCTCTAAAAACTCTCTCAACTCTAAAGATTTTGCAGACAACAACGCCATCAGAATTGAGTACTTGCGAAGTATCGTGATGGAATCGCACTTCAAAGCCCTCATCAAGCAACTGAGATACAGAAAGAAAATTGTATCCCAAGTTCTCAACCAAAGCAACATCTTTGAGAGTGAAATTCGAGTTGATTCTTACCACACCTTTACCTTACAGTATACTCCTTCGATTGTTGCCGAAGGTGATATGTTCCCTTTGCTTGGTTGTGGTGAGGCTAGAGAACCATGCTGCATCTCTGGTCATGTGGTGTGAACAACCGGAGTCCATTATCCACGTGCCCTCCAAGCCTCGGTTCGGCGCCTACACTTGATAAGAAAATCTTGATCGCTCAGTGCTAGGGTGAGTGAATATATGATGAGGCGCCCAGCACTGAGTGATACGAGTAGTAGGCACAATAAAAGTAGACTGTCTACGCACAGGATAATCAGAATGATGCAAAGTGCGACGTCTACCTTCATGCTGTTATCTAAAAGCATGATGAGGTCTCCTACTCTGACGAGGTACAAAGCTACTCGCCCGGGGTCTACCACCATATGGAACATGGTGAACACCTCGAGGAGCAAAACCTCTCTGAGAAGTGCGAGGAGCCTCGAAAACAGGACGAGAGTAAAACTCAGACTCATGCATACCTAAAGATGGGTAGTGCATGTTCTGGAACCTCATCGCCTGAGAGCGTCACTCATCCTTGATGCGATGAAAACAGAACCCAACCAAATAACCCACCCACTGACAATAGGAACAATGAAACACTCTCCTAGGGGCACTCACATGGGTCATAGGAGCAATCCTCATAGACTCCTTGGGCTTTTGCTGAGTGGTTTTCTTGGGAGGAATTTTCTTTGTGGGAGGAGTGGTTTTCTTCAAAGTTCGGGTAGGCTTTTTGGCAGATGGAGTGTCTAACAGAGCTCTCTCTTTCTCTAAGGTAGTGGGTGAGGTAAAAACAGTTTTGTACTCACTGTTTGAAGAAATCCTCTCAAAACTCAATCCCAGAGCTAACCCTGCCCTGTCAGCACACATCTTGGTCTTGGCCAAGAGCAAATCCATCCTACCCTTTCCCTCAGTGCATTTGTTAATCACAGAAAGACGGTATTCATTTTCAGTCAATAGGTTCTCAGCTCGCTCTCTAACAGTGCCTAGCTGGTCCTTAAGGGTTATGCAAGTGTCACACACAGGTTGCACGTCCCTAGAACTACCGGCCCTCTCCAATCTAGACTCTAAATCCTGAAGATGCTTATCACGTAAATCAATGCTCTCACGTAATAAGGGGCAGATCATGCATTCAATTATATCATGAGGACTAGAATCCACCATCAAAAGCTGCTTCTGTGCAGTCTCAAGCTCATAAAGAGTTTGAGCATGCACAGAACGCAACTAAGCAATCTCTCCCATGACAACATTGCAAGATTCACATTCAGCATCATTAACTCTATACTTAAGCATGGCATAATCAGTAGAAACAGATTCTAGCCTAAGTCTAAGGTCTTTTCTATCTCTAACGGCTTGCACAAGTAATCTCTCCTGACCAAGAACTAATTCATTCAGTTCATTTAATTTAATTGAAAGCTGGTCATAGGATAGTGGTACCTCATATGAGTCAAGCTCATCGCCGCTGTGATCGCTGTCAGCCATGAAGCAATGGCCGGTGAAATCTTGTCCCTTCTTGTCCTTCTTCTCCTCCTTCCTTGGAGACTCCTCCTCAGAGCTCGACTCCTCAGTTGAGGAAGTGTCGATGTTGCTGAGAGCAGCAACAAATGCTCTGGAAGCGGCTTTGGATACCCTCTTAGCCACCTTGCCGCACTTGCCCTTCACAAAGGGTTTCCTCTCCTTCTTGTGGTATTTGGGGCGCTCACTCTCATCTCTCTTCTTGAGTTTAGGGCAATTGGCCTTGATGTGAGAAGTGTCGCCACACTCAAAACAACCACTAAAACCACTTCTCCTCTGATCCCGTCTCTCATGATGAAAACGGGTGAACCTTCTAGCAATGAAGCAAGCTCATCATCATCTAGAGTATCCACCTGCTCCTTAGTGATGGAGACCAGGGAGGACAAAGCAAAACCATCTGAAAAAACACAAGTGCCTGATGTGCTTGGTTCTGCAGTGGTGCCACGGCTAGTGCTAGAAACTAGTGCCAATGGTTGTGGCAAGGAGTTCCTATGCACTGCAAGAGATGTCTTGGTAATTTCTGTGGACTTCAGCTTGCTGAAGATCTCATCACATGTCAATGTGTCATAACCTGCGGACTCCTCAATGCTGGATATCTTCACTTCCCATATGCTACGGTCAAGAGCATAGAGAAGCTTGATAGCCCTGTCATAATCATTGTAAGCAAGCGTCCCGTTGGACCGCAAGTTACTCACTATCGCATCAAAGCGAGAAAACATGTCATCTATAGATTCACCAGGTGCCTACACAAACAGCCGATACTGTTGATTGTATGTGCTTTGGCACCTGGCCTTAATCTGTGTAGAGCCCTCATGAAAAATAGTGAGTGTAGTCCAAATCTCCCTAGCTGTCCTAAGGTGCTGCACCCTATCAAACTCACTCCGACTCAAACCAATGAACAGTATATTTCTTGCCTTGGAGTTGGCATTATACTGATCCTTCTCTGTTTGAGAGGTGCGAGTTTCAGGGATGGAGTATTGTGAGTCCACAATCTCCCAAATTGCATTTCCTTGGCTTAACAAGTAAGCCTCCATGCGCACCTTCCAGTATGCAAAATTTGTCCCATCGAACAGAAGTATTTTACTAACTCTGTGCATGTCGCCAACAGATCACAAAACTGGTTAAGGTTAACTGGTGATCTTAACCCGCTCTGATACCAATTGTTGGACCGGAAACGGCGACCACAGGGGGGTGAATGGGAGCTTTTAAAATTTCAGACTAAAAATAGCCTTCTGTTTTACTTCTGTCTTCTGCGGAACAGGCTTCGAACACAGCCTTCGAAGTTCTAGTTCGGAGGTATTTCACAGCTCCGAAATCAGGTTTCGCAAGGAGCAAAAGTTCAAAGCCAAGAAGACTTCGCTCTACCCACAACCCCGAAAACTCAGCTCTGCTAAGTCAGTGCAGGCTCCGCACACAGGGTGCCTTCGAGCAGGCTTCGCACTTCAACCTTCGCAAGAGCGGACTTCCCTCTGAGGACTTCGATCAGCTCTGCTAAGTAAGTGCAGGCTCAGCACACTGGGTACCTTCGAGCAGGCTTCGCACTTCACCCTTCGCAAGAGCAGACTTCCCTCTACGTACTTCGACCAAATACTCAGCGATAGCAACTGGCGCTGGGCTTCGTACTTCGAAGGTCTAAACGCACACTGAACACACTTCGCCGAGGACTTCGACAAGGGAAGAAAATGGGATTCGAACAGTGCTTCGCTAGTAATCAGAGAGGTCTAGCCTCCGGTTTACACAGAGTGAACAGACACTGAACAACACACTTCACCCAGACAGACTTCTCACACACCTCTCTAGAAAACTCACAAGAAGATGGTGCATAGAGAAATCAAAGCATGCAGAGAAGTACGCATACAAGTTCAAGCAATAAATGAAAACAGAATCAAAGCTTCATTCCTTGAACACGGAACACAAAATGAACTCACAGGATGAATACAGAGAGTGTGGCGGCTAGCACATGAGTTCTACAATGGCTGCTCAAAGTGTTGATGTGACCTAGCTAGCCTCCACTATTTATAGGCACTATTCAGCCCTGTTAATAGACTACTTACCCCTAGGGTTTACACCGGTTTTGTCTCATCAGAACAGGGCGGTACAATTGGTAGTCTACTTTATTTGGAGGCTTCTTTTGTCAGCTCCGCAGAGGGGACAGCACCAGCTTTTGCAGAGTAGACGCTGTCAGCCTTTGTAGTTTTGGACCCTTCTGAAGCCCCCCTTCACACGCGAGGGGTGCGGTAGCTTCGGTGAGAAGCCTTGAGCCTAACGACCTTCGCTTCACCGAAGTCATCCTTCGATAAAGTGACGGTTTTGAGCCGAAGCCATCAAAGCCCTTGGGCCTTCGCACCAACACCTTCGGAGTGGACCACCATGGCTTCGCAGCTTCTCCCAGCTCGAACTCCGTCAGTCCGTGTACCAAAGCCATGCATGGCCGAAGTACCTCAAGTCAGCCTCACTCCGGAGGCAGCCTCACTCTGGAGGCAGCCTCACTCCGGAGTCAGCTTCACTCCGGAGCCACCCTCACTCTGAAGCCAGCTTCACTCCGAAGCCAGCCTCACTCCGGAGCCCCACCTTCGGAGTACCACCCTTCGAAGTCCCTCCTTCGTCCAAGGCCTCCGCTTGAAGCATTCCATGAGCACTTCGTCGCAGTGTCTCTCCCCGAGCACACTCCTCGACGAACCTCACCCGGACCATGCCTTCGATGCACCTCGACTTCCGAGACCTTCGTCGGGTATACCTTCGAGTGCCTCCCTCAGGAGCACACTTCGAACTTGGTCCACCATACTCCGAAGTCACTCCATTCGGAGTACCCTTCAAAGTGCCTCGCCTCCGAGGACTTCGTCTCGGAGTAACTTCACCCGGAACCACACTCCGCACTTACTGCCTTCTCCTGGCGCACCTCGACCCCTTCACAACCTTCGTGACGGAGCTCCCTGCTCCCCTGGCATCAAGCCTCCCGCTTGACCCAAGTTCACCTACTACGAACCGTCCGTCGCCTCCGAAGTCACCTGCGCACCACAGACAGACAAGTGTATCCAGTACCCCGGAGACGTCTGCGGGTAAACAACCTTCAATGCACACTCCGGTGTACCGCCCAAAGTACCGAACCCTTCGGTACAACCCAGTCATCGTGTACTGTCGGACCCCTCCGACAGGCACACTCCACTGCAACAGCTGTAGCAGCCAGACCCACCGAACCCTTCGGTGAAACAACCTTCGAACCCCTTCGGAGGGACCCCTTCGAATCAGAGGATAAAATCTGTCAATCACTCATCACAGACTCCAAAACCAACCCTTGGTTTCTCAAGTGGCATATCAACTAGAACTGCCTTCATCCTTGGCAGGAGTCCATGATGTGTTCCATGTCTCAGAGCTGAAGAAGTGTCT
Source organism: Zizania palustris (assembly GCA_019279435.1). Lineage (NCBI taxonomy): Eukaryota > Viridiplantae > Streptophyta > Magnoliopsida > Poales > Poaceae > Zizania > Zizania palustris. Next base: position 40,036,689 of record JAAALK010000079.1, read on the forward strand.
CCGTGTTCCCGCCGAACAAGGCGACCTCCAACAACTCAACGTCCAAGAAGACTTGACCTACATCGAGAAACCCGTAAAAATCCTAGAGACTAAGGAGAGAGTAACCAGGAGCCGTGTGGTTCGCTTCTGCAAGGTTCAGTGGGACAACCACCCCGTTAAAGAAGCCACATGGGAAAAAGAAGATGAGTTGAAAGCCCAATATCCCGAGTTATTTGAGTAACGTTCCAATCTCGAGGACGAGATTCTTTGTAAGGGGGATGGGTTTGTAACACCCCAAATTTTCAGAGAAATAAAAATACCATTTATTATATTTTTCTAGAATTAATTAATTTGGAAATACTTTTAATGCCCTTCTTAGCTTATTTGAACTAGAACCTACGTGAAATGACCAAACCAGAGGCTAGAAAATTTTGTATATGATCCCTAGGCCAAGATATATTTTTGAGAATTTTTACAAATTTTATCACCCTTGGACGTAGCCCAAATATTTTAAACTAATTTCTGTAATTATTTTTATTCGGAAAAGGATTGAAACAGTAACGGGCCTCCCTCACTCAATCTCCACCAACCGGCCAGCCCAGCCCGCTCCCTTCCCGCACCTCGGACTGGCACCCAGGCCCCGCTTGTCAGCGAGCCCCCCTCTCTTCACGCGCGCACCCGATGCCTCGGCCCCACCTGTCGGCGCCACCCCCACTCTCAGCCGGACCCGACCCCACCCGTCAGCCCCGCCTGTTATCGCGCCCGCACCCACTGCCCGGTGACCCTATTTAAGCCCCCCCTGGTACCCTGCACCCACCCCTCGCTAGCAATTGCACCGGAACCAAACCGAACGCCTGTGACACTCACTTTAACGCCACTCCGCCGCCCTCACTCCAGCCGTCACTCGCCGTCACCGGAGCCCACCTTCCTCCTCGGCGACCACACCACCGTAACCGTCGTGACCTCCCTGACCTCGGCCACCACTTCGAAGTCGATGAACCCTGCCGGAGCACCATCACCGACGAGGACCAGAACTCCTTCTCCGCCCCCGCTCGTCGCCCCCGCTCATCGCCGGCCACGCTCCGATGACCTCACGCCTCGCCTAAGGTACCCTCATGATCCCCGTAGTCCCCTCCGTCCATTTTAGCCCTTAGATCCGGCCACCACCGCTCGTCGTGGCCCCTGGCCCGCTCACCGTCACCGGAGAAGACGACCGACGCAGGTAAAATACATGTGCCATGTCGGATTCATCCCCGACCGCGCGATCGTGATCCGACGGCCGATATTAAATCAATCCTTCAGTTTAATCCACGCCGTCAGATCTGAGCGAAGAGGTATGGTGCGATCTCATGCGTCCGTTAGTTTTTAAAACCCTCGATGAATCTGGGCCATCCATCGCGTACCAGTTCGACGTTTTAATCCTGGCCGTCTGCGATGACTTAGCGCCCCCGCCTCGCCCGTGGCCGCCCGATCGCAATCTAATGGTGGATCTGGATCCGGCGCACGCGCATAGTGCGCGGGTTCACGGTGAACCCAGTTCACCGTGGACTGACACCTGTATTTGGATTTAAATTAATTTCCAGAAATAGTTTTAAACTTATAAAATTCATATCTAGCGCATTTTAACTCCAAAAATTATCATTTCAATTCCAGAAAATTTATAATTTATTCTCTACATGTTAATGCAATAAAAATAGTAGGTTTATATTGAGTATTTCATTTTTGCTTAATAATATATTCAAATGCACTTTAGGGTAAATTACAAATTGATTCATTTCAATTTTAGAAAAATTTATCTGTTATCCTTTTCATGTTAATATAATAAAACCACTAGGTTTATTCTGAACCTTTTTATTTTAAATCAATTGGAAGTTTAAAATACATTAGTTAACATTTTTTTATTTTCTTTTTAGAAATCTGTAGCTCCATCAAAAGCCCATATTAAAAATTCATATAATGATTTCCAGAAACTTAATAACTTATTTTTCTTAATGTAAACCTAATCAAAACCCATATGCTTATTGTGTGATTTTGGAATGTTTATTGAATGTTATGTTTATTACTTTTGTCGAAAAGACTACGACGCCACCGAGGAGCCGGAATACTTTCTCGAAGTTCCTCCCTCTCCTTTCGCTGAACAAGGCAAGTCACCAAACCAATCTTTTGAGCATGTTGAACCCATGTTTTACTAAACTATCGCTAAAACACATAGGATATACATGCATCGGTCAAATGAAACCCTTACAATATATTTATTAGGATCCCCCGACCTTGATGTGCAACCCAAGCCATGGTATCTAGCCTAAACTCCTTGTCACCATATGATTAGTACTATTAGCTAGTGTCTAATGTATCGACACGATTGCTATAGGATTAAAAATGAATCATAGCAACTTGGTTCTACTATATGATCCCCGTTATCCTTATCTTTGCAATTCTATTGGTGATAGAGTTTTGGTTGTGAGTGTATGCATGGTGGGTTCCGGGTGCAAGCTAGGGCATTGGTCGGTAGCACCCGGGGCACTACAAAGACTGGTTTGCAGGATCCGTTGCAATACACTTCCGTACTAAACACAAGTCTAATGGGTAAGTCCTAACTAAGGTATGGACTGTTCCAAACCGAGGCCACCATTTGGAGATGGGTCAAGCTGCAGCTGCGGGTGGCTTGTACCGACGTGGCACAAAAGGTGGTGCGACGTTAGCCAGGATGCGGCCCGGCGTGCCGGCGAAACCTAGAGCGGGTGGTTATCGCTTGGATCATTTCATGCTGAGGTTTTGGCACGAGTTCCCATGGTATGGGTCATCTCGTTACACTCTAGTGTATGGGATGAGTGCGTGCCTTGTTGGTACAGTAGTACACCTCTGATCAGAGTCATAAATCTTTTCGAAAAGCCGAGCCCACGGTCAAGGGCGGGTTGCGTGACATCCCACAGTTAGTTTACTTTTAAATGAAGGTGCATAATGATTTGACATGTAAGGACTGCTGAGCGAGGGTGGGCTGACTGTACCCCTCGAGGTAGAAGATGATGTATTCACATGTTTACATTTCTGTATCAATAACTTGATCACATTTAACTGCTTTACAAATATGCTTTTCCGCAAAAATTAGTCATTATCCTTCCTTTGTTATTACCCTGCATTACCATTGCATTTGCGGTGGCTTGTTGAGTACTTTTTGTACTCATACCCGTTGGACACACAATTTAGAGGATGCCTACTACGAGGATGGTCTGGAGTAGCAACCTAGTCAAGAAGAAGATCTTGAAGAGGGCGTTCGTCATGATTTTATTTACTTATTTTAATTTTACTCTTTTGTAATAATGTGGTCAACGTACCACGGATGATTGCTCGTATGTACGTGTCGCATGATGAACCTCTTGTATTATTTTTTTCTTTGGAAATTCAATAATGTTCCGATTTCGGTAAATCGGGGCGTCACACACTGTTAGTGGGGCGCAGAGGTATGGGCGTGGCAACGGTCGGGGCTGACCGATGGGGTCTGGCTTGGCCGAGGGGGGGTTGGCGCCGATAGGTGGGACCAGGGCTTCGGGCGCCCGCGGAGAGTGGGGCGCTGACGAGAGGGGCCTGCTTGTCAGTGAGGGGCACGGGGTGGAGTGGGCTGGGCCGGCCTGTTGAGGAGGGAAAGGGGAAAGGGTTTCGTTACTGTTTAAATCTGTTTTCGAATAAAAAATAATTACTGAAATTGATTTAAAATATTTGGGTTGCTTCCAATGGTTATAAAAATTTGCAAAAATTCTCAAAATAGGTCTTGGCCTTGGGATCACATATAAATTTTCTCAGGCTCTGGTTTGGATATTTCCTCTAGGTTTTAGTTTATTTCGGTATTTATAGCCTTAAGGGAAATCCAAAAATAATCCTTTTCAGAAAAATATAAATAAATTGTATTTTTATTTCTATGGAAATTTGGGTTGTTACACGGAGTTACTCCCCCCTCTCGGCATTCATGGCACCCCGGCCCTCTCATTCATCGCCGGCGCCCTATAAAGACCACCCGCGGCACACCGCGTCCCGTCCACCCCGTAATTGTCAATTCCTCGCCAGAACGAAGTGCTAGCGAAGCTCTTTTGCGTCGCCCCTCTGTTCCGCATCTAGTTGCCACTCGTCGTCATTGAAGCCCATTTCCGTCACCGTCAATCGCCTCCCCATGACCTTCGTTGCCTCCCCGACCCTGGCCACCACTCTGCTCGAGCTCCTCGCCACCGGAACCCCATCGCCGACGAGGATCCAAAACTTCACCACCGCTACCACTCGTCTCCAGCCTCACATCATCGACCCCGAGTGCCAACTCTGGTATTTTTGTGATCCCCGTGCTATTCTCATTCCATTTCAGCGTTCGCCTGGTATCCTAGACCACCGCCGTCGCCGCTAGGCTCGCCGCAATTCACTGCCATCACCGGGGAAGACAGTCGGCGATGAGTTTTACTCGTGCCATGCCGGATCAGATCCTAGACATTGAATTCACTTCGAGTGGCCAGGATTAGATCCCGGAATGGAGCGTCCTGATGCGGTCAAACCCCGTTGACCGGTATCGGGCGATCCAGGCCATCCATTTTCACTTAAACACCCCACGCGCACTGCATCCGCTAGATCTTGATCCAACGACCCTAGTTCACTCGGTTCACAGCACAGTGCGCTAGTTCACTGTGAACTTGGTTCACCGTGGACCAAAGACTGATTTAAAATTTAAATAAATTCCATAAATTGCTTTAAATTTCAAAAATTCATATATCCTTCAAATTAACTCCAAATTTGACCATTCCAATTCTAGAAAATTTATCTTGTTATTCTATTCATGTTCATCCAATAAAATTCATATGTTTAGACTAAACTTTGATATGATTTTAATTGGAATTAAAGTAAAAATTCTAGAAATTATTTTAAACTTCAAAAATTCATTACTTCTTTGAATTATCTCTAAATTTAACCATTCAAATTTCAGAGAGTTTATCTTTTTATCCCCTACCTATTTAGCTAATAAAACTTATATGATTGTATTGTTTGTTTTATTGTTTTTAATTGTTTATTTCTTCTCATTTTGCGTGCCGAGAAGATTACAACGTCGTCGAGGAGTCAGAGTATTTTCCTGAAGTATCCCCTCAATCCTTTGCTGAACAAGGCAAGTCATCACCCCCATTTTTGAGCATATTGAACCCAGTTTTTAATTAAATATCATTAAAATCCATAGGTTATAATTGCATTAGTACAATCAAATGCCCTACAATATATTTATCAGATCCCCAACCTTGATGTGCAAACCCAAGTCATGCTATTGAGCTTGAATTCCTTGTCACCATGATACTTACTAATATTAGAAGTGTCCAATGTATCGACACAACTGCTATATGATTAAAAATGAGTCGTAGATACTTGGATTCTGATATATGATCCCTGTATTTCTCTCACCCCTGGTATTCTGTTGGTCTTGGAATTGGCTAAGTGTGTTAGCATGGTGGGTTCCGGGTTCAAGTGAGGGCATTGGTTAGTCGTACCTGGGGCACTATAAGGACTGGTCTGTGGGATCCATTGCAATACACTTCTGTACCAACCATAAGTCTAGTGGGTAAGTCTTAACTAGAGGTATTGGACATTCCAACCCGAGGCACTATGTGGAGAGGGGCAAGTAGCACCTAAGGGTGACTTGTACTATGTGGCACAAAAGGGGGCACGACGTTGGTCCAGTGCGCTGGCGCACTGGTGAAACCTATCGTGTGTATCATTAGGTTGGGCTCTTCATGCTAAAGGTTTCAGCATGAGTTCCTATGACTTGGGTCATCTGAACACACTGTGGTGTGCAAGAATAAGTGTCTTGTGGGTATAGTGGTACATCTATGATCAGAGTCTAAATCTTTTTGAAAAGCTGAGCCCATGGTCAAGGGCGGGTTGCGTGACATCACACAGTTAGTATATGTTTGTGAGGTGTTGCATGTTGATTGGTCATGTAAGGACCGTTGAGCGAGGAGGGTTGACTGTACTCCTCGAGTTAGAATATGTTGCATCATCCATGATTTAATTATTCTGTATGATTAAACCTGACTCACATTAAAGGCTGCAAAATTAAAATGTACTTTTCCACACTTTAAACCATTACCTCTCCTTGTTATTACCTTGCATTATTATTGCATTTCTTGGTGGCTTGTTGAGTACTTTTGTACTCATACCCGTTAGAAAACCAACTTCAAAGACGATGTACTATGATGAGGACGGTCTGGAGTAGCGATCTAGGACCCTGTAGAAGATGTTCATCTAGATGATTATTTTATTAGTTTCTTTTATATTAACACTTGTGTAATAATGTGGTCTGCGAACCACGAATGTTTGTCGTATGTGCGTTGTCGTGTGATGAACATCATGTGATTATTGATTTTCTTTGGAATTTCAATAAAGTCCGAAATTGTTAAATTCTAGGCACTACAATATCTCCTCACAGATCGACCCGTATATCTACGAGTGAACCGCAAAGTATTAGCATCGATGAGCGTCATTGAGGTCAAGGTTGATGGTGTCATTGATGAAGTCGAGAATACTATACTTGCCGATGAAGACGGTGAAGAGGGTACTCCACTAGGAATAGTTGGAGCCAGAGACATTGAGAGTGACGAGGACGTGAGTCTTGACCGATGCAACATTGATGATGGAGCTCATGGCATCAGAAACAACAGCCATCATGAGAGAGTTGCTTGGGGATGGAGTGTTATTGGTTGTTGGATCTAAATGGGCGCTCATGGTTGGAGGATCAACTAAACATGCTTTGATACCATGTGAAGAAATGGGAAGAATGAGAGAAAGATCCTAGAGAGAATGCACAACCCCTCATAGGTACTGAGCAATGGCAGATCCATGGAGTGCAAGGGGGGCGCACGCTCCCCAACCGCCCTGGATGCAATGCATTTCCTATATATATTGTGTTTTTATATATTTTCTATATTTTTTATAAATCCTTATATAATTTTAATTATTTTTATGATTATGATTTTATATTTAATATTTATTTAAAATAGTGAATAATTTATATACATTTATATGTACAGAATATTTATGGTTGCATGCCGTATAGTTAAATCAGCCCCCCTAAAAAATTTTCTAGATCCGCCACCGGTACCGAGTGTTTTTGCATCAAATATAGATTACATGCTTTACATGGTATGTATTAGGCAATACATGGTAGCTAAAGCTCTAGATGGTATGCATGTAGCTATAGAAGGCAGGTGTAATCACCTAGACTCCATGCATGGCAAGTAATATAATCAAGTGTGTAGACACCATGCATGACAAGGAGAATCCTTCCTTCCAACATGGTGTAGTATAGTAATCTCATAATATAGTAATCTAGTATCAAATTTGATATTTTATGGTATAACAAATCTAAACAATGCTATTGTTTCGATTCGTTATAATATCAAATTTGATCGTAGGTTGTTATATTATGGAATTGGGGAATACATAATAGTGCATGCACACTAATTAGATTACACATTTTTTCTCCCAACTCTAACACGTAAGGCTAGAGGTGGATAGGCATAATTATTTTGAGGGCAAACACTGAGAGATGAATTGCAATGACACGGAAGGTAAGTGAAAATGTGAAATCATTTAACATGGGATGCTGTAAATTATTGCAATTACATGATAACATATAGGTTCAATAAAAACTTATTCAGAAAGTAAATATATAAAAACTCCTTCTCCACTACTACAAAGCGACACTGTAGCGGCGGGCAAAAACGACCTATAGTGGCGGGCATCTAGTCCGCCACTGCTCTAACGCCACTGCTATCGCTGGTTAGCAGTGGCGGTCAGAGCGCCCGCCACCGCTGTGTCAACAGCAGTGGCAGGCACGCTGACCTCATCTGCCCGCCACTACTATTGATAACAGCAGTGGCGGGCAGATGAGGTCAGCTCGCCCGCCACCACTATGTCAACAGCAGTAACGGGTGCGCTGACCTCATCTGCCCACCACTACTGTTATCAATAGCAGTGGCGGGCAGATGATGTCAGCGCGCCCACCACCACTATGTCAATAGCAGTAACGGGCAAGCTACCTCATCTGCCCGCCACTGCTGTGTATAACCCATAACACAGAATGATGTGATCCCACAAACCAAAACACAGAAATTATATGCTTCAACAACCATCCACATACACAGCAGCAAAACATCCACATATCCACATACACATCCACAACAACAACACATCAACACAACAACCATCCATCTCATCAATTTTCAAAAATTTACAAAGTTTACATTATATGCTTCACACAGCCATCTACATACACAGCACAACAACAACACATCTCATCAATTTACAAATTTACATTTCATCACACATCAAGTCTAAAAAGTTTACATCTATCAAAATTTCAAAATTAACAATTGTTTCACAAATACATGCTCATGCGGTTTATGTTTTCTTGGAAGGCCAACTCATATCTTAATTGGTTCGCCTTTTCATTCTTCCGGCCCAATCATACAGAGTTGGATGCTTGGCCACTTCACTCTCAGGATCGAAAAATGCTTCAAGCTCATGAAGAATCTCATGCATCGTGAAGCGGCACATCCTTGATACGATTTCGTACATTTGTGATTCTGAGAGTTGGCTCTTCTGGGCAACGGTTGATGGACCTGACGCCTGCATACGTAAAATATAAGTACATACGCTGCAAGTTATATTAGATTAACACACAAGAAATCAACTTACTTCTTTAGTATCCTCAGATATTGTCCGCCCAAACTTTCCTAAGTTATTGCTCATGAAATCACAAGTATAATAGTCGCAATGCACGAAACCAAGAGATTGTTTGTGACACTTCAAAATAGACAAAGTTAGAACGATATATAGTTTGGCTTTATCAATTGAATTAACAAATTTAAAAATATAATATTACCGGATAGTTGGTTCTGATAAGCATATCATTCGGCCTCTGTGGGTCATGTGGGCCACCTAACTTTTCCACGTAGTATCTATATGCACTCTGAATAACATTTAATATATCTTGATATTCTTTTTTGGGTTTGTCGAGCGAGTCGAGCACATAAACCCTTGAGCTCTTTGGGTATATCAGAAGTGCAATCCAATGATCATGTAACACCCCAGAAATTAAAAAGGATTAAAATAAAGGAAAAATATTATTTAAATCATTTCTGGATTTATTTATTAAAGGAAAATCACAAAAGAACCGAAATAAAGCCAAACAGGGAGAAATACTCAAAATCTGGACTTGAAAATTTTATGAGATGAACTGGAAGCCAAGATATAATTTTAGGAATTTTTACAAATTTTTACCAACAGTGATTCAACCCTTAATCAAATAAATGAATTACTGGAATTATTTTAAATCAGAAATCAATTTTAATCCTTCATGGGCCTCAACCCCGAAACCTCCCTCAGCCCGGCCCAGCCCATCCATGAGCCACAGACGAGTGGGTCCCGCCTGTCGGCACCGCTCCCCTCTCTCCTCCCGCCCGCGCCCCGCCTGGCCCCATGTGTCAGCCTCCTCTCGCTCGCCCTCGCTCCCTGACACCCGTGGCCCGCCGGTCGGCGCCGTTGTCTTCACGCTCGGCCACTGACAGGTGGGGGCCACCTGTCAGGATCTTCTTCCCCGATGGAAAGGGATCCCCTCTCTCCCGCCGGCGACCCCCACTTTCCAAATCCGCCGCCCCGTATCCGTTTTCGCCAAGTTGACCGAGGGATCGCCTTCTCCAACCGCCGGGGATCTCATTCCATCGAGGGCCGACGCATTTTCACGCTTATGGAAAGCTTCCCGAAGCTTTTGGTAACCCTCACCGGAGATGGAAATAAACCTTCGGGTTTCCCCGGTTTAACCTTCCATCCTCGCCGCCGGTGACCCCTATTTAAGCCCCTCCCCTCACCGCACTCACCCCACACCAGCAAAGCCATTCTCGAGCGAAAGCAGAGCGCCGTCGCCCTTCTTTCGAGCTTTGGTTCGGTTTCAACTCCGGCCGCCGCTCGCCGTCGATCCCGGCCTCCTCCACCCTAGCCACCGCCCCCATCTGGTCCGCCGTCGTCCACCCGTCCTCGGCCACGCCTCCATCGGTCGTAAAGACCACCGGATCTACGTCGCCGACGACCACCCGAACGACCCTCGCCGTCTACCCTCGCCGCCGGCCACCTTCCTTCGACTACCCTCGCCGCCGCAGGTATGGTTGGAATCGCCGTAACCCCCTCATTCCATTTTTGCTGGTAGCTAGGACTTAGCCCCCTCACCGTCGCCGCCGTGGCCGCACCCGAGCCCGCCGTCGCCGGAGACGAAGGGGGTACGCGCCCCCTTACGGCGTGCCGTGCCGGATCGAGCCACGACCGTCCGATCGCGATCGGAGGGCTAGGATTAGATCCCTCCGGGATTTAATCTAGGCCCTCGGATCTGGTCAAAGCGGTATCGTGCGCTCTCGGCCATCGATCGCAACTTAAAGCGCTGGAGCGATCTGGTGCGTCCACGCGTACCCCTTCGCTACGATTTAATCTCAGCCGTCCATTTCCACTTAACTCATCCCGCCTCGCATCCGACCGCCAGATCCAGATCCGACGGCTCTGGATCGGCCGATCCACGCGCACAGTAGCGCGGTCCACCGTGGGCTTGGCTCACCGTGGACCAGAACCCATTTCTGGTTTTAAATAAAATTCAGAAAATAGTTTAGAATTTGAAAATTCATATCTTGCTCATTTTAACTCCAAATTTCACCATTCAAATTTTGTTAAATTCAGTAAATTATTCTCTACACATTAATGCCATAAAAACAGTATGTCACTGTTACCCAAAATATTTTAGCAAATAAAAGAATAGAAACCCCTTAGGATAAATTATTAATTCAGCAAAATAAATTAGGAAAAATCCTAAAAAGCTAAACTTTACTGTTTTATGCAAAAACTCAGAATATTAAAATATTACTTCACATAAAAACACCCACAACTATGTATGTTCTTTTATGTGGTGGATTTTATCTGTTTATTGAATGTATTATTTATTTTTCCGTATCGAGAAGACTACGAGTTCGTCGAGGAGCAGGAGTTCTACCCCGAGGTTCCTCCATCCCCATTTGCTGATCAAGGCAAGTCATCGACCATCTCTGTGGAAACAGTTGATCATAATTTAGCCCATGTTTTAATAACTTATCGCTATAACCCATAGGTTAATATTGCATTAGTCAAATACTCAAGCCTTACACTTATATTTATTAGATCCCCGTCCTTGTGTGCAAACCCAAGCCATGCTTATTGAGCCTTAACTCCTTGTCACTCTACTATAAAAATATTAGCTAGTGCCCAATGTACCGGCACAACTGCTATAGGTTAAAAAGAACGAGTCGTAGATAGCTGGATTCTGTATATGAATTTCCCTATTATTCTCGTCTCTGGACTCTGTTGGAGTTGGCTAGGTTATAAGTATGGTGGGTTCCGGGTGCAAGCTCGGGCACTGGTTTGTCGCACCCGGGGCACTATAAGGACCGGTCTGCGGGATCTGTTGCAAAGCACTTCCGTACCAACCACAAGTCTAATGGGTAAGTCCTAACTGGAAGTATGGAATACTCCGGCTTGATGCACCATAGAGGAGGGGGCAAGGGGCTAGCCTGCAGGCGACTTGTACCGACGAGGCTCAAGGAGGGGTATGGTGGGGCTCCGATGCGTCGGGACACCATATGAAACCCATAAGAGGGTGCCATTGAGTCGGTGAGGACTATATGGAAGGTTTTTGCACGAGTTCCCGTGTGATGGGTCATCTCGTTACACTTCGGTGTAGGTGATGAGTGCGTGCCTTGTGGTTACAGTGGTACATCTCTGATCAGAGTAATTTAATCTTTTCGAAAAGCCGAGCCCACGGTCAAGGGCGGGTTATGTGACTACTCGCAGTTAGTTTACAATTGTTTGATGGTTCAAGTTATTCATGGCACGTAAGGACTGTTGAGCGAGGTGGGGCTGACTGTACCCCTCGAGTTAGAAGATGATGATGCACACACACATGTTTACTTTTCCGTACTAATTAATTTGCCCACATTTAAAGCTTTACAATTATGCTGCTTCCGCTAAATTAGCCACTATCTCCCTTGTTATTACCTTGCATTATATTTGCATTCGGTGGCTTGCTGAGTACATCTGTACTCACCCCGTTGACTTACAACATCAGAGCCCGTCTACTACGAGGAGGATGAAGGTCTGGAGTAGCGACCCAGTCAAGGCGAGACTGGAAGGAGGCGTTCATCTAGGACCCTTGTTTTATTAGTTTCTTTTCATCTTTATTCACTTTTGTATTAATGCGGTCTACGAACCGTGAATGATTGCCCGTATTGTACGTGGTCGCATGATGAATGTCTTGTTTTATTGATTTTCTATGGAATTTCAATAAAGTCCTGATTTATTAAATCGGGGCGCGACAAGATGGTATCAGAGCCGACTTGACTGTAGGAAGCCAAACAGACCTAACCTTAGGATTTAAACTTACTATATTTTCTTACAAACACAACTTATCCTCTCATCTTCCGAGATTTTTACAAAATTTTCTCTCTTTTGTAGATGCCAGTCCGTACCATGAATGGGAACCTTCGTGACGAGGCCGGATTCATTCGCGAGCTACGCATGCTCGTCAGCTTCCTTGGGTTTGAGCATGAGCCGATGTACCATGGAGTCTTCCCCGATGAGGAAGAAAGCTTTTGCGAGGTCACCGTCGTCGTTCAGCCCTCCCCTCAGACCGCTCACACCTACCGCGGAGGAGGACCTACCTTCCTGGTTGCCAGCCAGCGCACCGCTCTCCAGGCACTCACGGAGGTCCGGATGATCTACGACAGCGAGCTCTACGACACGGACTTTCGCTTCGTGCCTCTTCGCACCCCAGGGAGTCCACATAGTGTCTTCGTCAGCACACTCTCCCAGCGCCATTCTGCGATTGGTCATACCATGCGCTTGTTGGAGGCCATGGATGATCTCCATTACAAGGCACTGCAGGACGCCAATGGACAACGCGACACCATCAGCTTCTACCGACACTCTTCCGAGGATCTGAACCGCGAGAACGGAGAGCTTCGTCGCCACATCCAGCAGGGACACCGCTTGGCTGCCGAGGCAGAGGAGTTGCGGCGTCAAAATGAGCTCCTTCGACAGCGTGTCGCCACCAACCCACATCTCCGCTACCAGATCGAGGAATTGAAGAAGGACATAGAGGAGATCGCACCTCTTCCGCCTCGCAGGAAGAAACCCCTTCGGATCCCCACTGTGAGGCCCAAGAGGATCTCCCGCAGCGCACCACCCGCCGGACTGTCCAGTTCCTTGACCCCGACCGTCTCCCACGAGCCCGAGATCGAGCCGTCCCCCGAGCTGCCATAGACGTAGTTTTACGATTGATTGTTATTTTTATTATTACTTGCTTGTATTAGCATTCATGTCAAAACATAAGGCATGAATGAAGAAATAAATAAATGTAACCGCGAGAATGGTACCCTTTTGAAATAAAATATAAAGAAGTTCACTAAAATAAATGTGTATACTCTGGAAACTCCAGGATGACCAACACTCAGGGTTCAGACGCTCCTCAGAACGGAGGAGATAGTGGCAACCTGCCACAATGGGGAGCCACCGGGCAAAGGCAAGCCTCGGTCGCCAATCACCCCACTTTGGCTGAGATGATGGCCACCCAGAACCAGCTGGTCTCAGCCCTTTTGCACCAGATGCAGCAGCAGCAGCAGATGCAAGAGCAGCAGGCGCATCTTTTCCGCCTCCACCAACAGCCCGAGCTGCCCCGACCTGCCACACCAGCTCCCGCTCCCGCGTCGCAGCTCTCGGAGTTCCTCCGAGTCCGCCCACCGACCTTCTCGAGCACCACCAACCCCATGGAGGCTGGGGATTGGTTGCGAGCTATCGAGAAGAAGCTCGACCTCCTTACCTGCACCGAGCAGGAGAGGGTGGCCTTCGCCACCCACCAGCTTCATGGTCCCGCCGCAGAATGGTGGGACAATCACCGCGAGACTCTGCCCGAGGGCCACGCCCATACTTGGGCAGAGTTCTCAGCTGCTTTCCGTGCCGCTCACATCCCCGACGGCATTATAGCTCAGAAGCAACAAGAGTTTAGGGACCTGCAGTAGGGGAGCAGGTCCGTAACAGAATATCTGCATGAGTTCAACAGGTTGGCCAGGTACGCACCTGAAGAGGTTCGTACAGATGCGGCCAGACAGGCTAAGTTCCTCCGGGGACTGAAGGACGAGTTGTCCCTACAACTCATCTCTGGAGATTTCACCAACTTCCAGAAGTTGGTGAACAAGGCTATCATGCAGGAGACCCAGCAGAACAAGGTCGACCTGAAGAAAAAGCGAATGATTGCCTTCAGGCAAAACCAGGGCATGGCCCAGAGGCCCTGTTTTGTTCCACCTCCACCAGCACAGCAGTACCACCCCCGCCCTGTGTATCGTCCGGCGCCACCAGCCGCCAATGCCGGAGCCAGCCAACCTCGTCCCGCTCCCGCCGCACCAATCGTCCCAACTGCCCCGGCCAAGAAGCCAGAGGTTTTGAGAGACAGGCATGGAAAGCCTGTGGTATGCTTCAACTGCCGCCAGGAGGGACACTACTCCCATCAGTGCCCTCATCCCAAGCGTGCTCAAGGCGTCGCCTCCAACCCCACCGTCCGCGCCAAGGTGAACCACGTCCCCGCCGAGGAAGCTCAGGCCGCACTAGAGATTGTCATGGGTAAGTTTATGGTTCATTCATCGCTTGCAGTGGTATTATTTAACACCGGAGCTACCCACTCCTTTATATCAACTGCTTTTGTGGAAAATAATGCCTTGGACATAAGTGAACTACCCAGGCCAGTATTAATAGCTACCCCGGGCAAGCAAACCCTTGCCTGTTCCTTTAGTCCAAGGGTATGGGTAGAAATCCAAGGCACGATATTTTGGGCCGACCCCATTCTAATAGAATGCCAAGGTTTGGATCTCATCCTAGGGATGGATTGGCTAAACAAACACCAAGGTGTGATAGAATGTGCCCAGAGAAAAGTGACTGTGACTGATGAAGAAGGGACTATGGTCACATTCCAGATGCCCAGCATGAAGGCCGGAAGGACAAGACTACATCAGATTATCTTGGAGGAGATACCAGTAGTCAGTGAGTACCCGGACGTATTCCCAGAGGATCTACCAGGGATGCCACCCAAGAGGGACATCGAGTTCAGGATTGACTTGGTACCCGGAACCACCCCTATTTATAAGCGACCATACCGGATGGCCGCCAATGAGTTAGCTGAGATGAAACAGCAGTTGGAGGATCTCGAGAAGAAAGGCTACATCAGGCCTAGCACATCGCCATGGGGTGCTCCCGTCATCTTCGTCGAGAAGAAAGAAGACAAGGCAAAGCGTATGTGTGTGGATTATCGCGCCTTGAATGAGGTAACCATCAAGAATAAGTACCCGTTACCTCGGATCGATGATCTCTTTGACCAGCTAAAAGGAGCTACAGTATTCTCGAAGATCGACTTGCGTTCTGGTTATCATCAGTTAAGGATCTGAGAGGAGGACATACCCAAGACTGCTTTCACTACCCGTTATGGATTATATGAGTGTACGGTTATGTCCTTTGGATTGACCAACGCCCCCGCATTCTTCATGAATATGATGAATAAAGTGTTCATGGAGTATTTGGACAAGTTCATCGTGGTCTTCATAGATGACATCCTCATTTATTCCAAGGACCAGAAAGAGCACGAGACTCACCTCCGGTTAACCCTAGGAAAATTAAGGGAACACCAATTGTATGCCAAGTACAGCAAATGCAAGTTTTGGACGGCAGAAGTAAAGTTCCTTGGACACATCATCTCTGCGCAAGGAATCGCAGTAGACCCTGCCACCGTAGAAGCAGTTACGGATTGGTTGCCACCCACGAACGTATCTGAGATACGAAGTTTTCTGGGTTTGGCCGAATATTATCAAAGATTCATCGAGAATTTTTCTAAGATAGCCAAGCCAATGACCAAGTTGTTGCAGAAAGGAGAGAAGTTTGAATGGACTCCTGAATGCGAGGAAAGTTTCCGCACTCTCAAGACCCGTTTGGTGTCTGCACCTATACTGACCCTACCGGATATCCGCAAAGACTTCTATGTCTATTGCGACGCATCTCGCCAAGGATTGGGATGTGTTCTTATTCAAGATGGGAAGGTTATCTCTTATGCCTCCCGGCAGTTGAGACCTCATGAGTTGAATTATCCGACCCATGATTTGGAATTAGCCGCCGTAGTACACGCCCTTAAGATTTGGAGGCACTATTTGGTTGGAAATCGATGTGAGATCTTTACGGATCACAAGAGCTTGAAGTATATCTTCACACAGCCAGACCTGAACTTGAGGCAAAGACGATGGTTGGAACTAATCAAGGACTATGACTTAGGTATTCACTACCACCCCGGAAAAGCAAATGTGGTAGCTGATGCCTTAAGTCGCAAGGGATATTGCACAGCCATGATGATTCAAGAACACGCACCCTTGTTATGTAGGGAGATGGAAAAGTTGAATCTTGGATTGACCACCGGAGCATATCTAGCCACCTTGGAAACCCAGCCTATTCTATTTGAGCAAATCCGTGAAGCTCAGTTGGAGGATCTGGATATAGCTTCCATTAGGAAGAACATGAGACAAGGGAAAGCCCCCGGATTTTCAGAGGACGAGAATGGCACCATCTGGTTTGGACCCCGGATATGTGTGCCGGATAAACCTGAGATAAAGACCCTTATCCTAAGAGAAGCCCATGAGACGTTGTACTCCATTCATCCCGGCAGTACCAAGATGTACCAAGATCTGAAGGAACGTTATTGGTGGGTTAGCATGAAAAGAGAGATAGCCCAGTTTGTCGCCGAATGTGACACCTGCAGAAGAGTAAAAGCTGAACATCAGAGGCCTGCAGGATTGTTACAGCCACTTAAAGTGCCGGAATGGAAGTGGGAAGAGATCGGTATGGATTTCATCACCGGATTACCAAAGACCCAACTTGGGTATGATTCTATTTGGGTGATCATCGATCGGCTTACGAAAGTAGCTCATTTCATAGCCGTCAAGACGACCTTTAGTGGCCCCAAGCTTGCAGAGCTATATATGGCCCGGATCGTATGTCTTCATGGAGTGCCTAAGAAGATAGTGTCTGACCGAGGAAGTCAGTTTACCTCTCGTTTCTAGAAGAACCTTCAAGAGGAGATGGGCACGAGATTGAATTTCAGTACCGCCTACCACCCTCAGACAGATGGACAAACAGAAAGGGTAAACCAAATATTAGAGGATATGCTTCGAGCATGTGTTTTGGATTTTGGAGCCACTTGGGATAAGAGCTTGCCGTACGCTGAATTTTCATACAACAACAGCTATCAAGCCAGCCTTCAGATGTCTCCTTTTGAAGCCCTATATGGACGTAAGTGCAGAACGCCACTACTTTGGGACCAAACCGGTGAATCCCAAGTATTCGGAACAGACATTCTTCGTGAAGCTGAAGAAAAAGTACGGATCATCAGAGATCGACTCAAGACAGCCCAATCACGACAGAAGAGCTACGCAGACAATCGTCGCCGAGACCTAGCCTTTGAAGAAGGAGATCATGTCTACCTACGAGTTACGCCTCTCCGTGGTACTCAATGGTTTAACATGAGAGGAAAGTTGGCCCCTCGATATATTGGACCATTCCCCATTATCCGACGCCAAGGCGAAGTAGCTTATCAGTTGGAATTACCGCCCTCATTGGCTGGAGTGCATGACGTGTTTCACGTTTCCCAACTCAAGAAGTGTCTTCGCGTCCCCACAGAGCAAGTGGACCTTCAGCAGTTGGATGTCCAAGAAGATCTGACCTACGTGGAAAAGCCGGTCAAGATATTGGAAGTCAAAGAAAGAACCACCAGGAGTCGAGTAATCCGCTTCTGCAAGGTGCAGTGGAGCAATCATCCGGTAGAAGAAGCTACATGGGAAAAGGAAGATGAACTCAAGGCACAGCATCCTGAGCTATTCGAGGATTGATCCGAATCTCGAGGATGAGATTCTCTGTAAGGGGGATAGGATTGTAACACCCCAGAAATTAAAAAGGATTAAAATAAAGGAAAAATATTATTTAAATCATTTCTGGATTTATTTATTAAAGGAAAATCACAAAAGAACCGAAATAAAGCCAAACAGGGAGAAATACTCAAAATCTGGACTTGAAAATTTTATGAGATGAACTGGAAGCCAAGATATAATTTTAGGAATTTTTACAAATTTTTACCAACAGTGATTCAACCCTTAATCAAATAAATGAATTACTGGAATTATTTTAAATCAGAAATCAATTTTAATCCTTCATGGGCCTCAACCCCGAAACCTCCCTCAGCTTGGCCCAGCCCATCCATGAGCCACTGACGAGTGGGTCCCACCTGTCGGCGCCGCTCCCCTCTCTCCTCCCGCCCGCGCCCCGCCTGGCCCCATGTGTCAGCCTCCTCTCGCTCGCCCTCGCTCCCTGACACCCGTGGCCCGCCGGTCGGCGCCGTTGTCTTCACGCTCGGCCACTGACAGGTGGGGGCCACCTGTCAGGATCTTCTTCCCCGATGGAAAGGGATCCCCTCTCTCCCGCCGGCGACCCCCACCTTCCAAATCCGCCGCCCCGTATCCGTTTTCGCCAAGTTGACCGAGGGATCGCCTTCTCCGACCGCCGGGGATCTCATTCCATCGAGGGCCGACGCGTTTTCACGCTTATGGAAAGCTTCCCGAAGCTTTTGGTAACCCTCGCCGGAGATGGAAATAAACCTTCGGGTTTCCCCGGTTTAACCTTCCATCCTCGCCGTCGGTGACCCCTATTTAAGCCCCTCCCCTCACCGCACTCACCCCACACCAGCAAAGCCATTCTCGAGCGAAAGCAAAGCGTCGTCGCCCTTCTTTCGAGCTTTGGTTCGGTTTCAACTCCGGCCGCCGCTCGCCGTCGATCCCGGCCTCCTCCACCCTAGCCACCGCCCCTATCTGGTCCGCCGTCGTCCACCCGTCCTCGGCCACGCCTCCATCGGTCGTAAAGACCACCGGATCTACGTCGCCGACGACCACCCGAACGACCCTCGCCGTCTACCCTCGCCGCCGGCCACCATCCTTCGACTACCCTCGCCGCCGCAGGTATGGTTGGAATCGCCGTAACCCCCTCATTCCATTTTTGCTGGTAGCTAGGACTTAGCCCCCTCACCGTCGCCGCCGTGGCCGCACCCGAGCCCGCTGTCGCCGGAGACGAAGGGGGTACGCGCCCCCTTACGGCGTGCCGTGCCGGATCGAGCCACGACCGTCCGATCGCGATCGGAGGGCTAGGATTAGATCCCTCCGGGATTTAATCTAGGCCCTCGGATCTGGTCAAAGCGGTATCATGCGCTCTCGGCCGTCGATCGCAACTTAAAGCGCTGGAGCGATCTGGTGCGTCCACGCGTACCCCTTCGCTACGATTTAATCTCAGCCGTCCATTTCCACTTAACTCATCCCGCCTCGCATCCGACCGCCAGATCCAGATCCGACGGCTCTGGATCGGCCGGTCCACGCGCACAGTAGCGCGGTCCACCGTGGGCTTGGCTCACCGTGGACCAGAACCCATTTCTGGTTTTAAATAAAATTCAGAAAATAGTTTAGACTTTGAAAATTCATATCTTGCTCATTTTAACTCCAAATTTCACCATTCAAATTTTGTTAAATTCAGTAAATTATTCTCTACACATTAATGCCATAAAAACAGTATGTCACTGTTACCCAAAATATTTTAGCAAATAAAAGAATAAAAACCCCTTAGGATAAATTATTAATTCAGCAAAATAAATTAGGAAAAATCCTAAAAAGCTAAACTTTACTGTTTTATGCAAAAACTCAGAATATTAAAATATTACTTCACATAAAAACACCCACAACTATGTATGTTCTTTTATGTGGTGGATTTTATCTATTTATTGAATGTATTATTTATTTTTCCGTATCGAGAAGACTACGAGTTCGTCGAGGAGCAGGAGTTCTACCCCGAGGTTCCTCCATCCCCATTTGCTGATCAAGGCAAGTCATCGACCATCTCTGTGGAAACAGTTGATCATAATTGAGCCCATGTTTTAATAACTTATCGCTATAACCCATAGGTTAATATTGCATTAGTCAAATACTCAAGCCTTACACTTATATTTATTAGATCCCCGTCCTTGTGTGCAAACCCAAGCCATGCTTATTGAGCCTTAACTCCTTGTCACTCTACTATAAAAATATTAGCTAGTGCCCAATGTACCGGCACAACTGCTATAGGTTAAAAAGAACGAGTCGTAGATAGCTGGATTCTGTATATGAATTTCCCTGTTATTCTCGTCTCTGGACTCTGTTGGAGTTGGCTAGGTTATAAGTATGGTGGGTTCCGGGTGCAAGCTCGGGCACTGGTTTGTCGCACCCGGGGCACTATAAGGACCGGTCTACGGGATCTGTTGCAAAGCACTTCCGTACCAACCACAAGTCTAATGGGTAAGTCCTAACTGGAAGTATGGAATACTCCGGCTTGATGCACCATAGAGGAGGGGGCAAGGGGCTAGCCTGCGGGCGACTTGTACCGACGAGGCTCAAGGGGGGGTATGGTGGGGCTCCGATGCGTCGGGACACCATATGAAACCCATAAGAGGGTGCCATTGAGTCGGGGAGGACTATATGGAAGGTTTTGGCACGAGTTCCCGTGTGATGGGTCATCTCGTTACACTTCGGTGTAGGTGATGAGTGCGTGCCTTGTGGGTACAGTGGTACATCTCTGATCAGAGTAATTTAATCTTTTCGAAAAGCCGAGCCCACGGTCAAGGGCGGGTTATGTGACTACTCGCAGTTAGTTTACAATTGTTTGATGGTTCAAGTTATTCATGGCACGTAAGGACTGTTGAGCGAGGTGGGGCTGACTGTACCCCTCGAGTTAGAAGATGATGATGCACACACACATGTTTACTTTTCCGTACTAATTAATTTGCCCACATTTAAAGCTTTACAATTATGCTGCTTCCGCTAAATTAGCCACTATCTCCCTTGTTATTACCTTGCATTATATTTGCATTCGGTGGCTTGCTGAGTACATCTGTACTCACCCCGTTGACTTACAACATCAGAGCCCGTCTACTACGAGGAGGATGAAGGTCTGGAGTAGCGACCCAGTCAAGGCGAGACTGGAAGGAGGCGTTCATCTAGGACCCTTGTTTTATTAGTTTCTTTTCATCTTTATTCACTTTTGTATTAATGCGGTCTACGAACCGTGAATGATTGCCCGTATTGTACGTGGTCGCATGATGAACGTCTTGTTTTATTGATTTTCTATGGAATTTCAATAAAGTCCTGATTTATTAAATCGGGGCGCGATAGATCACTATCGAAAGAAGTAATATATGATTATGTTAGTTTCATAATCGATAAAACGTGATTAAGTGGATATAGTGGGTATACTTACTTAAAGTTATATGCCCCACTTATCATTTCTCTGTCCTTCCATTGATCCATGCACCGCGCAATATACAACGCAGCACAACTCCTTTTGTTCTTCTTAAGTGTGTCTTCGTCTTTATTGAACATCTTTCTTTGAAATTTTTTCTTACCCGCAGTCCAGTACTTGCTATCGTTCTGGTTTAGTGTCGGGTTCAGCGCACTTTGGCTTATTAATGATGAGTTCAAGTACCCATACATATTAGACTCGTCACAGCATGAATTACAACTGCATATATTATGAAACAATAGTCAATATAAGACATTATTTATTTTTGCTTTGTATTGATAAAGTATAAAGTACTTACATGCACCAGAGCATCATGCTTGTGATGTCGGTTCGCTTCAGATGAAACATCCGATGGAAGTCGTCGAAAAATAGTGCAAGCTTAAACTCTTGGCAGTTGAATATTTCTTGTGGAACCTTCAGTTCTATTTGCGTTACTCCTAACGAAGACGCTTCGAGGTACCAGTCATGAAATGTTTTCATCATCCAAGGCATACTCTTAAGTACTCCTTAGGGTAATAATGGTTTGCCTGGTTCGTATTCGATATAATCATCATCTCCGTAGGTCCACTTATCAACAGAAAGTGAGCCCGCATGCTTTTGTACTAGAGCCTTTATGGGAGCCGCTTCGGGCATAGAACGTGTTTGCCCCATAGTAGTAAAAAATTTATGCATCTCAGATTTTAGCGCAGAACACTGCCCAGCTTGAACAGTTATCTTGTGGATTGCTGGCTTTGGGCATGCATCTTGTTTTTCAGGCTCGGCAACTAGCACTGGCACTTTTGTTATGGGCTTGGCCACCGGCACTTGAGGATCAGCCAGAACTGGCACTTGAGGCTCAGCCGGAACTGGCACTGGCATTTGATCTGGCTCTGGCACATTTGTGTTGGGCTCATCAGTGGGCTCAAGCACTGGCACTGGCTTTGTCACTTGAGGATCAAAAGTCACTTTCGATTCTATCACTTCTGCCACTTTATCGGGCACTGGCTCTTCCTCTGCCTTTTCCTCTATCTCACGCTCATCAACAGGTGATAAAGATCCTATATTTTGCACATCCTGAGATGAAATATATGTGGGGGATTGTGATTAGACAATAGGTGATTTACTCTGAGAACTTGTCTGCAGTAATTTGATATCTCAGCTCGCCCATAGGACAAAGTTATTTAGATCATCTCCGATTGTCTCAATCCCCTCATCAGGCATTGGAAGATCCAAGGGGTCATTAATAAATCTGTCGTTGGTGATCTCATTGACCTGAACCTTGATATAGTCAGCAGGAATAGGCCGATTGTGAAATAAATCCCCAAGCATAGCAATGCCTCGTGCGGCCTCTTGGGAATGCCCTTTGCGCCCTATCGGTACATGCAGGCTGCATGGTGTGTCCTATTTAATATAATTTACAGGAAATTTGTCTTGTACTGAGCCAACACTGCTTGGTATGTCGAGTCGTACCTCTGGCACAATTATTTGTCCCGTTGCAGCCTGCGTTATGTTTGGATTCTCGTTAATAAATTCAAAAAAGTGTCGCTCCCACTCTGCACGGCGCTCTGTGGCGTCGTCTGTGCGTGCTTGACGCTTCTTGTATGTGGCACCCTCCTGTTTCTTGAAAGTATTTTTCCAGGGTGCTATAGAAGAGACACCTCGGGTGTGCCCTCGATGTTCCTCGTTTCCGAGAGCAGATGTAAGCTGGTCATTACATCCCTCGGGCTTGAACTTTCTAGTCTTCTCCAACTCAGCGATTTCCTATGCTTTCTGGAATACTTCACTAGTCCGTGAGTCGGAGAGCATATATTGGCCCTCGGGTGTTTTTTTAGCTCGACCTAGGAGCCATCTCTTAGTGCGCTGATCAGCACCTGAAAACTGTTCAGGTAACCCAGCCGCACGGTCCTCCACCTCCTTTCTACTCCACTCATCCTCCTTGGCCTTATATCCACCTGGCCCAAGTTTATGTGGGAACTTATTCTTCTTATTAAGTTCTTTGAACATGATGCTCTCTTGCTTGGCTTCTTCCGAGCAATGATGCATTTTGAATTCGTTCCATTCATTTGGCGTTATAAAGCCGTAGTCATTGAGTGGCGACTCATCTTTCTGAAGGTATTGTGTGTTCAGTTTAGTCCTAAATGTACGGAGAGCCTTCCCGATAGTCTTCAATGTGGCAGCTTTAGCGTCTTCTAAGCGGTCTTCCGGGAATTTATAATGCGCTTTTATATGCTGCCACAATTCGTTCTTTGTAGCTTCAGGGACAGTCTTCCAATTTTTCCAAACTATCTTACATCGCTCCCTGGCGAGACATCCACAGTCGTTACGCCACTTCGCTGTGATTTCTTTTGGCTTCTTTGGAGCCCCATCAACATGCACTTCTTCAACCTCATAGATAGTTGTATGCAACTTGTTCTTCTCCCATTTCCCTCTCCTCTTCGCATTTGCAGACGATGTTGTGGCAGCGGGCTCAACATCTGTTCGCTCAGCTGACTCAATAGCTGGGACAATAGTTGTTCTTTTCTCGACTTGGAATAATCGACGCTTGCTCCCTCGCTTTGGACGATCCTACGATGATAGACAATGTGAGCTTCAGGAATGTAATCCTCGGTTAGAAGCTGCTCTGACTTGTTACTAACGTAATAATTACCTCCGCTTGAGCTTCAGGAATGTAATCCTCATCGGCGTCTTCTCTCGTTCTCTTCTTCCTAGGCTCCATTGGATGTTCATTCTCCGGAGAGTGGTACGAAGATTCACTATCGGAGGATCCTTCAGATGAACCCTCTTTATTTGTTTTTGCGGGAGACTCGTAGATGAGCTCCTCGATGGAACGTCCTTCTTCCGCCATAGATAAACTATTCATAGTTAAGAGGCTAATGTATCAGAATTTTGGTTATGCAAAAAAGGTCTGATGTCATATTAATCCTAAAGTTAGGATATTGTGTTGTTCTCTCTCTCTAGTGTTGTTGAGGCCTCAGCATATTTTGTGTTGTTTTTCAAAATGTTCATGGCTGCCATAGAACCATGTGCACATCCATTCCCTGTCAGCAACACGAGAAAGAAGAAGCTGTTGACAAGAATGGATGTGTCACACGGCTTGATGACATACATGAGATAACTCAATAACAATTTGCATCATAGGCCTCTAAAAGGAATTGCAGAATCTAATGTTGGCCTTCAGCCGGATGCATGAACTTGAGGATTAGTATATAGTAGCCTTAGAAATAATAGCAGTAGTAAACTGATCACAGTGTTGTTTAGGCCTCAGCATATTTTGTGTTGCTTTTCAAAATGTTCATGGCTGCCATGGAACCGTGAGCACATCCATTCCCTGTCAGCAACACGAGAAAGAAGAAGCTGTTGACAGGAATGGATGTGTCACACGGCTTGATGACATACATGAGATAACTCAATAACAATTTGCATCATAGGCCTCTAAAAGGAATTGCAGAATCTAATGTTGGCCTTCAGCCGGATGAACTTGAGGATTAGTATATAGTAGCCTTAGAAATAATAGCAGTAGTAAACTGATCACAGTGTTGTTTAGGCCTCAGCATATTTTGTGTAGCTTTTAAAAATGTTCATGGCTGCCATGGAACCATGTGCACATCCATTCCCTGTCAGCAACACGAGAAAGAAGAAGCTGTTGACAGGAATGGACGTGTCACACGGCTTGATGACATACATGAGATAACTCAATAACAATTTGCATCATAGGCCTCTAAAAGTAATTGTAGAATCTAATGTTGGTCTTCAACCGGATGCATGAACTTGAGGATTAGTATATAGTAGCCTTAGAAATAATAGCAGTAGTAAACTGATCACAATGTTGTTGAGGCCTCAGCATATTTTGTTGCCATGGAACATTAGAGGGTAAAACAACACAAAATATGTTGAGGTCTCAACAAAACTAGAGAGAGAACAACACAATCTCCTAACTTGAGAATTAATATAGTGGCTTCAGAAGTAATAGCTGACTACTGTAGCCAAGAAGAGTTTTCATACATTTCCCACCTTTGACACTGTGATCAGTTTACTATTGTAGCCTCAGAAGTAATAGCAGTAGTAAACTGATCACAGTGTCAAAGGTGGGAAATGTATGAAAACTCTTCTTGGCTACAGTAGTCAGCTATTACTTCTGAAGCTACTATATTAATCCTCAAGTTAGGAGATTGTGTTGTTCTCTCTCTCTTGTGTTGTTGAGGCCTCATCATATTTTGTGTTGTTTTTCAAATATGTTCATGCCTGCCATGGAACCGTGAGCACATCCATTCCGTGTCAGCAACACGAGAAAGAAGAAGTTGTTGACCGGAATGGATGTGTCCCACGGCTTGATGACATACATGAGAGAACTCAATTACTATTTGCATCATAGGCCTCTAAAAGTTGTTCTAAAAAAGTGGTAATGTGGTATGCAATATTTCTCATGGCATAACTTAGATATAGAAGACTTCACTCAAGAACTAGAGGGGGGTGAATAGGCGCCTCGACAAAATTCTTTCGAATTAGATGGCCCTTTCAAAACACCCAACGCTCCTCCAAACTTAATCACAGATTTAGGTCCAATGAGTCAAATTAAAGACTATATCACAAACTTACTATTTAATCTTTATGTCTGATCAAGAAATCAGAATTTAAACAAACTTAATTATCTAAACACCTTGCAATGAATTCAAGGGGAAATTTCTGAATCAAAATAGAACACATTCAACCAAAATAGAAAAAATAAAATAAAGACAGACCTAAACTGCATTCCACAATCAACATTTTCTATTTTTATTTGTTCACCACCGTCGCACGTGCTTCACACCGCTGCCCGTCGACTGCCCGCCTTCTCCCCTCTGCAAATCTCATCGGTCACCTACACTTCCCCTCTCTAGATCCCGTCAGTCGCCAAACTCTCCCGTCTTCAGATCTAGCCGACCATCCCATACCATTTTATGCAAGTAACCAACCAAACAAGAACATGTACCATCCCATACCATTTTATGCAAGTAACCAAACAAAATCATGTATCATCCGATACAAACAACCAAACGCCCTACTTGTACCATCTTATTCAGGACCATCCCATTCAAGTGAACCATTCCATACATATTCAACTTCATACAAGCAACCAAACACTACCTAAGAGAACATGCATGTTCGTCTGAATCAGGGCATTAATTTCAGAGAAAATTGGAAAAGGGGAAGTTTTTAGCAACCTGAACGGGGACGGCGGTGTGCCTCGAGGACGGGGACGGCGGCGTGCGCTCGGGGACGGGGATGGCGGCGCGGGGTCCGGGGACAGCGACGTGGGCTCCGGCGGAGTTCGGGGCGACGACGGTGACGGGTTCCGAGGGTGGCGGTGCGGGCTCCGGGACGGGGATGGCGGCGTGCGTCGGGGACGGGGACGGCAGCGACGAGGGGTCCGGGTACACCGATGCGGGCTCCGGTGATGGGCTTCGAGGATGACTGCGACGGCTCCGAGGTGGCGGCGAGGGGTCCGGGGACACCAACAGCTCCGAGATGGCGGAGACGGGCTTCGGGGATGACAACGACGGGCTCCAAGGGTTGCGGCGCGGGCACTGGGAGTGGCAGTAACTGGCGGGAGAAGATTAGGGCTTAGGGTTTTCACATGGCAGGAGCGAAATATTTATATAGGCGGATTAGCAGTGGCGGGCATGATGACGTCATCCGCCCGCCACTACTATTTTCTCATAGTAGTGGCGGGCATGCTGACATCACCAGCCCGCCACTACTAATCCGCCCACCGCTGGTGCTCGATGCCACTACTAAAAGGAATAGCAGTGGCGGGCTGGTGACGTCAGCATACCCGACCGCCACTACTATGAGAGGTGGGGGTTATCTAACATACGTTGCGATACATTTCGAGAAACACATTGTAGCGCAGTTGTGCGGGGGTTGCTTTGGTGCCATGCGGTTCGAGGTTCGAACCTTGCTGCCGGCAGGCGGTTTGAGGTTCGAACCTTGCTGCTAGCGTCCAAACATTTTTTTTACATTTCATGATTTTTTTTATTCATGTTTAAATTCTAGTTTGAACTTGATTTTTTTAACAATAAAAATACATCATAACTTATCAAATTTAAAAAATTGGTATTTTTCTGCCTCACTTTACTTTTTTTATTTCATTAAGAAACATGAGATTCTCCGGGGATGCATTAGGGTTTAGAGAAGAAATGACTGAGGTTTGAAAGCAAATTCTAGTTTGAACTTGATTTTTTTAACAATAAAAATACATCATAACTTATCAAATTTAAAAAATTAGTATTTTTCTGCCTCACTTTACTTTTTCTCCCTTAGTTTACTGTTTTTATTTCATTAAGTGTGTTTTTATGATCAAAGTCATAATAAGTTCAATTTGAACTACAAGACATGAAATAATTCACCAAAATTTATAGAAAAACCATATTCATGTTTTGACTCTATAATTAGTTATTATTATCCAGTAAATTTAAAACCATCATAAAAAATGTAGGTTTCCACAACACTCGATCGACAACTTGTATTTTTATAGTTTTTAATCCTCAAAAAATAAAATAAAGTCTAAAAAAGATGAGACTTGTCATGTTGTTATGATATGATCGATCCATAGATGTTGTCATAAAAAATAAAATTGTTTCGAGAAAATAATCATGTAGGGCGTTAAGAAACCTAAGATTCTGCGGGGATGAATTAGGGTTTAGAGATGAAATGACCTAGGTTTGAAAGCAAAACCTATAGTTGATTCTTCCTTTGAATTTGAAACTTTTTGTACAATAAAAATACAACAACAATATTCTAATTGCAAAAATTGGTATCTTTCATTAACAGAAATTGGTATTTAAATGCAAAAAAGTCAACGTAGAGGTAGGGATTATCTAGCATACACTGCACAAATAGCCGAGAAATACTTTGTAGCGCAGTGGTGCGGGGGTTTCTTTGGTGCCATGCGGTTTGAGGTTCGAACCTTGCTGCCGACAGGCGGTTTGAGGTTCGAACCTTGCTGCTGGCGCCAAATCAACTTTTTTTTAAGTTTTGTACTTTTTTAAATTTTCAGCACTTTTTTATTGATGTTTAAATCCTCGTTGAACTTGAATTTTTTTTAACAATAAAAATACATCATAATTTATCAAATTTAAAAAATTGGTATTTTTCTGCCTCAGTGTACGTCACTCGACTTAGTGGTGGCGGGCCGATGACATCATGTGACCGCCACTACTAAAAGGATAGCAGTGGCGGGCTGGTGACGTCATCATGCCCGCCACTACTAATCCGCCCACCGCTGGTGGGGTTATCTAGCATATGTTGCCACTCATGTCGAGAAACACTTAGTAGCGCAGTGGTGCGGGGGTTGCTTTGGTGCCATGCGGTTCGAGGTTCGAACCTTGCTACCTGCAGGCGGTTTGAGGTTCAAACCTTGCTGCTAGCATCCAAACATTTTTTTTACATTTATATTCTAATTTTCATTACTTTTTTATTCATGTTTAAATTCTAGTTTGAACTTGATTTTTTTAACAATAAAAATACATCATAACTTATCAAATTTAAAAAATTGGTATTTTTCTGCCTCACTTTACTTTTTTTATTTCATTAATAAACATGAGATTCTCCGGGGATGCATTAGGGTTTAGAGAAGAAATAACTAAGGTTTGAAAGCAAAATCTATAGTTTATTCTTCCTTTGAAATTGAAACTTTTTGTACAATAAAAATACAACACCAATATTCTAATTGCAAAAATTGGTATTTTTCTCCCTTAGTTTACTGTTTTTATTTCGTTAAGTGTGTTTTTATTACATGTTGTTATGATATGATCGAGACTTTGTAGCGTGGTGGTGAGGGGGCTCGCTTGACATATCATGTTTATTTGAAAGCAAGTAAACAAACACAAGTCCAGGCTGGGGAAACCAGCTTACACATCGAAACGCACTACTGGTCAAACCCAAAAGAAAGATATGGTTTGGAGCTTCTTCTTCTTCCTCGGCACAAACCCAACCTATTTCTGGTTAAACAGATTAAAAGCCTCAACTTGCCAATCCTCAACCAACTCGGCATCATCAGGCAGTCTGAACTGCTCTCCATGTTCCTGAACAAGAAAATACACGCGGCGGAGATAGTGAGAACAACTTATTATCAATGATTGAATTGGATGATAAAAATATAAAATTTGCATAAAAAGAGGATCTTGCCTCCTTCCTCCTCTTGCTGCCGCATTGCTCTACATGCTTCCCTTTTCCACCGCTAGCCTCGGCATGTTTCCCTCTACCACCGGTTGTCTCATCATTCTTCCGTCTGCCAACACTTACCCTATCTGGTTGCGACGATCGCGAGTCGTCCTCCGAGTCGGAGTCCATTATGAGAATCACTTTCTTCGCCAAACAACTGCAAACTATACCATCATGTACCTTATGTTTACCGCATTTGCAAACCTCACACACGCCACTTGATGTAGAGTCTGAGGATCCACTGTTTGGTTCAATCTTAGGAGGAGCCATCTGCATTTTTTTGTCACATTGATATAACATTAAAAATCCCTAAGCTAGTAATATTATAGTACATTAAAAAACATTATTGTTATAGTGGAAATTTTTTTCTCAGAAATTTTTTATAGTACATTAAAAAACATTATTGTTATAGTGGAAATTTTTTTTCTTAGAAATTTTTTATAGTACATTAAAAAACATTATTGTTATAGTGCATTCTACTAGTAATATTATACTAAATTATATTACCACGCATAAATTAATATAACAATCCTCCATCATTTTAACCCTAAGCTCGAATAAAATAAGACCAAAGATAGGTCCGAGGAAGGCGGCGACGGGCAGAGGGCAGCGGCGACGTGCTCCGGGACGTCGACGGCGGCGACGGGAGGAGGGGGCGATACGGGAGTTTAGGGTTTAGAAAATGAAACTAGGTTTTCGGACGGCGGGAGTGGAAAGTATATATAGGTGTATTAGCAGTGGCGGGCATGATGACGTCATTGTTCCCATTACTGCTATTTTCTCTTAGTAGTGGCGGGCATGATGACGTCATCCAGCCCGCCACTACTAATAGAGGTAGGGATTATATATATAGCATATAATACTCTTCCTACAATGACGTGAAACACTTAGTAGCGCAGTGGTGCGCGGGTCTCCTTGGGGCCATGCGGTTCGAGGTTCGAACCTCGCTGCCGGCAGACGGTGTGAGGTTTTAACCTTGCTGTTGGCCCCAAAAATTAAATATTTTTAAAAATTTTCTATTGATGTTTAATTAAATCCTCATTTGATCTTGAAAATTTTTTAACAATAAATGACATAATTGATTTTACAAATACGCACGCTAAACATAAATGATCTAGCATTGCACTAATTTTCCATCGCCATTGGTGTGTAGATAAGGAATCACACTACCAAATGACAGTTTTGCTTCAACCACATTGATTCTTGATATGTCAACGAAAAATGGCACCTCATCAAACTGATTGTATTCTTCTTCGTTTTCGACTCCATCAACTCCAACAATTCTTTGTTTTCCTGGAGCAACGATGTATTTTTTTCTCATCTTTAGGATCAAGTATGTAAAATACTTGTGCCACAGATTGAGCGAGTATCCAAGGGTCATCTTTACAAGCCACCTTATTAAGGTCAACTATCGTAAACCCGTAATCATCCACCTCCACACCTTCTGGATGTCTGACCCACTAACACTTAAATATAGGGATTTCTATAGAGTTCCCGTAGTTAAGTTCCCATATTTCTTCGATGTATCCATAGTAAGCATTCTTTTGTCCAGTGCTATCTTCTGCTTCTCCTCTGACACCACTATTTTGGCGCTGACTCTTTTGATCCTTTGCTTTGGTATAGAATGTGAAACCATTGATGTCATACGCTTGCCATGTTTTAACCATGCTCAATGGACCGTAAGACAATTTATTTATCATCATCTCTTCATCAGTTTCTCCGATCGAAAGCTTTAGATCCCTCAGCCATGATGTGAAATAAATTTTGTGTTCTTTCATAATCCATTGTTCATCGCGATCTTCATTCGTTTCACGAAGCTCTTGCAGGTGTTGTTCAACATATGGTCTCATAATCGCCAACTGATGCATTACACTGTAATGTGATTCTCTTATTGTTTGGTAACTATTGTCTCGTATGATTTTCCTGCCTTTAGTTCCTTTACCGGTGAGTCTTCCATGGTGCCGGCTCTTTTCCCGTGTTGAACCCCCTAGCGAAGCCTGTTAGTGTGCGTTTAGACCCTCGAAGTACGAAGCCCAGCACCAGTTGCTGTCGCTAAGTATTTGGTCGAAGTCCTCAGAGGTAGTCCACTCGTGCGAAGGGTGAAGTGCGAAGCCTGCTCGAAGCACCCTGTGTGCGGAGCCTGCACTGACTTAGCTGAGTTGATTTTTCGGGGTTGTGGGTGGAGCGAAGTCTTCTTGACTTCGAACTTTTGCTCCCTTGCGAAGCCTGTGTTCGGAGCTGTAAATTACCTCCGAACCAGACCTTCGAAGGTTGTGTTCGAAGCCTGTTCCGCAGTAGACTGTATTTTAACAGAAGGCTAATTTTAGTCTGAAATTTTAAAAGCTCCCATTCACCCCCCCCCCTCTGGTCGCCGTTTCCGGTCCAACAATTGGTATCAGAGCGGGTTAAGATCACCAGTTGACCTTAACCGGTTTTGTGATCTGTTGGCAACATGGACAGAGTTAGTAAAATACCTCTGTTCGATGGGACTGATTTTGCATACTGGAAGGTGCGCATGGAGGCTTACTTGCTAAGCCAAGGAAATGCAATTTGGGAGATTGTGGACTCACAATACTCCATCCCTGAGACTCGCACCTCTCAAACGGAAAAGGATCAGTATAATGCCAACTCGAAGGCTAGAAATATACTGTTCATTGGTTTGAGTAGAAGTGAGTTTGATAGGGTGCAGCACCTTAGGACTGCTAGGGAAATTTAGACAACACTCACTATTTTTCATGAGGGCTCTACACAGATCAAGGCCAGGCGCCAAAGCACATACAATCAACAGTATCAGTTGTTTGTGCTGGCACCTGGTGAATCTATAGATGCCATGTTTTCTCACTTTGATGCGATAGTGAGTAACTTGCGGTCCAACGGGACGCTTTCTTACAATGATCATGACAGGGCTATCAAGCTTCTCTATGCTCTTGACCGTAGCATATGGGAAGTGAAGATATCCAGCATTGAGAAGTCTGCAGGTTATGACACATTGACCTGTGATGAGCTCTTCAGTAAGCTGAAGTCCACAGAGATTGCCAAGGCATCTCTTGCAGTGCACAGAAACTCCTTGCCACAGCCATTGGCATTGGTTTCTAGCACTAGCCATGGCACCACTGCAGAACCAAGCACATCTGGTACTTGTGTTCTTGCAGATGGTTTTGCTTTGTCCTCCCTGGTCTCCGTCACAAAGGAGCAGGTGGATACTCTGGATGATGATGAGCTTGCTCTCATTGCCAAAAGGTTCACCCATTTTCATCATGAGAGATGGGATCAGAGGAGAAGTGGTTTTAGTGGTTGTTTTGAATGTGGCGACACTTCTCATATCAAGGCCAATTGCCCTAAGCTCAAGAAGAGAGATGAGAGTGAGCGCCCCAAATAGCACAAGAAGGAGAGGAAACCCTTTGTGAAGGGCAAGCGCGGCAAGGTGGCTAAGAGAGTAGCCAAAGCCGCTTCCAGAGCATTTGTTGTTGCTCTCAGTGACATCGACACTTCCTCAACTGAGGAGTCGAGCTCTGAGGAGGAGGAGTCCCGAAGGAAGGAGGACAAGAAGGACAAGAAGGGGCGAGACTTCACCGGCCTTTGCTTCATGGCCGACAGCGATCACAACGGCGATGAGCTTGACTCATCTGAGGTACCACTATCCTCTGACCAGCTTTTAATTAAACTAGATGAGCTGAATGAAGTAGTTCTTGGTCAGGATAGATTACTTGTGCAAACCGCTAGAGAAAGAAAAGACCTTATACTTAGGCTAGAATCTGTTTCTACTGAGTGTGTCATGCTTAAGTCTAAAGTTAATGATGTTGAATGTGAATCTTGTACTGTTGTCATGGGTGAGCTTGCTCAGTTGCGTTCTGTACATGCTCAAACTCTTTCTGAGCTTGAGACTGCACAGAAGCAGCTTTTGGTGGTTGATTCTAGACCTCTTGATATAATTGATTGCATGAACTGTTCTTTATTGCGCGAGAGCATTAATTTACGTGATAAGCATGTTCATGATTTAGAGGCTAGATTGTAGAGGGCCGATAGTTCTAAGGATGTGCAGCCTGTTTGTGACATGTGCATTACCCTTAAGGACCAGCTAAGCACTGTTAGAGAGCGAGCTGAGAACCTAATGACTGAAAAGGAATACCTTCTTTCTGTGGTTAACAAATGCACTGAGAGAAAGGGTAGAATGGATTTACTCTTGGCAAAGACCAAGATGTGTGCTGACAGAGCAGGGTTAGCTCTAGGTTTGGGTTTTGAGAGGATTCCTTTAGATAGTGGAAACAAAACTGTTTTTACCTCTCCCACTACCCTAGAGAAAGAGAGAGCTTTGTTAGACACTCCATTAGCCAAAAAGCCTACCCGAACTCAAAAGAAAATCACTCCTCCTGCCAAGAAAATCCCTCCCAAGAAAACCACTCAGCAGAAGCCCAAGGAGCCTGTGAGAGTTTCTCCTAAGACCCATGAGAGTGCCCCTAGGAGAGTTTTTCATTGTTCCTATTGTCAGAGGGCGGGTCATTTGGTTGGGTTCTGTTTTCGTCGCATCAAGGATGAGCGATGCTCTCAGGCGATGAGTTACCAGGACATGCATTACCCAGCTTTAGGTATGCATGAATCTGAGTTGTACTATCGTCCAGTATTTGAGGCTCCTCGTGTTTCTCGGAGAGGTTTTGCTCCTCGAGGTGTTCACCATGTTCCATATGGTGGTAGACGTCGGGCGAGTAGCTTTGTACCTCGTCAAAGTAGGAGACCTCGTCATGTTGTTCGATCACAGCATGTTGGTAGACCTCGCACTTTGCATCATTCCGATTATCATGTGCGTAGACAGTCTACTTTTTCTGTGCCTACTACTCGTGTCACTCAGTGCTGGATGCCTCGTCATATTTTCACTCACCCCAGCACTGAGCGATCGAGATATTCTTATCATGTGTAGGCGACAGATCGAGGCTTGGAGGGCACGTGGATCATGGGCTCCGGTTGTTCGCGCCATATGACCGGAGATGCAGCATGGTTCTCCAGCCTCACCACAACCAAGCAAAGGGAACATATCACCTTCGGCAACAATTGAAGGAGTAGAGTGAAAGGTAAAGGTGTGGTAAGAATCAACTCGAATTTCACTCTCAAAGATGTTGCTTTGGTTGAGAACCTGGGATACAATTTGCTTTCTGTATCTCAGTTGCTTGATGAGGGCTTCGAAGTGCGATTCCATCGCGATACTTCGCAAGTGCTCAATTCTGATGGCATTGTGGTGTGTAAGATCTTTAGAGTTGGGAGAGTTTTTGGAGCTGATTTCTCTGAGTCTTCTGGTTCTTCTCATTGTCTTGTTGCTCATTCGACTTCTGAGCTTTGGAAGTGGCATAGGAGACTAGGGCATACGAGCTTTGAGTTGCTCGCTCATCTGAGCGCCCTAGGTCTGATCCGAGGATTGCCCAAGCTTAAGTTTGAGAAGAATTTAGTTTGCGCTCTTTGTCGACATGGAAAAATGATTGCCGCTTTGCATTCGCCAGTCACCACAGTGATGACTGAACAACCCGGAGAACTTCTCCACATGGACACTGTAGGTCCTTCTCGGGTTAGTTCTTTAGGCGGCAAGTGGTATGTATTAGTCATTGTCGATGATTTCTCTCGCTACTCTTGGGTCTTCTTTCTTGCCAGCAAGGATGAAGTATTTTCACACTTTCGGAGCTTGGCTTTGAGACTTTTCACTGAACTCCTAGGTGCATTGAAATTCATTCGAAGTGATAATGGCACCGAGTTCAAAAACAGTCTCTTTGTTGACTTTTGCATGGAGCATGGCATAGAATATCAATTCTCTGCTCCGCGGGTTCCTCAACAAAACGGTGTCGTTGAGAGGAAGAACCGCACTTTGGTTGAGATGGCTAGGACGATGCTTGATGAGCATAGAACTCCTAGAAAATTCTGGGCTGAGGCCATGAACACTGCATGTTACATCTCAAACCGAATCTTCTTGCGCTCCATTTTGAATTTGACATCTTATGAGCTACGTTTTGGGAGACAGCCCAAGGTTACTCATCTTCGAGTTTTTGGTTGTCGTTGATTTATCCTAAAACGTGGTAACTTGGATAAATTTGAGTCGCGTTCTTCTGACGGGATCTTTTTGTGTTATACTACACATGGTCACTCTTATCGTGTTTATAACTTGGAGACTAACACTATCATCGAGTCATGTGATGTGACTTTTGATGAATCAACCCCCTCTGTTAGTTCTGCATTTGAACAGGCAAATGAACACGACATGGAACAGACCATCTTCAAAGAAGAAGATCCCGAAGATTTCGAGGATGAACCCCTACTACCCTCGACATCAACCCCCGAAGCCGACCCCGCTTCAACCACTTCGGCACAAGGTCCCGAAGCAACTACCTCGACATCGGTCATCTTGGACCACTCCAACGCACAAGTTGAGGGAGAGACTGCATCCCGCCGCGAGGCTCCACATCATGTTCAAAGGATGCACCCTCCCGAGCAGATCATTGGTGAGCTTGATCAAAGGGTAACACGTTCTCATGCTCATTTTATTGATTCCGCTTTTGTTGCTTCATTCGAGCCCTTAGATGTTAGTCATGCACTTTCTGATTCTAGTTGGATCAATGCCATGCATGAAGAACTTGAAAATTTTGAGAGAAACCAAGTCTGGTCATTAGTTGATCCTCCACCAAATGTTCATTTCATTGGAACAAAATGTATTTTCAAAAATAAACAAGGGGAGGATGGGACTATAGTTAGAAACAAGGCTAGGCTTGTAGCTCAGGGTTATTCTCAATTAGAAGGGATTGATTTTACTGAAACTTTTGCACTTGTTGCTCGTCTTGAGGCCATTAGGATTTTGCTTGCCTTTGCGACATCCCGAGGATTCAAACTCTATCAAATGGATGTTAAAAGTGCTTTTCTTAATGGCTTCATAGGCGAAGATGTTTATGTAAAACAACCCCCTGGTTTTGAAAACCCCAAATACCCACATAAAGTCCTTAAACTTCATAAGGCTCTTTATGGACTCAAGCAGGCCCCTCGGGCTTGGTATGACAGACTTAAGTCTTTTCTGCTTGAGCGGGGGTATTTGTTGGGCTCTGTTGATAAAACCCTGTTCACTCTCAAGCATGGCAAAGATTTCCTCCTAGTTCAGATTTATGTGAATGATATCATCTTTGGTGGCTCTTCTCATGCTTTGGTTGTCGAGTTTGCAGATGCCATGAGCAGGGAGTTTGAAATGTCCATGATGGGTGAACTCACTTTTTTCCTTGGTTTGCAAATCAAGCAAGGCAAACAAGGTACTTTTGTCCACCAGACGAAGTACACCAAGGACCTGCTCAAGAAATTCGACATGGCCGATGCAAAACCTCTCGCCACTCCAATGGCTACATCTGTAGCATTGGATCCTGACGAAGATGGAGAAGCCGTAGATCAGAAGGAGTTCCAAGCATGATCGGCTCCCTCCTCTACTTGACTGCTACGAGGCCGGACATACACTTCTTAGTGTGTCTGTGCGCTCATTTTCAGGCTTCACCACGAGCTTCGCACCGCCAAGCGGTAAAACGCATTCAAAGGTATCTCAAACATACCCTTGAGTTCGGCATATGGTATTCAGCGTATTCCTCTTTATGTCTTCGAGGTTTTTCCGATGCGGATTTTGCTGGGTGTAGGATTGATAGGAAGAGTACCTCTGGTACTTGTCAATTTTTGGGTACATCACTGGTTTGCTGGTCTTCCCGCAAATAGTCTAGTGTTGCACAATCGACGGTTGAGGCCGAATATGTTGCTGTAGCTAGCTGTTGCTCTCAAATTTTGTGGATGGCTTCCACTTTGCGGGATTTCGGGTTAGATTATAAGAGTGTTCCACTTTTCTGTGATAACACTAGTGCTATTTGTATTGCAAATAACCCGGTTCAGCACTCCAGAACCAAACACATTGATGTGCGATATCATTTTCTCAGAGATCACAATGAGAAGGGTGATATTGAACTTCAATATGTTGATACCCAACACCAGCTAGCTGATATTTTCACAAAACCCCTCGATGCTTCTCGATTTGCCTACTTGCGTGGGGAACTTGGTATTTGTCACCCTTACGGCATTTTGTGAGGGGGAGCGGTTTTTGATTAACTTGCATAAGCTCACTGTGTGTGAAATTGCATTTACATATCTTGCACTTATATGCCTAATTTTAATTCATGTAATCATGACAGCTCAGCTCCTTTTAATATGTCTGGACATTTTGTGCATGGTGTTTCTTTCCAAAATCAAATCATGCTCACTGCTTAGTCTTGGATCTAGCATGTTTAGGCGGGACTGCTTTAGCTATCTTTTATCTGCTTGATAGCAAGACTCCTTTTCTCTAGATGCTAAACAATGCAACTTGAAAAATTGTATTCATGGATACTCATCAAGTGCTAAACAATTTGTTCACTTAATCAAAATTCCAGAAATCCATGTTTTGCATGCCTCAAAGCGAAAAGATCCAAGTGGGTTTGTTTGTCGCACTACCCTATTCTAGACTGCTTACCATTGCACATTGGTCTGAACTGGGATAGTGTAGTGTATGCCAAAATCACCGCCTTAAGCTTCTGATGGCTTTCATGCCTAGGCTTGGCTTGATTGGAAAGTATAAGGTAGACAAACAAATAACCCCTGGCTTTATGAAAAGAACAATAACATTCATTGATCATCAAGTTTGATTTTAAAATGCTCCATTTTTAACTGGACTTGTCTGTCTTAAGTAGAAATTGACTTGCTTTGTGCAGTCCTTGTTTTTACTTGTCTAGTTCTCTTGATTGAGTGGTGATGCTTTTATTTCAAAATAACAAAATCACATGCTGTCATCATGTTTTTAGAAAATGTTAAATTGAGCTGAGCACATGAACAATTGGTATTAATGTTGGCATATTTTTGCTTTATATGTCTTTGCAACTCTGCCCATTTCGAAGCTATGCATCTTTTGAATGCTCCTTGATGCTTGCATTGCCAAAGGGGGAGAAATTTGAGTTCTCTGTTGCAAAGGGGGAAAATTAACTCAGGGGGAGTTTTTTATCTTGAAAAAGGGGAGATTTGCCGAAGGGGCTTTTACTCTTTTAAAAAGGGGGAGAAAAATTCTTTTGTCAAGTGACATGATTTAGCTCGTTTCTGAGTTTTTATGGTCACTTGTGTGCTGAAATTCTTTAAATTTTCTTGAACTTGAATTTGGTTGTCAATGCACTCATCAAGGGGGAGATTGAGAAACCAAGGGTTGGTTTCGGAGTCTGTGATGAGTGATTGACTTTGTTTAACCTCTGGTTCGAAGGGGTACCTCCGAAGGGGTTCGAAGGGGTACCTCCGAAGGGGTTCGGAGGTTGGATCTCCGAAGGTGTTCGGAGGTTTGTTTGGTTGCTGCAGCTGTTGCAGCGGAGTGTGCCTGTCGGAGGGGTCCGACAGTACACAATGACTGGGGTTGTACTGAAGGTCTCGGTACTTTGGGCGGTACACCGGAGTGTGTGCTAAAGGTTGCTAACCCGGAGAGGTCTCCGGAGTACTAGAAACACTTGTCTGTTTGTCTGTGGTGTGCAGGGGACTTCGGAGGCGACGGACGGGTCGTAGCAAGTGAACATGGGTCAAGCGGGAGGCTTGATGCCAGGG
Source organism: Zizania palustris (assembly GCA_019279435.1). Lineage (NCBI taxonomy): Eukaryota > Viridiplantae > Streptophyta > Magnoliopsida > Poales > Poaceae > Zizania > Zizania palustris. The sequence continues at coordinate 40,075,941 of JAAALK010000079.1, forward strand.
GAGCAGGGACCTCCGTCACGAAGGCTGCGAAGGGGTCTAGGTCAGACCTTGGGTCGAGGTGCACCAAGAGAAGGCAGTAAGTGCGGAGCGTGGCTCCGGGTGAAGGTACTCCGAGACGAAGTCCTCGGAGGCGAGGCACTTCGAAGGGTACTCCGACTGCAGTAACTTCGGAGTTTGGTGGACCAAGTCCTCAGCAATGAGGCAAGGTGTTCGAAGTGTGCTATGGATGGAGACACTCGAAGGTACCCGACGAAGGTCTCAGAAGTCGAGGTGCATCGAAGGCATGGTCCGGGTGAGGCTTGTCGAGGAGTGTGCTTGGGGAAAAACACTGCGACGAAGTGCTCATGGAATGCTTCATGCGGAGGCCTTGGACGAAGGAGGGACTTCGAAGGGTGGTACTCCGAAGGTGGGGCTTCGGAGTGTGGTTGTCTTGTGGTACTTCGGCCATGCATGGCTTCGGTACACGGACTGACGGAGTTCGAGCTGGGAGGAGCTGCGAAGCCGTGGTGGTCCACTCCGAAGGTGTTGGTGTGAAGGCCCAAGGGCTTTGACGGCTTCGGCTCAAAACCGTCACTGTATCGGAGGCTAACTTCGGTGAAGCGAAGGCCGTCAGGCTCAAGGCTTCTCACCGAAGCTACCGCACCCCTCACGTGCGAAGGGGGGCTTCAGAAAGGTCAAAGACTGCAAAGGCTGACAGTGTCTGCTCTGTAGAAAGCTGACGCTGTCCCCTCTGAAAAGCTGACAGAGAAGCCTCCAGAATAAAGTAGACTACCTTTTGTACCCCTCTGTTCTGTAGAGACAAAACCAATGTAAACCCTAGGGGTAAAGTAGTCAATTCACTTGGGTGAATAGTGGCTATAAATAGTGGAGCTGGGTAGGTAACATTTAACACTTTGAGCATTCACTGTTGAGCTCCTGTACTAGCCACCACACGTTGTATTCATCATGTGAGTTCATTTATTGTGTTCCTTGTTCAAGCAGCGAAGCCCTGCTTCTATGTTAAGTTTCTGCTTGAGCTTGTTTGCATACCTCGCTAGTAGTAGTGCACCGAAGTCTGTCTAGGCGAAGTGTGTATTATGCGAAGTGTGCTTTTCAGTGTGCGTTCGCTCTGTGTAACTGGAGGCTAGACCTCGCTGTTTACTAGCGAAGCCCTGATCGAAGCCCGGCTCTTTTCCCGTGTTGAACCCCCTAGCGAAGTCTGTTAGTGTGCGTTTAGACCCTCGAAGTACGAAGCCCAGCATCAGTTGCTGTCGCTAAGTATTTGGTCGAAGTCCTCAAAGGTAGTCCACTCGTGCGAAGGGTGAAGTGCGAAGCCTGCTCGAAGCACCCTGTGTGCGGAGCCTGCACTGACTTAGCTGAGTTGATTTTTCGGGGTTGTGGGTGGAGCGAAGTCTTCTTGACTTCGAACTTTTGCTCCCTTGCGAAGCCTGTGTTCGGAGCTATAAATTACCTCCGAACCAGAATTTCGAAGGTTGTGTTCGAAGCCTGTTCCGTAGTAGACTGTATTTTAATAGAAGGCTAATTTTAGTCTGAAATTTTAAAAGCTCCCATTCACCCCCCCTCTGGTCGCTGTTTCCGGTCCAATAAGTTGTAAAAGATCTGAAAAACTAGTGTTAGACCATCCATTGCTGGCCTTCAGTTTCATAAGCTCAAAAATTGTGTACAACACAGTATACTGCTTATCGCATCCGTGGCGTTCATCGTAAAGAAGGTTTTTTGATGCTTTGTCAAGTGCTTCAAAGTTATCGTATCCTTTGGTTGTAGTTCTCTGCAACAACACCTCAGGCGCAACATTTCGCATCAGTTCCTCCACATCAAAGGCGTCATCATCATCATGTTGATCAAAATCATCATGTGTTATGTCGGATGTATGATCACAACCTCTTCTATGTTGATGAGCATCTTGCAGCACATCAGAATCTTCAGGAGGATTTTGGCCCATCTCACCGTGTTTCGTCCATATATAATAGTTCTTCACGAAATCATTTTTTAACAAGTGAAATCGTATGGTTTCACGATCAGAACACGGATATATCGCTTCGTTTTTACAAACTTTACAAGGACAATATATTGCCTCTTCACTCTGACGGGAAGCATATTGTGCGGCAGCTTCAGTAAATTCAGTTACTCTGTTAAAATATGTCACCACATTTCCGTCGTTGGACGAGTACATCCAGGACATGTGCTCCATCTAAAACATATATTATTTGAAAAAAATATTAATAAATTCATTATTGTTAATTTTAGTAATTTACAAATTGAAAATATATTGATTTATTATCGCTCATAACAACATTAATTAAAAATCCGCAATGCTTTAATTAAAACTATTTATTAAGCAGAAAAAATTATTAAATAAATTAACTATATTGGTTTCTCTCTCTCCAAACAACATAACTCTAGATCTATAATCATAAATCAAATTAAAAAAGAGATTAAAATGATGTAAATCAATATACAAGAGATGAATAATTGTGAGGAGGATCATATTTGTTCATTTGGGAGAAGGTAACACTGTAAATGAAAGATTATTTGAAAATTTCTATTCACAAACCCTAAATTTAGTAAAACGCTAATAACTCATTGTATACATGATTAAATACAAAATAAATGTGAGATTCGGCATGAATTTACCTCCTAGAATGAGATCCTTCAAAAGAAACGAAAATAAAGCCTCCCCCTCTTTATCTAGATTTTTGTCGCCATTGTACGGACAAAATTAAATGCGAACTCCGGTAGAGCTCGGGGAGGAAGAAGCTGCGCATTTATAGCTAGAATAGTAGTGGCGGTCGCAAGTGATGTCATCAATACTTTAGTGGCGACCATATTAGCAGCGGCGGGCAGCACCAGTGCTCGCCGCTGCTATTGGTACAATAGTGGCGGTCCGGGAAGACGTCAGCACTGACCGCCACTACTTTACCAACAATAGTGGCGGGCGTCGGTGCTGCCGTCAGCACCAGCAACTGTAGTGGCGGGCATCTAATGGCCCGCCACTACAGTGGTTTTGCCCAACACCACTACAGTGACGGTTTGTAGTAATGCTCTATGGCGGCGCCAGCCAGCGTCTAGAGGGACAGCTCTGGTGGCGGCGTTTTGAGGATGGCTCCGACAACACGACGTGGATTGAGGCAACAATAACATGGATCCAAGCTGAAGCAGGCGGTTTTGACAGCGACGGCACGGATCTAGCAATGGTGGCGTGAATCTGACATCGGTGCCAAGAGAAGAGATGATTATTCGGTGGGTGCGATTAATCGGATTGACCACTATTTAATAGGTTTGACTAGCAATTAATGATCCAATTACATTGTAAATTAACTACAGATGTTTTTATTTTGTATCGATTACGGTTTAATCAGCTGATTTTTTCAATAAAATGAACGAATTAAAACACAGTTAAATCTAAATTGAAATATTTTGTCACTACGGATAAAATATTGAGTTTCAACTACTAAAAAATAAAAATAAGGGCATATAACGGTTGTTTCCCTGTGTTGCAAACATCATCTGTCAAATGTTACATATGTTTGAAACTTTTTTCACTAAGTATTAAACACTGTTTAATTTTTTAAATTTTCTAGTACACCCTAACGAGTACCTCAGGTACTATACCCACTAACAAAATTTTACCTTATTCTACCAACCGCAAAGAGTATTTGGCCTGGTATCTTACTATCTTTACACCAAAAAGGAAAGGCATCGCATCTAGTGGTGAAAATAGTTCGGATAATTTCCGATCGTATATGGAAAAACGGATTTAGATTTGGGTTTTTTATTTGGATACAGATTTTTTGGGTACGGATTTAGATATTTTTTTGTATACGGAAACAAATATGATATGTCTGATATCCGTCGGATTCGGATACAGATTCGGTGAGAAACCATGTTGAAGAACATGGGTTTGATACTCTAGATATGATGAGTGATTGTCAACAAAAGTCAAAGGAAGAGAAATGAAGACATGCCGTGTCTGAGGCGCGTGTGACTCAGGTACACGGGCAGCGAGCGACAGCCGAGCAGAGGAGCCGCAGAGTCGGGCTGGCCCAATCCGGGTACATGAGCTAGGAGCGGCAGATGATCCACTGGTCTGTTGACTGGATTTGACTCAGGTACACGGGCAGCGAGCGATTGCTGGGCTGAGGAAGCTGTGGGGTTGGGTCGGCCCAATCCGGGTACCCGGTGTGAAGACGGTGGACGCTTTGTCAGTTTCGGCGCAAAACTGACAACCTATGATTATTTTGTTTTAGGATATTAATATTTAGTTGTTAAGTTTAGAATATTTTTTTGAGACAGGAGATTTTTCTAAGAATATTTTAGTCATTTTTGGAATTTATTTTAGAGTCAAAATTAATTTACCTTAGGGATAAATTAGTCTTTTCATGTATTAGGAGTCGCCTATAAATAGGCCCCTATCCCCCATGGGGATAGATGACTGTTATTTTTCGAGATCAATCTACAGTCCACATTATCATTTCGGCCGCTCTTCTTCTTCCACGGAATTGCTGCCAATCCATCGGTGCACACAACGCGAGTCTTTTTGCCGCAGCACTTCCGCTGAAAATCCACGGGCGGTGGCATGCAGCACGGCGGAACTCACCTGCACGCAGCGTTTTTGCGCAGGGGCCCACGCGGACGTGCAGTGTAGAAGGCAGCACGTAGCGCGGTGGAATTCTGACGCACGCAACGTTTCTACACAAGGCTCACGCGTGACCAAGGCAAACAGAGGGAAGTTTTTGGCCAGGGAAGCCGTTCGGCGTGAACTCCAACAGCTCTCGGCGGCAGGCATTGCCTTTTCACGTGCGGGCCCCACGGTAATCAATTGCACTTCCAAGAGACAGGATGCCTAGGTGCAGTCCTAGCCATAGCTGCATCTAGCGCGGGACCCATGCCTGTTCAATACTGCACGCTCGGGGACTGCTCCACGCCGCACATTGTCCTTCTGCTCGCACGGCAGTACAGTGGAACGACGAAAAGACTTTAGCAGCGGACCGACAGTTCGTTTTGACTCGTTCATTTTTTTCGCAAGGCGGCGCGGCAACGTCAACAGAAGATGACGCAGGTAAGTTCTTAATCTCCTATTTTTAGGCAGATCAATTTTAAAGACAATCATTTATTAATAAATTAGCTGAAAATCTATTTAGAAATTCCGCTGTTAATTTAATCTGCCTAAATATTTTTAGTACTCGTATGTCTTTTATTTAGATATTTTTTTGTTCTGCTAATATAAAAGAAAAAAATTATTATTTGATTATTATTAAACGTAGTATTGTTTTTATTCTAGTTTTACACGCAATATTTTAGATTTATTTCTGAATTAATTTTTGAATGAACTTTTGTTTATGCATTAAATTAGTACCTTATTTCTAGACTGAAATATAAATATTTCGTGATTTATCTAGATGTTTTTATTTACTGCAGTATTCGTATTCAGTTTATATTTAATATCATTTCAATTAAGACACCGGTGATTTTTAGGCTAGACAACTTTAATTTCAGTAATTCGCTTTGCTAATATTATTTGTCTAGTTAAGCTTGTTTAGGTATTGAGATTAGAACATAATTTAGCAAGAAATTTTAGGCGTCCATTCACCCCCCTCTGGTCGCTACTTTCGGTTCTACATTCGGATAATCCTGATTATTCAGCCCATTAAAAATATAAGCCCACGCATCCATCAATTAGGAGCACCTACTCACCCAGGCCCACATGGCCACTCCACCAGCTGCTCACTTGGCCCTCTGCCACTCGCCGGGGGAGCCATGAGCCCAAGGAAGAAAAAAAAATAAAAAATGTTTTTTAGAAAAATGAAAAATATTATTTTTATAAATGGGATACAATTTTATTATTTTAAATAGAGAAAATGTGATGTTTTAACAGAGAAAATTAAAAAAATTACTTCTTTCAATTTAAATTTTAGAAACATAATCAATTAACAAAAAATAGCAAATTGACATATAAAAATATCAAAAATTTTCATAAAATAATATATGTTGTATTTTAATTATATAAAAAGTTTTGGTTGAAAAACAATTAACCACTGATGTGCTTTTAAACTTAATTCATTCCAATTATTTAACATTTTTTGAAATTTATGACACTATATGACCAACTTTCTCATAACATTTTTATATTTTTATCACAATATATATGTATTCATATGATTAATTGATGATAACATGAGACGTCTCGTATTTTTCATCTCGTATTTTTCAGACTTTATTAGAATGTTTTAGAATTAAAAATTTATTAAGCTCTATGTTGCCCATCGAGTGTCGTAATATTTTTTTAAAGAAAATATTTCAATTTAGTGGATACTGACTTAAAATAGACTCCAATACATGAATATGATTTTTCTAGAATTTTTGATTCATTATTTCATGCACTTGTAGTTCAAATTTGAGAAATTTCAATATAAATCATAGAAACATACATAATGAATTAAAAATAGCAAACTTATGTAGAAAAATATGAATTTTTGTATGATATGATATATGTTGTATTTTGATCGTAGAAAAACATTCAAGTTTAAATGAATATTTAACTATTGATTTGCTTTTAAACATAACACGTTTTTTCTTAACATTCTAATTAGTTACTCTCGAATCTCTGTCTTTCTTAACATCGTACACGAAAACTTTCTCGAAATATTTTTAAATTTTTATCACAGTCTCTATGTATCATATGATGATACCATGAGACGTCTCGTATTTTTCAGACTTCATTTGAATTTTTTACAATTAAAAATTCATTAAGCTCTATGTTGCCCATCGAGTGTCATAACATTTTTAAATAAAATAATTCAATTTAGTGGATACTGACTTAAAATCTACTCAAATGCATGAATATGATTTTTCTAAAATTTATGGTTCATTATTTCATGCACTTGTAGTTCAAATTTGACAAATTTCAATATAAATCATAGAAACATACATAATGAATTAAAAATGGCAAACTTATGTGGAAAAATGTGAATTTTTTATATGAGATGATATATGTTGTATTTTGATCGTAGAAAAAAATTCAAGTTTAAACAAACATTTAACTATTACTTGTATTTTTGTGTATTGTGAATTATGATTGTGAATAAATAAATACATTATTGATATTCGACAAGTATTCATAACCGTATTCGTATTTGATTCGTATCCGCTTTGTATTCGTATCCGATGATATCCGATTCTGTATCCGTATCCGGATTATACGAATCTGAATTCGAATCAAAAAAATATATGAAAAGGGATTTAATGGCCCTGTATGGATCGAGGAGTTAGAGTTAGTTTGGGTTAGATTTACCCCAACTAACCCCAAAATACCCATAGAGGAGGGTTAGAGTTGGGCTATTTCAATCTAACCCATCAAAAAAATTAGCACCTCCAAGGGGTGCTAATTGGGGCTAGTTTGTGTGAGCCCCACTTAAAAAAAGGATTTCTAGCCACATAGCGGATCCCCACACAACCACACAGCGGGGCTAGTCTGGCCACACTAAATCAAACTGAAAAGTAGTCAAATGATGGAAAAAACAACTAACTCTAATCTCTAACCCTTGCATCCATACACCTCAAGGACTAGAGTTAGTTGAGAGTTAATTTAGTGTTACAATCTAACTCTAACGTCTAGCCCTGCTAGAGTTTCCATACCAGATTAATATTAATGATATCCGTCCATATCCGATCCGTTTCACCCGTATCATCTCCGTAAATTGCTCCTCGGTCCAATCTCGTCCGCTCGCTTACTAATCGACGCTTCAAGCAAATTTCACTTTTGTGATAAAAATTCCAATAGAAATTGTCTTCGGAATCGGAGAAAACAGTTCGGCTGGTGAACCGGTGTCGCTTTCCCGGTTCAATCGCCGGTCCTGTGCTCCGGTTCACCGAAAAAAGCGCACAGATTCGCATCCGGACTCCTTCCTCACAAGGCCTCATCTTTCGGCGTCTGATTGTCTTCCGATTGGCTCGCCGTGCAGTTCTTGGAGCTCTTCTCTGGAGACTGGTGATGCCTTCTTTTTCTCTTAACTAGTGCTGCAATGCAATTTTCTTGTTAGTTTTCCCTGGTTTTCTCTGTGGATTAGTCGTATGTACCAGTACCATGGGATGGACAGGGATTTGGTTTCGAGTTTGGTAGGCTAATCGTCTGAAACAGCCAAAGCCGAAACTTGTTCAGATAATCGCATAAAAATCACTCTTTTATGCATGGAAAGGGAGGAGAAGGGAGATGAGGGGATTGGGAGGAGAGGTTTTTAGGGTTTTGTTTCTGTACTAAAACAACCCAGGTCGGCCACCGTCGCAGAATAGCACGATTTGTTCAGGATAGATTTGATAGGGTTTAAACAATTGCTAACCTGATGGAAATCACGCCTTCCTTTTCACAGATCAGTAATGGATTAACGGGGATATGTTGAGCCATATACTCCTAAGACACCTATGATATAATTACTTAGTTGCCTCACCATTATGTATCATTCAAAGAAGGAAAGTAGTATATGAATCAGTTCTTGATGGGCTGGTGGAGTAGTGGGTTTTCGTCTCTTCAACGGCTTGTCATGAATTTTGTGAGCCATGAATTATTACTAATCTGTGAAAAGGTAAAATAAAATTCCACATGTTCGAATTATTAGTCCACTGTCTTTACCTATAGTGTAATGTTGTGGAGTATTTATTTTACCTATAGTGTAATGTTGTGAAAAAAGTCCCTAGTTTTCTTGTGCATTTTATGTCTCCTTTTGATCATTAGGCAGCGAATTCAATGTTCAGTTTTGGTACCAGTTCATATGTTTGAGGGTGGGCAGGATATTCCCTTTCACATTGTCTAAAATGGCCTTTCTCATTTCGGAGTTACCTCAGAGGCTCAGAGTGATCCGTTGTTTCAAATAGGGACTAGTATTAATTTTCCATCGCAATTTTGATATTTCAGGGTTCAAGATGGGTAGTTATGTTAGGAACTATTCAGATGATGAATTCTCCGTGGCTGGTGAGAAGCCAGATGTGGAGTTCATGGACTATCAAAATGATGGCGCTCTTCAGGATTATCCACTTGAAGATGGCCCTGTTGTTATCACAGTTCCTTTCCCTTTCGTTGACAGCAAACCAAAATCTGCCCTTGTTGGAGAAACATCTGCTGACACCATTAGCATAGAAAATATCTCTTCTGAACCTGTAAATTTGTGGAGTGTCAGAATATTCTCGTCAAATCCAGAAGACAGTTATGTGCTATCTATGATGAAACCACCAATGAATGATACCGATGAGGAGGCAAAGAAGAATTTTCTTGGCTTGACTTCTGTGGAAGATCGTACACTACAGCCAGGGCAAACCCTTACAGTTTGGCTTTCCTGTACACCAAAAGATATTGGTTTGCATACATCAATTGTGCATGTTGATATTGGTGATGAGAAAATTGAGCGTGTGGCTTTTCTATTGGCAGATGATAGTGTTTCCCAAGCTCTATTTTCTGGCAAACCCTATTCCAGGAGACAGTCTCAGAAGAATAAATTTGAGTGTGCTTCATTTGTGCCAGGTTGTAGGCCAATTCGGCAGCACAGTCAAGGATTCAAGTATAAGCTCCCTCAGTTTGCAATACCTGCATACATCCGTGAACTCATTGAAAGTAAACAGAGACCTGATGTCCTATCTGAAGAACTGAGCATGACAAACTATGCAAAAAAATTTAGCACTCTTTTAGTCATGGAAGAAATTAATTTGGAGGTATTTCAACGCCTGTAGTAGTCTTAGACTTTACGTTTTCCCCTGCTTTTCTAAATTCAGTGCCCTACTTGCAGGAGGAGATGAGATCATATGACATGGAGTATGTCTCAATGAGGAGGAGGGGTAACGAATTTTTGTCTCTTGAGGTCCCTGGCTTGGCAGAAAAAAGGCCTTCCCTAGTCCATGGAGACTATATACTTGTCAGATATGCTGGAATTGATGCTCGGCCTTATCAAGTTCGCGCCCTTTCCTTGACATTCATGTATTTCTTGTGCATTCTTAAAGAAGAACCAAAACTTCAAATGCTATCATTTTGTAATTGTTTGTTTTCTTCATTTCCAGGGTTTCATTCACAAGGTTGAAGCAGATGAGATATTCTTGAAGTTTGATAATCAGTTCCACCTCGCTCATCATGATAGGAATCAGTATGATGTAAGTTTCAAATATAATAGACTGAACATGAGAAGGCTCTACAAGGCTATCCACGAAGCAGAACTTTTGGGACCTGACATTCTATTTCCCTGTCGGTCATTCTATGGAAATGTGAAGAAGTGGTCAATTAAACCTCTAAATCCACACATAAACACTGAGCAAGCTGATGCAGTTGCAACAATACTTGGCTGCCGGGGTGGTGCACCATATGTGATATATGGACCTCCAGGAACTGGAAAGACCATGACCCTTGTGGAGGCTATTTTGCAGCTTTATACGGCCAAGAGGAGGGCAAACATTCTTATATGCGCTGCTTCTAATTGTGCTGCCGACCATGTATTGGCAAAGCTTCTTGAAGCCAGCGATCTGATTCGCCCAAGTGATATATTTAGACTAAATGCTACTAGCCGTCAATATCAGGATGTTGATCCTGATTTTATCCGGTTCTGCTTCTTCCAAGATATGGTGTTCCAGTGTCCGCCAATGCGAGCATTAATGCAATACAAAATAGTTATATCAACCTACATGAGTTCATCGATGCTGCAGTCTGAAGGCATTCGTCCGGGGCATTTCACACACATTTTTTTGGATGAGGCTGGTCAAGCCTCTGAACCAGAGGCCATGGTTCCCTTGTCGGGATTGTGTGGAAGAGACACCGTCGTTGTGTTAGCTGGTGATCCCATGCAATTAGGGCCAGTGGTTTATTGTAAACAAGCAGAGAAGGATGGTTTGGAGAAATCGTATCTGCAAAGGCTGCTCTTTGAGTATGAGCAGTACAGCACAAGGGATCCTAACTATGTGACAAAACTAGTGAGGAATTATCGGTGCCATCCAACAATTATGGAATTACCATCAGACCTTTTCTACGAGGGCGAATTGATTGCCTGTAAAGGAAATGATGTGTCGCCTATTTTTGACTGCATAAATCTTCCTAACAAGTCATTCCCTGTTCTTTTTGTGGGCATTCAAGGATGTGATGAGAAGGAAGGAAATAATCCTTCATGGTTTAATAGGATTGAAGCTAGTAAAGTGGTAAGTATCATCAGGAATCTGACAAGGGGTGGTGATATTTGTGAAGCGGACATAGGAGTTATTACTCCATATCGCCAACAAGTTGTCAAGATAAAGAAAGCCCTAGAGACATTTGAAATGCTTGACCTGAAAGTGGGAAGTGTCGAACAATTCCAGGGTCAAGAGAGGGAAATAATAATCATTTCCACAGTCAGGTCAACAATAAAGCATAACGAGTTTGACAAATTCTTCAACCTAGGATTCTTAAGCAATTACAGAAGGTTCAATGTTGCTATCACTCGTGCCAAATCGTTGCTCATTATCGTTGGAAACCCTCACATTATTACTAAGGTGTGTGTGTGTGTGCATCTTTATAGCTGTTTATGTTTCCTTATGCTATCTTGCTCTCATCATGCAATCAGTTCTTGTCTTCCTTGGTCAAACTGACAAGTATCACTGTAGGACCGGCATTGGGATAGGCTCCTGAGGTATTGTGCAGACAATGGTTCTTACCAAGGATGCCCACTTCCACCACCGGAAGAGACCAGGGTCTCTGGATTTCGTGACAGCCACAGCCAAGATGAGCCTGCTGGATGGGGTTACAACCAAGAAGAAGATGAATCTGCCAACTGTAACTACAATCAAGACCCATCTGATCGTGGTTTCAGACATGCAGATGTTCTGCCCTCGACCGAAAATGAATCGGAATGGTCTGAGAGGGCACAAGGTGAGGAGCACCAGCCATCTAGCAATGCCGAAGCAGATTCTCCTGAGGTGAAGCTGAATCAGGATGCTGAGGAGCACGATGATGTACAGCCTGAGCAATCTCCAGCTAACACTGTTCTGGTCCAAGATGCGCATGCCTTTCCTCCTGAATGGTGTGATGTTTCGGGTATCCCTGCAACGGGCTGGGATGATTAATCAGCCTCGCCAGCGACCGCCCTGTATTTTTATCCAAGTGAAAGTATTTTATTTTCACCTTCATGTCAGGTGCGGAGCTACCAAAATGTAAATGGGGTAAATTAGTGAATCATTTATTATATCATGTCTAATTCTTTCTTGTCTGGTTTCTGAATTAGGAGGTGCATCTATTATCAATAAGAGTGGATACTGAATTATGCGACGAAGCTACTGGTGCATCCATGAGCTTCGAGGTCATAACCTTTAGACTTATTGTTGTCTTGCAACAACTACAAGTCACATATCAAGAGTGGTTGAAAAAAATAAGGACAAAGTAGATGAAGCTATTGGTACATCCCATAAGCTTCGAGGTCCTAACCTTCCTAGGATTAATTGTTGTCCTGCAATAAGTCGTGCATCAAGAGTGTCCAAGAAAATGGAGGAAGAAAAAATGATTTTGGGTTATAGTAATGTAGATGACTTTAGAGATCAATCAATATATGCTACTAAAGATGGAGAGAACACATGCTTCTAACGATTTTGATGAGTTTGCATTTGATGACTTAATAGAAGAGAGATTTGTTGTTTGTGTTATATTTGTCGGTGTTTACAAATCGTTCAATTAATCACAATTAATTGGCTTGGTCGGTTTTTCGGAGCTAACTAGGCGCTCTGACTCGACTAGAGCAGTTAGAAATCCGGTTGTCGACTAGTTGGTCGATTAGTGATATTTTGGTGACCGGGAGAGAGAGGGGCCATTGACGGCGCATAATGGGAGAGGGAGGGGCCATTGGCGACGCATGGCGGGGAAGGCGGTCGCTAGCGTCGCCATGTGATAGGAGGGGGGCAATGACGATGCACGAGCCATGGTGAGAGGAATGAGCCGACGACAACGCTAGTAGGAGTATGAGGAAGAGAAGATGGCACACAGGGCAGGGGAGATTTGTGGTGTGGCTTGAGGGAGAGGGGAGATGCGGCGGCTTGTGACTTGTGAGGAGGAGAGAGATGTGAGTGAAGGGTTCATTAGGAGGGAGAGGGGAGATGTAGCGGGTTGTGACTTGTGAGGAGGAGGGAGATGTGAGTGAAGGGTTCACCTTCATGTCAGGTGCGGAGCTACCAAAATGTAAATGGGGTAAATTAGTGAATCATTTATTATATTATGTCTAATTCTTTCTTGTCTGGTTTCTGAATTAGGAGGTGCATCTATTATCAATAAGAGTGGATACTGAATTAGGCGACGAAGCTACTGGTGCATCCATGAGCTTCGAGGTCATAACCTTTAGACTTATTGTTGTCTTGCAACAACTACAAGTCACATATCAAGAGTGGTTGAAAAAAATAAGGACAAAGTAGATGAAGCTATTGGTACATCCCATAAGCTTCGAGGTCCTAACCTTCCTAGGATTAATTGTTGGACCGGAAACGGCGACCAGAGGGGGGGGTGAATGGGAGTTTTTTAAAATTTCGGGCTAAAAACTAGCCTTCGGTTTCAGTTCTGTCTTCTGCGGAACAGGCTTCGAACACTACCTTCGAAGGTCTGGTTCGGAGGTACTTCGACACCTTCGAACACAGGCTTCGGAGGAGCAAAAGTTCGAAGCCAAGAAGACTTCGCTCCACTTACAACCCTCGGAAATCTACTCTGCTTAGTCAGTGCAGGCTCCGCACACAGGGTGCTTCGAGCAGGCTTCGCACTTCACCCTTCGCAAGAGTGGACAGCCCTCTGAGGACTTCGACCAAGTACTTGGCAGCAGCAACTGGTGCTGAGCTTCGTACACGAAGGTCTACACGCACACAAACATACTACACTAGGGGCTTCGACACAAGAAGCAAAACGGGCAACAATCAGGGCTTCGCTAGTAAGCAGCGAGGTCACGTCTCCTGTTACACAGAGCGAAAGCACACTGACAAAACACACCTCGCACGAAAAACAACCTTCGCCTCAACAGGCTTCGGTGCACAACTACAGACGAGGTATGCAAAGCGAGCTCAAGCAAAAGCACAGGAAAACAGGGCTTCGCCGCTTGAACAAGGAACACAGAAAATGAACTCTCTGGATGTATTGCAATCGAAGTGTGGCTACAGGAGCTCAACAGTAAATGCTCAAAGTGTTAAATGTTACCTACCGAGCCCCCATATTTATAGCCCACAGTTCACCCAAAGGAAATGACTACTCTACCCCTAGGGTTTACATTGATTTTGTCTCTACAGAACTAAGGGGTACAAAAGGTAGTCCACCTTTATTCTGGAGGCTTCTCTGTCTGCTTTGCAGAGGGGACAGTGTCAGCTTTTTACAGAACAGACAGTGTCAGCCTTTGCAGTCTTTGAGTTTCTGCAGCCTCCCTTCGCACGCGAGGGTGCGGTAGCTTCGGTGAGAAGCCTGAAGCCAGATGGCCTTCGCTTCACCGAAGTCAGTCTCCGATACACTGACGGTTTTGAGCCGAAGCCGTCAAAGCTCCTTGGGCCTTCGCACCAACACCTCCGGAGTGGACCACCACGGCTTCGCAACTTCACCCAGCTCGAACTCCGTCAGTCCGTGTACCGAAGCCATGCAGGCCGAAGCACCTCAAGTCATCCTCACTCCGGAGCTAGCCTCGCTCCGAAGCCCTTCATACTCCGAAGCCCCACCTTCGGAGTACCACCCTTCGAAGTCCCTCCTTCGTCCAAGGCCTCCGCATGAAGCATTCCATGAGCACTTCGTCGCAGTGTCTCTCCCCGAGCACACTCCTCGACGAGCCTCACCCGGACCATGCCTTCGATGCACCTTGACTTCTGAGACCTTCGTCGGGCACCTTCGAATGTCTCCCTCCGGAGCACACTTCGAACACCTTGCCTCCGCAGAGGACTTGTTCCATCCAACTCCGAAGTCACTCCACCCGGAATACCTTCGAAGTGCCTCACCTCCGAGGACTTTGTCTCGGAGTACCTTCAGCCGGAGCCACACTCCGCACTCTCTGCCTTCACCTGGCACGACTTGACCCGAGGACCGACCCGGACCACCTTCGCAGCCACCGTGACGGAGCTCCCCGCTCCCCTGGCATCAAGCCTCCCGCTTGACCCAGGTTCACCTGCTGCGAACCTTGTCCGTCTCCTCCGAAGTCCCTGCGCACCACAGACAAGCAGACAAGTGTATCCAGTACTCCGGAGACTTCTCCGGGTTAGCAACCTCCGGCACACACTCCGGTGTACCGCCCAAAGTACCGAAGCCTTCGGTACGAACCCAGTCATCGCGTACTGTCGGACCCCTCCGACGAGCACACTCCGCTGCAACAGCTGCAGCAAGCAAACACCAAACACACTTCGGTGAAACCACCTCCGAACACCCTTCGGAGGTACCACCTCCGAAGCCCCTTCGGAGGTACCCTTCGAACAGAGGGTAAAAAGCCTGTCAATCACTCATCACAAAACGCCGAAACCAACCCTTGGTTTCTCAATCTCCCCCTTGATGAGTGCATTGACAACCAAATCGAAGTTCAAGAAAATGTAAAAATTTTCAGCACACAAGTGACCATAAAAACTCAGAAAAGAGCCAAATCATGTCACTTGATAAAAGAATTTTCCTCCCCCTTTCTTAAAGGAGTAAAAAGCCCCTTCGGCAATAAAAACTCCCCCTGAGTTAAATTTTACCCTTTGTCAATAAAAAAATTCTTCTCCCCCTTTATGTCAAATTTTCTCCCTCTTTGAAATTATACCCCCTTGCGGCAGAGAACGAAGCAAATCTCTCCGGAATTTCTCCCCCTTTGGCAATGCAAGCATCAAGGAGCATGTCAAAGATGCAAAGCTTCGAAATGAGCAGAATTGCAAAGACATATAATGCAAAAATATGCCAATTTTAACACCAATGATCATGTGCTCAGCTCAATTTAACAATCTGTGAAACAAGATGATGGCATGTGATTTGGTCATTTTGAGATAAAGGCATCACCACTTAATCATAGCAGCTAGACATGTAAAGGCAAGGACTGCGCAAAACTAACAAATTCTACTTTAGACAGACAAGTCTTGTTCCAAAAGGAGCTTTGAAAGCAAACTTGATGATCAATTAATTTGTTGTTCTTTTCTTAATGCCAGGGGTTATTTGTTTGTCCACCTTATACTTTCCAATCAGGCCAAGCCTAGGCATGAAAGCCATCTGAAGCTTAAGGCGGTGATTTTGGCATACACTGCACTATTCCAGTTCAGACCAAAGTGCAATGGTAAGCCGTCTAGAATAGAGAAGTGCGACAAACAAACCCTCCTGGATCTTTTTCATTAAATCCAGGTAAAACATGGATTTTGATTTTGATTCAGATGAATTAAACATTTTGATGAATATCCATGAATAAAGAACACAAGTTTTCAAGTTGCAAATTTTTTAGCATCCGAGGAACAATGTCTTGCTGTCAAGTAGATAAAAGATAGCTAAAAGCAGTCCTGCCTAAACAAGCTAGATACAAGATTTTGCAGTGATCAAGTTTTGATTTTAGAAAATAAAACATCATGCACAAACAATGTTCCAGACATATTTCATAGAGCTGAGCTGTCATGATTTCTTTGAATTAAAAGCAGGCATATAATAGCAAAAGATGTAAATGCAATTTCACACATAATGAGCATATGCAAGACAATTAAAATCAGCTCCCCCTCACAAAATGCCGTAGGGATGACAAATACCAAGTTCCCCACGCAAGTAAGCAAATCGAGAAGCATCGAGGGGTTTTGTAAAAATGTCGGCAAGCTGGTGTTGGGTATCAACATATTGAAGTTCAATATCACCCTTCTCATTGTGATCTCTGAGAAAGTGATACCGTACATCAATGTGTTTGGTTCTGGAGTGCTGAACCGGGTTGTTTGCAATACAAATAGCACTAGTGTTATCACAGAAGAGTGGAACACTCTTATAATCTAACCCGAAATCCCGCAAAGTGGAAACCATCCACAAAATCTGAGAGCAACAGCTAGCTGCAGCAACATATTCGGCCTCAGCCGTCGATTGTGCAACACTAGACTGTTTGCGGGAAGACCAGCAAACCAGTGAAGTACCCAGAAAATGACAAGTACCAGAGGTACTCTTCCTATCAATTCTACACCCAGCAAAGTCCGCATCAGAATAACCTCAAAGACATAAAGAAGAAGACGCTGAATACCATATGCCAAACTCAAGGGTGTGTTTGAGATACCTTAGAATGCGCTTGACCGCTTGGCGGTGCGAAGCTCGTGGTGAAGCCTGAAAACGAGCGCACAGACACACTGCGAAGTGTATGTCCGGCCTCGTGGCAGTCAAGTAGAGGAGGGAGCCGATCATGCTCCGGAACTCCTTCTGATCTACGGCTTCTCCATCTTCGTCAGGGTCCAATGCTACAGATGTAGCCATTGGAGTGGCGAGGGGCTTCGCATCGGACATGTCGAATTTCTTGAGCAGGTCCTTGGTGTACTTTGTCTGGTGGACAAAAGTACCTTGTTTTCTTTGCTTGATTTGCAAACCAAGGAAGAAGGTGAGTTCACCCATCATTGACATTTCAAATTCCCTGCTCATGGTATCTGCAAACTCGGCAACCAAAGCATGAGAAGAGCCACCAAAGATGATATCATCCACATAAATCTGAACTAGGAGGAAATCTTTGCCATGCTTGAGAGTAAACAAAGTTTTATCAACAGAGCCCATCAAATACCCTCGCTCAAGCAGAAAAGACTTAAGTCTATCATACCACGCCCGAGGCGCCTGCTTGAGTCCATAAAGAGCCTTATGAAGTTTAAGGACTTTATGTGGGTACTTGGGATTTTCAAAACCAGGGGGTTGTTTTACATAAACATCTTCACCTATGAAGCCATTAAGAAAAGCACTTTTGACATCCATTTGATAGAGTTTGAATCCCCGGGATGTCGCAAAGGCAAGCAACATCCTAATGGCCTCAAGGCGAGCAACAGGTGCAAAAGTTTCAGTAAAATCAATCCCTTCTAGTTGAGAAAAGCCCTGAGCTACAAGTCTAGCCTTATTTCTAATTATAGTCCCATCCTCCCCTTGTTTATTTTTGAAAATCCATTTTGTTCCAATGAAATGAACATTTGGTGGAGGATCAACTAAAGTCCAGACTTGGTTTCTCTCAAAATTTTCAAGTTCCTCATGCATGGCATTGATCCAACTAGAATCAGAAAGTGCATGACTAACATCTAAGGGCTCGAAAGTAGCAACAAAAGCAGCATTAGTGAAATGGGCATGAGAACGTGTTACCCTTTGATCAAGCTCACCAATGATCTGCTCGGGAGGGTGCATCCTTTGGACATGATGTGGAGCCTCGCGGCGGGATGCAGTCTCCCCCTCAACTTGTGCATTGGAGTGGTCCAAGATGACCGATGTTGAGGTAGTCGCTTCGGGACCTCGTGCCGAAGTAGTTGAAGCGGGGTCAGCTTCGGGGGTTGACGTCGAGGGTAGTAAAGGTTCATCCTCGAATTCTCCGGGATCTTCGTCTTCGAATAAGGTCTGTTCCATGTCGTGTTCATTTGCCTGTTCAAAAGCAGAACTAACAGAGGGGGTTGATTCATCAAAAGTCACATCACATGACTCGATGACAGTGTTAGTTTCCAAGTTATAAACACGATAAGAATGACCATGAGTAGTATAACCCAAAAAGATCCCGTCAGAAGATCGCGACTCAAATTTATCCAAGTTACCACGTTTTAGGATAAAGCAGCGACAGCCAAAAACTCGAAGATGAGTAACCTTGGGCTGTCTCCCAAAACGCAGCTCATATGATGTCAAATTTAAAATTGAGCGCAAGAAAATTCGGTTTGAGATGTAGCAAGCAGTGTTCATGGCCTCAGCCCAGAATTTTCTAGGAGTCCTATGCTCATCAAGCATCGTCCTAGCCATCTCAACCAAAGTGCGGTTCTTTCTCTCAACAACACCATTCTGTTGAGGAACCCGCGGAGCAGAGAATTGATGTTCTATGCCATGCTCCATGCAAAAGTCAACAAAGAGACTATTTTTGAACTCGGTGCCATTATCGCTTCGAATGAATTTTAATGCACCAGGGAGTTCAGTGAAAAGTCTCAAAGCCAAGCTCCGAAAGTGTGAAAACACTTCATCCTTGCTGGCAAGAAAGAAGACCCAAGAGTAGCGAGAGAAATCGTCGACAATTACTAGAACATACCACTTCCCGCCTAAAGAACTAACCCGAGAAGGACCTACAGTGTCCATATGGAGAAGTTCTCCGGGTTGTTCAGTCATCACTGTGGTGACTGGCGAATGCGAAGCGGCAATCATTTTTCCATGTCGACAAGGAGCGCAAACTAAATTCTTCTCAAACTTGAGCTTGGGCAATCCTCGGATCAGACCTAGGGCGCTCAGACGAGCGAGCAATTCAAAGCTCATATGCCCTAGTCTCCTATGCCACTTCCATAGCTCAGAAGTCGAATGTGCAACAAGACAATGAGAAGAACCAGATGACTCTGAAAAATCAGCTCCAAAAACTCTCCCAACTCTAAAGATCTTACACACCACAACGCCATCAAAATTGAGCACTTGCGGAGTATCGCGATGAAATCGCACTTCGAAGCCCTCATCAAGCAACTGAGATACAGACAGCAAATTTTATCCCAGGTTTTCAACCAAAGCAACATCTTTGAGAGTGAAGTTCGAATTAATTCTTACCACACCTTTACCTTTCACTCTACTCCTTCGATTGTTTCCGAAGGTGATATGTTCCCTTTGCTTGGTTGTGGTGAGGCTGGAGAACCATGCTGCATCTCCGGTCATGTGGCGCGAACAACCGGAGTCCATGATCCACGTGCCCTCCAAGCCTCGACCTGTCGCCTACACATGATGAGAACGTCTCGATCGCTCAGTGCTGGGGTGAGTAAAATAATGACGAGGCATCCAGCACTGAGTGACACGAGTAGTAGGCACAGTAAAAACAGACGGTCTACGCACATAATAATCAGAATGATGCAAAGTGCGAGGTCTACCTACATGCTGTGAACGAACAACATGTCGAGGTCTCCTACTCTGACGAG
The DNA here is from genome assembly GCA_019279435.1 of Zizania palustris. Lineage (NCBI taxonomy): Eukaryota > Viridiplantae > Streptophyta > Magnoliopsida > Poales > Poaceae > Zizania > Zizania palustris. Next base: position 40,095,972 of record JAAALK010000079.1, read on the forward strand.
GTACAACTCTGCTAGCCCGAGGTCTACCACCATATGGAACATGGTGAAGACCTCGAGGAGCAAAACCTCTCCGAGAAGCACGAGGAGCCTCAAAAGCAGGACGATGGTACATCTCAGACTCATGCATACCTAAAAATGGGTAATGCATGTCCTGGTAACTCATCGCCTGAGAGCGTCGCTCATCCTTGATGCGACGAAAACAGAACCCAACCAAATGACCCGCCCGCTGACAATAGGAACAATGAAACACTCTCCTGGGGGCACTCTCATGGGTCACAGGAGCAACTCTCACAGGCTCCTTGGGTTTCTTCTGTGTGGTTTTCTTGGGAGGATTTTTCTTGGCAGGAGGAGTGGTTTTCTTTGGAGGATGGGTAGGCTTTTTGGCTGAAGGGGTGTCCAACAGAGCTCTCTCTTTCTCTAGGGTAGTGGGAGAGGTGAAAACAGTTTTGGTCTTACTGTCTGAAGGTATCCTCTCAAAACCCAAACCTAGAGCTACCCCTGCTCTGTCAGCACACATCTTGGTCTTGGCCAAGAGCAAATCCATCCTAACCTTTCCCTCAGTGCATTTGTTTACCACGGAAAGAAGGTATTCATTTTCTGACATGAGGTTTTCAGCTCGCTCTCTAACAGTGCCTAGCTGGTCCTTAAGGGTAATGCATGTGTCACACACAGGCTGCACATCCTTAGAACTACCGGCCCTCTCCAATCTAGCCTCTAAATCATGAACATGCTTATCACGTAAATTAATGCTGTCGCGTAATAAAGAGCAGTTCATGCAATCAATAATATCATGAGGTCTAGAATCCACCTCCAAAAGCTGCTTCTGTGCAGTCTCAAGCTCAGAGAGAGTTTGAGCATGTACAGAACGCAACTGAGCAAGCTCACTCATGACAACAGAACATGATTCACATTCAGCATCATCAAATTTAGACTTAAGCATGGCATATTCAGTAGAAACAGATTCTAGCCTAAGTCTAAGGTCTTTTCTTTCTCTAGCGGCTTGCACAAGTAATCTATCCTGACCAAGCACTACTTCATTCAGCTCATCTAATTTAATTAGTAGCTGGTCAGATGATAGGTTTACCTCAGATGAGTCAAGCTCATCGCCGCTGTGATCGCTGTCGGCCATGAAGCAAAGGCCGGTGAAGTCACGTCCCTTCTTGTCCTTCTTGTCCTCCTTCTTTGGGAACTCCTCCTCCTCAGAGCTCGACTCCTCAGTTGAGGATGTGTCGATGTCGCTGAGAGCAGCAACAAAGGCTCTGGAAGCGGCCTTGGCTACTTTCTTAGCCATCTTGCCGCGCTTGCCCTTCACAAAGGGCTTCCTCTCCTTTTTGTGGTATTTGGGGCGGTCACTCTCATCTCTCTTTTTGACCTTGGGGCAATTGGCCTTAATGTGAGAGGTGTCGCCACATTCATAGCAACCACTAAAACCACTTCTCCTCTGATCCCGTCTCTCATGATGAAAGCGGGTGAACCTCCGGGCAATGAGAGCAAGCTCATCATCAGCTAGTGTGTCCACCTGCTCCTTTGTGACGGAGACCAGGGAGGACAAAGCAAAACCATCTGCAAAAACACAAGTACCAGATGTGCTTGGTTCTGCAGTGGTGCCACGGCTAGTGCTAGAAACCAATGCCAATGGCTGTGGCAAAGAGCTTCTGTGCACAGCAAGAGATGCCTTGGCAATCTCTGTGGACTTTAGCTTGCTAAAGAGTTCATCACAGGTTAGAGTGTCATAGCCTGTGGACTCCTCAATGCTGGATATCTTTACCTCCCATATGCTACGGTCAAGAGCATAGAGAAGCTTGATAGCCCTATCATGATCACTGTAAGCAAGCGTCCCGTTGGATCGCAAGTTACTCACTATCGCGTCAAAACGAGAAAACATGGCATCTATAGATTCACCAGGTGCCTGCACAAACAGCTGATACTGTTGATTGTAGGTGCTTTGGCGCCTGGCCTTAATCTGAGTAGAGCCCTCATGAAAAACAGTGAGCGTTGTCCAAATCTCCCTAGCAGTCCTAAGGTGCTGCACCCTATCGAACTCACTCCGGCTCAAACCGATGAACAGTATATTTCTTGCCTTGGAATTGGCATTATACTGATCCTTCTCTGTTTGAGAAGTGCGAGTCTCAGGGATGGAGTATTGTGATTCCACAATCTCCCAAATTGCATTTCCTTGGCTTAGAAAGTAAGCCTCCATGCGCACCTTCCAGTATGCGAAGTCTGTCCCATCGAACAGAGGAATTTTACTGCCTCTATCCATGTCGCCAACAGATCACAAAACCGGTTAAGGTCAACTGGTGATCTTAACCTGCTCTGATACCAATTGTTGGACCGGAAACGGCGACCAAAGGGGGGGGGTTGAATGGGAGCTTTTTAAAATTTCGGGCTAAAAACTAGCCTTCGGTTTCAGTTCTGTCTTCTGCGGAATAGGCTTCGAACACTACCTTCGAAGGTCTGGTTCGGAGGTACTTCGACACCTTCGAACACAGGCTTCGGAGGAGCAAAAGTTCGAAGCCAAGAAGACTTCGCTCCACTTACAACCCTCGGAAATCTACTCTGCTTAGTCAGTGCAGGCTCCGCACACAGGGTGCTTCGAGCAGGCTTCACACTTCACCCTTCGCAAGAGTGGACAGCCCTCTGAGGACTTCGACCAAGTACTTGGCAGCAGCAACTGGTGCTGAGCTTCGTACACGAAGGTCTACACGCACACAAACATACTACACTAGGGGCTTCGACACAAGAAGCAAAACGGGCAACAATCAGGGCTTCGCTAGTAAGCAGCGAGGTCACGCCTCCTGTTACACAGAGCGAAAGCACACTGACAAAACACACCTCGCACGAAAAACAACCTTCGCCTCAACAGGCTTCGGTGCACAACTATAGACGAGGTATGCAAAGCGAGCTCAAGCAAAAGCACAAGAAAACAGGGCTTCGCCGCTTGAACAAGGAACACAGAAAATGAACTCTCTGGATGTATTGCAATCGAAGTGTGGCTACAGGAGCTCAACAGTAAATGCTCAAAGTGTTAAATGTTACCTACCGAGCCCCCATATTTATAGCCCACAGTTCACCCAAAGGAAATGACTACTCTACCCCTAGGGTTTACATTGATTTTGTCTCTACAGAACTAAGGGGTACAAAAGGTAGTCCACCTTTATTCTGGAGGCTTCTCTGTCTGCTTTGCAGAGGGGACAGTGTTAGCTTTTTACAGAACAGACAGTGTCAGCCTTTGCAGTCTTTGACTTTCTGCAGCCTCCCTTCGCACGCGAGGGTGCGGTAGCTTCGGTGAGAAGCCTGAAGCCAGATGGCCTTCGCTTCACCGAAGTCAGTCTCCGATACACTGACGGTTTTGAGCCGAAGCCGTCAAAGCTCCTTGGGCCTTCGCACCAACACCTCCGGAGTGGACCACCACGGCTTCGCAGCTTCACCCAGCTCGAACTCCGTCAGTCCGTGTACCGAAGCCATGCAGGCCGAAGCACCTCAAGTCATCCTCACTCCGGAGCTAGCCTCGCTCCGAAGCCCTTCATACTCCGAAGCCCCACCTTCGGAGTACCACCCTTCGAAGTCCCTCCTTCGTCCAAGGCCTCCGCATGAAGCATTCCATGAGCACTTCGTCGCAGTGTCTCTCCCCGAGCACACTCCTCGATGAGCCTCACCCGGACCATGCCTTTGATGCACCTTGACTTCTGAGACCTTCGTCGGGCACCTTCGAATGTCTCCCTCCGGAGCACACTTCGAACACCTTGCCTCCGCAGAGGACTTGTTCCATCCAACTCCGAAGTCACTCCACCCGGAATACCTTCGAAGTGCCTCACCTCCGAGGACTTTGTCTCGGAGTACCTTCAACCGGAGCCACACTCCGCACTCTCTGCCTTCACCTGGCACGACTTGACCCGAGGACCGACCCGGACCACCTTCGCAGCCACCGTGACGGAGCTCCCCGCTCCCCTGGCATCAAGCCTCCCGCTTGACCCAGGTTCACCTGCTGCGAACCTTGTCCGTCTCCTCCGAAGTCCCTGCGCACCACAGACAAGCAGACAAGTGTATCCAGTACTCCGGAGACTTCTCCGGGTTAGCAACCTCCGGCACACACTCCGGTGTACCGCCCAAAGTACCGAAGCCTTCGGTACGAACCCAGTCATCGCGTACTATCGGACCCCTCCGACGAGCACACTCCGCTGCAACAGCTGCAGCAAGCAAACACCGAACACACTTCGGTGAAACCACCTCCGAACACCCTTCGGAGGTACCACCTCCGAAGCCCCTTCGGAGGTACCCTTCGAACAGAGGGTAAAAAGCCTGTCAATCACTCATCACAAAACTCCGAAACCAACCCTTGGTTTCTCAATAACATAACATTTCTTTAATATGTGTGAGCTCATATACATGCCACAATTAATTCTTTGTATGCTAGCATATTAATTATTGCATATACTATAAAAAGTAAATAATCAACAAACTTTACATGAGGACAATATGCATGTGTGTGACTTTAGCCAAGCCCTCATGACTTTTCTCTATTTTATAAGGGGACTTTATGGTTTCCCATTACCTCTTCCGGGATAATACTTTAAATTAATCTGAATCATTAATTAATTACAATTAAAATAATTAAATAAAATTATTTTTGGTTTAACTGGTTAGCCGGTCATTGTTTCCTATTACTCGCCCGTAATCTTTACACTTCTTTATTTTTAGCCTTGAGATCCGCATCCTTACCCTTGTTGTTTTGAAGCTCGGCAATGTCTGACTTCCTTGGCTTCTTCTTTCATCAACTCATATGCTATGATTAGGGATGAAAATAGAGTAGAAAATTTATATCAGTTCTAGAAAAAAAACGAAAACAAAGAAGGTTATATGGAAACAGATACAAAATATTGTGGAGCAGAAACAAAAACAAAAACGAATCAATGATTTTCGATAGAAATGGAACGGAAACGGAATATTTCGCATAACAAAAACAAAAAGTTTCAGGTTTCATCGTTTTTTACTACAATATATAAAATATTAGCTTTTACTTTTTTACATTATATAAAACTTTGAACTATCTTCTATTTAAGAAATATTAAATAATTTAATTTAAATTAATATATAATTATTTACTATAAATAAATAATGTAAGTTCATTAAAATTGAAACTTTCTATAAAACTTTTTTACTTTATTACATGCATTTATCTATTATTAATATGTGTGTAAATTATTGATTTATCATAATTATTCACATATTAAGGGTTTTTTATTCCGATAGATATTTGGTTATGTATTTGTATCCACCTCTTATTCAGTATATATTTGTTTATGATGCTATCAACTTTCATATTCATTTTGGGATATCCGTATTTGTTTGTGTTTTTGTTAAAAAAATATGGAAATGGATATGGTAAAACTCATTTTCATTCATTTCCACTCCGTTTTCATCCCTATCTATGATTTTCCCTAGCACATCACTTGGAGTCATCTTATTGAATTCTTTTCGCTCTTAGATTAGTGTCACCAAGGTAAGATTCCTTGGTGCTATATCATGGATCAACCTCTTCACCACCACCTGATCTGTCATTTCTTCATTTCCAAAAGAATCTTTATCTTGTTTACAAGGATTATGAAACAATCATACATCTTTTGAGGAGTCTCATTATCTTACATAACAAATCTTTCGAGTTTTCCTTCAAAAAGCTTAATCTTTGATTCTCTAACTAAATATGTATCATCATGGGAAACCTGCGTGGTTTCCCATATTTCTTTAGCTCCCTCAAACCCATTAATATTATTGAATTCTTCAGGACTCAATGCGGCAAGTAGAAAACTCATTGCCTGAGTATTGTGGTGAATAACTTGTTCTTCATCTGCTATTAGTTGACAATCGTTCATGTTTGAGTCGTTCATATCTACACATGTGCACACAATCTTCCAATTATTCAGATGCATTGAGATTAGGTGCAACTTCATTTTATGTTTCCATGCCACAGTGTGTATCATCAAAGTAAGGTGCACGACCAGTTAGCATAGAGAGATAATTATTACTCGGATTTAATTTGGAGTAATCAAAAGGATATGTTGCTCCTTTCTTCCCTCTGACACTGTTCTTTTTGGTGCTAGTGGAATTTGACCTTTGTGACATCTTTACTCTTCAAATAGTTAAGCATTCGAGAAGAGCCCGCTCTCATATCAATTGAAAGTTTTCTAGAGAGAGGTGAATAGGCAATTTGAAAACATCTCGAATAAACTGATTAGTTTAAACTTCTAGGATCTGAACTATTCGGGCTTAATCGGATACTTTGAGTACCAGATGAAAACAAAAATGTACGAGGTCCAGATTATCCAGGTTTGACCGGAAGATCTAGGTACTATAAAAATAAAACAATATAGACTGTAGAATATGACCTAGCCAATGAACTTTAAAGGCATGAATTTAATGAACATTATGCTTGCTAGTTAATAGATAGATCAATAGTATATAACAACTAGCAAAGATAAGATTGGCACAAAAGATTTTTCACCGAAGTTTGAATCCAACGATCTTATGTCTCTATTAAGGAAATTGCAAAGAGTCACACTACCTAAAAAGAGCTATTAGTGACGGGTCATGACAGCCATTAGTAACGAACATCGTACTCGTCACCCTTATCACATCACTAATGACCATACACCCATCACTAAAGGTGAACTTTAGTGATTGATATACATCTTTACCCATCACTAATGGTCACCTTTAGTGACGTGTATAGATATGTCACCTTTAGTGACGGTATTGACACGAAAACATGCGCCCACACTTGGGCCAGTTTGACGATCCTAAAGTGTGTGAATACTTAGGGATAAGCCTAAGCGTAACACAACACTGACATCGCGTTCCAACTACCCTTAATAGTGTCAAAGGGGGTGGAGTCGCCAGGTAATCAGATTGCACAAAATAATCCAATTACCCGAAATATATAGATAAAATAAACCAATCGACCGAACGAAGCCTTATTGATTTTGAAGTGTATCGTGCGAAGGGTCACCGAAGGGGGCCTTTAGTGTCTAGTGCGAAGTATGCGCCGAAGGTAGCCTTCCGCGTTCAGATCGATCTGGCCGAAGACAGGCTCCGAACAGATCGCGACGCTAAATCACCTCCGAACGACAGGGTTCAGTGCGAAGCCTCTAGCGTGACAAGATCCACCGCGGAGCGTCCTAGCGCGATGAAGACCGAAGCAAAGCGTTCTGGCGTGACTCCAGTGTGAAGCAACTCCAATGCGAAGTATCTCCGGTGTGTGGGACTTGACCAGACCGACAACGACATGATGGATCTGGCATGGTCGGACGAAGCGAAGATTTGTCGAAGGGTGCTCCGGCAGCCTCCGAAACCAGCTTCCTAGCTCCGAAAACCTTTGGTGAGGGGGGCTCCGAATGTGAAACCTGCAGCAAAACGAAGATCAAGTGCCAATTCGTCCTGGAGACCGAATTACCAAGTGTAGCCGTAGGAAACAGATAAAACGAAGGGTAGCAATCTGTTACGTAGATTAACGGATGGTTCACAAGCGAGCCAACAAGGTGATAGCAATCTGTTGCGTAGATTAAAGGATGATTCAAAAGCGAACCAACAAGACTTACCACAATTACGGCGTGGCCGATGGAGGGCTTCCAGCGCAAACCCATGAAGGTGTACTGAAACTAATGTAGAAAGTAATGAAAATAAAGGTACAGTTCAAACTAGGGTTTGAAGAATTGATCTGTGTTGGGGGGTCCTATGAACTGGCCTCACCCCTGTATTTATAGGGGCTAGTCTTCTTATCTCTAATTCTAATCTACTAAGAGTTCGACCAGAAACAGTTAATGTTGGATATGAGATAAAAACAGCTGAGTTGTGTTAATCAGGTTTAGACTCTTGTTGGACGGAGTGGGCCTTCATAGGCCTCGCCGCAGCCAACCCACCGGGCCAAAGCCTGTTGGCAGGGCAGGCCTTCGAAGGGCCCTTCGGGGCGAAGTCAGCTTGTGAGGCAGGCCGCTGAAAGGCCACCAAGGCTCGATGCTGATGGGCCTCTAGTACTTCAGGGCTTCAGCCTACACCAGGTATTGCATATCTTCGGCCTAGATTACCAAAATTGACATTTTGACAATCTTGGCCATAAATGCCATTTTTTTCTATCAACACATGCCCCTGCCTTTTAACAAACTTAGTGAGATAAAAGCACAACGGGCTAAGGACGATATACTTCATATCGGCATTTTGACACCTCAAGCACTTTGCCACACGCTTGGGAAATATCTTTTCAAATACCTACCATTCAAAGCTCTTCGAAACCGCTCTCCTTGTAGAGACTCTAATAAATATGTATTGCTTGGAGTGATTTCAGCTATTTTAAAAGGACCTTCTCAACTAGGCGACCATTTCCCAAATTTGGGGCTTTTAGTGCCTAAAGGAAAAATCATCTTCCAAACCAAGTCACCAACTTGAAACGATTTCGCTTTGACTATTTTGTTGTAGGCTCTAGATACTCTCCTTTTATCTCTTTCCATAGATTCTAGAGCCCTTAACCTCTTATCGGTCACTTCTTACAAATTATCCTTCAAAAGAGTTTCATATTCATCGACCGATAAGCCATCTTGCTTAATAAATCTTAACGAACCAAGATCTACCTCCAATGGTAGAACGACTTCTTGTCCATACACTAACTCATATGGACTAACTTTGGTAGCGCCATGCTTTGCAATTCTACAAGCCCATAACGCCTTAGAAAGCACTTCATGCCACCTTTTAGGGAACTCTTCAATTTTCTTCTTAATAAGCTTAATTATAGTTTTATTACTAGACTCGTCCTGACCATCGACCTGAGCATAGTATGGTGAAGAGTTTATCAACTTAATACCATAAAATTCAGCAAAGTCTCTCACTATTTTAGCAATAAATGAAGTACCTTGGTCTGTAGTGAGAGTTTGGGGAATACCGAATCTATGTATAATGTGCTTCAAGATGAAATCAGTTACCTCATTATGAGTCATGTTCTTGAGAGGCACAACCTCGATCCATTTGGTGAAGTAATTTGTTGCCATCAACACGAACCGATGCCCTTTTGAAGAGGAAGGATAAATTTGGCCGATGAAGTCCAAACCTCAACCTTGGAACCGCCATGGTTTGATAATAGGGTTAAGTAGTGACACAGGAGCCAACTGAATATTACCAAACTTTTGACATGCTTCACACCCTCTATAATACTTAAAACACTCCTCAATCATAGTCGGCCAATAAAAGCTCGCTCTTTTGAGCATCCAACTCATTTTCTAGGCCGACTAATGAGTGCCACAAAGTCCCTCATGAACTTCTCCTGTAGCCACTCTAGATTGATCGACAACTAAGAACTTTAGAAGTACTCCGTCAAAAGTTCAGTGATACAACACATCATCAAGCAACACAAATTTAAATGCCTATCGCCGAACTTTCCGATCAACTCTTTGACTGGGATCTTTTAAATACTGGGTGATTGGACTTCTCCAATCATCCTTATGGATTTCCGGAGGGTTCGCCAACTCTTTTCCCGAAGTGGCGTCTAATTTTTGAATATCCAAGTGCCCCCCGAGCCTTTCTTGTTTCTACCAAAGTTTGGTCGGATCGGCCATGCGGAGCCGATCAAACCGAATCCCTACGACGGAGGGGTCCGGCGCACGAAGGTCATCGATGCTCAGAAGGCTTCGGTGTGAGGAGCCCAGTGAGGAAAGCTCTTCGACAGATGAAGAGCTCTGGCACGGGGGCTCTGGCACGCAACACCCTTCGGTGGGTGAAGGGGTCTGGTCCAGAGGGTCTGATGGGCAGCGCATCAGTCTGAAGTCTCTGGCTTCGGCTGACACAAAGAGTTCAAGCATCGACCTTCCTTGTACAAAAAATTACCTTTCCTGACTTGATAGTCAGATGCTTGCTGAGCCAAATCATTTGCAATTGAATTGGCCTCTCTAGCCATGTGAGAAATTTTGAAGTCATCAAAAGTAGCAATTATGTCTAAACATTTATCCAAGTAGCTATTTAGCAAACCATTAAAACATTGAGCAATTTTAGCTACTTGTTGTACCACTAATAGAGAATCACCATATGCATGGACGTGTTTAATACCCATGGAACCTAGCAATTCAAGTCCTAGCAATAATGCTTCATATTCGGCTTTGTTATTAGTAGAAGGGAATTCTAAACGGGCCGAGGCCTCAAAGCGCATACCACTAGGTGATATGAGAACTACTCAAATACCTTTGCCATTTTTGCAGGCCGAACCATCAAAATAAAGTTTCCATGACACTACTTCAATTAGAGCAACATTGTTACCCCAATTGAGGTCTACGTGGTGATCAACTATAAAATTAGCGATGATTTGGCCTTTCATAGCTCTCAAAGGTTCATAAGCTAAATCATATTCAATCAAAGCATAAGCCCACTTCCCGATTATACCACTTAGAATCGGCTTCTATAACATGTATTTTACGACGTCGGTTTGACAAACAACAATACATGTGCTAGGGAGAAGATAGTGATGTAATTTGGTACATGCATAATAAAGTGATAAGAACAAACACTCCACAAATACGTACCTCGTCTCGGCATCCAGCAAGCGGCGGATCAAGAATGTGATGATGTACTCTTTTCCCTCCACCTCTTGAGTTAGCATACTCCTATCACACTATCTTCTGCAGCAATGTATAGCTAAAACGGAATTCCAGCTTTTGGTGCTCTTACCACGGGCGGTGATGACAAGCACTCTTTAATCTTCTCAAAAGCATTTTACTGACTTGCCCCCCAAATAATCTCAACCTCATTCTTTAGATGGAGTATGGGGACAAAAGCATAGATCTTTCCAGACAAGTTAGATATAAAGCGACACAAATAGTTTATCTTGCCTAGCAACTTTTGCACGTCTCTCTTGCATGTTGGCGCTTCAAAGTTCCTAATCTTCTCAAGACTCTTGGGATCGATCTCAATACCTCTTTCATGAATCCTAAGAACTTGCCCGCTGACACGCCGAACGTACACTTGAGTGGGTTCATTTTTAATCCATATTGACGCATTCTATCAAAAGCAACTCTCAAATTGGCTAAATGGTTTCCCGTAGCATCCGATTTGACTACAACATCGTCTATATAGACCTCTAGCATAACTCCTAGCCAGTCATGAAAGATCATGTTCATAGCACGTTGATATGTAGCGCCAGCATTCTTTAAACCAAAAGTCATAACGACCCACTCAAACAAGCCGACAAAACCAGGGTATCGAAAGGCTGTCTTGTAGACGTCCTCTTTGGCCATAAAAATTTGATTATAACCATCGTTGCTATCAAGAAAACTTAGTACCTTGTGTCCTGAAGCATCGTTGATCAACATGTCAGCTATCGGCATGGGATACTCGTTCGTTGGAGTGGACTTGTTCAGATCCCTGAAATCAATACAAACTCGTATTTTGCCGCTCCACCTCTTCTCTATAGGCACGATGTTAGCAACCCATTCAGCATACCTACATGGCCTAATAAATTCAGCCTTTAGCAATCGTTCTATCTCCTCTTTGACTCGGTCATACACGACCGAATTAAAGAGACGCGGGGTTTTTTTATAAGGCCTAAACCCGGGTTTGATAGGCATCTGATGCTATATGAGATCACGACTTAGTCCAGGAATCTCACTATATTCCTATGCGAAACAATCAACATACAATCGAAGCAACTTTATTACTTCGGTCGATGCAAAACCTTGACCTAATTTTTCTACTTCGCTAAAATCTTCAATGGCTTCGGCAATACCATCTTTAGAATATCTATATTTCTCCACACGAGACTTCAGCCAATCAAGATTGCTCTTACTAGACATGACTACTAGTTTTGGAATAGTCGTGCTACACCAGGTGGCTTCAAAGACACGGGTACAAAATGTCTCTGGACACGCTAACGAAGTCATAATCTGAGAGGTGTCTACCTGATAGACACTCTACCTTATCATGGATGGCATTGATAGATACATCGGCTAATGCTAATTGGGCCGAAGTATCCGCTGGTACGACCTCCACATCATCGTCGTCCCACTGCATTAGGCACTAGTGCAAAGTAGATGGAATACAACAATTTAGGTGAATCCAATCATGCCCAAGTAGCACATTGTAGTTACCTTGCACATCGATGACGAAGAACGCCATCGACAATGTCTTGTTGCCCACCGTCAACTCTAGGGAGAGTACACCCTTTGCTTCGGAGCTCTCACCGTTGAAGCCATTGAGCATTAGGTTGGTTTTCTTTAGGTTCTCCTCGCCCCTGCCGAGCTTCTTCAAAAGAGAGTACGACATTAAATTGACAGTGGTGCCACGTCAACAAGCATCCTAGAGATCGGCTTCCCGTCAATGTGCCCCTTGATGTAGAGGGGATTTAGGTGACGAGCCGTATCCTCGGGCTTCTCCAAAATAGCATTTCGTGGGTCGAGGCTCAATTGAGCAATCTCGGCCTCGTCTCGTGGTAGTGCGAACTCAGCAAGAAGTATGATGACATTTATGTCAATTGCCTATGGTGCGGGCCCCTCGTAGACGGGCATGTAGTCGTCGTCGAGCATGTCGTCGTCGTCACTCAGAACAGGAGCTGGGTTGTTCGCTTCAACCGTCTTAGGCTTCCATACTTGCTTAATGACTAGCTGAGGGCAGATTCCCTCGAAGATGGTGTCTCGTTCATCCTCGGCCTTCTTCTCGCGCATCTCCTATGACCGCAGATGTTGTAGGCGCCTCTTCTATGATTTGGACATGCCTGGAGGTGCCCAAGATGGTTGTGGCTTAGTACTAGACGCCACCAACGTGTTCCTGTGATTTTTGGCCGAACGGGAATTACCCGGTTCGGCCTCATAATCTTTGCGCTTGGCAAGAACCTCTCCCTGTACCCTATCAGTCGGACCGGCCTCGCTAGGCTGATCGAACCGGGCCTCGGTGATGCCCTCGACCGGACTATGGGACTTACCTCCATCGTACTTCGGCGAGGGGGCCTTCGAGATTGGGACCTCCTGAGACCCTACCTTGACTGTGATAGTTTCGGACTTCCTTTCCCTCGCTTCTACGCGCCCATACTCCTTGGCTTCGTCCTGCGTGAGTCGATTCGGAGGTACCACAGACAGCCTATGGAAAACGTTCTCCTTCATCATGTCCACTTGTCCCTACCAATCATAATACTCCAAAGAAAAACAGGGGGTAACATTATACTGCGAAGGGTACTCCGGCGGTGAGGTGTAGTTCGGAGTCCATGGGGATCCTGGCCAGTAGTATGGCGGAGGCATCAGAGGTTCTAGCGGCTTCGCCCACTGAGAGCCGAACCCATTGCCCAGAGGGGGGTTCGGCCACGTCAAAGGTACTTCATACCATATCAGCGAAGGGTCTCGCCAGGCCAGAGGTATGTTCGGCCATTGTGGGTCGAACTCTCCCACCGGGGGGTTTGCCCAAAGCAGAGGTGGGTTCGACCACTGGGGTCCGAACTCACTATGCGGAGGGTTCGGTCATTGGGGTCCGAACTCACCCTTCGGGGGGTTCGGCTGTTGGGGTCTGAACTCATCCTCCGAAGGGTCTGGTTGTCTTGGCATTTTTTGTTGGGTGCCTATTTTCTCGGCCTTCTTCTGGTGTTTATTCAACAACATCTGGTATGTTACCTTTGGCTTCTTGCGAGCCCTAGCCGAAGAAGACGCATTGATGTTCTTTTTCCACACTCCCACTTCAGGGTTCTTTAGTACGAGTGTGTGTGTGCATGATTCTCTAATAACGACTGCTTTCCCTTTAGATGACTCGGCCTATTCTGGCCGAATCAACACCTTCTTCTCGTCGAGGTCGACGGTGTTCACGGGAAAGGGGTCTTTGTCCAGCTTCATCTTTGGACTAGAATCTATTTTCAATCGTCCTTCTTCTATGACTGATTGAACCTGCCGACAGAAAACATTGTAGTCGTTAGTGTAATGAGAATGCGAATTGTGCCACTTACAATAGGGGCGCTTCTTTAGTTCGTTGGTGGTCGGGATGACCTGGCCCTTGGGCAACCTGAGAAGCTGGCTCTTCAAGAGGAAATCTAATATTTTATCGCATTTAGTCACATCAAAGGAGTATTTAACTTCGCTGGGCCGACTCTTAGTGGGAGACGGCCGTAGCTCAGAACAAGTGACAAGCTTGCTCTTAGTGTTCCAAGCCCATTCAGCTGCATACATATCGGTTGAATCGTCCTATTCCTTCGACTCTTCCTCATTAGAGTGTTCCATGATGTGAACTTCAGCCCTAGGTTTGTTAAATGTTTTAATGAATTTTTTATCCTTGGCTTGGCCTTCTTGGACCAGATCCTGCTGCAGGACTTAGCTGACTTCTAAAAAGTTTTGGTTATCTAGCCTTTCTTTAATTTCAAAACGCAATCCGTTAAAAGCTAGATCCACCAAATCTCTTTCTAAAATATTGAGACTAAAACATCGGTTCCTGGTGTCTCTAAAGCACTTGACGTACTCGGAGACAGTCTCGCTAGATTTCTGCTTGACCGACGTTAGGTGTGAAAGCCTAAGTTCTGTCTCGCGTGTATAAAAATAGTCATGGAACTTCTGTTCTAATTGGGCTCATGTTTGAACGGAGTTCGGCGGAAGTGTCGAAAACCAAGTGAAAGCGATGCCGGATAGTGAAAGAGAAAACAATCTAAGTTTTAATGCGTCTGACCCACTAGCTTCTCCACACTATGCTAAGAATTGGCTGACATGCTATAGTGTGGTCTTGTTACCCTCACCGTCGAATTTGGTGAATTCAGGGACTCTATAGCCGCGAGGGTAGGGTATGGTATCGAAGTGATCACGGTACGACTTTCGATAAATCCTAGCCTGATCCTGAGGCGCGAAGCCAGTACACTCTCTAAATAGCGCGTGGATCCGCTCCTCAATGTCATCCTAGCCTCCTGCTTGTGCACGTCTCTCATGCAGGGGCACAACACACGGTGGTATGTCGGCGTGTCGGTCACAGGGCTCCTCCTCTCATGCTGGCTCAAGGTATATGATGTGCTCGGGTCTATGCGGGTGTGTAGGAGCATGCAGTGCAGGCATCACGGGAAAAGCCGGCGTCGCATAATAAGCAGGGTTAGCTTGGCCGTAAGTGTAGTTACTTGTCTCGACCATAGATGTTGAGGCCAGAGACGTGATAGCTTTGCTAGTACTACTGTCAGTTCTGCTATAAATGCGATTTACCGGGGCTATGCTAGCGATTGGAGTTGGAGGAACGACCTCGGTAAAGTCAAACCTTCTAAATATTGCTTCTACTTGAGACTTAACAGCCGAATCTAGATGGTTGGCTAGTGAAGCGCTAACGGATTGATCCACAGATGTGGCTATTTTTTGCTCAATCTCTAAGGAAGATAAAGGAGGCAACACTGGTGTTACCTAAGTCCGGGCGAGGTCTGAGATGTTGACGTCGCGCTTGATGAAGCCCGCGCATGTCTTTACGTAGCTCCCGAGCATGAGGTCTTGAAGCTCTTTCATCTTTGCCTCGATCTCTGCCTAACCTTCCTCGGAGATATCTGCCAGGGTGGGCGTCATGATGTTGTGGTTGTCGATTTATGCGCCCCCCATGGGATCCATCGGCGTTGTAGAGGTACTTGCAGCCGATGTAGATGTGCTCGTCATGTTGGTGTAGTTGTCCCCAGCGGAGTCGCCAAAAAGTGTGTTGACACGAAAACGTGCCCCGGCACTTGGGCTGGTTCGATGATCCAAAAGCGTGTGGATACTTAGGGATAAGCCTAAGCGTAACACAACACTAACGTCACGTTCCGATTACCCTTAACAGTGGCAAGGGGGTGGAGTCACCAGGTAATCGGATTGCACAAAATATTCCAATTAGCCGAAATATATAGATAAAATAAACCAATCGGCCGAATGGAGCTTGATTTATTTCAGAGTGTACCGTGCGAAGGGTCACCGAAGAGGGCCTTCAGTGTTTGGTGCAAAGTATTCGCCGAAGGTAGACTTCGACGTTTGGAAAGATCTAGCCGAAGACAGGCTCCAAATAGATCGTGACGCTAAATCGCCTCCGAACGACAGGGTTCGGTGCGAAGCCTCTGGCCTGACAAGATACACTACGGAGCGTCCTGGCGCGACGAAGCCTGGAGCGAAGCGTTCTGGCGTGAATCAGACGCGAAGCAACTCTGATGCAATGTAGCTATGGTGCGCGGGACTTGACCAGACCGATAATGGTGTGACGGATTTGGCACGGTCGGACGAAGCGAAGCCTTGCCGGAGGGTGCTACGGTAGCCTCCAAAACCAACTTCCTAGCTCTAGAAACCTTCGGCGAGGGGGGCTCCAAACATGAAACCTGCAGCAAAACGAAGATCAAGTGCCAATTCGGCCTGGAGACCAAATTACCAAGTGTAGCCGTAGGAAACAGATAAAACAAAGGGTAGCAATCTGTTACGTAGATTACCGGATGGTTCACAAGCGAGCCAATAAGGTGATAGCAATCTGTTACGTAGATTAACAGATGATTCACAGGCGAACCAACAACGCTTACAACAATTACGGCGTGGACGATGGAGGGCTTCCAGCACAAACCCACGTAGGTGTACTGAAACTAATGTAGAAAGTAATGTAAATAAAGGTATGGTTCAAACTAGGGTTTGAAGAATTGACCTGTGTTGGGGCAGTCCTATGAACCGGCCTCACCCCTGTATTTATAGGGGCTATTATTCTTATCTCCAATTCTAATCTACTAAGAGTTCGGACAGAAACAGTTAATGTTGGATAAGAGATAAAAACAGCCGAGCTGTGTTAATCAGGTTTGGACTCTTGCTGGTTGTAGTGGGCCTTTGTAGGCCTCGCCGCAGGCCCGCAGCCAACCCACCAGGCCAAAGCCTATTGGCAGAGCAGGCCTCTGAAGGGCCTTTCGGGCCGAAGCCAGCCTGCGAGGCAGGCCGCTGAAAGGCCACCAAGGCTCGATGCTGATCGGCCTCCGTTACTTCACGGCTTCGGCCTGTACCAGGTATTGCATATCTTCAGCCCAAATTACAAAAGTTGATATTTTTACAATCTTGGCCATTAATGCTTTTTTTTGCTATCAACGGACATGTATAGATATTCATTTGTCACTAAAGGTCACCTTTAGTGACACACATTCATCTATATCCGTCACTAAAGGTGGACCATTAGTGAATGGTATAGATGTTCACGCGTCACTAAAGGTCGTTTTTTTTCATTTTAGATCCGTTCTATATAGTTTCGTTTAGTTTCTTTCAATTCAAATGAGTTAACAATTAGATCTGAGATGATCGTGTAAGTTCTCTTTTCATTATTTTTGTCATCGTTCCGATGTGATTTCCATGTGGTTATCATCGGTGAAGCCTCTACCCTGAGTCATAATAGAGGAGAGGCGATGATGATGATGATGAAGAAGAATAAGAATAGATCTAAGGTGGTCATGGAAGTGCTCTTTCTATTATTTTTGTCGTTGTCCTAATATGCTTTCCATGTGATTATCATCGGTGAGGCCTCTACCTTGAGACAAAATAAAGGAGAGGCGATGATAACAATGGAGAAGAGAAATCAATAGGATTTGGTGAAGCAATGGTAATAACTTTGTACCATTTGTTGAAGTAGTTCAATACCGACGAGCTCATGGTCGGGTGGAGCATGAAGTAATGCCAATCGTCGTCGAGTAGATCTTATAGTGATGTCGACCAACATAGATAGAGCTCGAGATGAGAATGGTAAAGATCAAGTAGAGAGATCAAGGGAGGGAAGTTATATAATGGTTGAGAGTAAAGACTGAAGAGAGGAGACGAGGCTTTATAATAGTGTGTGTGTTTTTGGGCTAGTGTTCTTCTGCTCACCTAAATTTTCAAAAAAATTCATATGCATCGATCTTTAGTGAGGAGTCTAGATATTCACGCATCACTAAAGGTAGGTCTTTAGTGATAGGTCTAAATATTCACGCGTCACTAAAGGTAAGTCTTTAGTGTTGGGTCTCACACGCATAACTAAAGATCGGTCAGTGACGGGTCTCAACTTTGCTCGTCATTAAAGATCAGTTTAGAATTTTGGCAACTCATTAGTGACGGACATCAGTTAGAACCATCACTAAAGATAGGTCTTTAGCGACTGTTGTAAACATACTCGTCACTAAAGGTATATTAGTAACATGTGTCTGTTATCCATTACTAAGCTACATCACTAAAGGTCATTTATGTGGTAGTGTCGGGTCTCTTTCAACCCTAATCCTCACCAAGTGTTAACCACTGCAAGCCTTGGTATACCACTAGGTTACCTCTTTGATGCCGAGGCAAGGCCATGTACAAACTTGTTGGGTTAATTTTTTCCGTGCCATTACAATTTTTACGGTTTGCTAATATGCCATCGGTGTGTCACTGACAGATGGGGGCCACCACAGTCACTGACAGTGGCATATAGGCAATTTCTGAAAATTATAATGGCATGTGAGTAATTTTCTCAAACCTCTTTGGTGCTCGTAGATCAACGCTTAGTCGTCTAGGAGGGATTACCTCCAAGAATAATGAATCCATTGACATGATCTAAAGTTGTGTGCTCAAGAATACACCAAAGATCAAGAGGCACACACCACCACAACTCCAAGAAGATGGATCAACTAAGAACTTAGGGAGATTGGTAAAGAACTCTCAAGATCCAATCAAGATCAAGCACTAGGATGAGAGAGAGAGTAATGTAGAAAGGCTACTAGGGTTTTGAAAACACATGCATTGATTATGGGAGAGGGGAGGTATTTATACCCCTATATCAACACTAGTCATTAGGCAACAAATCATGCACTATTTATCCAGATGATCTAGCCTTAATTGGATATTCTGGACTAGAAAATAACTAAAATAGAATGGTTGTTTCAGATAGTCTAGCTTTTATACAGATATTTTGGGCCACAAATATATTCAAATAGAAAGGTATTTTCGGATCATCTGACTAAGGTTCGGATGCTCTAGGCCATAGAATAAAATCTAGTAGAGCAAGTTTTGGATCATCCGACCAAAGTTTGAATGTTCTCACTCGCAAAATAAATTCAACATAACAATGTTTTTGTATCATTCAGATAGCTTCAGATGTTTAAGACTTAAAGAAAATCCAAACAAAATCAGGTTTTTGGATTATTCAGTTTGAAACCGGATACTCCGACATACTAAACTATAAATCAAACAGAACAACTTTTTCGGATACTCTGAACATGTACGGATTATTCGGCTTTGCTGGAAAACCAAATCTAACTTAAAAAATTCCAAAAACTTTCCATGAAAATTCTTTATTTGAGCACTTAGTTTTGGAACACTAAACAACACATCCCTCTTCATAATACGACACACCTAGACTCAAGATTATATGAAATATAAACGATTTGCATATTTTGAGCCTAAAAGTAGTAAAGAAGGTGATTTCTCCAAATTCGACCGAATCGCAAAGCCAATTTAACTTTTGATATCTAAATTCATCTCACCAACAATGTTAGCATATATATAATCGCTATTATCATTAATATATCAAAACAAATTAGAGGCCTAGATGCATCAAGATGCACTTTCATTAATACATTGTATTTATTTTTTACAATTCTAAATGGAAACTATTTGAACCATTTTCATCCCTATCACATGGTGCTCCTAGTTACATTACATAGACCTATTGATGCTCCTCCGTTGCTCCTATTGCTAGGTCATTTCTAGGTAGAGTAGGCTATTTCCCTACCGAGATAGTCTAAGTACGACCCATTAGGCGGACGTGCTAACCTAGCCCATCCGATCACCTATACATGGAAATTGTCCAGTGTACATGTCATAGCGGACCGTGCCTTATCGGTGCCAAATTACCGTGCCATGGTCGGCCCTACAAAGCACGGCCCAAAGTCCCTGCATGTCAGCGAAGCAAAATGTTGTTCGATTTTTTTTTCTCTCTGTTCGCTCTCAGGCGGAGAGAGCACAACGGAGCACTAGCCGTCAAGGATTCGATGGTGAACAGCTACATAATTGAGATGATAGTATGCACGATACTTGATACTTCAGACCAGCCACCTATCCTTGTAATCTCATGGCAAAGAGAGGGGAGAATTGCACGCCATGAATCTTCAGCGCATGGATGATATTTTGGATCCAAATCTTCCAGGTTAGCCATTATGTGCCCCGTTAAGGTGGTGTTTTCTTAGGAATTTTTAATCACTCTCTCGTCTGAAAATCCAAAAACTAAACCAAACAATTTAACTCAACAATTCAACGTAACCGTAAAGTTTAAAAGATGTATATTAATTACCCATCATGTCACACTAGTATGTTTATTTGCATCTACCCAAAATAGTTTTCGCACCGTTCACAACTGTTTTTTTAAGGATTTACAAATCAAGAAAATAAGAGCATCTCCAAAAGAGCTTTTATATGGGTTTTTAAATTTGAAATTTTGTATTTTGATAAAATTTTTGGCTCCAATAATACCCCTAAATAATTCTCTATCCTAAACCATTTCCTAAATCCATTGTTATGTATCCTAAATTTAGGATTATCTTCAGCATTACTTATTTTCTCTAGTGCCATTTTCTTCCATCATTGCACACCTTTTTCTTTTCCCTAACCTACCCTGTCTCTGCACATCGCTAGGGCATGCCGCCATCGTCTACAGCATGTCCCGCCGCCCACACCCAACCGTCGCGCTGCCCGCAACCGTCATCGCCAGCACGCCGCCCACACCCACCATCGCATCGCCAGCACGCCGTCCGCACCCACCATTGCCAACACACTGCCTGTTGCTCCCACACCTGCAAGAAAGGAAAAGCTCCCACACCGATGATTTTTTTGCTACAGCTACAAGGTGATTTATTTGCTATGCATTACATTTTTTGTTTGAAGGAATGAGGAAAATGATTAGATTTGGCTTGCTCCATTTGTTTGGCTTGTGTCTGTTGAGAAATTTCTTACTATTCTGGTTGAAATTGCAAGTAGTTACAAGTTGTTCTCTCGGCACAAATAATGCACTTTTACAGAGTAATGAATTAGAAAGGAGAAGAGGAGTCTGGGTATGGGGATTGCTTGGTCCTATGGTAGCTGAGACATAAGTCTGAGCTATTCAAGCTTTGCATAGATGAGTGAAG
This sequence comes from Zizania palustris, assembly GCA_019279435.1. Taxonomy (NCBI): domain Eukaryota; kingdom Viridiplantae; phylum Streptophyta; class Magnoliopsida; order Poales; family Poaceae; genus Zizania; species Zizania palustris. Next base: position 40,117,048 of record JAAALK010000079.1, read on the forward strand.
ATTAGCCATATACTACCATGTACAACTGTAAATACACATGTTTGAAGATTGTTGTCGGTCCGTAAAACTTATTGAACAGTGTAGGAAAATATGATCACACAGTTTAGCCCTTATTCAAACATAGTCTAGCAGTATATTACTCTTGTTGCATACATGTCAATGTTGTGTAAATACTTGTTCAGACTAGAGAATTCCTCCTTCCCTTGCCTTATGTGCTTGTGTCATGACTTGTTACTCTGCTATTCTTTTTAACAACTGGACAATCAAAATCTTTGTTATCCAACTTCTACATTTGACTCTGCCATATGTTTTCAGCTAGCTTATATTACTCTTGTTAGCCATACATCACAAACTGATAGTCTGACACCACTAAATAGACATGCAATGCATATATATGTAACAATTTTGTTCATTTATAGTATGATTTAATATTGATTCTGTATCATACATGATTTTTCTGCAACATAAATTTAGAATTCTAGAGTGAATGTCATAGTTGATAACTTTTTTTGATTCTGCTCACACCAGTTTGTGATGTGGCTAGACCTTTTATTGTTCAATTATAGTACTTTTTGCCCATTGTTTAAGCCTATAGTACTCTATTAACTTATATGATTGATGGATGAATAGGACAGATAAAAGAAGGATATTTTACTAATTTAATGAATGATGGGTCAAATTCACTACATTTAGATGTCTTGGGAAGCAATCCAGAAGGAAGTGTTCTGGAAGTTACTAACAATGTGAAATCAAATCAGAAAAGAACACGGAATTTCAGCATGAAGGAAGATGAGGTGTTAGTGTCGGCATGGTTAAATGTGAGTTCGGATGTCGTTCAAGGCGATAATCAAAATAACAGACATATTGGAACCACATTCATGAGTACTTTCAGGCAAACAAGGACTTCCCGTCAGATCGAAACCCAAATTCTCTCTTGCATCGATGGGGTGTTATTCAAGAAAATGTAAATAAGTTTACTGACTGTGTAGCCCAGATCGAGAGTAGAAGGAAAAGTGGTGTGACATCCCAAGATCAAGTAACAAACATAGATGAATTATCTGATCCCTAGCTTCTATAATTGTTTCGCAATGAGAATTATGATGGACTTACCTTGTTCTTGTTTAATTGATCAGATTGTTCAGACAACTGCTTTGTTCAAGGCCCAAGACGTGAAACACAGGAATTTTCAATTCCTTCATTGCTGGAATATGTTAGCACATCAGCCAAAGTGGATTACAAAGCAGAAACAATTGTCAACTGCAAATACATAAAAAAACATAAGGGCAGCGATGATTTGAGTCCCACATAATGTTAACCTATTACTCCTAATGACACCAACATGGGAAGTCAAGAATGTGAGGTACCACATAGGCCAATGGGGAGGAAGAGGGAAAATAGACATTACAACACGGTGGAGGTCGAGTGTACGCAGATGCGTTAGAAGCGTTGTGGTCAAAAAAGAAAGCCGTCGATGATGAGAAAGAGCGGAAGAAAGAGGAGCGATACACACAACTATATGCACTACAACAACATATCACTCTAACGAAAGAAGACCTAGAGTTAAAGAGAATGCTAGAGGAAGAGAAGATCATGACAATAGATACTACTGACATGAGCAATGATCAACAGGAGTACTATATGATCCTTCGACATGACATCATGACTCGACGCAATATGATGTAGTTACTAAAATTTAAGTTTTATTGTGCTCACTTTGCATTGAATTTGTGAACGTTTTATTAGCAGAACATGTGTTAGATCTTAGTTTGCTCTTTAGACCTTGTGATTCTCACACACGTTATTTTATTCTGTTTCTGATATATGTTTCGGATCTTAGTTTTAAAGGAGAATTTTTACGGTATACCATGCTGCTCTTCTGCTGCCCTTGCCTCCTCAAGTACAGTTTGCAATTTGGAAACCTTCTTGTATGTTTATACAAATCTGATATATGTGAATTGATGATAATGTGATGCAATTTACCCTGTGATGTATGGTGCATTAATTTGTGATGATGTTTCCTTATTTCATGGTTGGTACTACATTATTTTCCTTTGGATGTACCAGTGATGGTTATTCAGTCCACTCCTACAGCCTGTTATGGTAATTCTGTTGTGGTCAAGATGGTAATGGTGAACATGTGCATTGCAGCACAACTTATTTCATACTAGCAGTCCAATATACAAAGAGCCATAACTGTAGTCTGCAACGAGCATGCTGTATACACTCTTGAAAACTTTGTGTACCCTTGCACATGTTCGTTAGCTTATTTTAGAAGTATGGTCTAAAAAATATCTTCATTGTACTTGCTGTTTTTGACTCGCTATTTATAGCAAGTCTTCCTATTTAAATTAACTTTGTTATTTTACTATTCACTCCAATGTACTTATTAAATATGACTTTCTAGTTGAACATAACTATATTTTATCAATTTACATACATACAAAGAAAATGAAAATAATTAAACAAACTAACACTCAATGGAATAGAAACTTTAGTTGGATTGCTAGATGTAGATGTAGCAGACCATTGATTGGCACGTGCATACCAATCAGTGACACCAATGCATGTAAGACCAAAAGAGACAGGCATAGAATTGTTCAAGTGCATATCATGGTTGACCATGAAATTATGTTTCTACTCCACATAAGTAATTTCTGTTTAAGGATATGGAGAGGGAAACTCACTGTTCTCCTGCATAGTACTTGTTGCCAACGATGTATGCCAAGGGTAGTACGTGCTTCACAGTATTGATTGCTAGATGTAGAAGCTCTAAAACAGGGTGATTTCACCCCAGAATAATGAACGCCACGTTGCAGATAAGCAAAAGAAAAACGACGAGCAGGAACACAGCTGACGAGCAGCACGTCCTTCGCCTTCCAGAGAAACTGAAGGCCGCAAGGGAGAGAGAACACCTGCACGGCTGAACATGGCAAAGCACTAAAGCCACTGGCAACAAAAGAACATGGCAAATATCACTACCGCTTCACCAGTGATCCGTGACGCAGACCAGAACGGCACAACCACCACTGGTCGTTCTAGTGCATATCCATATTAGATGACGCACAAAAGAGTGTGAGCTGACGAGACAAACAAACCATGTACGGCTCGGCGCTCCAGATAAGCTCTGTATAACTCAACGCGGCTCACTGGTGCATATCCAAATAAAGATGAGTTAAACAAGTCCAATTAATTTTTGGCCGGACCGGCCAGAAATTGTCAGAAAGAGAGAAAAAATATAGATCAGCGATATGAAATATAGTAAGGCAACCAGCCACACTACTCTTAATGAATAAAGTTGTATATAACACCTAAATTATAAAACCAACGAATTGCTCCTCTCACAATTTCTTATTAATCACCTCAATCAGAATACGATAGAGCTCTCTTGAGAGGATGTGGAAAACACTAGCATGACAAATCACGTCGTTTCAATCAGTTCTAGAATTTGACAGTAGTAGCCCCACACCCAGCGATACTTTTGTTTTTTGGAACCCACACTTGAGCGATACTGGTACAGAATACCGTATCAGACCGGGTAAAAATACCTTTCTTGCATGTACACAAGTGACTCTTACAGTCTTACTGAACCACAAGTTGCTTGCTTTGCTCCATTCTTTTACTTATTACCAGTTTCTTTCTTCGAGCACAGGAAGATTCCCAGGTAAATCTTCCATCCACCGTTCCATATAATTGTCTGTGGTTAATAACAGCAACAATTAGAAACAAAGGGATCAGTGCTCAGAAACCGTCGGTGTAGCCCCATGTTTGGTGGTGCACGGCTGTTAGGATTTCTCTGGAAACGGCCGATACCGCCCCTTATCTCCATTCTCCAAGGCCAACCGGGCAACGGCGCCCACCTGCGCCCGTGACGTGCCCCCGTCCGGCGCCCCACGCACAGGAAGAAGAGCCAAATCACACACACGCACGCACGCACGCCCGCACGCACGCCCGCACGCACACGCAGACCTCACGGAAGAGCAGATGCGCGCTACTCCTTGTATCGGAACCGGAACCGGAACCGGATCGTCAAAATGAGAAGGCTGCCATATTCTTAATTTTAATATTTCCTATATATTTAAAGTTAAAAATATTAAAATTAATTTTAATAAAATAATTTAAAAGGTATAGGAAATATTAAAAATAATTTCAATGATTTTAATTTTAAAGGTATAGTAAATATTAAAAATAATTTTAATTTTAAAGGTATAGGAAATATTAAAAATATTTTTAATTTTAAATTTATAGGAAATATTAAAAATATTTTTTCAAACAAAATATTATAATATTTCTTAACTATCTCTTACATATATCATTTATAATATTATTTTAATTAATTAACAATATTTAATAGAATTTCAATAGCAATAATTATTTTTAATGTGTTACTTATAATCTTGATATTATTAATATATGGACTTAAAACATGAACATGATGTAATTATATAAATGTTAGAAATATTAAAATTATTTTGCATAGCGGACAGATCATTTCGGTCAGATTGTTAGTTGGTGCCGTTTCTTTCTTACGTAATAAAATTGATAGTTTTGCATTTAAATAAAAAATTACACACTAATTTTAATATTTCTAGATATGTGTAATTTTTTATTTAAATTATTTTTAATATTTACTATACCTTTAAAATTAAAATAATTAAAAATTATTTTTAATATTTCCTATACCTTTTAAATTATTTTATTAAAATTAATTTTAATATTTTTAACTTTAAATATATAAGAAATATTAAAATTAAAAATATAACAGTCTTCAGATTTTCAACGAACTGCAGAGTAATGTCACGCAGCGCAACGTTAGACGATCCGGTTCCATCGGAACTGGCTTCACAGTATGACAGCTTGAGCGTTTGGAGATAAGTCGAGATTTCAGTCATTCCACTTATTCCATTTATATCTTATTCTATTTATATCTGACGGTACGACCGTCGTGAAACCTTACCTTAACTGTTGCAAAGTAAGTCCAACAATCGCTCTATACCATCGGATTCTAACGCGATGGATAGGATTTGTCGGCTTCATTCCTATCGCCGTCACTCCCCAATCATCTCTGAACTCTTCTTAGCCCTTTGCCCTCTTGGTCGCCTATAAATCCAGCGCGCATGTCAGTAGCAGCAGCAAGAAAAGAGGGGAAGAAAGAAACACATACATGAAGATTCATCCATCACCAACCACCACCACCGGCACCGGCTGCGGCAAGAAGGACCTCCGGCGGCTGCCGCACGTGTACAGCAAGGTGCTGGAGCTGCCGCTCCCGGCGGACACCGACGTCGCGGTGTTCGAAGGCCCTGACGCCTTCCACTTCGTCGTGGCCGGCGGCGCCCATGGCGCCGGCGAGGTGCGTGTGCGCACTGTGAGGATCCACCCTGGGGTTGTCAGGGTGGTGGTGCAGGCCGGGACCGGACGCGGAGAGGATGACGACGATGATATGGAGCTTGACAAGTGGAGGTCCCGGCTGCCTGAGGCGAGCTGTCCGGCGATGGCCGTGGCTGGCTACGTCAACGGGCAGCTTGTTGTCACCGTGCCCAAGGGGCGTAATGGCGACGGAGCTGACACCGAAGGCGGAGATGAAGCTTGGAGGTGCTGCAATGGAGGAGGAAAGATTAGTAGACTCGTGGTTGTACAGTAGAATCAGTAGAGTGGGTTCGTCTAATCTATCTAGTAAAGTCTTGCCATCTTTGTTTTTGGGTAAAGATTGGCTCATCATCTTTTCTTCCATGCTATTAGTTCAAGGAAGAACTGTTTCACATGCTATCTTCAATTCTTGATATCTTCAAACAGCTTTTGAGGCAAGTGAAGAAGCTACGCTGCTACTGTTAAGTCTGTAACTTCTTTTTGGTTTTCCTGAGATCAAATGTAATTACAAGGAAACATGTGACAAATCTTTAGCTTGCTTTGTCCCTTCATTCAATTTGGATTATACCATATAAATGTTCTCCAGATCTGTCAGGTTATTTTATTACTGTTTTCTGAAGGTCAGTTGCCATTGCCAATAGGTCCACTTGATTGGTGCAGCATTTCACATGGATTCATCAATGCTGTCATATCTCAGTGGCCCACGGTTTGCACAATTGCACCTATCTGTTAGCTCTTTATCTGCAATAATTATCGTGTGAAAATCCAATAAAATTCCGGCTTACTAAAGACCGAAAGTGATCTAAATACTGCTGGAAGACTGTACGAAGAAAGTCCGCAAACCAATAATTCAGTATAATATTTTTACAATCATCTGACTGAAAATATATCACTACAATATGTATTAACATAAAGTTGTGCCGGTCGACGATCCCTGGTTTAAGAAACCTCTACCTTCAAACCCTTTGTTTCACTGTATTTTATTTATTTCAACTTGCCATTTTCTTCTGTTAACTAGCTGAACTCATGTCAGTGATAGCCTAGCACTCGATAGCTTCCAGAACTAATAGTTCATCGGCCTGTTACTCTCACTTGAAATTCGATGTATTAAATTATGACAAGCCAAGATTACCAGAGTTATCTGGCAGGATGGCGACTACAAGATAATTATCACTAATTCCCAAGTTGATGTTACCATTCTCCTTGCCAACAAATGACAAAAATATCACTCAATCAAACATCAACCTATTTAATATTCTCTACATCCAAGCTTTGCTAAACTCAGCAGTTAATCGAACATTACCAGTCTCACTTTTTTCCTCCAAAAATATTATTTCCTTGTCTTCACCAAATTCTGCATTTGTACTAATTAATGCATGCAATATTGTTGATAGCCCTAAGATGCTTCATAAGTGACAGCTCCATATAAAATATTAAGAATATACCTGGGCTGCAATTGTCACACCATTCTTTCATTGGTCTGACGATATATTGATTTGTTCATCTCAGCAAATTTCAGATCAAGTTGGAAACAAAAGGGAGTAATTTGGTATGTACAGAGCAGCAAATAGCTGACGCCAAGAAAATTCAAAAGGAAGGAAAAGTGGCAATGATACAAGTTCAAAGAATCGTGCCTAACAAAAGGGAACTTAGCTCGGTAAAGAGTCCACGGCATCATGGACAAGAGCCGATGAACCCTATCAAGAATAGATGGACCACACAAGCTGTTTGGGTGTACGCATATATCATATATATGTGCATGAATCTTTGTTCAGTACCAAACATAGCTTTGTAACAACGATCCTTCTCTAGACGTGTGAAACCACTTGGATAGTGATTGTTTGTACAAATGTATCAGTACTGCAGGCAGCTTCACATGGGTAGCCTTTTCTTAGCAATTCGTTTTATGTTTAAATAAGAAAACATAATCCAGATAAGAGAAGATTGATAATTATGAGCAGCAGCTTAGGTCCCTTTGGTTTGGCTTCCGGAAGCAGCTTTTGCTTCCTGGAAGCCAAAAGCCAAACCAAAGAGTATATTTCTACCCAGGGGCTTTTAGTAAAAGCAGCTTTTGGTGCAGTGTAAATGTGAAAGCTCTTTCAGATCTGCTTTCTGCGGCTTTTGGTTTTTGGCTTCGCAACCATACAAAAATTCATAAATTGACATTTTAAATTTCATACAACCATACAAAATTCTATAAATTGACATTTCAAATTTCATACAACCATACAAAATTTCATAAATTGACATTTCAAATTTCATACAACCATACAAAATTTCATAAATTGACATTTCAAATTTCATACAACCATACAAAATTTCATAAATTAACATTTCAAATTTGATACAACCATATAAAATTTCATAAATTGACATTTCAAATTTCATACAACCATACAAAATTTTATAAATTGACATTTCAAATTTCATACACCCATACAAAATTTCATAAATTGAATTTTTTACACAGCTCACAGCTCAAAGCAGCTTGTTCACAGCTGTTTCAGCCAAACGACTTTGAGCTTTCTCACAGCTGACTTCCCACAGCAGCTTTTTCACAGCCCACAGCCCACAGTAGCTTTTTCCCACAGCCACAGCTCAACCAAACACACTCTTAATCGATGGAGAAGCACAAAAACAATTGCCACATGAGATAGCTAATGGAATGTTATCACGTATCAGTTCAGTTGAATATATGCCACCAACAAAGACTCAACAGTATGGAGCATATTTGTATATATGTCATGGGATTGGGAATCAAAAGCGGGTAACCAAAGAATTCGAGAACGTAGCTGGTATTTGTGATTGATTGGTGGATGAACTCCTGGAACTCGCCGGCACTTGGGCGCCATCTTGGCCCCTTGCCGAAGAGCCAGGAGTTACAGATTTGAACACAAACTCTTCCACACCTTCTCCTCTGGATGCATTGTTTATATAGACACAATGCTCTAGCTAAAACCTCTAACAACTCCCTAACAGATTTATTAGCCGATGACAGCTCACATTTCCTAACAGACTATTAGCTGATGACAGCTCACATAACATACTTATTAGCTGTTGGTAGCTTACATCACTCTAGAAGTTTCTGGAATAGCCATTGCTGGACTAGGCTCTGGTTTGTTCTTCTTGCGACGCTGATAATGAATACCAGTCATGACATCTCTTCCCCCCTTAAGTACCAGCACGTCCTCGAGCTGGTAGGAAGGAAATTGTTGTTGAAATGAACTGAGTTTGACCCAAGTAGCATTTTCATCACTCTGTCCTTCCCAGCGAACTAAAAGTTCCTGGATGCCACGAGCCAATCGTCCTTTGATAACTTCTACTGGTTGAGGACATGTGCGACCATGGAATGTTAATGGTAGAGTTCCTGGTCTCGTTGGAGGTGGTCCTTGGTATGTCTTGAGCAACCCGACATGAAACACATTGTAAAGGCGGCTGGAGAGGGGTAAATGAAGCTTGTAAGCCACTGAACCCACACGCTCTGCAATCTAGAATGGACCATAGAAGCGAGGACCGAGTTTACTGCGATTGTGGACATTGAGGAAAGCCATTGGACGATGCAGCAAGCGAAGCCAAACCTAGTCGCACACCTCAAATGACAGTGATCTGTGATTCTTGTCATATGTTGCTTTGTAGTATTGTTGGGTCTGCTCAAGATGATGACGGATTTCTACAATGAATTCATCCTGTGTTTTCAGTTGATCCTCCACAGCCGGCACACGAGCTACCCCAAAAGTGTATGATGGTATAGTAGGAGGATCTCGTCCATAAACGACACGGAAAGGTGATGTGCGTAGGGAGCTCTGGAATGACGAATTATAACAAAATTCAGCCCAGAGAAGCCATTGAATCCAATGGCGAGGACGATCTCCTGTGAGGCAACGCAGATACATTGATATAATCTTGTTTACAGCCTCTGATTGGCCATCAGATTGTGGGTGGAATGATGTAGACAAGTGGAGTTGAACACCAGATAACTTGAAGAGTTCTTTCCAGAAGTTGCTGGTAAATGTAGAATCATGATCACTTACGATAGAGCTTGACAAGCCATGTAGTCGGACAATTTCCCCAAAGAAAGCATGTGCCACAGTGGTCGCAGAATAAGGATGACCAAGGGGAATAAAATGGGCATACTTGGAAAATCTGTCCACTACTTTAAGAATCACAGATTTGCCATTTACTTTGGGTAGAGCCTCAACAAAATCCATGGCAATATCTGACCAAACAGAAGATGGTACTTGGAGGGGTTGAAGTAAGCCAGCCGAGTGAAGTTGTTCTGATTTGTTATGTTGACATATGGTGCAAACACGCACGAATTCACGTACTAAACTACGACTGCCAGGAATGAAGAATGTCTGTCTGAGACGGTGGAGTGTTTTCTGAACGCCCTCATGACCGACACCGTGGACAACCGTTAGTATTTTAACGAGACTGGGTGATGTGGGTGGAAGATAAATGCGTCCACGATGAATGACCAACCCATCAATGATAGACCAGGAATTCCCTTTAACTCCAGTTTGTACTTCCTGCTGAAGTTGAATCAGATCTGGATTGTTTTGTAGTTCAGTTCGCAAATCGTCCATCAATTGGAAGGATGGCATCGAAATAGCATGGATAGATGCCAAGTCAGTGTTGTCTCGGCAGGAAAGTGCATCGGCTACAGTGTTAGTAGCACCTGGTTTATACTCCACTTTGAAATCATATCCAAATAACTTGCTTACCCACTGATGTTGTGGGATGGTTGATAGGCGCTGATCCAGCAAAAACTTTAAGCTGACATGATCCGTGCGCACTAGAAATGATCGTCCCCAAAGATATGGACGCCAATGGCGTACTGCCTGAACCAAACCCATGAGTTCTCGTTCGTATGCCGCCAACCCAGTGTGCCTGGGAGCCATTTGTTTGCTGAAAAAAGCGATAGCACCCTCTCCCTGATGCAGCACTGCTCCAATACCTGACCCTGATGCATCGCATTCGACTATGAAATCCTTGTCAAATGCTGGCAATCGGAGAATAGGCGTCGTGGTTAACGCATGTTGCAGTGCTCGGAAAGCTTTTTCTGCTTCAGGGGACCATTTGAAACTTTCTTTACAGAGAAGCTTAGTTAAAGGGGCAGCAATTATGCCAAAATTCTGTATGAAGCGTCGATAATAGCCTGCAAGTCTCAAAAACGCTCGCACTGCTTTAACGGATGCAGGAACCGGCCAAGACAGAATAGATTGAACCTTATTATCATCCATGGCGAGCCCTGCTGCCGAAATAACGTGTCCTAGGTATACCACTTGTTGCTCACCAAAGGAACACTTGGAGCGTTTTAGAAATAATTGATGTTCCTGCATCTTTGCAAATACCAATCGGACGTGTCACAGGTGCTCCGACCAAGAAGCACTGTAAATCAGAATATCATCAAAAAAGACGAGGACAAAACGTCTAAGAAATGGTTGGAGCACCTCGTTCATTAGGGCTTGAAATGTAGCCGGAGCATTAGTTAAGTCGAAGGGCATAACTAAAAATTCAAATAACCCTTGATGTGTTCGAAAAGCAGTTTTCTCAATATCATCCGGATGCATACGAACTTGGTGATAACCCGATCATAAGTCAAGCTTGGTGAAGAATGCTGCTCCTCGAAGTTCATCAAGAAGCTCTTCTACCACGGGTATTGGGAACTTGTCCTTGATTGTTTTATTGTTAAGCCCTCTGTAATCAATACACATTCGCCAAGTACCATCGTGCTTCTTGACCAAGATAACCGGTGCGGAGAAAGCTGATTCACTTGGTCGAATAATTCCCAGCTGCAGTAGCTCTTTGCACTGCCTCTCAATTTCTTCCTTCTGGGTATATGCATACTGATAAGGCTGTACTGCCACAGGTGTAGTATCTGGTGATAAGCGAATGCGATGGCAACGCTGTCTAGCCGGTGGTATTCCAACTGGTTCCCGGAACAGATCATTGTACTGGTCTAGGAGCTCATTCAGCATATCAGGTGCAGCAGTAACAGCAAGACAATGTGTCTTGTTTAGATTTGGTGCTGCAGACCAGAGCACTCGACGGCCATTCCGGACAAATGCTAGAGTTCGACGGCTGAAATCCCAAAGTACTGGCCCAAGTGACTCCAGCCATTGTACCCCCAGAACCATGTCAAATGAATCAAGATTGAGGCCATATCAGCATATGGTAAAATGTTCCTTGGCGATGCTGATATCTAGATTGGGACAGTGGCCAGTACTAGAGAGATGATCTCCATTAGCCACTGCTACCCGAATTCCTGCGCCACTAGTGAAAGAGATGCCTGCACGATCTGTTGCTGCAGTGTCAATGAAATTGTGCGTAGATCCTGAATCCAATAGCGCACGTAACTCTGTTTTTCCAACGGTAACCATAACATGCATCGTGTGGCCTGTACGAGGATGTATGCCGGTCATTGCTGCCAGAGAAATGGTTGGCTCAGCTTCATCATCATCCTCCTCATCTAACAACTCAATGGAGAATAGCCGTTTGCAAGTGTGACGATGACCGGGTGTGAACTTCTCATCACATCTGAAACATAGCCCCTTTGTACGCCAGTCTGCAATTTCTGTTGGTGTAAACTTCTTGACAGTGGCTTGATTAACCGAGCTAGATGAAGACTGTTGCGACTGTGGCTGCGCCGTTGATGACCCTGTGTTCATCGGCAATGAAGATTTAGCAGTAATCCGAGAGTATGGACGTACCGTAGTAGTGATCATGGTCCGCTGTTCATAGGCTCTTGCCAGCATTATAGCTTCGTCTAGTGTTGATGGTTTATGAAGTGCTACATCTGTTTTGAGCGGCTGGCCAAGTCCTGCCATGAACAGTTGTACCTGATGCACCTCTGATATATTTGGATCTCTGCAGGACAGTGCCATAAATCTATTACAGAATGTGTCCACCGATCCCTCGCATCGGAGCAGCGCCAACTCGCCAATTGGGCTCTCTGTGAGTGGCGGACCGAACCAAGAATGCACAAGTTGGACAAAATGTGGCCATGAAGGAGGTCCCCCATTCATCTCAAGTCTGTGGTACCAAATTTGGGCATCATCCAAAAGATAAAACGAGGCATACTGAACCCGTTGATGTTCAGGAGTTCCACGAAGCATGAAATATCGTTCACAACGATTTAGCCAAGACATTGGATCCCCTGTTCCATCAAACTTAGGGAATTCAATTTTGTGAACCGAAGAGGGATGATATTCCGAGTGGAATCCAGAATTTCCGCTCTGGTTGTGGTTCTGTGGTTGATCATCCCAATTGGTTGGAGGTAAGGCTTGGTTGCCGTTGTGGCTCGCTGCTCCTGTTGCGGCCACCCCGGCAGCTCCCTCCCCCGAAGTGATCGAGCAATTCTTCTCCAGACGAAGCACAGCTACCCCGAGACCTTGCTGCTGTTGCTTGACGTTGCGGAGATCTCCAGCAATGCTGCGTACCAATTCTTCCAGCTGGTCCAACCTCTTGCCGAGATCATCTCCCGAAGACGCTGCTTCCTTTCCCGCACCCGCAACCGAGGAAGGCATGGTGGACAAATCTGGCTCTGATACCAGTTTGTCACAGGATTGGGAATCAAAAGCGGGTAACCAAAGAATTCGAGAATGTAGCTGGTATTTGTGATTGATTGGTGGACGAACTCCTGGAACTCGCCGGCACTTGGGCGCCGTCTTGGCCCCTTGCTGAAGAGCCAGGAGTTACAGATTTGAACACAAACTCTTCCACACCTTCTCCTCTAGATGCATTGTTTATATAGACACAATGCTCCAGCTAAACCCTCTAACAACTTCCTAACAGATTTATTAGCTGATGACAACTCACATTTCCTAACAGACTATTAGCTGATGACAGCTCACATAACAGACTTATTAGCTGTTGGTAGCTTACATCACTCTAGAAGTTTCTGGAATAGCCATTGCTGGACTAGGCTCTGGTTTGTTCTTCTTGCGACGCTGATAATGAATACCAGTCATGACAATATACCAGGCAGGAGGACCTGACTATATTACTAAGCATCTCTCTTGTGGCATATAATGTTCTAGTTGGAAAGAAGCACGATGTACATGTTTCATGACCTTACAAGCTAAGAATTTGTAAACAGGAAATGGCACAACTATCCAATTAGGCAATTAGAATACATTTTGCAAGTGTTCTCTAGTGAATCATTTGCTACCCGGGTAGGGGGTTTTGCCAAAACACCACTTCAAACAATCTGCTTCGTCAATTTGCCATCTAGACCTCATTTTCATTGGCTCAAGTGATCCTGCATATCAACCTCAGAAGTAACATTATAATCAAAGCGCACATGTGACAAATTGTCATTTTTTTCTCTTTTCATCATAGACAGTTGACTATGTCAGATGTTTTAATTGTATCAAAGAGGAGTCAAGAGTGTATATTCTCATCGAACAAAATTGCTAATGGTCAAGTAGAGGCTTGTTGAGTACTGTTAGCCTGTCATAGTACAGGACTGAAAAGAATGCAAGTGAAATGTTCAATATTTCAGCGTGACTTTCGCCAAGAGGTCAGAAACAGTGAAACACCATCACCTCTAACCAGCTAGGTATCAGTGTATCACACATACGTACCTAAAAGGCATGCCAGATAGCTTAATAAACATCACATTTATTCAGGTTAATCCACCACTGGTTAATCTTTTTAGTTTTTTTTCAGATGTCACACCTCCAAATTCAGGTTCTCAAGATAGCATCTAAAGAAACCCCAGCAGCTTCTGAAGCTCCCTAGCATGATGCTCAGGTTCGTCCCATATGCATGCACACAATCAATAAGTTGACAGAACTAGGCAATGAAACTGAATGGGGGCTATTCCAAAAAACTTTCCTAGGAGTGGATGTAGCCTGATGCCCTTATGGGTTCTGGAAATATCAGATGTAGGATACCTCAGAACAAACATTCTTTTCAGGAGCTCACGCAAATCCATCTTCCCTCATATCTTTTATGGCTGACTCAAGTCTTCCAAGTAAATTAAACCTCTGATATTCAGTAACCAACATATCATAAGTAGACCGAGTGAGCTTGTACAAACTTTGGATACGATTTAAGAACAAATCCAACTTATCGAAGTCCTTGTGGCGAAAATAAGAAGAGATAACAACTTCAACATCCTGAGGGCGGGTAAAAATCATGCCATTATCCAACATCCGGAAAATCGCATGCTCCATATCGGACAAACGATCAGCCTTAGCATAGAACCTGATGATTCCACAGTGAAGCTTAATTAAAAAACCGAAGTGCATGCCTTGTATTAGGGAAAGCAGCTGCTCCAGTTCATCAATTTTGCCTTCGTAAAGACATAATCTTGTAAACCTCTCGACTGTAGCTTCACTCAACTCTTGATCGCCATCTGTTACAAGTTCTATAAATATTTTTACCCAATTAGGGTCCTTCCTTCTTGAAAGAAGCTCAAGCTTGACGTCCAAAATAGCAAAGTTTGGCTTAATTCCAAAGAAATTCATTTCTTCAAATGTCATGTCAGCATCATCTAGCCTGTTAAGCCTAACAAAACCTGTGATCAAAGACTCAAAGGCCTTAATACTAGGAGTAAATCCTGCATCCTTTGCTGCCAGGTACCAGCTCATCATTGCATGGCCACTCCCAAGCCATGAAAATGCGCAGATGAATGCATCATATGTAGCAGAGTTGGGCTTGCAATCCTCTATCCCTTCCATAGTCTCATATAAGGTTACTGCACCAAGGAGATCTCCTACCGATAAGAAAGCATCAATAAGGGCATTGAAAATGCCAGTGTTCAGCTGAATTCCCAGCTCCTCCACACATCCAAAGACTCTCATAGCAAATGTTACATTCCTTGTCTCTCCACATAAACGAATTATCACCGAGTAGGGCTCACAATCATGAATCCCCTCCTTGATTAGTTTCTCTAGCTTCAATTCCAAGACCTGGTTCAATGTTGAATCTATCTTAGCTTGCAATAATAAAGATATCTCACTACAACAGAAAAAATCTCACAATCGGAAAAAATCATCACGAAGAACTGCAACAGAATACACACCATGTGCTTACTAACTAGTATATCACTATATCATATCAGGCTATCACGAGCTAACTCGTTGCATGATATAACCCATGCACCGGAACTCCGGAAGCTCACAGCGCAATGGGCGCCACTTCAATTTACTAGCTTAGACATACTACCGCTATATGCATTGCAGATCTGATTCCGACCGAGAAGGGGGAAATTTCTCTGCGCCACAACCCTAAAACTAACGAAACCAGACAGCAATTCGACTGAAGCGTGATCGGGGAGAAGAGTGCCTCAGTCACGATATGGGCATTAGCCGGGGACGATGCGCGGAGGAGGGCGGCGGCGACTGGCTCCCCCGACGCGCCGGGGGAAGAGGAGCCGCTGACTTCTTCCATCTTCACCTTCACGTGACACTCCGGCTCGGAGACAAGGCGCGAGAGCAGGGTTCCGTTGTCTGCCTTCACACCTACGGAAGAGGAAGCCGCAGTCCACAGCCCGCGCAACAGGTTCCGGCGAGCGGCGGCGATCGCCATAAGTGAACGGCCGCGGTAACTTTTGCTTCCAACGTGTGCACTGTGCAGTCCATGAATAAAAAATATTATTAATGGACTGCACACGGTAACATTCAGACCCAATAAGGCCCAATAAAGCCCATTAGGCGATTCGGTAGTCCTCGTGCTTAGGCCCTGTTTATGTTTGGTTGTCTGGCTCGTAAAATTGTTTAAAATAAAAAAATTATTCAAAATTTCAAAAGTGGGCTTGACTTTTAAAAACATGGCCACTCTCTAATCAACTTTTCCTTGTCTTTTTTCTCTCTTGTTGAGCGATGGTCGGTCGATAGAGCCGTGGATGTTCCTATCAATTGATAGGAGGGTAAAGCTCACATTTAGCCTGCATCTCTATTATACTTCTTATTTTTGACTTGCTATTTTGTTATTCACTCCGATATACTTACTAAATATGACTTTTTATTTAAATGTAGCTATATTTTATCAATTTTATATACATGCAAAGAAAATGAAAACAATTAAACAAATTCAACGCTCAATGGAATAACAAGTTTGATTAGCTTGCTAAATATAGCAAGTGTGGACCCCTAAAACAATAAGTCAAGTAGCAAATACAATAGAGATATTTTTTGGACCATACTTGCTATTTTAAGAGATAGCAAGTGTTATAGCAAGTACAATAGAAATGCTCTTAGAGCATCCATAATGTATAATATTCTTACATCAGTATTATATGAACATGTGACAAAGTCGTTTTTTATAAAAAAACATTATAGTGTATAGTATTTTTAAGGTGAGATCTTTATCAAAATAAAAAAATTGCTTAATTAATATCACCTTTTCATTGTATAGAACTAGTACTAAGAGTGTAAAATAGTATTATTTAATTCATAAAACTAGTAACCTTGCATATGACTTATGTCTTCATCTTGTTTACTTAGCATTACCCTCCCATTATATGAAATTAGTACTAAAGTAAACTATTTCCTTAGATATATTTATAAACTCAACATTATTATTGATACTCTTATGACCGTTGGTCCATTGATATGAGTGGAATCGATGGATCAATGATTTGCTAGGGGCTAGGTTGGTTTGTTATTTTTTAAAAAAGATAGACCCCTTTTTGAAACTTTGAATAAAATACTTTTATTTTTTAAAAATCATACCTCGTATGAGTGAGCCAAGACCAACTCTAATATGTTGGGTATATGAAATATATGTTTGTTTGGTTGTATCTATTTAACATGATTAAAGTGAGGTGTTGTTTGGTTCCTATATGTTGCGTGAGATAAAAACAAATGGATAATAAATCACCATGATATTTATTTTGTGTAATTATTTTTTAGCTCTTAATTCATCTTATAGTATTAATATTATTTTAAATGCATTGTTATCAAATAAAATTTAAAAACACGAGACCTATCATAATATGATGTATAGATGCTAAGATAAAAAATTAAAAATATTTTGAGAAAATTATCATATAGAATATTAAGAAAGTCGAGGATTCTCTGGGAACAAATTATGATTTAAAGAATGAATGAGTCCGGTTTGAAAGAAAATCATCAGTTAAAGATGAAATTATAAAAAAACATTTTTTTTAGAAAATTGTCATATAGGATATTAAGAATATCGAAGATTCTCCGAAGGCAAATTAGGATTTTAAAAAAATGGGTTCAGTTTAAAAGCAAATCATCCATTAAATACTCTTTTGAACTTTAAATGTTTTATACAGTCAAAATACAATGTATCTTATCCCATGTTTTTTTTACATTTTTCTAAGTCAGTTAGCTATTTTTAGTTAATTAATTGTGTTTATAGAATTTAAATTAAAATAAGTCAAATTTGAACTGCAATTGCATTAAATAATAAACTCATGATATTTAGGAATTTGTGGTTTTGTATTTTAAATTATAATTTCCTAAATTCGGTGCAAATGCAAAATTATTAGTCTTTCCAAACAATATTCTTTTGTGTCCGTTTGAATTCTTATCAATTCCTTGGAAATTCATTGAAAAGTTTGAAAATCAACATTGAGGAAAATTTTACTTAAAAGCTCCGTCCTTATTCCTCATTTTCCTTTTTGTTCCTTTCTTTTTCTTTCCGTTTCCTTTTTCTCTTCCCTCCTTTACTTCTTCCTTGATGCGTAGTGTGTGTTCTTTGGTTCCTGCGCACATGCCAGCTCTCCTCTTTCCTAGCGGTAGCCTCCATAGCATCCCCAAGCCAACGTTCCCTGGGCCGAGGCTCGCAGCATGGTGGTGGCCGGAGCTCATGGCATAGCGGCGGCCGGTGGCTGCCTGCGCCTTGCTGCGTGACACTCAATGATATTCATCTTGTATCAAGAAGCAAATCAATGGCTACAACTAATTAGATGTGCTATGCAATATCTCAGGTGTTATTTGGGAACACATTTTTTTATAGTTTTGAAAGAAATACTTCAATATTGAACAATACTACGATATTATATACCGAAAAGTGTTTGAAAACTCCATCTAAAATCTTCATAAAGTAAACTATAATATTAAAAATATTATACTTAATCTATAGTGTTGAAAACTTTGATATGAAGCAAAGTTTTCTTCTGTAAAGAGACGCGCGCCGCTTGCCCCAGTCTCTTACGTTGTCCGTCCCGCACTTTTTCCTCCGTCCCGCACTAGGTCCAGCCTTTTCTCCGCGCTAGGTCCAACCTTTTCTCCGTCCCGCGCCTCGTCTGCTCCGGCCTGCTGCCGCCAGCCGCCGCTTGGGGGCTCTCCGCGTCGCTGTGGCTTGGGGGATGGGGCCTCCGATGCCGGAGAGCAGATCCGGCCCCAGAAGGGGCTTGGGGGTCCGGTCAGCGGGCACCGCTGTAGATTTGGCCGTTGGAGGGGCTTAGGGGTCTGGCCACCACTGTAGCTGCAGTGCTGCACTTCTTCTCCTTCCTCCATCCGCAGGACCTCAGCAGCCTCCGTGAGAGCCCTTCATTTGGTGGTATTTGCTGAGAACTCCGTTTTTATGGCTCAAATTTGCAATTAGCCCTAGTTTGGTAAAAGAAAAAGGAACCTATTCCATCATACTGGAACTTCCATTATCAAAGAATAATACCCGAAGGAAACATAATATGGTATATTTTATATTAATTTTGAATAGATGTACAAGAAAATATAGCATGATATTGTTTTGCACTGAATTTGCTCCAATGTAACTCATTTTTCTCAAGTTCCATCTTTTCTGCCCGCCGACATCATTATTTCCCAAGTCCTAAACCATGATTTTAACTTTTGTGGGGGATGGCTATGACACTCTGTTACACTTATGCTTCTGTTGTTTCGGTGTATGGCACTGATGATTTATTCATACCCGGTTAGAGAATTGTTACACTTTCATCAAATCGTCAAATTCAATCTATTGATTGTGTTACCTCTCAATTTTCTAATATGCAGTGTTGTGCAGGTCAGCTGAACAATTTCCAATTTGACAATACTTGGTTTTACCATTTTAATTCTTTTCTCAATGTTGGGAGTCTGGCTAACTACTGGGAAATTACGTGTTCTAATGACCGCTAAAAAAGAGCTTCACTCTTTTTATCATTTTGTTTCAAACGATGGGTGTAGCTGGAATCATTGGACGATTTGAGTTGATCAAATGCTCTTTTATCATTTAACGGTTCGCCGTCGCCAAAGTCCGTCCCCGCCATCGTCGACGACACCTCCATGACCGTCGTCGCCTCCTCGATCCTGGCCATCGCTCCGTCCAAGCTCATCGCCACCGGAACACCATCGCCGACGAGCACTCGAAGCTACGCCGCCGCCTCACTTATCGCCGGCCTCAACCCGTCGACCCCGAGCCTCATCTCTGCTACGCCCGTGTTCATGGTCCTCTCCTATTTCCATTTCCGCCCTTAAATCCGGCTGCTGGTCATCGCAGTCGCGCTGTGGTCGCCGCCACCCTCGGCCGTCACCGGAGAAGATGGCCGGCACGGGTAAAAACCTTGTGCCGTGCCGGATCCCGTCTCGGTCGCACGATCTCGATCGGACGGAGGAGATTAATTCGCATTTGAAATTTAATCTCAGCCGTCCATCTTGATCGAAGGGGTATCGATGCATCTCAGCTGTCCGTTTTCATTTAAAACCCACCGGCTCACAACACAGTTCCATGGACCCGGTTCACCGTGGACCAGAGGTTGAATTAAGATTTAAAATAAATTCCAGAAATGGTTTTAAACTTTAAAAATTCATAACTTCCCCAAATTAACTCCAAATTTGACCATTCAAATTTCAGAGAGTTTATCTTTTTATTCTCTTCATGTTCATCCAATGAAATTTATATGTTTACACTGAACATTTTATATTGTCTTAATTGGACTTTAAAATAAAATTAGAGAAATATTTTTAAACATCAAAAATTCATAACTCCTTGGAACTAACTATAAAAAAACTTGTCTTTTTATGATCTTCATTTTTATCCAATAAAATTCATATGTTTATACTGAACTTTTATATGGTTTTAATAGGAATTAAAATAAAGTCCTAGAAATTGCTTTAAACTTCCAAAATTCATAACTTATTTGAATTAACTCTAAATTTGTCCATTCAAATTTCAGAAAAATTATCTTTTTATTCTTTACATGTTCATCCAATAAAATTTGTATGATTGTTCTGTTTGATCTATTGTATTTAATTGTTTATTCTTCTCGTTTTACGTACCTAGAAGAATACGACCTCGTCGAGGAGCCTGAGTATTTTCCCGAGGTTCCACTTTCATCATTTGTAGAGCAAGGCAAGTCACCAACCCCATTTTTGAGCATATTGAACCCAGTTTTTAATTAAATATCGCTAAAATCCATAGGTTATAATTGCATTAGTCCAATCAAACGCCCTACAATATATTTATCAGATCCTCGACCTTGATGTGCAAACCCAAGACATGCTATCGAGCCTGAATTTCTTGTCACCATGATACTTACTAAGGTGGCGTTTGGTTCAGGAGTTAGGTAGAAGCGAACGGTTCTGTTCTATTTTACATGTGTTTGGCTTAGAATTTAGTGGAACCGAACTGCTCCAAAACAGGAATATTCCCTGTAGATTCGGAACCATCCGTTCCTCAAAAAATTCCCGAACCGAGCGGCTCCGTCCCATCCCCCTCCACGCGCCTCTGTGGCTCCGCCTCTTCTCCCTGCATCCCACCGCCGGCCCGCCCTCTTCTCCCAGCCTTCCGTCGCCGCCCTCCTTCTCCCTGCATCTCGCCGCCCTCTTCTCCCTGCGCCTCCGCATGCGGTGCTTGTCCCGGTGGCGGCGCCGGCGCCCGAGCTAACTTGAGTGAGTCGCCCTATTCTTTGCCGCCGCCGCAGCCAGTGCCATGGGGTGCGTCTGCGGACGCCCCGCCGCCGTAGACGATGGGCGGTGCGGCGCGACGCCGCCGTCGCCGGTGGCAGCTGCGAAGCTCTCCGCGGCGGGAGTTGCGATTGGTCCACACACTTACCTGGTGTTGCTATAGAAAATGAACAACTCTGCTTCTTGGTTTTAATGCAGATAATGCTATTTAGAAAATTGTTTTTTCAGAGATCCTTAACACAGAGAAAGATGGGCCATATTACAACCGTAGGACCTTCTAAGTTCAGTGTAAAAGCACGCTTGGATAAATTGCTGCAAAGGGATGCATATGACCCCAGGAAAGATTAGATTAATTTGCATCACACCATGCTCATAATTCTCATTTTCTTGAACTTCTGAGCACCATGGTCCATGTGAGTTGGATGGTAGTTTGCGCGTGAGATACGATCATTGCTGAGGAAACATGTAATTTGCGTGAGGCAACTATTTTTCTTTTGTTATTTGGTATAATTACACTCTTGGATACAATTTTGGTATTTGGTTGTCCAAAACATGAATTTGCTGGAATCAATTCAATCTAAGACCGCTTGTTTGTTTAGCACTGTTTTGACCTTATTTTGGTATTTGGTTGGCCATGTTTCATTTACTAATTATGTGTTTTGAATTATGTGTGTTGAACTATTGAAATTATGTACTAATCATTGTATTTTATATTTGATTTCTGCTCTTGAACCAAACAAGGGATAAAACCATTCCGTTCTATCAGATTCCAGAACCAAACAAAAAATAGAGTGGCTCCATTCTTACTTCCAAACGCAGAACGGAACCATTCCGTTCTCAAAATCTGGAACGGAGCCATTCCATTCTATCAGACTCCTGAACCAAACGGCACCTAATATTATAAGTGTCCAATGTATCGACACAACTGCTATAGGATTAAAAACGAGTCATAGATACTTGGATTCTGATATATGATCCCTGTATTTCTCTCATCCTTGGTATTCTGTTGGTCTTGTAATTGGTTAAGTGTGTTAGCATGGTGGGTTCATGTAACACACCAAAATTTCAAGGTAAAATAAAAATGAGGAAAATAAAATTTCTGAATTAAAAAGAATTATTTTAAATATAGAAAAAAATAAAAGCCCCCAAGTAAAACAAAATATGAAGAAATAAATCAAATTCAGAGTTAATAAATTTATGGCGGGATCTATAAGCCAAGAAATATTTTTGAAAATTTTTACAAAATTTTAGCACCTATGCTTCAAGGTCTAAACATATAAACTGATTTCTGAAAAATATTTTAAATAGAAAAGGCAGTTTAAATACTATTGGGCCGCAACCCCAATTCTCCCTCAGCCCAGCCCAATCCAGCGCCCGCGCTCACTGCCATGTGGGACCCACCTGTCGGCGCGCCCCCTCCATCTCTCCTTCGTGCCCGCGCCCACCCTGGCCCACCTGTCGGTCGTGCACGCACCCGCCTCAGCCGCTATCAACCGGGACCCACCTGTCGGCACCCTTTCCTTCGGCCGCAACCACTGGTAGGTAGGGGCCACCTATCGGGTCCTTCTTCCCCGATAGAAACTCCCACTCCTTCCAATTCCGGTGACCCCCCTTTCCAATTCCGCCACCGCTTGCCGCCAACCACCAAACCGCGTCTGGGATCGTGATCCCCGATCTTCGGCGATCGTTTTCCCCCAACATCCGACACGGATTCGTCCCGATGCAAGCTACCCGAGCGCATGGAAAGCTCGCCGGCGCAAAATAGGAATCCCCTCGGGTTTCCCCTGTTAACCTACCATACTCAACGCCGGCGACCCCCTATAAAAACCCTCGTCCACACCGCAGCACATGCCACGCACATTAGCCCTAGCTACGCACTCCCGAAGCTCTGCCACCCAATTTTCGTCGCCCCTCTGTTCTGGCTCTGGCACCCTCTTGCCGGCGCCACCGGACCCCGCCGCCCTCGCTGTTGACACCTCCGGATCACCGCCGGAACCACACACCGCCGTTGAACCCGAATGACCTCATCGCCCCTCCTAGTCGCCGATCATCGCTGGTCCGTCGCTGTCGCCATCATTGGTACCTATGTGTTCACCGTGCTTTCCCCTTTCCATTTCAGCCTTTGGTGAGGCCTTTGGGCCCTGGCCATCGTTGGGATCACTCGCCGTCACGCCACTAGAGTTGGGGACGAAGACCTCAGTCTCCCCCATGCCGCGTGTGTGCCGGACGGAGCCCTGGCCGTGCGATCTCGAGATTTAATTTGGGCCGTTGATCTGCGTCAAAAGGGTACAGGGTGATCTGGGCCGTTGGTTGCCACTTAACCCAGCCGGTCCACACGCACAGTGCACGAATCCATGGTGGGCCTAGCTCACTGTGGACCCGAGACAGTTTTTTGTTTAAATAAAAATTCAGAAAATATGTTTAAACTTCAAAAATTCATATCTCACTCATTTTAACTCCAAATTTCACCATTCAAATTTCAGAAAATTCTAAATTTAATTCTCTACAACTTTGAACCATTTAATATATATGTTTTTGAGAAACCAAGGGTTGGTTTCGGAGTGTGATGAGTGATTGACACAGTTTAACCTCTGGTTCGAAGGGGTACCTCCGAAGGGGGTTCGGAGGTTGGAACTCCGAAGGTGTTCGGAGGTGGTTTCACCGAAGGGTTCGGTGGCTTGGTTGCTGCAGCTGTTGCAGCGGAGTGTGCCTGTCAGAGGGGTCCGACGGTACACGATGACTGGGTTCGTACCGAAGGTCTCGGTATTTTAGGCGGTACACCGGAGTGTGTGCCGAAGGTTGCTAAACCGGAGAGGTCTCCGGAGTACTAGATACACTTGTCTGTTTGTCTGTGGTGCGCAGGGGACTTCGGAGGCGACGGACGGTTCGTAGCAGGTGAACCTTGGTCAAGCGGAAGGCTTGATGCCAGGGGAGCGGGGAGCTCCGTCACGGTGGCTGCGAAGGGGTCTGGGATGGTCCTCGGGTCGAGGTGCACCAGGAGAAGGCAGTAAGTGTGGAGCGTGGCTCCGGGCGAAGGTACTCCGAGACAAAGTCCTCGGAGGCGAGGCACTTCGAAGGTACTCCGGATGGAGTGACTTCGGAGTATGGTGGATCAAGTCCTCTGCGGAGGCAATGAGTTCGAAGTGTGCTCCGGAGGGAGACATTCGAAGGTACCCGGCGAAGGTCTCAGAAGTCGAGGCGCATCGAAGGCATGGTCCGGGTGAGGCTTGTCGAGGAGTGTGCTCGGGGAGAGACACTGTGATGAAGTGCTCATGGAATGCTTCGTGCGGAGGCCTTGGACGAAGGAGGGACTTCGAAGGGTGGTACTCCGAAGGTGGGGCTTCGGAGTGAGAAAGGATTCAGAGCAAGGCTGGCTTCGGAGCGAAGTTGACTTGTGGTGCTTCGGCCATGCATGGCTTCGGTACACGGACTGACGGAGTTCGAGCTGGGAGTAGCTGCGAAGCCGTGGTGGTCCACTCCAGAGATGTTGGTGCGAAGGCCCAAGGGCTTTGACGGTTTCAGCTCAAAACCGTCACTGTATCGGAGGCTGACTTCGGTGAAGCGAAGGCCGTCAGGCTCAAGGGTTCTCACCGAAGCTACCGCACCCCTCGCGTGCGAAGGGGGGCTTCAGAAAGGTCAAAGACTGCAAAGGCTGACATTGTCTGCTCTGCAAAAAGCTGACGCTGTCCCCTCTGCAAAGCTGACAGAGAAGCCTCGAGAATAAAGTTGACTACCTTTTGTACCCCTTTGTTCTGTAGAGACAAAACCAATGTAAACCCTATGGGTAAAGTAGTCATTTCACTTGGGTGGACTGTGGGCTATAAATATGGGGGCTGGGTAGGTAACATTTAACACTTTGAGCATTTACTGTTGAGCTCCTGTACTAGCCTCCACTCTGTATTCATTCAGTGAGATCAATTTTATTGTGTTCCTTGTTCAAGCGGCGAAGCCCTGCTTCTCTGTTGTCTTTCTACTTCTCTGTTGTCTTTCTGCTTGAACTTGTTTGCATACCTCGCTAGTTGTAGTACACCGAAGCCTGTCTAGGCGAAGTGTGTTTTTGTGCGAAGTGTGCTTTTCAGTGTGCGTTCGCTCTGTGTAACAGGAGGCTAGACCTCGCTGCTTACTAGCGAAGCCCTGATCGAAGCCCGTTTTGCTTCTCGTGTCGAAGCCCTTAGCGGTGTCCATTTAGTGTGCGTTTAGACCTTCGCAAAACGAAGCCCAGCACCAGTTGCTGTCGCTAAGTTTTAGGTCGAAGTCCTCAGAGGGTAGTCCACTCTTGCGAAGGGTGAAGTGCGAAGTCTGCTCGAAGCACCCTGTGTGCGGGGCCTGCACTGACTTAGCAGAGTTGTTTACGGGGTGTGAGTGAAGCGAAGTCGTCTTGGCTTCGAACTTTTACTCCTTGCGAAGCCTGTGTTCGGAGCTGTCAAATACCTCCGAACCAGACCTTCGAAGGTTGGTGTTCGAAGTCTGTTCCGCAGTAGACAGAATTAAAACCGAAGGCTGTTTTTAGCCCAAGTTTTTAAAAGCTCCCATTCACCCCCCTCTGGTCGCCGTTTTCGGTCCAACAATTGGTATCAGAGTAGGTTAAGATCACCAGTTGACCTTAACCGGTTTTGTGATCTGTTGGCGACATGGACAGAGCAAGTAAAATTCCTCTGTTCGATGGGACTGACTTTGCATACTAGAAGGTGCGCATGGAGGCTTACTTACTAAGCCAAGGAAATGCAATTTGGGAGATTGTGGACTCACAATACTCCATCCCTGATACTCGCACCACTCAAACAGAAAAAGATCAGTATAATGCCAACTCCAAGGCTAGGAATATACTGTTCATTGGTTTGAGCCGGAGTGAGTTTGATAGGGTGCATCACCTTAGGACTGCTAGGGAAATTTGGTCTACTCTCACTATTTTTCATGAGGGCTCTACACAGATCAAGGCCAGGCGCCAAAGCACGTACAATCAACAGTATCAGCTGTTTGTGCAAGCACCTGGTGAATCCATAGATGCCATGTTTTCGCGCTTTGATGCTATAGTGAGTAAGTTGCGGTCCAACGGGACGCTTGCTTACAATGATCATGACAGGGCTATCAAGCTTCTCTATGCTCTTGACCGTAGCATATGGGAAGTGAAGATATCCAGCATTGAGGAGTCCGCAGGTTATGACACATTGACCTATGATGAGCTCTTCAGCAAGCTGAAGTCCACAGAGATTTCCAAGGCATCTCTTGCAGTGCACATAAGCTCTTTGCCACAACCATTGGCATTGGTTTCTAGCACTAGCCGTAGCATCGCTGCAGAACCAAGCACATCCGGTACCTGTATTCTTGCAGATGGTTTTGCTTTGTCCTCCCTGGTCTCCGTCACAAAGGAGCAGGTGGACACTCTGGATGATGATGAGCTTGCTCTCATTGCCAGAAGGTTCACCCGTTTTCATCATGAGAGACGGGATCAGAGGAGAAGTGGTTTTAGTGGTTGTTTTGAGTGTGGCGACACTTTTCACATCAAGGCCAATTGCCCAAAACTCAAGAAGAGAAATGAGAGTGAGCGCCCCAAATACCACAAGAAGGAGAGGAAACCCTTTGTGAAGGGCAAGCGCGGCAAGATGGATAAGAAAGTAGCCAAAGCCGCTTCCAGAGCGTTTGTTGCTGCTCCCAGCGACATCGACACTTCCTCAACTGAGGAGTCGAGCTCTGAGGAGGAGGAGTCCCCAAGGAAGGAGGACAAGAAGGACAAGAAGTGACGAGACTTCACCGGCCTTTGCTTCATGGCCAACAGCGATCACAGCGGCGATGAGCTTGACTCATCTGAGGTGACAGATCGAGGCTTGGAGGGCACGTGGATCATGGACTCCGGTTGTTCGCGCCATATGACCGGAGATGCAGCATAGTTCTCCAGCCTCACCACAACCAAGCAAAGGGAACATATCACCTTTGGAAACAATCGAAGGAGTAGAGTGAAAGGTAAAGGTGTGGTAAGAATTAACTCGAATTTCACTCTCAAAGATGTTGCTTTGGTTGAAAACCTGGGATACAATTTGCTGTCTGTATCTCAGTTGCTTGATGAGGGCTTCGAAGTGCGATTTCATCGCGATACTTCGCAAGTGCTCAATTCTGATGGCATTGTGGTGTGTAAGATCTTTAGAGTTGGGAGAGTATTTGGAGCTGATTTTTCAGAGTCGTCTGGTTCTTCTCATTGTCTTGTTGCACATTCAACTTCTAAGCTTTGGAAGTGGCATAGGAGACTAGGGCATATGAGCTTTGAGTTGCTCGCTCATCTGAGCGCCCTAGGTTTGATCCGAGGATTGCCCAAGCTCAAGTTTGAGAAGAATTTAGTTTGCGCTCCTTGTCGACATGGAAAAATGATTGCCGCTTCGCATTCGCCAGTCACCACAGTGATGACTGAACAACCCGGAGAACTTCTCCACATGGACACTGTATGTCCTTCTCGGGTTAGTTCTTTAGGTGGCAAATGGTATGTTTTAGTAATTGTCGACGATTTCTCTCGCTACTCTTGGGTCTTCTTTCTTGCCAGCAAGGATGAAGTGTTTTCACACTTTCGGAGCTTGGCTTTGAGACTTTTTACTGAACTCCCTGGTGCATTAAAATTCATTCGAAGTGATAATGGCACCGAGTTCAAAAACAGTCTCTTTGTTGACTTTTGCATGGAGCATGGCATAGAACATCAATTCTCTGCTCCGCGGGTTCCTCAACAGAACAGTGTTGTTGAGAGGAAGAACCGCACTTTGGTTGAGGTGCTAGGACAATGCTCGATGAGCCCAGGACTCCTAGAAAATTCTGGGCTGAGGCCATGAACACTGCATGTTACATCTCAAACCGAATATTTTTGTGCTCAATTTTAAACTTGACATCTTATGAGCTACGTTTTGGGAGACAACCCAAGGTTACTCATCTTCGAGTATTTGGCTGTCGCTGCTTCATCCTAAAACGTGGTAATTTGGATAAATTTGAGTCGCGCTCTTCTGACGGGATCTTTTTGGGTTACACTACTCATGGTCATTCTTATCGTGTTTATAATTTGGAAACTAACACTGTCATCGAGTCATGTGATGTGACTTTTGATGAATCAACCCCCTCTGTTAGTTCTGCTTTTGAACAGGCAAATGAACACGACATGGAACAGACCATATTCGAAGAAGAAGATCCCGGAGAATTCGAGGATGAACCCCTACTACCCTCGACATCAACCCCCGAAGCTGACCCCGCTTCGACCACTTCGGCACAAGGTCCCGAAGCAACTACCTCGACATCGGTCATCTTGGACCACTCCAATGCACAAGTTGAGGGGGAGAGTGCATTCCGCCGCGAGGCTCCACACCATGTTCAAAGAATGCATCCTCCCGAGCAGATCATTGGTGAGCTTGATCAAAGGGTAACACGTTCCCATGCTCATTTCATTGATTCCGCTTTTGTTGCTTCTTTCGAGCCCTTAGATGTTAGTCATGCACTTTCTGATTCTAGTTGGATCAATGCCATGCATGAGGAACTTGAAAATTTTGAGAGAAACCAAGTCTGATCATTAATTGATCCTCCACCAAATGTTCATTTCATTGGAACAAAATGGATTTTCAAAAACAAACAAGGGGAGGATGGGACTATAATTAGAAACAAGGCTAGACTTGTGGCTCAGGGTTTTTCTCAACTAGAAGGGATTGATTTTACTGAAACTTTTGCACCAGTTGCTCGCCTTGAGGCCATTAGGATTTTGCTTGCCTTTGCGACATCCCGGGGATTCAAGTTCTATCAAATGGATGTCAAAAGTGCTTTTCTTAATGGCTTCATAGGTGAAGATGTTTATGTAAAACAACCTCCTGGTTTTGAAAACCCCAAGTACCCACATAAAGTCCTTAAACTTCATAAGGCTCTTTATAGATTCAAGCAGGCCCCTCAGGCTTGGTATGATAGACTTAAGTATTTTCTGCTTGAGCGAGGGTATTTGATGGGCTCTGTTGATAAAACCCTGTTTACTCTCAAGCATGGCAAAGATTTCCTTCTAGTGCAGATTTATGTGGACGATATCATCTTTGGTGGCTCGTCTCATGCTTTGGTTGCCGAGTTTGCAGATGCCATGAGCAGGGAGTTTGAAATGTCCATGATGGGTGAACTCACCTTTTTCCTTGGTTTGCAAATCAAGCAAAGCAAACAAGGTACTTTCGTCCACCAGACGAAGTACACCAAGGACCTGCTCAAGAAGTTTGACATGGCAGATGCGAAGCCCCTCGCCACTCCAATGGCTACATCTGTAGCATTGGATCCTGACGAAGATGGAGAAGCCGTAGATCAGAAGGAGTTTCGAAGCATGATCGGTTCCCTCCTCTACTTGACTGCTACGAGGCCGGACATACACTTCGCAGTGTGTCTGTGCACTCGTTTTCAGGCTTCACCACGAGCTTCGCACCGCCAAGCGGTAAAACGCATACTCAGGTATCTCAAACATACCCTTGAATTTGGCATATGGTATTCAGCGTCTTCATCTTTATGTCTTAAAGGTTATTCCGATGCGGATTTTGCTGGGTGTAGAATTGATAGGAAGAGTACCTATGGTACTTGTCATTTTCTGGGTACATCACTGGTTTGCTGGTCTTCCCGCAAACAGTCTAGTGTTGCACAATCGACGGCTGAGGCCGAATATGTTGCTGCAGCTAGCTGTTGCTCTCAGATTTTGTGGATGGCTTCCACTTTGCGGGATTTCGGGTTAGATTATAAGAGTGTTCCACTTTTTTGTGATAACACTAGTGCTATTTGTATTGCAAATAACCCGGTTTAGCACTCCAGAACCAAACACATTGATGTGCGATATCATTTTCTCAGAGATTACAATGAGAAGGGTGATATTGAACTTCAATATGTTGATACCCAACACCAGCTAGCCGCCATTTTCACTAAACCCCTCGATGCTTCTCGTTTTGCCTACTTGCGTGGGGAACTTGGTATTTGTCACCCGTACGACATTTTGTGAGGGGGAGCTGTCTTTAATTATAGTGCATATGCTCATTATGTGTGAAATTGCATTTAAATCTTTTGCATTTATATGCCTCATTTTAATTAATGAAATCATGACAGCTCAGCCCTATTTAATATATCTGAAACATTCATGTGCATGATGTTTTTCTTTCAAAGATCAAATCGTGCTCACTGCTTAGTCTTGAGTCTAGCATGTTTAGGCAGGACTACTTTAGCTATCTTTTATCTGCTTGATAGCAAGACATTTTTCTCTGGATGCTAAAAATTGCAACTTGAAAAATTGTTCTACATTTTCATGGATATTCATAAAGTGCCAAACAATTTGTTCACTTAATCCCAAAATTCCAAACTCGATGATTTGCATAACTGAAAAGATCCAGGTTGGTTTGTTTGTCGCACTACTCTATTCTAGACTGCTTACCATTGCACATTGGTCTGAACTGGAATAGTGTAGTGTATGCCAAAATCATTGCCTTAAGCTTCTGATGGCTTTCATGCCTAGGCTTGGCCTGATTGGAAAGAATAAGGTGAACAAACAAATAACCCCTAGCATTATGAAAAAGAACAACAAAGCTCATTGATCATCAAGGTTGCTTTCATAAGCTCCATTTGAACTGGACTTGTATATCTAGAGTAGAATTTGACTAGCTTTGCGCAGTCCTTGCTTTTACTTGTCTAGTTTCCTTGACTAAGTGGTGATGCTTTTTCAAAAATGCTCAAATCACATGCTGTCATCATATTTTTAGAGAATGTTAAATTGAGCTGAGCCCATGATCATTGGTATTACTGTTGGCATATTTTTGCTTTATATGTCTTTGCAATTCTGCTCATTTCCAAGCTATGCATCTTGTAAATGCTCCTTGATGCTTGCATTGCCAAAGGGGGAGAAATTGCTACGTTCTCTGCCGTAAAGGGGGAGAAATTTGGGTTCTCTGTTGCAAAAAGTTATAATTTTCACAAAGGGAAATTTTATCTTGAAAAAGGGGAGATTTGCCGAAGGGGCTTTTACTCTTTTGAAAAGGGGGAGGAAAATTCTTTTATCAAGTGACATGTTTTGGCTCGTTTCTGAGTTTTTATGGTCACTTGTGTGCTGAAAGTCTTTTAATTTTTCTTGAACTTGCATTTGGTTGTCAATGCACTCATCAAGGGGGAGATTGAGAAACCAAGGGTTGGTTTCGGAGTGTGATGAGTGATTGACACAGTTTAACCTCTGGTTCGAAGGGGTACCTCCGAAGGGGGTTCGGAGGTGGTTTCAACGAAGGGTTCGGTGGCTTGGTTGCTGCAGCTGTTGCAGCGGAGTGTGCCTGTCGGAGGGGTCCGACGGTACACGATGACTGGGTTCGTACCGAAGGTCTCGGTATTTTGGGCGGTACACCGGAGTGTGTGCCGAAGGTTGCTAACCCGGAGAGGTCTCCGGAGTACTAGATACACTTGTCTGTTTGTCTGTGGTGCGCAGGGGACTTCAGAGGCGACGGACGGTTCGTAGCAGGTGAACCTTGGTCAAGCGGGAGGCTTGATGCCAGGGGAGCGGGGAGCTCCGTCACGGTGGCTGCGAAGGGGTCTGGGTCGGTCCTCGGGTCGAGGTGCACCAGGAGAAGGCAGTAAGTGTGGAGCGTGGCTTCGGGCGAAGGTACTCCGAGACAAAGTCCTCGGAGGCGAGGCACTTCGAAGGTACTCCGGATGGAGTGACTTCGGAGTATGGTGGATCAAGTCCTCTGCGGAGGCAAGGAGTTCGAAGTGTGCTCCGGAGGGAGACATTCGAAGGTACCCGACAAAGGTCTCAGAAGTCGAGGCGCATCGAAGGCATGGTCCGGGTGAGGCTTGTCGAGGAGTGTGCTCGGGGAGAGACACTGCGACGAAGTGCTCATGGAATGCTTCGTGCGGAGGCCTTGGACGAAGGAGGGACTTCGAAGGGTGGTACTCCGAAGGTGGGGCTTCGGAGTGAGAAAGGATTCGGAGCAAGGCTGGCTTCGAAGAGAGTTGACTTGTGGTGCTTCGGCCATGCATGGCTTCGGTACACGGACTGACGGAGTTCGAGCTGGGAGTAGCTGCGAAGCCGTGGTGGTCCACTCCAGAGATGTTGGTGCGAAGGCCCAAGGGCTTTGACGGTTTTAGCTCAAAACCGTCACTGTATCGGAGGCTGACTTCGGTGAAGCGAAGGCCGTCAGGCTCAAGGGTTCTCACCGAAGCTACCGCACCCCTCGCGTGCGAAGGGGGGCTTCAGAAAGGTCAAAGACTGCAAAGGCTGACATTGTCTGCTCTGCAAAAAGCTGACGCTGTCCCCTCTGCAAAGCTGACAGAGAAGCCTCGAGAATAAAGTTGACTACCTTTTGTACCCCTCTGTTCTGTAGAGACAAAACCAATGTAAACCCTATGGGTAAAGTAGTCATTTCACTTGGGTGGACTGTGGGCTATAAATATGGGGGCTGGGTAGGTAACATTTAACACTTTGAGCATTTACTGTTGAGCTCCTGTACTAGCCTCCACTCTGTATTCATTCAGTGAGATCAATTTTATTGTGTTCCTTGTTCAAGCGGCGAAGCCCTGCTTCTCTGTTGTCTTTCTACTTCTCTGTTGTCTTTCTGCTTGAACTTGTTTGCATACCTCGCTAGTTGTAGTACACCGAAGCCTGTCTAGGCGAAGTGTGTTTTTGTGCGAAGTGTGCTTTTCAGTGTGCGTTCGCTCTGTGTAACAGGAGGCTAGACCTCGCTGCTTACTAGCGAAGCCCTGATCGAAGCCCGTTTTGCTTCTCGTGTCGAAGCCCTTAGCGGTGTCCATTTAGTGTGCGTTTAGACCTTCGCAAAACGAAGCCCACCAGTTGCTATCGCTAAGTTTTAGGTCGAAGTCCTCAGAGGGTAGTCCACTCTTGCGAAGGGTGAAGTGCGAAGTCTGCTCGAAGCACCCTGTGTGCGGGGCCTGCACTGACTTAGCAGAGTTGTTTACGGGGTGTGAGTGGAGCGAAGTCTTCTTGGCTTCGGACTTTTACTCCTTGCGAAGCCTGTGTTCGGAGCTGTCAAATACCTCCGAACCAGACCTTCGAAGGTTGGTGTTCGAAGCCTGTTCCGCAGTAGACAGATTTAAAACCAAAGGTTGTTTTTAGCCCAAGTTTTTAAAAGCTCCCATTCACCCCCCTCTGGTCGCCGTTTTCGGTCCAACAGTTTTGTACTGTTATTTCCATGTTAATAATTGTTTGCTTTTCTTTAATTTGGTACCGACAAGATTATGTCGCAGTCGAAGATCCGAAGTATTATCCAGAGATCCAACCTTCACCCTTTGCTGATCAAGGCAAGTCACAACCCCCATTTTGATCATAATTGAGCCCATTTTTCATAATTACTGCTACAACTCATAGGATTATTGATTGCATTAGTTTAATTAACAGCCCTACATTATATTTATTAGACCCCCGTCCTTGCTGTGCAAACCCAAGCCATGCTTATTGAGCCTAAACTCCTTGTCACCTTTAAAGTATTATATTAGATAGTGTCCAATGTATCGACACAACTGCTATAGGGTAAAAACGAGTTGTAGATAGTTGGATTCTATTATATGATTTCCCCGTTATATTTCTCGTCTCTTGAATTATGAGGGAGTTTTGGTTAAGTATAGGTATGGTGGGTTCCAGGTGAAAGCTAGGGCATTGGTCGGTAGCACCCGAGGCACTATAAGGACCGATCTACGGGATCTGTTGCAAAACAAATTCGTACTAACCACAAGTCTAGTGGGCAAGTCCTAACTAGAGGTATGGAGCGTTCTAACTTGAAGCACCATAGTGGAGGAGGCAAGTGACACCTACGGGTGGCTTGTACTGACGAGGCTCAAGGGGGGTACTACGTTGGCTCGATGTGTCGAGGCACCGTATGAAACCTATAAGAGGGTGTTATCGAGTTGGTGCGTTCCATGCTAAAGGTTTTGGCATGAGTTCCTTTGGGGTTACGTGGTGTCATCACGACACACTTTGGTGTGCAGGAATGAGTGCCTTGTGGGTACAGTGGTAAACCTCTGATCAGAGTTTAATGTTTTCGAAAAGTTGTGCCCACGATCAATGGCGGGTTGGGCAATGTTCACCGCAGTTAGTTTACTTTTACATGAATGATTGCATGATGAATGGCATGTAAGGGCTGTTGAGCGAGGGCGGGCTGACTGTACCCCTTGAGTTAGAAGATGATGCATTTACTCATGATTTAATTTTCTTTACTAATAACTTGATTACATTAAAGGCTTTACAAATATGTTTTTCCGCAAAAGTGGACCACTACCTTCCTTGTTATTACCTTGCATTATAATTGCATTTCGGTGGCCTGCTGAGTATGATTGTACTCACCCCCATTGACTTATCACACCAGAGGTAGTGTACTACGAGAAGGAGGACTGTCTGGAGTAGCGACCCAGTCAAGGCGTGAGACTGGAAGAAGGCGTTCATCTAGAGGATTTATTTTCATAGTTTTTTTATTTAACTCTTTTGTAATAATATGGTCTACGGACCATATTTGATTGGCGTATTGTATGCAGTCGTGTGATGAACATCTTGTATTTATTGAGTTTCTATGGAAATTCAATAAAGTACCGATTTTATTAAATCTGGGCGTTACAAGATGGTATAAGAGCCGACTTATATTATAAATATTTTTACAAACTACTTAATATCTTGTCTTCCAAAATTTTTACAAACTTTGTTTTCTTGTACATGCCTATTCACACCATGGGCGGATACCTCCGTGACCGCGATGGCTTCGTCCACGAGTTTCGCATGCTCATGGATTTCTTAGGGTTCGCCCACGAGCATGCGTTCCACGGGATCTTCCCCAACATGAACGAAGGAACCTGCGAGGTCACCGTCACCATTCGCTCTTCCGGCACACACCCACCCTTCTTCACCGCCAGCATTGGAGGCCCAACTTTCAAGGTGGCCAGTTAGTGCGTTGTGTTCCAGGCCATCGCCGAGCTCCGAATGATCTACGACGGACAGCTCCGCGACACCACGTACTACTTCATGCCCATGCGAACCCCAGGGAGCCACCGCAACATCTACGTCAGCACATAATCCAACCGCAACTCCGTCATCACCTGCAACACTCGTCTCCTTCAGGCTATGGATCATCTCCACACCGAGGCCGTGCTCGACGCCGACAATCAGCACGACACGATTGACTACTACCGCCACACGACGGAGAGCCTGAACAGCGAGAACAGAGATCTATGATGCCAGGTTCAGGAGGGGCGCCACCATGTCGCTGAGATAGTAGAGCTTCGACATCAGAACGCTGCTCTACAACAGAGCATCGTCGAGAATGCTCAGCTCCGGCACCAGGTCGTGGAGCTAAAGAAGTACCTTGAGGAGATCGCCTCGCTTCCCCCGCGCAAGCGGAGGGCCCTTAGGACCCCCTCGGCCAGGCCCAAGAAGATCTCATGCAACACATCCTCCGCAGGACCCTCCAATGCACCGACTCCTTCACTGACCAGCCCCATAGAGCCGACGATCAAACCTTCCCCCGAGCTGTGACTAGATTTGAGAGCACTGAGGATGAGGATTGGACCAATTAGACGCTAGTTTACGTTTGATTGTTTTTGTTTTATCAAGTTTGTGGTGCCCCTCATGTCAAGTATAAGGCATGGGCGAGATTAAATAAGAGGCAAAATAAAGATGTAATCATCTAGACCACTAAGTTTAATCTTTTGAGGAATAAAGCGAAAATTTTCCCTTAAAATTTATTCTCCATCTGGTACCCCTTATCTTCAGGATGGCCAACGAACAAGGTTCCAATGTCCTCTGCAACAGGAACAACCCCGACAACCTGCCACATTGGGGAGCAACCGGCCAACGGCAGGCACCCGTCGCAAATCATCCCACACTAGCTAAGATGATGGCCAACCAGAATCAGCTGACTGTAACCTTGCTGACTCAGATGCAGCAACAATAGATGCAGATACAAGAACAATAAGCGCAGCTACTCTGCCTTCAGCAGCAACACCTAGAGCCTCCTCTCAAACAGGCCGTCCCCGCACCAGCACCAGTCTCCCAACTATCTGAGTTTCTGTGTGTGTGGCCCCCTATGTTCTCCAGCACCACTAACTCGATGGAAGCAGGTGACTGTCTCAGAACCATAGGCAAGAAGTTGGACCTTCTGCCATGCACTGAGCAGGAGCGATTGGCTTTTGCAGCTCATCAGCTCTAAGGACCCGCCACGGAATGGTGAGACAATTTCCGCGAGACTCAGCCCGAGGGCCATGAGATTTCATGGGCTGAGTTCATCGCTGCTTTTCGCGCCGCTCATGTTCCGGAGGGCGTCATAGCCCAGAAGCAGCAAGAATTCTGGGACTTGCAACAAGGGAGCAGGACCGTCACCGAGTACCTGCACGAATTCAACCAGCTATCCTGGTATGCACCTGAGGAGGTACGCACTGATGCTGCACATTAGTCTAAATTCCTCCAGGAAGGGAAGGATGAGCTATCGCTTCAGTTGGTCGCTAGAGACTATGCCAATTTTCAGAAATTGGTGAACAAGGCAATTATTCAAGAAACCGAGCAGAACAAGGTGGACCTGAAGAAGAAGAGGATGATTGCCTTCTGGCAGTACCAAGGGATGGCACAGAGACCCCGATTCACGCCTCCTCCCCCGACGCCCCACTTCCACCCGCACCCCGCTTACAGGCCAGCTCCGCCCGTCAACAACCCAGGAGCCAGAAATCCTCGCCTCGCTCCATCCGCACCAGCTGCTCCACCAGCCCCCCGCCAAGAATGCAAAAGTTCTTCGCGACAAGCACGACAAGCCGGTGGTATGCTTCAACTATCACAAGGAGGGACATTATTCGCACCAGTGTCCTCATCCTAAGTGCCCTCAATGGATTGTGGTGAATCCCGCGGTTCATGCCCGTGTCAACCACGTCTCCGCTGAAGAAGCCCAGGCCGCTCCAGAGATTGTCATGGGTATGTTTACTATTAATTCAATACCCGCAGTTCTTCTATTTGACACAGGGGAACTCATTCATTCATATTGGAAAATTTTGTGAAAACTCATAACCTGAATGAACTTGAGCTAGCAAGATCGGTATTGATAGTCACCCCGGCAAACAAACACTAGCCCACTTTTATAGACCAAGGGTATGGGTAGATATCCAAGGCGTAACTTTCTGGGTGGACCCCATCCTGATAGATTGTAAAGGTTTGGATCTCATCCTAGGGATGGATTGGTTAAACAAACACAAAAGGGGTGATAGATTGTGCAAGAAAGAAAGTAACAGTGACCAGTGAAGAGGAGACTGTTATCACTTTTCAGATGCCAAACCAGAAGCCTAGAAGACCTCGTCTCCATCAGATGGCCTTATAGGAAGTACCGGTAGCCCAAGAATACTCGGACATCTTTCTTGAGGATTTGCTAGGGATGCCACCCAAGAGAGTTATTGAGTTCAGGATTGACCTAGTGCCTGGGACCACACTCATCTCTAAGCAACCCTATTGGATGGCCGCAAACGAGTTGGCAGAAATGAACTAGTAGATAGAGGACCTTGAGAGGATAGGGTACATCAGACCCAGCACATCCCCGTGGGGAGCCCCTGTCATCTTCGTCGAGAAGAAATAGGATAAGGCAAAACGGATGTGTGTGGATTATAGGGTCCTGAATGAAGTGACCATTAAGAACAAGTATCCTCCACCCAGGATAGATGACTTGTTTGATCAATTAAAAGGGGCCACGGTATTCTCCAAGATTGACATCCATCAGGATATCACCAGTTGAGGATACGAGAGGAAGACATACCTAAGACGGCCTTCACCTCCAGATATGGGTTGTACGAGTGTACAGTCATGTCGTTTGGATTAACCAATGCCCCCGCCTTCTTCATGAACATGATGAATAAAGTGTTCATGGAATACTTGGATAAATTATTCATAGTGGTGTTCATTGATGACATCCTAATTTATTCCAAGAGACGAGAAGAGCATGAGACTCACATCCGGTTGACCCTAGGGAAACTCAGGGAACACCAGTTGTACGCCAAGTACAACAAGTGCAAGTTCTGGACGACGAAAGTAAAATTTCTAGGGCACATCATCTCAGCACAAGGCATCACGGTAGACCCCACCACCATGGAAGCAGTAACAGATTGGCTGCCCCCCACTAACGTATCGAAAATACAGAGTTTTTTGGGACTAGTGGGATATTACCGTAGGTTCATTGATAATTTCTCCATGATAGCGAAGCCCATGACCAAGTTGCTGCAGAAAGGTGAGTAGTTTGAATGGACTCCAGAATGTGAGAAAAGTTTTCGGACCCTAAAGACGAGGTTAGTGTTAGCACCAATTTTGACCCTGCCAGACATTCGGAAGGATTTCCATGTCTATTGCGATGCATCTCGATAGGGTCTAGGATGTGTCCTTATGCAAGATGGGAAAGTGGTCTCATATGCCTCCCAACAATTAAGACCACACGAGTTAAACTACCCCATCCATGACCTGGAACTAGCTACCATAGTGCACACCCTTAAGATTTGGAGGCACTACCTTGTTGGAAACCGATACGAAGTCTTCACGGACCACAAGAGCTTGAAATATATCTTCACGCAGCCAGATCTAAACCTCAGGCAGAGGCAATGGTTAGAACTAATAAAGGATTACAACTTAGGTATTCACTACCATCCCGACGAGGCAAACGTGGTGGCGGATGCTTTATGTCGAAAGGGATACTGTACCGCCATCATGGTCTAGGATCACACGCCTTTGTTATATAAGGAGATGGAGAGGTTAAACCTCGTGATAACTACCGGAGCCTACCTAGCCACATTAGAGGCTAGACCTATCTTAATCGACCAGATTCGTGAAACTCAGCTTGAGGATCCTGATATAGCCACGATTAAGAAGAACATGAGACAGGGCAAGGCCCCAGGGTTCTTAGAGGATGAGAACGGCACCGTGTGGTTTGGAACCAGGATGTGTTTGCCAAATAAGCCAGAGTTAAGGACCTTAATTTTGAGAAAGGCCCACGACACTTTGTACTCCATTCATCCTAGAAGTACAAAGATGTACCAGGACCTAAAGGAAAGATATTGGTGAGTCAGTATGAAAAGAGAGATCGCACAGTTCGTGGCAGAATGTGACACCTGCCGGTGAGTGAAGGCTGAACATCAGAGGCCAGGAGGATTGTTCCAGCCGCACAAGGTTCTCGAATGGAAGTGGGAAGAAATCAGAATGGATTTCATCACCAGACTCCCAAAGACCCAAGCTAGGTATGACTCCATATGGGTAATCATCGATCAGCTTACGAAGGCAGCTCACTTCATAGCCGTCAAGATGACTTTCAGCGGTCCTAGATTACCGGAGTTATACATGGGCCATATAGTATGCCTTCATGGAGTTCCAAAGAAGATAGTCTCCGATAGAGGGAGTCAGTTCATGTCCCGATTCTGGAAAAACCTTCAAGAGGAGATGGGAACGAGACTGAATTTCAGCACTGCATATCACCCGCAAACAGATGGACAGACCGAGAGGATGAATCAGATATTAGAGGATATGCTTAGGGCATGTGCCCTAGATTTTGGAGGAACATGGGATAAGAGTTTACCATACGCCGAGTTCTCGTACAACAACATCTATCAAGCCAGCCTGTAGATGTCTCCGTTTGAAGCCCTATACGGACGCAAGTGTAGGACGCCCTTATTATGGGATCAGAATGGTGAGTCCCAAGTATTTGGTACATACGTTCTCCGGGAAGCCAAAGAGAAGGTAAGAATCATTCGAGATAGATTGAAGACAGCCCAGTCTCAATAGAAGAGCTACGCCGATAACCACCGCTGGGACTTAGCTTTTGAAGGAGATCATGTCTACCTCAGAGTCACCCCCTCCGAGGCACTCAGAGGTTCAATATGAGAGGGAAGTTAACACCCCACTATGTTGGACCCTTCCAGATCATCCGACGCTAAGGAGAGGTCGCTTACCAGCTAGAACTGTCACCCTCACTAGCTGGGGTACATGATGTATTCCATGTGTCACAGCTAAAGAAGTGCCTACGAGTACCAACTGAGCAAGTTGACCTCCAGCAGCTCAATATTCAGGAAGACCTGACCTATGTTGAGAAACCTGCTTGGATATTGGAAGTCAAAGAAAGGATAACCAGGAGCCGGGTCATTCGCTTCTGCAAGATTCAGTGGAGCAATCATCCGGTTGAGGAAGCTACATGGGAGAAAGAAGAGGAATTAAAAGCACAGCACCCTGAGTTATTTGAGGATTGATTCGAATCTCGAGGACGCGATTCTCTATAAGGGGATAAGATTGTAACACCCCAAAATTTCAAGGTAAAATAAAAATGATGAAAATAAAATTTCTGAATTAAAAAGAATTATTTTAAATAGAGAAAAATAATAAAAGCCC
Source organism: Zizania palustris (assembly GCA_019279435.1). Taxonomy (NCBI): domain Eukaryota; kingdom Viridiplantae; phylum Streptophyta; class Magnoliopsida; order Poales; family Poaceae; genus Zizania; species Zizania palustris. The sequence goes on from JAAALK010000079.1 coordinate 40,157,584, forward strand.
CAAAGTAAAACAAAATATGGAGAAATAAATCAAATTCAGAGTTAATAAAATTATGGTGGGATCTATAAGCTAAGAAATATTTTTGAAAATTTTTATAAAATTTTAGCACCTATGGTTCAAGCTCTAAACATATAACCTAATTTATGGAAATATTTTAAATAGAAAAGGCATTTTAAATACTATTGGACCACAACCCCAATTCTCCCTCATCCCGGCCCAGTCCAGCGCCCGCGCTCACTGCCATGTGGGGCCCGCATATCGGCGCGCCCCCTCCCTCTCTCCTCCGCGCCTGCGCCCACCCTGGCCCACCTATCGGCCGTGCACGCACCCACCTCAGCCGCTATCAACTGGGGCCCGCCTGTCGGCACCCTTTCCTTCGGCCGCAACCATTGGCAGGTGGGGGCCACCTGTTGGGTCCTTCTTCCCCGATGGAAACTCCCCCTCCTTCCAATTCCGGTGACCCCCCTTTCCAATTCCGCCGCCGCTTGCCGCCAACCACCAAACCACGTCCGGGATCGTGATCCCCGATCTTCGGCGATCATTTTCCCCCAACATCCGATGTCGATTCGTCCCGATGGAAGCTACCCGAGCGCATGGAAAGCTCGCTGGCGCAAAATAGGAATCCCCTTGGGTTTCCCCCTGTTAACCTACCATACTCAACGCCGACGACCCCCTACAAAAACCCTCATCCACACCACAGCACAGGCCACACACATTAGCCCTAGCTACGCACTCCCAAAACCCAATTTTCGTCTCCCCTCTGTTTTGGCTTCGGCAGCATCTCGCCGGCACCACCGGACCCCGCCGCCCTCACCGTCGACACCTCCAGGACCGCCATCGTTCACCCTTTATCGGCCTCACCTCCGTTGGGTCGGATCGCCGGTGGAACTGCACGCCACCGTCGAACCCGAAGGACCTTATCGCCCCTCCTAGTCACTGGTCTGTCGCCGTCGCCATCCATGGTACCTGTGTTCCTCGTGCTTTCCCCTTTCCATTTCAGCCTTTGGCAAGGCCTTTGGGCCCTCGCCGTCACCGGGATCTCTCGCCGTCAGGCCATCAGAGTCGGGGACGAAGACCTCGGTTTCCTTCGTGCCGCATGCGTGCTGGATGGAGCCCTGGCCGTGCGATCTCGTTCGAACAGTGCAGATTAAATCCCAATCTGGGCCGTTGATCTGCGTCGAAAGGGTACGGGGTTATTTTGGCTGTTGGTTGCCACTTAACCCCACCGGTCCACGAGCGTAGTGCACGAGTCCATGGTGTGCCTTGCTCACCGTGGACCTGAGACAGTTTTCTGTTTAAATAAAAATTTAGAAAATATGTTTAAACTTCAAAAATTCATATCTCACTCATTTTAACTCCAAATTTCACCATTCAAATTTCAGAAAAGTCTAAATTTAATTCTCTACAACTTTAGACCATTTAATCTATATGTTTTGTACTGTTATGTCCATGTTAATAATTGTTTACTTTTCTTTAATTTGGTACCTACAAGATTACGTCGCAGTTGAGGATCCAGAGTATTATCCAGAGGTTCCACCTTCACCCTTTGCTAATCAAGGCAAGTCACAACCCCCATTTTGATCATAATTGAGCCCATTTTTCATAATTACCGCTACAACTCATAGGATTATTGATTGCATTAGTTTAATTAACAGCCCTACGTTATATTTATTAGACCCTGTCCTTGTTGTGCAAACCCAAGCCATGCTTATTGAGCCTAAACTCCTTGTCACCTTTAAAGTATTATATTAGATAGTGTCCAATGTATCGACACAACTGCTATCGGGTAAAAACGAGTCGTAGATAGTTGGATTCTATTATATGATTTCACAGTTATATTTCTCGTCTCTAGAATTCTGAGGGAGTTTTGGTTAAGTATAGGTATGGTGGGTTCTGGGTGCAAGCTAGGGCATTGGTCGGTAGCACCCAGGGCACTATAAGGACCGGTCTACGGGATCTGTTGCAAAACAAATTCGTACTAACCACAAGTCTAGTGGGTAAGTCCTAACTGGAGGTATGGAGCGTTCCAAGATGAAGCACCATAGTGGAGGGTGCAAGTGACACCTGTGGGTGGCTTGTACTGAGGGGGGTACGACATTGGCCTGACGCGTCGGGGCGTTGTATGAAACCTATAAGAGGGTATTATCGAGTTGGTGTGTTTCATGTTAAAGGCTTTGGCATGAGTTCCTTTTGGGTGACGTGGTGTCATCACGACACACTTTGGTGTGCGGGAATGAGTGCCTTGTGGGTACAGTGGTACACCTCTGATCAGAGTATAATCTTTTTGAAAAGTCATGCCCACGGTCAAGGGCGGGTTAGGCAATGTTCACCGCTGTTAGTTTACTTTTACATGAATGATTGCTTGATGAATGGCATGTAAGGGATGTTGAGCGAGGGTGGGCTGACTGTACCCCTCGAGTTAGAAGATGATGTATTTACTCATGATTTAATTTTCTGTACTAATAACCTGATTACATTAAATGCTTTACAAATACGCTTTTCCGCAAAAGTGAGCCACTACCTTCCTTGTTATTACCTTGCATTATAATTGCATTTCGCTGGCTTGCTGAGTACGATTATACTCACCCCCGTTGACTCACCACACCAGACATCCTAACGGTGTGTTTGCGTGGGAATTTTTTTGAGTTTGCTGAGAACACTCGGCAAAGACAATCACTCAGCAAAAAACGGTACTACCAGACATCCTGACGACGTGCTTGCGTGGGAATTTTTTTCGGGCTTGCCGAGTGTTTTTTGAAAAACACTTGGCAAACCCATTTTTTATGTGTGAACTTTGTTTCGAGCCTATGTGATATTTTCAATTTGGTTTTATCTTGAAATTTTTTCTACACTCAAAACACAACATATATTATCCCATGTAAAAATTTCACATTTTTAGTTCATTTTTATATTTTAATTCATTAAGTATTTTTCTAGGATTTAAATTGAAATAGGTGAAATTTGAACTACGAGTGCCTAAAATAATAAACAAAAAATTATAGAAAAATTAACTTCACTTCCCATAATCCACGATCGAGTGCATATAGAAGCTTGATTGCTCTATCATGATCTGAGTAAGCTAAAACTCTAATGGAGCGAAGGTTGCTCACTATCCCATCAAACCTAGCAAACATGGCATCTACATATTCACTAGGGCCTTGCATGCACATTTGATATTCCTGATTGTACATGTTTTGGCTCCTGTCCTTGATCCGAGAAGTGCCCTCATGAAAAACAGCTAGGGTTGTCTAAATTTCTCTTGTTGTGCGAAGGTGTTTCACCCTGTCGAATGCATTTCTAGCCTTGTTGTTGAAGTCATATTGTTCAACATGAGCCTGAGTGGAATGTATAGGTGGGATCTCATAGTTGGAGTCAACTATGTCCCAAATAATATTTCCTTGGATTTGAAGATAAGCCTTCATGCGCACCATCCAATAAGAAAAATTGTTCTCATCAAACATAGGAATTTTCCCATGTCTCTTCATGTCACTAACTGATCACAAAACCGATTAAGGTCAATTGGTGATCTAACCGATCTGTATACCAATTGTTGGACCGAAAATGCGACTAGAGGGGGATGAATGGGAGTTTTTAAATTTTCGTCTGAAAAGATAGCCTCCGAATACACCCTTCGCAAAAACCAGTTCGGAGGTATTGCCAACACTACAAACATGGCTTTGCACTAGGCTGTACTAGGGATCTCACAAGACTCCACACAAGACTCCCAACCATAAAGGCTTCGAAACGATCTCCGCAAGAATAGACTTCGTACATAACTTCGAATACTTTGGAAGTACTTTGTACAGAGCTAAGAACTAGTGACCGGCACTAGGCTTCGTACAGGACTATGCTCTCAGGTAACACTCTGTAGAGGGACTTCGAAGAGAAGTTTGCAAAATGACTTCGTAGTGAACAAAATTGCTAGGTATGTTGAGGGATTACCTCTGTTACACAACAGAGCGATGATACTGCTACTATCAATAAAACCAATGGAAAATCAACTTATTCATGGATTTTCAGGGTTTCACGCTAGGTGACAGAAATAACCCAATAAAAACAAATTACTCAGGCATCATAGAAATGTTTCTTCTTGTGTAAGAAAAACACAAATAAACTCAATAGTATTAAAAAATACTCACGCATGGAATAAAAACAACATATACAAGTTCATGCAAGATATAACTCAAAGATCAAAGATCAAAACATCGATTTAATTGCAAGAACAATGAACACAAAAGCCTTACAAATCTGAGTACAAGAGTGTGGCGGCTGGCCCTAGAACAACAGGTTAACAGAAGATTCTAAACCTAGATAAAGTGTTCTCACAAGTGTTACTCTAGACCTCAGCCTACCCTTCCTTTTATAGCCTACTCAGACACGATAAGAGACTACAATACCCCTAGGGTTTACAAGATTTTTGACTCACATAGTCTAGGGGTCTTACAGTTAGTCCTACTTTACACTTTATTCGAAGCTTCGTAGTGCGTCAACTTTTCTGGCTTCTTTTCGACAGAGCCTAGTAGCACTTGCCGAAGTGCCTGATTGACTCCAGTTGTAGGCTATGAAATGATGAGGCTTTGCTGCACTGAAGTCTTAACTTCGAGAGTGATGGTTTTGAGCATGAACAATAGGCTCAGATAAATCGTCTGTAGTAGTAACACCACTTGGAGCTACCTCCATGCCCTCAAGCCCCTGCACCGGCCCCCACCACCCAACTTTCAGAGTTCCTAAGCGTAAGAACTCCCACATTTTCGAGCACGACCAACCCAATGGAGGCAGGGGATTGGTTGAGGACCATGGGAAAGGAGTTGGATCTCCTCCCTTGCTCTGACGTGGAGCGAGTGGCTTTCACAGCCAACCAACTCTAGGGCCTGGCTGCCGAGTGGTGGGACAACTACCGTGAGTCCCAGCCTAAGGGTCACGTAGTCACTTGGGCGGAATTCTCCACCTCCTTTCGAGCCGCCCGCGTTCTTGCTGGAGTTGTGGCCCAAAAGCAATAAGAATTTTGTGACTTGCAGCAAGGAAGCAAGTCAGTCACGGAGTATCTATACGAGTTCAACCGCCTGGCCCGTTATGCGCCAGAGGAAGTCCGCACTGATGCCAACCGTCAGGCCAAGTTCCTCTGGGGACTAAAGGACGAACTATCCGTCCAACTTGTCACGGTGGACTACACCAGCTTTCAATAGTTGGTGAACAAGGATATCGTCTAGGAAAATGAGCAAAATCGGATGGACCTTAATAAGAGGAAGATGATAGCCTTCAGGCACAACCAGGGGATCCTTTAGAGACCCCGCTTCACTCCACTGGCCCATGCGCCGAGCCATCACCCTCGCCCCGCCTTCAGGCCACAGTACAACTCTGGCGGTTTGAGCACCGAAAACCCCCACCCAGCTCCACCTGCTCCACCAGCTCCATCAGCTCCACCAGCACTGGCCTCCAAGGCCAACACCCTGAGGGACCATAATGGCAAGCTGGTTGTATGCCTCAACTTCCGTAAGGAAGGGCACTACTCCCATCAGTGTCCTCACACCAAGCAACCCCAAGGAGCTGCTCCCAACCCGGCAATCCATGCCCGCGTCAACCACGTCTCCGTCGAAGAAGCCTAGGAGGCTCTATAGGTCGTCCTCGGTATGTTTACTGCAAAATCCATACCCGCAGTAATCTTATTCAACTCGGAAGCAACCCACTCTTTCATATCCAAAAATTTGTAATAAATAATGGACTAGAAGTACTCCAACTACCCAAACCCTTGGTAATTTCCACCCACGGCAACCAAAATCTAGCCACCTTGTTTAGCCCAAGGACAAGGATAGAGATCCAAGGGGTATTATTTTTGGCCGACCCAATCCTTATAGATTGCAAGAGCCTAGACCTCATCCTCAGTATGGAATGGTTGATGAAGCAGAAGGGAATGATAGACTGCGCTAGCAAGTCCGTCACCGTAACCAGTGAGGATGAAATAACCATCACCTTTAAGATGGCCACCCAGGGTTTGAGAAGGACTTCTTTCCACTAGATGACAGTAGAAGAAGTACATGTAGTCTGAGAGTATGCAGACGTTTTTCTAGAAGAATTGTCAGGAATGCCACCCAAGTGGGACATTGGATTCAGGATCGAACTCGTCCCCAGAACTACGCCCATATCCAAGCGCCCGTATCAGATGGCCACAAACGAGTTGGTTGAAGTAAAAAGTAACATTGATGAGCTCGAGCAAAAGGGGTATATCCGACCGAGTACCTCACCTTGGGGTACACCGGTCTTATTCGCAATGAAGAAGGATAAGACCAAGAGGATGTGTGTGGACTATAGGGCTTTGAATGATGTAACCATCAAGAACAAGTATCCTTTACCATGGATCGATGACCTGTTCAATCAACTCAAGGGATCCTCAGTATTCTCCAAGATCGACCTTCGGTGAGGTTACCATCAGCTCAGGATCAGAGAGGAGGACATCCCAAGACCGCATTCACATACCGATATGGCTTATATGAGTATACAGTGATGTCGTTCGGACTCACAAATGCCCCCACATTCTTCATGAATATGATGAACAACAGATTCATGGAATTCTTGGAAAAATTCATCGTAGTTTTCTAGGACTGGCCGGATATTACTGATGATTCATCGAAATTTTTTCCAAGATCGCCAAGCCCATGACTAGATTGCTACAAAATGAAGTAAAGTTCGAATGGACTCCAGCCTACGAAGGAAGCTTCCAGACCCTCAAGAAGAAGCTTGTATCAGCCCCGGTGTTGACTCTGCCAGACATCTGAAAAGACTTCCATGCCTACTGTGATGCCTCTCGTCTTGGACTAGGGTGTGTTCTCATATAAGACGGGAAAGTGGTATCATATGCCTCTCGACAATTGAGACCGCACGAATTGAACTACCCCACACATGACTTAGAATTGGCAGTAGTAGTCCTCACGCTGAAGATATGGAGGCATTATCTTGTCGGTAACAGATGTGAAGTTTTCACCAACTAGAAGAGCCTCAAGTATATATTCACCCAGCCCAACCTAAACCTGAGACAAAGAAGATTGTTAGAATTAATCAAGGATTATGACTTAGGCATCCACTACCATCCAGGCAAGGCAAGCGTGGTGGCCGATGCTTTAAGTTGGAAGGGATACTGCAATGCCCTCACGATACGAGATCAAGCCCCTCTGCTATATCAATAAATGGAAAGGTTGAACCTAGGAATCACTACCAGAGAATACCTCGGTGTCCTAGAGGCAATACATGTCTTAATGGACCAAATACGCGAAGCGCAGAAAGAAGACCCCGACATAGTAGATATCCAGAAGAATATGAAGAAGGGAAAAGCCCTAGGCTTCTCTGAAGATGAAGTCGACACTATATGGTTCGGAAACTGGCTGTGTGTGCCCAACAAGTCGGAGCTAAAGGTCCTTATCCTCAAGTAAGACCATGAGACCCTGTACTCCATACATCCGGGGAGTACTAAAATGTACCAGGACTTGAAGGAGAAGTACTAGTGGGTCAGTATGAAGAGGGAAATCACTGAATATGTAGCCAGATGTGATACTTGTCAGTGAGTCAAAGCAGAGCACTAGAGACCTGCCGGTTTATTGCAGCCCCTCAAGGTCCCCGAATGGAAGTGGGAAGAGGTAGGAATGGACTTCATCACTGGACTACCGAGAACAAAAGCCGGATATGACTCCATTTGGGTGATCATTGATCGGCTCACCAAGGTAGCTCACTTCATCCCCATCACGATGACTTATAGTGGCCCAAAGCTAGTGGAATTATACATGGCCCAGATCGTGTGTTTACACGAAGTTCTAAAGAAGATAGTATCTGATCGAGGTAGCTAGTTCACCTCCAAGTTTTGGAAGAATATTCAGGAAGATCTCGGCACCCGATTGAACTTTAGTACGGCGTATCACCCCCAGACGGATGGTCAGACTAAAAGAGTAAACCAGATACTAGAAGACATGCTCAGATCTTGCACCATAGATTTTGGCAGAATGTGGGACAAGAGCTTGCCCTATGCCGAGTTCTCATACAACAACAACTATCAAGTCAGTATATATATGTCCCCTTTCGAGGCATTGTATGGATGAAAGTGTCGAACACCACTACTATGGGATCAGACTGGTGAATCTCAGTTTTTCGGAACGGACATTCTACGAGAGGCTGAAGCGAAAGTCAAGATCATTAGAGGCCGGTTAAAGATAGCACAGTCCCGCCAAAAGAGTTTTACCGACAATCGACGCTGAGATTTGGCATTCGAGGAAGGCGACTATGTCTATCTTCGAGTCACTCCCCTCCGAGACACTCAGAGGATCAACATGAAGGGAAAGTTAGCTCCCCGTTATGTTGGTCCCTTTCCGATCCTCCATCGGCAAGGAGAAGTTGCATATCAGTTGGAGCTACCACCCTCCTTAGCCAGAGTACATTATGTATTTCACGTCTCCCAGCTGAAGAAGTGTCTACGGGTACCCACCAAACGAATAGATCTTTAGCAACTCGACATCCAAGGAGACCTGACCTATATCGAGAAACCCGTCCAGATATTAGAAGTCAAAGAAAGAGTAACTAGGAATTGAGTACTCCGTTTGTGCAAGGTTCAGTGGAGTAACCACCCCGTCGAAGAGGCCACATGGGAAAAGAGGAAGACCTGGAAGCCTAATACCCGGAGCTATTCTAGGAGCCTTCCGAATCTCGAGGATGAGATTCTCTATAAGGGGGATAGGTTTGTAACACCCCTAATTTTTGAAAGGTAAAAATAAATCTTGAAATAATGAATTTCAAGAAAAAAAGATTATTTTGATTTTCCATAAAGCTGAAAAGGCCCCAAATAAATAAAATCCAGAGAAATAATTCTAGTCATGGTATGAGAAAATTATGTTATGTTCCTAAGACCAAGATACAATTTTGGGAATTTTTACAAATTTTTTCAACCTTTGCCACTAGCTCATAATTTTTAAACTATTTTTATCAATTATTTTTATTTAGAAATGAATTTAAACAGTATTGGGCCCCCCTCCATTCCTCTCTCTCCGGCCGGCCCAACCCATTCACCCAGCAGCCTTCTCACTGACATGTGGATCCCACCTATCGGCACACTCAGCCACTCGCCCGGGCACCTGACCCACCTGTCAGCCCCCTCCCCTCTCTCCGCGCAAAGCTCCTTGGCCCACTTGTCGGCGCCGACCATTACCCCGCATGCTCACTGACCGGTGGACCCCTCCTGTGAGGTTCGTCTTCCTCGCGTTGTCGTCGCCTCGAGAACTCTGGCCGAATCCCTTGTCTTGGATTTGCCTCCACCATGGGCCCAAGCTCCGATTAATGCTGGGGAGTTAACGTCATAATCCCCCGCACGTTTCCCCTCGGATTCCTTCACGATTAATCCACTTAATCACCGTAATAAACCTCGCCGGAGTTACACCCCTCTCAGCATTCACGGCGCCCTAGCCCCTCCCCTTGCCGCTGATGCACTATAAAAAGGCCCTCAGAGCACCGCATCCAGCCACGCCACTCCTGCATCCCTTAGCCAGAATAGAGCACTCGCATTGCTCATTTCCATGCCGCTCCCATGTTCCGTCTCCGGCCGCCGCTCGCCGTCGCCAAAGTCCGTCCCCGTCGTCGTCAATGACAACTCTGTGTCTTCCGTCGCCTCCCCGACCCCGGCCACCGCTCCGTCCAAAATCATCGCCGCTGGAACACCATCACCGATGAGCACGCGAAGCTATGTCGCTACCTCACTCATTGCCGACCTCAACCCGTCGACCCCGAGCCTCATCTCCGGTACCCCCGTGTTTGCGGTCCTCCCCTATTTCCATTTCCACCCTTAAATTCGGCAGCTGGTCATCGTCGTCACCCTATTTCCGGAGAAGACGGCCAACACGGGTAAAAACCTTGTACCATTCTGGATCCCGTCTCGGTTGCACGATCTTGATCGGATGGAGGAGATTATTTCGCATTTGAGATTTAATCTCAGCCGTCCATCTTGATCGAAGGGGTATCGGCACATCTCAGCCGCCCGTTTTCATTTAAAACTCGTTGGCTCACAGCACAGTGCCATGGACCCAGTTCACCATAGACCAAAGGCTGAATTAAGATTTAAAATAAATTCTAGAAATGGTTTTAAACTTTAAAAATTCATAACTTCCTCAAATTAACTCCAAATTTGACCATTCAAATTTTAGAGAGTTCATCTTTTTATTCTGTTCATGTTCATTCAGTAAAATTTATATGTTTACACTGAACATTTTATATTGTCTTAATTGGACTTTAAAATAAAATTGGAGAAATCATTTTAAACATCAAAAATTCATAACTCCTTGGAACTAACTCTAAAAATTACCACTCCACTTTCAGAAAACTTTTCTTTTTTATGATTTTCATATTTACCCAATAAAATTCAAATTTTATACTGAACTTTTATATGGTTTTAATTGGAATTAAAATAAAGTCCTAGAAATTGTTTTAAACTTCCAAAATTCATAACTTCTTTGAATTAACTCTAAATTTGGCCATTCAAATTTCAGAAAGTTTATCTTTTTATTCTCTACATGTTCAGCCAATAAAATTTGTATGATTATACTGTTTGCTATATTGTTTTTAATTGTTTATTCTTCTTGTTTTACGTACCTTGAAGAATACGACCTCGTCGAGGAGCCCGAGTATTTGCCTGAGGTTCCACCTTCATCATTTCAGAGCAAGACAAGTCACCAACCCCATTTTTGAGCATAGTGAACCAAGTTTTTAATTAAATATCACTAAAATCCATAGGTTATAATTGCATTAGTCCAATCAAACGCCCTACAATATATTTATCAGATCTCCGACCTTGATGTGCAAACCCAAGTCATGCTATCGAGCCTGAATTCCTTATCACCATGATACTTACTATATTAGAAGTGTCCAATGTATCGACACAACAGATATAGGATTAAAAACGAGTCGTAGATACTTGGATTCTGATATATGATCTCCGTATTTATCTCACCCCTAGTATTCTGTTGGTCTTGGAATTGGCTAAGTGTGTTAGCATGGTGGGTTCCAGGTGCAAGCAAGGGCATTGGTTAGTTGCACCCGGGGCACTATAAGGATCGGTCTGCGGGATCCATTGCAATATACTTTTGTACCAACCACAAGTCTAGTGAGTAAGTCTTAACTAGAAGTATGGGACGTTCCAACTCGATACACTATGTGGAGAGGGGAAAGTAGCACCTGCGGGTGACTTGTACCATGTGGCACAAAAGGGGGCACGACGTTGGTCCAGTGCGCTGGCGTGCCGGCGAAACCTATAGTGTGTGTCATTGGGTTGGAACGCCTCATGCTAAAGTTTTCGACATGAGTTCCTGTGACTTGTGTCATTTTGACACACTACGGTGTGTGGGAATGATTGCCTTGTGGGTACAGTGGTACACCTCTAATTAGAGTCTAAATATTTTCGAAAAGCCGAGCCTACAGTCAAGGGTGGGTTGCGTGACATCCCACAATTAGTATATGTTTGACAAGTGTCGCATGTTGATTGGTCATGTAAGAACCGTTGAGTGAGGAGGCCGGCTGACTGTACTCCTCGAGTTAGAAGATGTTGCATCATCCATGATTTAATTATTCTGTATGATTAAACCTGACTCACATTAAAGGCTGCAAGATAAAAATGTACTTTTCCACACTTTAAACCAGTACCTTGCCTTGTTATTACCTTGCATTATTATTGCATTTCTCGGTGGCTTGTTGAGTACTTTTGTACTCATTCCCGTTGGAAAACTGTAATGCCCGGAATATAATAATTCTAGATTTTATTGAATTTCTAAGGAAAAACAATAAATACAAGACGTTCATCACACGACTGCGTACATTACGCCAATCAACGGTGGTTCGTAGACCACATTATTACACAAGTGATAAATAAAAGAGAAACTAGGAAAATAAATCCTCTAGATGAATGCCTTCTTCACGTCTCGCGCCTTGACTGGGTCGCTACTCTAGACCATCCTCCTCCTCGTAGTACGCTATCTCTGATATGGCGAGTCAACGGGGGTGAGTACAATCGTACTCAGCAAGCCACCGATATGCAATTATAATGCAAGGTAATAACAAAGGAAAGTAGTGGCTCATGTTTGCAGAAAAGCTCGTTTGTAAAGCAGATAATGTGATCAGATTATTAGTACAGAAATTAAATCATGAGTAAATGCACCATCTTCTACCTCGAGGGGTACAGTCAGCCCACCCTCGCTCAACGGTCCTTACATGCCATTCCATCATGCAATCATTCATGTAAAAGTAAACTAACTGCAGTGAACATTGCCCAACCCGCCTTTGACTGTGGGCATGACTTTTCGAGAAGATTATACTCTGATCAGAGGTGTACTACTGTACCCACAAGGCACTCATTCCCACACACCAAAGTGTGTCGTGATGACACCACGTCAACCTAAAGGAACTCATGCCAAAACCTTTAGCTTGGAATGCACCAACTCAATAACACCCTCTTATAGGTTTCATACAGTGCTCCCACGCATTGGGCCAACGACGTACCCCCCTTGAGCCTCGTCGGTACAAGCCACCCACAGGTGTCACTTGCCCCCTCCACTATGGTGCTTTAAGTTGAAACGCTCCATACCTCCAGTTAGGACTTACCCACTAGACTTGTGGTTAGTATGAAATGTTTTGCAATAGATCCCATAGACTGGTCCTTATAGTACCCCGGGTGCTACCGACTAATGCCCTAGCTTGCACCCAGAACCCACCATACTTACAACTTAACCAAACCTCCGTAACCAACAGAATTCCAGGGATGAGAGACATATCAGGGGAATCCAACTGACTACGACTCATTTTTAACCTATAGAAATTGTGTCAGTACATTGGACACTATCTAATATTTATACTATACAGGTGACAAGGAGTTTAGGCTCAATAAGCATGGCTTGGATTTGCACAACAGGGTCGGGGATCTAATAAATATAGTGTAAGGTTCTTGATTGGACTAATGCAATTATAACCTATGAGTTATAGAAATAATTATGAAAAATGGGCTCAATTATGATCAAAATGGGGTTGTGACTTGCCTTGATCAACAAAGGGTGATGGTGGGACCTCTGGAAAAAACTCCGAATCCTCGACGGCAGTGTAATCTTCTAGGTACCCAATTTAACAAGGAATAAACAATTAATAAAGTGAAAATAACAGTACAAGCATATGAATTAAATGGGATAAAGTTGTATAGAATTAAATTTAGAATTTTCTGAAATTTGAATGGTGAAATTTGGAGTTAAATTGAGTGAGATATGAATTTTTGAAGTTTAAATTGAATTTCTAGATTTTATTTAAATTGAAAATAGCCTATGGTCCATGGTGGACCGAGCCCACCGTGCACTGGGCCACTAGTCGTGTCGACCGGATTGGCTTGAGTCGTTCGTTCTAGATCCGAGGACTGGCGGTGAGGCGGGAGGTGTTAATGAAAATGGATGGCTGGGATAATAACGCGCGAAGGGGTACCACGTGGATGCACGAGATTTAACTGGAGTTTAAATGAAATCCAACGCTCTAGATTAAAATATATCGGTTCGGCGAGATCGGAGGGTTCAGATTGGATCCGAGGGTGATCTAATCTCAACAATCTGTCTCGGATTCGATGGTTGGGATCCCGTCTGGCACGACATGCGTCACCGCGAGGTAAGTACCTTCTTCTCTGGCGATGGCGTCGCTCGGGTGCGGTGTCGACGGCGCCGGCGAGGGTTCTAAGTCCTGGGTCTAGGCAGAAATAGATAGAGGATGGTAAGGGGAGCACGATGGTACCGAAGACGAGGGCCGGTGATGAGGGGGGTGTCGAGGTGCTTCGTGTTGACGGCGACGGCGAGGTTCCGGCGGTCTTCAAGGCCAATGGAGACGTGGCCGAGGACGGGCGGACGGCGGTGACCCCAAAGGTGTCGACAACGAGGGTGGCGAGGCTCTGTGGCGAGCGGCGGCCGAAGGTGGAATAGTGTAACACCCCAGATTTTCAAAGAAATAAAAATATCATTTAATATATTTTCCTGGAATGATTTATTTTAGAAATACCTTTAATGCCCTCCTTAGCTTTTTTGAACTAGAACCTAGATGAAATGACCAAACCAGAGGTTAGAAAATTTTGTATGGGTTCCCAAGACAAAAATATATTTTTGAGAAATTTTACAAATTTTTATCACCCTTGGAAGTAGCCCAAATATTTTAAATCAATTTCTGTAATTATTTTTATTCAGAAAAGCATTTAAACAGTAACGGACCCTCCCCCCTCCCTTTCTCTCTCTCTCGGCCGGCCCAGCCCGCTCCCTTCCCGCGCCTCGGACTGACACCCGGGCCCCGCTTGTCAGCGAGCCCCTCCCTCTTCGCGCGCGCTCCCGACGCCTCGGCCCCACCCGTCGACGCCAACCGACTCCCTCTCTCGGCCGAGCCCGACCCCACCCGTCAGCCGCTGCACTCGTACGCTCGCGCCCGCTGCCCAGTGGACCCCACCTGTTGGACCCGTCTTCCCCGTGGGATCCGCCCCCAAATCCCCCCCTCGCCGGCCGAAGCCCTAATCCCGCCTTGGATCCACCCCCGCCGGCCCCCTCCCTTTAATCCGTTTCCAGCAATGAATTCCCCTCAACGCGCCGACTGTTTCCCCTATTCAAATCCGACCGATTCGCGTCCAGTTTCGATGAATCCCTTGCAACCCGAGCTCGCCGGCGCTTAAACGCGTTTACTCTCGGCCACCGTCAATTGCGCCCCCTTTGCCCCCGCCGGTGACCCTATTTAAACCCCCCTGGCCATCCGCGTTTGACCCCCACGCTCACTCGCTGTGAGAACGAACAGAACGCTCACTATCCGAACTTTAGTGCCACACCGCCGCCTGCACTCCAGTCACCGCTCGCCGTCGCCGGAGTCCCCCTCCGTCCTCGCCGACCGCACCACTGTGACCGCAAGCGCCGCCCCGACCTCGGCCACCTCTCCATCGCCGATGAACCCCGCCGGATCTCCCTCGCCGACGAGGACCCGAACATCTTCGCCACCTCTGCTCGTCGCCGGCCACGCTCCGACGACCATTCGCCTCGCCAACGGTACCTTCGTGTTCCCCTAGTCATCCTCTTTCTGTTTCTAGGCATAGCTAGGGCCAACGTCGCTCGTCGTGGCCCCTGGCCCGCTCGTCGTCGCCGGAGAAGACGACCGGCACAGGTTGAGTACCCGTGCCGTGATGGATTCGTGTAGCGCCCCGATTTAACAAATCGAGACATTATTGAATTTCGTAAGAAAAACAATAATCCAAGAGGTTCATCATGCGACAATCGTACATACGACAATGTTCATGGTACGCAGACCATATTTATTACATCATTGTTTTAATAAAAACAGTAAAGTGAAATAAGTAGAAAACGGCATGACGAACATCTTCTCCAGGATCTTTCTTCTCGACTGGGTCGCTACTCCAGACCGTCTTCAAAATAAGCATCCTCTGTGGGGTCCAACGGGTATGAGTACAAAAAGTACTCAACAAGCCACCGCAAATGCAAATAATAATGCAGGATAATAAACAAGGAAGGATAATGGCTAACATTGCAGAATAATGCAGTTGCAGTTATGGCATTTAGTGTAATCATATTTTAATCATGCGGAAAGTAAACATGAACATCATCAACATCGACTAACTCGAGGGGTACAGTCAGCCCCACCTCGCTCAACGGTCCTTACATGTCAATCCATCATGCACATACATATTCAAAGTAAACTAACTGGGGGATGTCACGCAACCCGCCCTTGACCGTGGGCTCGGCTTTTCGAAAAGATTTAAGACTCTGATCAGAGATGTACTACTGTACCCACAAGGCACGCACTCATCCCAAAATGAGATGACCCATTTCACGGGAACTCGTGCCAAAACCTCAATATGAGATGTCCCAAGCGATAACCACCCGCTCTAGGTTTCGCCGGCGCGCCGGGCCGCATCCCGGCTAACGTCGCACCCCCTTTTGCGCCACATTGGTACAAGTCACCCGCAGGTGCAACTCGACCCATCTCCAAATGGTGGCCTCGGTTTGGAACAACCCATACCTTAGTTAGGACTTACCCACTAGACTTGTGGTTAGTACGTAAGTGTATTGCAACGGATCCCTCAGACCGGTCCTTATAGTGCCCCGGGTGCTACCAACCAATGCCCTAGCTTGCACCCGGAACCCACCATGCATACACTCACAACCATGACTCATCACCAACAGAATTTCCAAGGATAAGAAGTAACGGGGATCATATAATAGAACCATTTTGCTACGACTCATTTTTATCCTATAGCGGCCGTGTCAATACATTGGACACTAGCTAATATCATTGATCATATGGTGACAAGGAGGTTAGGCGAGATAGCATGGCTTGGGTTGCACATCAAGGTCAGGGGGATCCTAAATAAATATAATGTAAGGGTTCGTTTGACTAATGCATATATAACCTATGTGTTGTAGCGATAGTCAATTCAAACATGGGTTCAATATGTTCAAAAGAATTGTTTGGTGACTTGCCTTGTTCAGCGAATGGGGAGGGAGGAACTTCCGGGAAGTACTCCGGCTCCTCGGCGACGTCGTAGTCTTTTTAATATAATAAAGCAAAATAAAAAGAGCACATTCAATCAAACAATATAACATTACATTAATAGCACATAAGTTACTGTTGGTTTGATTAAAAGTAAAATAATTTCCATTGTTAAGGTTCTGAAAGTTATTCCATAAATAATTTTAAAGGGATTAAAATGAAGGGTTGTCCTTTTTAGAAAACAAATGTTCAAATGTGAATAGTCCCATATTAAGTTCCCTAATAAGTTTTGAAATGAAAAGATCATGGTAATTTAGTGTTTTGCAGTATATGAATAGAAAGGAATAAATATGAATTTTTCTGAAGTTCAAACATTTGAATTCATATTTTAATCCTAAAGGCATTTAAATATTTATTTGAATAAACATGAAAATGTCAAAGTAAACCTACTGTTTTTATTGCATAAACATGTAGAGAATAATTTTATGAATTTTCTGAAATTGGAATGGTAATTTTTAGAGTTCAAATGCATTAGATATGAATTTTACAAGTTTAAAAGTATTTCTGAAATTCATTTTCAATTTTTAAACTCCTCGGGTCCACGGTGAGCCAGGCCCACGGTGAACCCGCGCACTGTGCGCGTGCGCCGGGTCGATCTGGACCGTCGGATCCAGATCCGACGCGCGAGGGCGAGGCGGGACGCATTAAAGTGACGTGGACGGCCAGGATTAAAACGTTTGAACCGGTACGCGATGGACGACTTAGATGCGATGCGGGGTTTTAAAACTAACGGACGCACGAGATTAAAACGTACCCCTTCGCCGAGATCTAACGGATCAGATTAAACCGCACGCGGGGATTAATCATCACCGTCGGATCCAGATCGCACGGTCGTGCGTGAATCCGACACGGCACGGGTACTCGACCCGTGCCGGTCGTCTTCTCCGACGACGGCGAGCGGGCCAGCGGCCACGGCGAGCGACGGCGACCGAGTCTAAGGCCTAAAACGGAATGAGGGTGCTACGGGGATAACGAGGGTACCCTTGCGGCGAGGAAAGGTCGACGGAGCGTGGCCGGCGATGAGCGGAGGCGGTGGAGGCGTTCGGGTCCTTGGCGGCGACGGCGATCCGGCGAGGTTCGTCGTTGACGGAGTGGTGGCCGAGGTTGGTGAGGTCCCGGAGGCCACGACGGTGTGGTCGGCGTGGACGGAGAGGGGCTCCGGCGACGGCGAGCGGCGGCTGGAGGACGGGCGGTGGTGGCGCTCTAAAATGTGGAATGCAGGAGCCCTGTTCGGTCTGGGCTCAATTGGACGCGTGAACCGAACGCGGTGGAGGGCAACGGTTTAAATAGGGGTGCCGGCGGGGACAGGGAGGGCGCCATCGGGGGAGGGCAGTGGGTTAACGCCGGCGAGCAGTTTCTCTGCATGCGGGCGACAGCGGGGGGGGATTACGCGTGGGATTAAAGGGGAAACGGGCGACGTGATCCGGGGGTTTTAATGCTGGCGAATAATGAAGGGGAGGGGACCGGCGACGAGCGGATCCGAGGGAGTAAAGGTGGCCAGGCGAAGTTTGGGGGCGACGGCGCGAGGTTGAAGGCGAAGCTGACAGGTGGGGCCTACTGGCCAGCGGGCGCGAGCGAGCGGGGTGGCGACTGACGGGTGGGGCCGCGGTGTCAGGTTCGCGCGCGAGGGGAGGAATTCGGCGCCGACAGGTGGGGCCGAGGTTGTCAGTCTAAGGCGCGCGATAGAACGGGCTGGGCCGGCCGGGAGAGAGAGAATGGAGGGAGGGGAGCCCATTACTGTTTTCCAAGGTTTTCTGATTAAAATAATTGCAGAAAATAGTTTAAACCTTTTGGGGCATTTCCAAAGTGGGTAAAAATCTGTAAAAATTCTCAAAAACATTTCTTGGCCTTGGGAGTCTATACAAAAATTTTCAGCTCCTGGTTTGGCCATCTACTCTATGTTGTAGTTCAAAAGGGTATAAAAGAGTATTAAAAGTATTTTCAGAAATAATAATTCCAAGAAATTGAATTTAATAATATTTTTATTGTTTGGAAAATTTGGGGTGTTACAAACCTATCCCCCTTACAAGAATCTCGTCCTCGAGATTGGAACGCTACTCGAATAACTCGGGGTATTGGGCTTTTAGTTCGTCTTCCTTTTCCCAAGTGGCTTCTTCGGCGGGATGGTTGTTCCATTGGACTTTGCAGAAGCGAACAACGCGACTTCTGGTTACTCTTTCCTTGGTTTCCAAGATCTTGATGGGTCTTTCTATATAGGTCAAGTCTTCTTGGATATTAAGCTGCTGAAGGTCGGCTTGCTCGGTGGGTACACGGAGGCACTTCTTCAGTTGAGAGACATGGAACACATCGTGAACGCCTACCAAGGATGGGGGCAGTTCGAGTTGATATGACACTTCTCCCTGTCGTTGGAGGATCTGGAAAGGTCCGACGTAGCGGGGTGCTAGTTTGCCTTTCATGTTGAACCTTTGAGTGCCACGGAGGGGAGTGACTCGGAGGTAGACATAATCGCCCTCCTCAAAGGCTAGGTCTCTTCGACGGTTGTCGGCATAGCTCTTTTGCCTGGATTGTGCTGCTTTCAATCGGTCTCTTATGATCTTAACCTTCTCTTCAGCTTCTCTTAATAAATCAGTCCCAAACAGTTGTGACTCTCCGGTCTGATCCCAGAGCAACGGCGTCCTGCACTTACGTCCATAGAGTGCTTCGAACGGGGACATTTGCAGGCTGGCTTGATAGCTGTTGTTGTAGGAGAACTCTGCATATGGTAAGTTCTTGTCCCACATTCCGCCAAAGTCTAGAGCACAAGCTCTAAGCATATCCTCCAATATCTGGTTGACCCTTTCGGTTTGACCGTCGGTCTGTGGATGATAGGCGGTGCTAAAGTTCAGCCGGGTGCCGAGTTCCTCTTGAAGGTTCTTCCAAAACTTGGAGGTAAACTGACTCCCACGGTCAGATACAATCTTCTTAGGAACTCCGTGAAGGCACACGATCCGGGTCATATACAACTCAGCCAACTTGGCGACGGTGTACGTTGTCTTGACCGGGACGAAGTGAGCTACCTTGGTGAGTCGGTCGACGATCACCCAGATGGAATCATGACCAGCTTGGGTCCTGGGCAGTCCCGTGATGAAGTCCATTCCTATCTCTTCCCACTTCCATTCAGGGACCTTGAGAGGTTGAAGAAGTCCGGCAGGTCTCTTGATGCTCTGCCTTGACTCGCCGGCATGTGTCGCACTTGGCCACATACTCTGCTATTTCTCTCTTCATGCTGACCCACCAATATTTTTCCTTTAAGGTCTTGATACATCTTTGTACTCCCGGGATGGATGGAGTATAGAGTATCGTGGGCTTCTTGCAGGATGAGGGTCTTCAACTCAGGTAGGTTGGGTACGCATACTCGGTTTCCGAACCAGATAGTACCATGCTCGTCCTCGGAAAATCTAGGGGCTTTACCCTTCCTCATGTTCTGCTGGATCTCCAGGATGTCCGGGTCTTCCTTCTGCTTCTCTCGGATCTGGTCTATTAAGACAGGCCGAGACTCCAAGGCAGCGAGGTACGCTCGAGTGGTGATCCCTAGGTTTAGCCTTTCCATCTCCTTGTAGAGTAAAGGAGCTTGGTCTTGAATCATGATGGCATTGCAGTACCCTTTTCGACTAAGGGCGTCTGCCACCACATTCGCTTTGCCCGGATGATAATGGATGCCCAAGTCGTAATCCTTGATCAGTTCCAACCATCTCCTTTGCCTGAGATTCAGATCTGGTTGGGTGAATATGTACTTGAGGCTCTTGTGGTCGGTGAAGACCTCACACCGATTTCCCACAAGGTAATGTCTCCATATCTTCAAGGCATGAACCACGGCTGCTAGTTCCAGGTCGTGGGTTGGGTAGTTCAGCTCGTGCGGTCTCAGTTGCCGGGAGGCGTAGGATATCACTTTCCCTTCTTGCATTAAGACGCATCCCAATCCTTGACGAGAGGCATCACAGTAGATGTGGAAGTCTTTCCGGATGTCTGGTAGAGTCAGAATGGGAGCTGACACTAGCTTCTTCTTGAGGGTCTGGAAGCTTTCTTCGCAGTCGGGGGTCCATTCAAACTTCACTTCCTTCTGCAGAAGTCTGGTCATGGGCTTGGCGATCTTGGAAAAATTCTCGATGAACCGGCGGTAGTATCCGGCTAATCCGAGAAAACTCCGGATCTCGGTCACCGTTGTGGGCTGCAGCCAGTTGGTTACCGCTTCAACGGTGGTTGGGTCCACCGCTATTCCTCCGACAGATATAACATGGCCGAGGAACTTCACTTCAGACGACCAAAATTCGCATTTGCTGTATTTGGCGTACAATTGCTGCTCCCTTAGTTTTCCGAGGGTCAGACGGAGGTGAGTCTCGTGTTCTTCCTTTGTCTTGGAGTAAACAAGGATATCGTCGATGAATACCACGATGAACTTGTCCAAGAACTCCATGAATACATTGTTCATCATGTTCATGAAAAAGGCCGGGGCATTCGTGAGTCCGAACGACATCACGGTGTACTCGTAGAGTCCATAGCGGGAGGTGAAGGCAGTCTTGGGTATGTCTTCTTCCCTAATCCTCAATTGGTGATAACCTGACCTGAGGTCAATCTTGGAAAACACCGAGGATCCTTTCAGCTGATCGAACAGGTCGTCGATCCGAGGCAATGGGTACTTGTTCTTGATGGTTACGTCGTTCAAGGCTCTATAGTCCACGCACATCCTCTTGGTCTTGTCCTTCTTCATGGCAAATATAACAGGTGCACCCCAGGGTGAGGTACTTGGCCGAATGTACCCTTTTTGTTCTAGGTCTTCGATGTTGCTCTTGACTTCGGCTAGTTCATTGGCGGCCATTCGGTACGGGCGCTTGGAGATTGGAGTGGTCCCGGGGACAAGTTCGATTCTGAATTCGATGTCCCGCTTGGGAGGCATTCCGGGTAGATCTTCAGGGAAGACATCCGCAAACTCCTTGACTATAGGCACCTCTTCAAGAGCTATCGAGCGAAGGGATGCTCCGAGTGGTTTGCGTCTGGTCATCCGGAAGGTGACGGTTGTGCCTTCAGGGTTGGTCACCGCGACGGACTTGTTGGCGCAGTCGATCACTCCCTTGTGCTTCATCAACCAATCCATCCCTAGGATAAGGTCGAGTCCGGTGCATTGGATGAGGACAGGCTCGGCCCGAAACAGTATTCCTTGGATGTCAATTTGAACCTTAGGGCTATATAAGCGGGCGGAGGTCTTATTGCCGGGAGTGGCAATCACCATGGGAATGGGTAGAGGGAACACGTCCAGTCCATTTATTTTCACAAAATTTTCCGAGATGAAGGTGTGGGTTGCTCCAGAGTCAAATAATATGACGGCCGGTACGGAATTCACAGTAAACGTACCGAGCACGACTTCAGGAGCCTCCTGAGCTTCCTCCGCGCTGATGTGGTTGACGCGGGCACGAACCGCCTAGTTGGGTGCCGCGCCCTGAGCTGGCTTGGGGTGAGGACACTGGTGTGCATAGTGCCCTTCCTTGCGGCAATTGAAGCAGACGACCGGCCTTCCTTGGCGATCCTTCAAGATCGGGGCCTTGGCGGCTGGTGTCGGCTGAGCGGCCGGAGCTGGTGGAGCGGGGCGAAGATGCCCGGCGTTGGATCCACCGGCGGCGTGAGGTGGCCTGTAGGCGGGCCGAGGATGGTAGGCAGGCGCTGGCGGCGGAGGGACGAAGCGGGGCCTCTGAGAGTTCGCCTGCTGATGCTTGAAGGCGATCATCTTCCTCTTCTTGAGGTCCAGCTTGTTCTGCTCAGTCTCTTGGATGAGCGCTTTGTTGACCAACCGTTGGAAGTCGGCGAAGTCGGCGGCGACGAGCTGGATGGACAGCTCATCCTTAAGTCCCTTGAGGAACTTGGCTTGGCGGAGGGCGTCGGTGCGCACTTCCTCCGGCGCGTAGCGGGCGAGGCGGTTGAACTCATGGAGGTACTCCATGACGGTCATGTTGCCTTGCTGCAGGTCGCGGAACTCCTGCTGTTTTACCGCGATGACTCCGGCGGGGACGTGAGCGGCGCGAAAAGCGATGGTGAATTCCGCCCAAGTCACCACGTGGCCCTCTGGCTGGGACTCACGGTAGTTGTCCCACCATTCAGCGGCGGGACCCTGGAGCTGGTGAGTGGCGAAGGCCACTCGCTCCCGGTCGGTGCAGGGGAGGAGGTCGAGCTTCTTTCCGATGGTGCGAAGCCAATCTCCGGCCTCCATCGGGTTGGTGGTGCTCGAGAAGTTGGGCGGGCGCACGCGCAGGAACTCGGAGAGTTGCGGAGCGGGCGCGGGTGCTGGTGCGCGAGGGGCGGGCTCCCCGTTCTGCAGACGGTCCAACTGAGCCTGTTGGTTCTACATTTGGGTGAGGAGAGCGATGATCAGGTGGTTTTGATTCGCCATCATCTCCGCCAAGGTGGGATGGTTGGCGGAAGGCGACCCAGATTGACGTGGGCCCGTTGCACCACAGTTGGGTACCACACCCTCGGGCGCATCACGGCTTCCTCCTGCTCCGTTGTTGGAACCGGTGTTCTGGTGGTCGGCCATCTTCTGAATATACATAGTGATAAGGCAAACGATGACGAAACAATAATACAACCAAAAATATTATATAAGATTCAAGCACATAAGTGGTAGAAACTGTTCATTACAAACAAGTTTTTATTCTATCCTCAACACACTTGTTGCGGATAGCACCACATACAAAATCATGCTTTTTATTTTAAATAGTGACTCCTACGCCTACTCGCCACCGGAGGCGGTCTCCGTGCTCTCGGAACCACGAGTGCGCGGCTCCAGAGAGATGGTGGGCTCGAGAAAATTCTCGATGATGGAGTCGGAGACGAGGCCGGGGCGTGGTGTAGGGGCGCTGGTGGAGGGTCTGGCGGGGGAGGGTCGTGGCGGGATCCTCTTGGGGCGAGGGAGGGGCTCATGGATGGGTTTCTTCTTCCTAGGAAGAAGAGGAACCATCTCCGCAATATCCTTCTGCAGCTGCATGATCTTGCGCTGCAACTCGCCATTCTGTTGGATCAAGTTCTTCGTCTCTTCACGAAGGAACTCAACCGCCTCATGGTGCTCGTCGGCGTCGAGCACCGCCTCGGTGTGGAGATCGTCCATGGCCTGTAGAAGACGCGACTGCCGGGCCATGACCGGATCACGCACGGAGTGAACTCCGAGGTAGATGCTACGGTGGGCTCCGGGAGTACGCTTCGGCACAAGCCGGAAGGACGAGTTCTGAAGACGATCGTCGTAGATCATCCTCAACTCCATGAGGGCCTGGAGGGCGACTCGTTGGCACGCGACGTCGAAAGTGGGGCCTCCAAGTACGGTGGTGTAGGGTGGCAGGTGTTCTCCGGAGCCGTGGACGGTGAGGGAGACGTCACAAGGCCCGGCGAACTCGTCGGGATATACTCCTTGGAATTCGGGTTCGAAGAGGAACCCGAGGAAGGTGAGCATCATGCGGAGCTCCCGGACGAAGCCCTCGTAGTGGCGGCAGTAGCTGTGGACTTGGTAGACAGGCATCTACAAAACAGCAAGTTGAATAAAAGTGAGGAGAGGAATAAAGTTTATGAAGTAGATTTTTGAGAAATAATTTCCTATGGCTAATGGCTAGGCGGGTCTGTTTGGCTTCCTACAGTCGAGTCGGCTCTGATACCATCTTGTAGCGCCCCGATTTAACAAATCGAGACATTATTGAATTTCGTAAGAAAAACAATAATCCAAGAGGTTCATCATGCGACAATCGTACATACGACAATGTTCATGGTACGCAGACCATATTTATTACATCATTGTTTTAATAAAAACAGTAAAGTGAAATAAGTAGAAAACGACATGACGAACATCTTCTCCAGGATCATTCTTCTCGACTGGGTCGCTACTCCAGACCGTCTTCAAAATAAGCATCCTCTGTGAGGTCCAACGGGTATGAGTACAAAAAGTACTCAACAAGCCACCGCAAATGCAAATAATAATGCAGGATAATAAACAAGGAAGGATAATGGCTAACATTGCAGAATAATGCAGTTGCAGTTATGGCATTTAGTGTAATCATATTTTAATCCTGCGGAAAGTAAACATGAACATCATCAACATCGACTAACTCGAGGGGTACAGTCAGCCCCACCTCGCTCAACGGTCCTTACATGTCAATCCATCATGCACATACATATTCAAAGTAAACTAACTGGGGGATGTCACGCAACCCGCCCTTGACCGTGGGCTCGGCTTTTCGAAAAGATTTAAGACTCTGATCAGAGATGTACTACTGTACCCACAAGGCACGCACTCATCCCAAAACGAGATGACCCATTTCACGGGAACTCATGCCAAAACCTCAATATGAGATGTCCCAAGCGATAACCACCCGCTCTAGGTTTCGCCGGCGCGCCGGGCCGCATCCCGGCTAACGTCGCACCCCCTTTTGCGCCACATTGGTACAAGTCACCCGCAGGTGCAACTCGACCCATCTCCAAATGGTGGCCTCGGTTTGGAACAACCCATACCTTAGTTAGGACTTACCCACTAGACTTGTGGTTAGTACGTAAGTGTATTGCAACGGATCCCTCAGACCGGTCCTTATAGTGCCCCGGGTGCTACCAACCAATGCCCTAGCTTGCACCCGGAACCCACCATGCATACACTCACAACCATGACTCATCACCAACAGAATTTCCAAGGATAAGAAGTAACGGGGATCATATAATAGAACCATTTTGCTACGACTCATTTTTATCCTATAGCGGTCGTGTCAATACATTGGACACTAGCTAATATCATTGATCATATGGTGACAAGGAGGTTAGGCGAGATAGCATGGCTTGGGTTGCACATCAAGGTCGGGGGATCCTAAATAAATATAATGTAAGGGTTCGTTTGACTAATGCATATATAACCTATGTGTTGTAGCGATAGTCAATTCAAACATGGGTTCAATATGTTCAAAAGAATTGTTTGGTGACTTGCCTTGTTCAGCGAATGGGGAGGGAGGAACTTCCGGGAAGTATTCCGGCTCCTCGGCGACGTCGTAGTCTTTTTAATATAATAAAGCAAAATAAAAAGAGCACATTCAATCAAACAATATAACATTACATTAATAGCACATAAGTTACTGTTGGTTTGATTAAAAGTAAAATAATTTCCATTGTTAAGGTTCTGAAAGTTATTCCATAAATAATTTTAAAGGGATTAAAATGAAGGGTTGTCCTTTTTAGAAAACAAATGTTCAAATGTGAATAGTCCCATATTAAGTTCCCTAATAAGTTTTGAAATGAAAAGATCATGGTAATTTAGTGTTTTGCAGTATATGAATAGAAAGGAATAAATATGAATTTTTCTGAAGTTCAAACATTTGAATTCATATTTTAATCCTAAAGGCATTTAAATATTTATTTGAATAAACATGAAAATGTCAAAGTAAACCTACTGTTTTTATTGCATAAACATGTAGAGAATAATTTTATGAATTTTCTGAAATTGGAATGGTAATTTTTAGAGTTCAAATGCATTAGATATGAATTTTACAAGTTTAAAAGTATTTCTGAAATTCATTTTCAATTTTTAAACTCCTCGGGTCCACGGTGAGCCAGGCCCACGGTGAACCCGCGCACTGTGCGCGTGCGCCGGGTCGATCTGGACCGTCGGATCCAGATCCGACGCGCGAGGGCGAGGCGGGACGCATTAAAGTGACGTGGACGGCGAGGATTAAAACGTTTGAACCGGTACGCGATGGACGGCTTAGATGCGATGCGGGGTTTTAAAACTAACGGACGCACGAGATTAAAACGTACCCCTTCGCCGAGATCTAACGGATCAGATTAAACCACACGCGGGGATTAATCATCACCGTCAGATCCAGATCGCACGGTCGTGCGTGAATCCGACACGGCACGGGTACTCGACCCGTGCCGGTCGTCTTCTCCGACGACGGCGAGCGGGCCAGCGGCCACGGCGAGCGACGGCGACCGAGTCTAAGGCCTAAAACGGAATGAGGGTGCTACGGGGATCACGAGGGTACCCTTGCGGCGAGGAAAGGTCGACGCAGCGTGGTCGGCGACGAGCGGAGGCGGTGGAGGCGTTCGGGTCCTTGGCGGCGACGGCGATCCGGCGAGGTTCGTCGGTGACGGAGTGGTGGCCGAGGTTGGTGAGGTCCCGGAGGTCACGACGGTGTGGTCGGCGTGGACGGAGAGGGGCTCCGGCGACGGCGAGCGGCGGCTGGAGGACGGGCGGTGGTGGCGCTCTAAAATGTGGAATGCAGGAGCCCTGTTCGGTCTGGGCTCAATTGGACGCGTGAACCGAACGCGGTGGAGGGCAACGGTTTAAATAGGGGTGCCGGCGGGGACAGGGAGGGCGCCATCGGGGGAGGGCAGTGAGTTAACGCCAGCGAGCGGTTTCTCTGCATGCGGGCGACAGCGGGGGGGGGGGGGATTACGCGTGGGATTAAAGGGGAAACGGGCGACGTGATCCGGGGGTTTTAATGCTGGCGAATAATGAAGGGGAGGGGACCGGCGACGAGCGGATCCGAGGGAGTAAAGGTGGCCGGCGAAGTTTGGGGGCGACGGCGCGAGGTTGAAGGCGAAGCTGACAGGTGGGGCCTACTGGCCAGCGGGCGCGAGCGAGCGGGGTGGCGACTGACGGGTGGGGCCGCGGTGTCAGGTTCGCGCGCGAGGGGAGGAATTCGGCGCCGACAGGTGGGGCCGGGTTGTCAGTCTAAGGCGCGCGATAGAACGGGCTGGGCCGGCCGGGAGAGAGAGAATGGAGGGAGGGGAGCCCATTACTGTTTTCCAAGGTTTTCTGATTAAAATAATTGCAGAAAATAGTTTAAACCTTTTGGGGCATTTCCAAAGTGGGTAAAAATCTGTAAAAATTCTCAAAAACATTTCTTGGCCTTGGGAGTCTATACAAAAATTTTCAGCTCCTGGTTTGGCCATCTACTCTATGTTGTAGTTCAAAAGGGTATAAAAGAGTATTAAAAGTATTTTCAGAAATAATAATTCCAAGAAAATGAATTTAATAATATTTTTATTGTTTGGAAAATTTGGGGTGTTACAATTCGATCCTGGCCGTGCGATCCAGATCTAACGGTGGTGATTAAATCATCTGTGTGGTTTAATCTGGCCCATCAGATCCAAGCGAAGCGGTACGATTTAATCTGAGCCATCCATTTCTATTTAAAGCTCGCATTCGATCTGAGCCGCACGATGCGTATCGGTTCAGCCTATTAATCTCGCGCGTCCGTTTTCATTTAACTCTCCCGCCTCGCCCGTGGCCACCCGATGCGATCCAACGGTGGACTCGGCTCACCGTGGACCGACGCCTGTATTAGGATTTAAATTAATTTCCAGAAACGGTTTTAGGCTTAGAAAATTCATATCTGGCGCATTTTAACTCCAAAAATTTTCATTTCAATTCCAGAAAATTTGTAACTTTATTCTCTACATGTTAATGCAATAAAAACAGTATGCTTACTTTGGATATTTCATGCTTATTTAATAAAATATTCAAAAGCACTTTAGGGTAAATTACAAATTGGCTCATTTCAATTTTAGAAGAATTCATCTTTTATCCTTTTCCTGTTAACATAATAAAACCACTAGGTTTACACTAAACCTCTTATTTTAAAATAATTAGAAAAGTTAAAATACAATTGTTTACATTTTTATTCCTTTTTTGAAAGGCCATTGTTTCATTTTAAAATTTATTTTAATATGTTCTTAGGATAACCTTAAGAAAATTAATAACTTTATTTTCCTTAATTCAAACCAATTCAAAGACCTATAATGCTTATTGTGTGGGTTTTTGTATTGTTTATTGAATGTTATGTTTACTGTTCATGTTAAAAAGACTACAACGCCGCCGAGGAACTGGAATACTTTCCCGAAGTTCCTCCCTCGCCTTTCATCGAACAAGGCAAGTCACCAAACCAATATTTTGAGCATATTGAACCCATGTTTTATTAAACTATCGCTAAAACACATAGGATATACATGCATTAGTCAAATGGAACCCTTACAATATATTTATCTAGGATCCCCCGACCTTGATGTGCAACCCAAGCCATGCCATCTAGCCTAAACTCCTTGCCACCATATGATTAGTACTATTAGCTAGTGTTCAATGTATTGACACGATTGCTATAGGATTAAAAATGAGTTGTAGCGATTGGAATCTACTATATGATCCCCGTTATTCTTATCTCTGGAATTCTGTTGGTGATAGAGTTTTGATTGTGAGTGTATGCATGGTGGGTTCCGGGTGCAAGCTAGGGCATTGTTCGGTAGCACCCGGGGCACTATAAGGACCGGTCTGCGGGATCCATTGCAATACACTTCCGTACTAACCACAAGTCTAATGGGTAAGTCCTAACTAAGGTATGGAGTGTTCCAAACCGATGCCACCACTTGGAGATGGGTCAAGCAGCACCTGCGGGTGGCTTGTACCGACGTGGCGCAAAAGGGGGTGTGACGTTAGCCGGGATGTGGCCCAGCGCGCCGGCGAAACATAGAGCGGGTGGTTATCGCTTGGAGCATTTCATGCTGAGGTTTTGGCACGAGTTCCCGTGGTATGGGTCATCTCGTTACACTTTGGTGTTTGGGATGAGTGCGTGCCTTGTGGGTACAGTGGTACACCTCTGATCAGAGTCATAAATCTTTTCGAAAAGCTGAGCCCACGGTCAAGGGTGGGTGGCGTGACATCCCATAGTTAGTTTACTTTTAATATGTCTGTGCATGATGGTTTGACATGTAAGGACTGTTGTGCGAGGAGGAAAAACGTACTCCTCGAGTTAGATGGTGTTATTGATGTTCATGTTTATTATTCCGCATAATGAAATTTGACTACACTAAATGCAATAACTGAAAATGTTCTTTTCTGCACTTTTAGCCATTATCCTTCCTTTGTTATTATATTGCATTATTACCTGCATTTGTGGTGGCTTGTTGAGTACTTTTTGTACTCCTACCCATTGGACACACCATTCAAAGGATGCCTACTACGAGGATGGTCTGGAGTAGCGACCCAGTCAAGAAGAAAGATCTGAAGAAGGCGTTCGTCATGTAGTTTATTTTTATTATTTTAATTTCACTCTTATGTAATAATATGGTCTGCGTACCATGAATACTTGTCGTATGTACGTTGTCGCATGATGAACATCTTGTATTATTGTTTTTCTTTGGAAATTCAATAATGTCCCGATTTGTTAAATCGGGACATCACAAATAGGGTGGTGGAGCTAAAATTGGGCAGCGGCGCTCTGGAATGCGAGGGTTTGGGCGAATGCGGGTGGCCTGGGTATGGTTAGGGTCGGGGGTTTTATAGGGGGTCGCCGGCGGTGAAATGGAAGGCCGAGAGAAAGAAACCGAGGAGGGTTTCCAAATTTCTCCGGCGAGCTTTCCATGTGCGCGCAAATTAGTGATTCGAGCATGATTTCGCTGGGTGACAGAAGGGAACGAATCGCTAGATTATGGCATAGAGGATTCGGGCTTCAATTTATGGCAGGAGGGCTGGCACCGGCAGATTTGGTAAGTGAGGGTTGTCGGCGATGGAAAGGGGAAAACTTCCATCGGGGACGAAGGACCTGACAGGTGTCTCCCACCTGTCAGTGGTCGCGGGCGAAGGCGAACGCACCGACAGGCGGACCCTTGTAGTCAGAGGTTGAAGTGGGCATGCGTGAGGCTGACTAGTGGGCCTTGGTGGGGCATGGGTAGGAGAGAGAGAGGGGGCGCAGCGCTGACAGCTGGGTACCACATGTCAGTAATGCAGGTGATGGGTTGGGCTGGCCCGAGGCAGAAACGAGGGAGGCGGCCCAATAGTATTTAAAATTCATTTTCTGATTAAAATAATTACAAAAATTGATGTATAAATTTAGAACTAAAAGCAAAGGTCCTAAAATATTGTAAAAATTTCCAAAAATATATCTTGGCTTATAGAACCTACCATAATTTTATCAACTCTGAATTTGAATTATTTCTCTATGTTTTTGATTTATTTGGATGCTTTTAACTTTACCATAATTAAAATAATCCTTTTTATTTTCAGAATTTTTTTCACATTTTATTGTATGTTGGGAAATTTAGGGTGTTACAAAAACCCACTTCAGAGACAACATACTGTGACGAGGACGGTCTGGAGTAGCGACCTAGTCAAGGAAGCGACCCTAGAGAAGATGTTCATCTATATTATTATTTTCTTAGTTTCTTTTATATTAACACTTGTGTAATAATGTGGTCTGCGAACCATGAATGATTGTTGTACGTTCGTTGTTGTGTGATGAACATCTTGTGATTATTGATTTTCTTTAGAATTTCAATAAAGTCTGAGTTTTGTTAAATCCGTGCGCTACAAATTTAAGGACAAATCCTTCCCCTACTATGATGATCTCAATGAGATTTATAACGGTATTTCTCTACTTACCTAGATGTTTTGATGTAAAAATTTATGTTTTGATGACTTCTTACACCAGATTTATAATAAGTTGTTTGGCTTCTTGCAGGTAAAGTAGCTAGGGGAAAGCATTGTAGACGAACTTCAAAGAAGGTATCTAAATCTAAAATTGATTTGTTTGATAAGGCAAACCATATAGGTACACCTAGCCCAACAATACCTACTTTCTCAAAGTGCATGGGCTGATTTTTTTCGGATGAGCTTAATTTCAATACACATAGTCAATATAGAGCCATAACTGAAGCACAAGCAGAGAGGGAGGGATATATTTACAGTCGGTCTCCACCTTCTATAGAGGCACAAGGTGATAGGGATGCACAACTGCTAGGGAAGCACAAGCTAATAGGGATGCACAACCTGCTAGGGATGCACAACCCAAGAAAAAAAGAGAAACAATGATACTTCAATGGATGAGTTGATTGCCTTACGACGAGAAGAGCTAGAGGCCTATAAAAATCTCACGGAGAGACAAATTGAACTAAGCAAAGGAAAATTGAGAAAAGTGACCCCAACAATGATCCATTAAAATTGAAGACCTTTTATTTTACTAATGAAGAGAAAATTGAAGCTATTACATTTTTGGAAGGAGATAGAGAAGCTAGAGAGATTTTCATTAGCTGTGATGAGATAGATCTTATAGATGCTTACATATATCAGGGATCAATTGCACCCTAAAGATAAGTACTACTTATTTTACTTCAATTAGTGTACATCATATTGGTATACTTCTTTGCCTATATGCAACATAATCATTCTACATAGCTTGTGATATTTGGTTCCTTCTAATGTTTCCTGCACGTTGATGATCATTTATGACATTACATCATTTTGGTATACTTCATCTCCATCGGGTACATCATCTTTTTGTTTGTAGAATTGGAACAATACGGAGGTGCTGATTTGAAGCAAATGATGACATGCAACATATTTTGGAGAATGATAGGCATCACATGTTCAAATTGGGTTGTAATATTTTGAATCAGACGTGATGCAAAAAATACTTTGCTTCCAAACACCTCTATGTATCTAATACTGTGGTATTCCAAAATTATGGTATTATCATGACTATAGTATACTATAGTTTTTAAAATATTGTAGTTTCCAAAAATTAAAATGGTATTCCAACAACCTCAGTGTGCGTTTTTGTGCTTCCTTCAGACTCTCCGTTCACAAATCACCACGTGGGTTTCCGTTCAAATTGTTCTCTCATGCGACGCGCGGCGGCCGGGCGAATCGTACTCTACGGTTTACGAATTACGACTCGCGAACCGTACGCGAACCGAACCGCCGGCCCGGCCTCACCAATCGATCGGTGGATCTGAGAAACCGGGGTAAGCCGTGACCACTGGCAAGAACTCGTGTGCCAGGTCGAGAGGATGGAGCCTGTCACCACCTGTGCGAGCGCGCCATTTATTGAGATAGATAGACCAGCCAATGCCGCCCCTAGCGATAAATATTTCAGCGTTTGGAGGTTGTTGAGATGAGCGACAACTCTGACCTTGCATGATGCTTCATGCTAGCTTTGCCTTCGAGCTCCTGAACTGAATGCACGCTATGATAGCATATGATCGAACTATGGGTAGCAAATTAAGTAGTAACAGAGTTAGCTAGCTGGTATAGACTAAGACTAAGACTATTTATAGTGGTGGGTTTTATAATACTGTTTTCTAGAATACCACATCAACTTTATAACTGAATGAAATACTCATAGAGAGTTTTATTTCACTATTTCCTAGGCTAACCAGTGTAATTAAATGTAACTAGTTCTCATGAAATACTCTCTCTCTGATGAAACGATTTGGCTCTTAATAGATGTTTCATTTCGTTTAATCCGTCTTGGAAACGAGTTAGCACCATGTCATGATGATAACACTACTTCCTTCTCTTTCTTCATTAATTAAATGTCATATATATAAAAATCAGACGTGACATAATAATTAATATCATAAAACACCCTATTAAACTCCTTGAATAGCCTTACAAGCGAGCGAGCATACATGCATGCATGGTTGCTAATAACACGCGCAGTTAAGCTTTGTGTGTGCGTGGAAGGCAGCGTGATCTCCTTGCAAGATCCATCAATCAATTTGGCACTTATTGCTTGCGTTGCTTGCCAGGCCGCCCACGCAGCCATGCATTCTACCGTCCATCGGTTCAAGATAAAATGTTACTATTTCTCGTCGTTAAGGTAAGATAGAAAAAATAATTACATTTTGCTACAAATTGTAAATGATAGAAACACTTATATTTTAAAACGGAAAATAATATTAGATGATGTGACTCTGTGACAAAATAGTCTGAGATTCAAACAAACAAATAATCTAACATTGTAAAATTGATAAATGGTTTTTGAAACAGTTTTTAGATAATTGTTTATATAAATTATTTAGAGAAATTGAATTGTTTAAAAGTTTAAAACTGTTATATTACGATAAACTTACCCGATAATTCGCTGTGTATCCTGCTATAACTAGCTACTTCGTGTTAGTCTATTAAACACAGCTTAAGAATTTCTTAAAATAGAGAAATTTGGAAAGCTCATTTTCGTGAGAGTTAAACAAATTCATATAAAAATCATTCAAAAAATATTCCAACACATTCAAAGAGGCACTAAATTGGTATCCATTCACTCATGTCTCCATGCAAGTAGTAGTGTACGTTTACGTAGGTAGTAGCTGTGTACAGAGGCAAAGCCACGTATAGTTTTGTGGATATACAAATGCATCCACAATTTTTTTCCAGGTATTAATATATCATATTTTGACATGTATTCCTCAGTCAATATAATGCATCCCTCGCAACTCAAACAGTAATCCAGTTAAGGAAGTTAACACATCTCAATTCAATTTTACACACTTATGTTTTGTTCTAGTTTAGTTGACACTGATAATTTATATATTCTCTAGGCAGCCTTAGCGTTGCATCTATATATTCTCTATATATACTGATACTGATATAAGAGATATCATTAATTAATTAGAGACTAACTGAAAAAACCAAGTAAATAGAGGTGAAAGAATGAGCGGCGGTCGTGGCATACTAGTAAGTATAGATAATCAACCGGTGATCCACCCAGCAGATTGAGAACGATGGGCAAGCGAAAGGTACAAAGATCACGTGTACTGTCGACCGCGATAGTTCATCAGTTCATTCTTATACGTGTACAGATACAGCTGGTTGCCTACAGCTACGTATAACTTCTCTCAGTCTCATCGATCTGTTTTCGTTTACTGACTGAGAATTCTATCTAAATAATTAGAGTGCAATTTACAGCACATTCTATCGGTAGTTTTATCGTAACAACTTAGGGAAATTTAACTATTTGTCACCCTCTTCGTTGCCACCTCTTCAAATGCCACCTTCTTCGTTGCAATTAATTTTTTGTCACTCTCTTCGTGAGCCAATTAATTTTTTGCCATTCGGTGTCCAATCACTTGCCACGACATCCGCCACATCACATTTTTGCCATCTCACACCGCCACGTCACCTTCTTCTTCTTCCTCCTCCTCTTCTCTCTCACCCCAACTCCTCACGCCAACCGGCCGGCCGCCGCCGCGCCCCTGCCCCCTCCGCACACCGCCACCCCGCGCGCCCTGTCCCCGCTACCCCACGCCCACCGCCGCACGCCGCCGCGCCACACCCGTGTGCCCCTATCCCTGCCACCCACCGCCGCCCCCACGCCCATGCCTCCTCCGCACGCTGCCGTCCCGCGCCCACCGCCGGAGGCCCCCGCCGCCCACCGCCGCCGCCGCGCCCCTGCCTCCTCCGCACGCCGCCGCCCCGCGCGCCTAGTCCCCGCCGCCCCACGCCCTCCGCCGCGCGCCCTTGCCCCCTCCGCACACCGACGACGGCGGTAGGCGGTGGCGGCCGGCCGGTTGGCGTGAGGAGTTGGGGTGAGAGAGAAGAGGAGGAGGAAGAAGAAGAAGGTGACGTGGCAGCGTGAAGTGGCAAAAATGTGATGTGACGGATGACGTGGCAAATGATTGGACACCGAATGACAAAAAATTAATTGGCTCACGAAGAAAGTGGCAAAAAATTAATTGCAACGAAGAGTGATATTTGAAGAGGTGGCAACGAAGAGGGTGACAAATAGTTAAATTTCCCTAACAACATACGGTGGGTAAATAATAGATATTGTAGGGTATATTAAATTAGGAATTTTGGTTAATTATATTTTAGGTATATTTATTATTAGTGGATTTATAACAATCTGTCTCTTTCTTCGCTGCCTCCGCCCATGTTAATTGTTGGGCGCATCGCCTCCTATATATGTTATATAAATTTACAATTTTATTTTTACGCATCATTTATTGTTTAGGTGATGATTTTTATCATTTCTATTATCTATTACTGATAATTAAAGTAATAATATAAATTATTTTTAACTATTAATCAAAGTAGATCAACTGCACTGTGAATGTATAGTACAATAAAACTATTTCTCGATAATTAATGGTCCCGTGAAATGTTTCAGGCTGTGAAAAGAAAGAACACGAGCCTGTACGTATATATACTTCCAGGAAGCTAAGTGAATACGTACTGTTAACGTACATGTGCAGATTAAAGGGGAGGTACTGTACGTGCATCAGTGCATGTAATTCACGCACAGGAAACTCTGCGTAGCAATCACATGCTAGCTTGATCTACGTACCGTCCATTATTCGGCCTATTCTTTTTACTGTACAATATTGATCATTAGTTATTTTTACTGCATATAATCAATAGCTATTAAATAATATAAAACATATTTTTCAAATATTAATTTAAATATATGGTATGTATAACACTAGAATTAAATATTTCGGCTTAATTATTAGTAAAAAATTATAAACGTTGACTTTTTAAAAATATATCTTATATTTTGGAAGGAAGCAGCCATCAGAGTGTCTACCATCTTAGCATCGATCGACGCTGTAAAAAAAATTCAAATAAATGTGCCCATCTGAAAATAATGAATGAAATGTCGCCGATGGTAGATAGCTTATTCAATCGGTCGATGTAGACCGGAAAGATACATACATCAGCTAGATATACGGTACAGTACAGTATAGTGTACGTGTACTCCGTACCCTAATCAATTCAGGACTCATTTTGGTTGACATATTCAATACAGTATATAGGTCGGGCTGTTACGCAGGTATTTATTGCCCCTCCAGATAGCCTAAATCAGAATTATAATTAAATCAATAGCAAATTATTTGTCAAATTGAAAAATTATTTGTAACTCGGTAAATTATAATCATAATCAAGAAATGAACAAATAATCATAATCATGTGAAGACCTGACTATCTATACCGCCGTCCTGAACTCCTGATTCTGTATGGATAAATCCTTCAAAATTGTGCTATATTCCGTATTAGCCATAAATTACCATTACGTATAAAAATATATGTATTCTATCATTAATCTAGGTATTCAAAGTAATCTTTTCATCACTCTTAATACTACTTGACTTAATAATCAATTTCACCAAATAATTTAAATATCTAACCAATAAATTACTCAAACAATTGAATCATCCGGCCAATAAATCTAAATCATATTATATATAATCTCGAATATTTTAAGCTGTCACAAAACAATCAATACATCTACTGTGTACAAATGACATTGGGCTAGCTAGAACGAAAATGTGATAGAATTTTTACGTTGTGGTATAGACTGGAAATGATACTATTATATTAAAATATCACTATAGTTACGTCAAGTTTATAAAAATTCTCGATTCGGTGACGTTTTACTTCACACCCTCCAAATCTGATCTCTATCCATTCTACGTGTATAGACCGAGATTATAAACTAAAATTTGATATTATAAACTAAAATTCTAACTTATCCACCTGAATCAGGTTAAAATCCCCGCTCATCAAACCAGACCTCAGTGTGTTCCGGGTGGCAAGATCATGCGAACCCTCGTGCACACACGCATCTGTACCAGCCAGCAGTGTTATCACTTCGTCAAAATGTAAAATCTTCTCGCGTCAAAAACTTTACCGAGTGCAATTTTTTGGCATTAGGTAAAGATGGGTTTACCGAGTGTTTTTTGAAAAACGCTCGGTAAACTATAAACACTCGGCGAATCAACTGTTTGTCGAGTGTTTTTTGAAAATACACTCAGTAAAAAAGGTACTACCGGACATCCTAACGGTGTGCTTGCGTGGGAATTTTTTTTGAGTTTGCTGAGAACACTCGGCAAAGACAATCACTCAGCAAAACACAGTACTACCAGACATCCTGATGGCGTGCTTGCGTGGGAATTTTTTTTCAGGTTTGCCGAGTGTTTTTTGAAAAATACTCGGCAAAGACAGTGGGTTTGCCAAGTGTTTTTTTTTTAAAAACACTTGGTAAACCCATTTTTTATGTGTGAACTTTGTTTCGAGTTTATGTGATATTTTAAATTTAGTTTTATCTTGAAATTTTTTCTACACTCAAAATACAACATATATTATCCCATGTAAAAATTTCACATTTTTAGTTCATTTTTTTTATTTTTAATTCATTAAGTATTTTTCTAGGATTTAAATTGAAATATGTGAAATTTGAACTACGAGTGCCTAAAATAATAAACCAAAAATTATAGAAAAATTAACTTCACTTCCCACAATCCACGATCGAGTGCATAGAGAAGCTTGATTGCTCTATCATGATCAGAGTAAGCTAAAACTCCAATGGAGTGAAGGTTGCTCACTATCCCATCAAACCTAGCAAACATGGCATCTACATATTCACCAGAGCCTTGCATGAACATTTGATATTTCTGATTGTACGTGTTTTGGGGCCTGTCCTTGATCTGAGAAGTGCCCTCATGAAAAACAGCTAGGGTTGTCCAAATTTCTCTTGTTGTGTGAAGGTGTTGCACCCTATCGAATTCATTCCGGCTCAGGCTAGCTTGTGAACAGGATATTTCTAGCCTTGTTGTTGAAGTCATATTGTTCAACATGAGCCTGAGTGGAATGAATAGGTGGGATCTCATAGTTGGAGTCAACTAAGTCCCAAATCATACTTCCTTGGCTTCGAAGATAAGCCTCCATGCGCACCATCCAATAAGAAAAATTGTTCCCATCAAACATAGAAATTTTTCCATGTCTCTTCATGTCGCTAACTGATCACAAAACCGATTAAGGTCAACTGGTGATCTAATCGATCTAGATTCTAATTGTTGGACCGAAAATGCGACTAGAGGGGGATGAATGGGAGTTTTTAAGTTTTCGTCTGAAAAGATAGCCTCTGAATACACCCTTCACAAAAACTAGTTCGAAGGTATTGCCAACACTACGAACATGGATTTGCACTAGGCTGTACTGGGTGAGGAGCCATGTTGAAGATCATGGGCCTCATGGCTCCATAAGTGATGAGTGATTGTCAACAGAAGTCAACAATGAAGAGAGAGAGAGAGGAGATATGAAGAGGAGACAAGACCTATCGTGTCTTGGGCCGCATGTGACTCAGGTACACGGGCGGTGAGCAACTGCCGGGCAGAGAGGCCGCGGAGTCGGGCCGGCCCAATCCGGGTACATGGGCCAGGAGCGTGTAACGCCCAGATTTAATAAAACCCGGACTTTATTGAAATTCCATAGAAAATCAATAAAACAAGACGTTCATCACATGACTACGTACAATACACCAATCATTCATGGTTCGTAGACCATATTATTACAAAAGAGTTAAATCAAAGAGAAACTAATAAAATAAATCTCCTAGATGAACGCCTCCTTCCAGTCTCGCCTTGACTGGGTCGCTACTCCATACCTTCATCCTCCTCGTAGTAGACGGCCTCTGGTGGTGTAAGTCAATGGGGGTGAGTACAATCGTACTCAGCAAGCCACCGAATGCAAGTATAATGCAGAGTAGTAACAAGGAAGGTAGTGGCTTACTTCTACGGAAAAGCATATTTGTAAAGCATTTAATGTAAGCAGATTATTAGTACAGAAAATTAAACATGTGTAATGCATCATCTTCTAACTCGAGGGGTACAGTCACCCCACCCTCGCTCAACAGTCCTTACATGCCATGAATCACACAATCATTCAAACAGAAGTAAACTAACTGCATAAAATATACCCTTTTGAACTACATCATAGAGTTAATGACCAAACCAGGAGCTGGAAATTTTTGTATAAACTCCCAAGGCTAAAATATATTTTTGAGAATTTTTATAAATTTTTACCAAGCTTGGAAGTAGCCCTATTATTTTAAACCAATTTCTGCAATTATTTTAAATCAGAAAATATTTTAAAACAGTATTGGGCCCTCCTCCTCCCTTCTCTCTCTCCCGGCCGGCCCAGCCCATCACCCGCGCTCGCCTGAGGCTGACAGCCTGACCCCACCTGTCGGCGCCGAATGCCTCCCCTCGCGCGCGCGCCCGACGCCCCGGCCCCACCCGTCAGCTGCCTCCCTCGCTCGTTCGCGCTCACTGGCAGGTGGCCCCCACCTGTCGGATTCATCGTCCCCGCGAGATCTGCCCCCGAATCCCCCCTCGCCGGCCGAAGCCCTAACTCCGCCTAGGATCCGCCCCCCGCCGGCCCCCTCCCTTTAATCCGTCGCCTGCAATGAATTCCCCTCAACGCGCCGACCGTTTCCCCCTCTTCAATTCCGACCAGAACGCGTCCAAGTGCGTTGAACCCCTGCAACCGAGCTCGCCGACATTTAAAAATGCGTTTACTCCCGGCCACCGCCAATCACGCCCCCTCTGCCCCCGCCGACGACCCTATTTAAACCCCCTGGCCGTCCGCATTATACCCCTACGCCCAATCGCTGCGAGAACGAACAGAGCTCCTGCATTCCACGTTTTAGCGCACCACCACCGCCCGTCCTCCACCCACCGCTCGCCGTCGCCGGAGCCCCTCTCCGTCCACGCCGACCGCACCGCCGTGACCGCAAGGACCTCCCCAACGCCGGCCACCCCTCCATCGACGTCGAACCCCGCCAGATCGCCGTCGCTGCCAAGGACCCGAACACCTTCGCCGCCCCCGCTCGTCGACGGCCTCACTCCGTCGACCTTCCTTCACTGCAAGGGTACCCCCGTGATCCCCGTAGCACTCTCTTTCCATTTTAGGCCTTAGACCCGACCGCCGTCGCCCGCCGTGGCCGCTGGCCCTCTCGCCGTCGCCGGAGAAGACAACCGGCACGGGTCGCGTACCCGTGCCGTGTTGGATCTGATCCCGACCGTGCGATCGCGATCGGATGGCGCGTGTGAGCCCACGTACGCGATCTAATCCGCACCGTTGGATCTGGTCAAAGCGTTACGTTTTAATCTCGCGCGTCCATTTCCATTTAAAACCCGCGGTCGATCTCGTGCGTCCACGTAGTACCCTTTCGCGCGTTTTAATCCTGGACGTTCGTTTTCACTTAAGCGCCCCGCCTCGCCTGTGCACGTTGGATCTGGATCCAACGGTCCGGATCGATCCGGCGCACGCGCACAGTGCACGGGTTCACCGTGGGCCTGGCTCACCGTGGACCCGAGAGGGTTTAAATTGAAAAATAAATTCCAGAAAAGGTTTAAAACTTGTAAAATTTATATCTGGCGCATTTGAACTCTAAAAATTACCATTCCAATTTCAGAAAATTCATAATATTATTCTCTACATGATTATGCAATAAAAACAGTAGGTTTACTTTGGACATTTCATGTTTATTCAAATGAATATTCAAATGCCTTTAGGGTTAAAATACAAATTCAAATATTTAAACTTCAGAAAAATTTATATTTATTTCCTTTCTCTCCATGTGCTGAAAACCATTAAACTAACATGAACTTTTCATTTAAAAGTTTATTAGGAAACTTAATATGACAATGATCACATTTAAACACCCTTTCTAAAAAGGACAACTTTTCATTTTAATTCCTTGAAAATTTATTATGAAATAAATCTCAGAACCTTAACAATTGAATTTATCTTATTCTTAATCAAACCAACTTTAACTTATGTTCTTATCATGTAATGTTATATTGTTTGATTGAATGTTGTGTTCTTTTTATTTTACTTTATTATATTGAAAAGACTACGACGCCACCGAGGAGCCGGAATACTTCCCAGAAGTCCCTCCCTCGCCTTTCGCTGATCAAGGCAAGTCACCAAACAAATCTTTTGAGCATATTGAACCCATGTTTGATTAAACTATCGCTAAAACACATAGGTTATATATGCATTAGTCAAATGAACCCTTACAATATATTTATTTAGGATCCTCTGACCTTGATGTGCAACCCAAGCCATGCTCTCTAGCCTAAACTCCTTGTCACCGTATGATAAATGTTATTAGCTAGTGTCCAATGTATCGACACGATCGCTATAGGATAAAAATGAGTCGTAGTACATGGTTCTATTATATGATTCCCCATTGTTTCTTATCTATGGAATTCTATCGGTGTTGGAGTTATGGTTGTGAGTGAATGCATGGTGGGTTTCGGGTGCAAGCTAGGGCATTGGTCGGTAGCACCCGGGGCACTATAAGGACCGGTCTGAGGGATCCGTTGCAATACACTTACGTACTAACCACAAGTCTAGTGGGTAAGTCCTAACTAAGGTATGGATTGTTTCAAACCGAGGCCACCATTTGGAGATGGGTCAAGTAGCACCTGCGGGTGACTTGTACCAATGTGGCGCAAAAGGGGGTGCGACGTTAGCCGGGATGCGGCCCGGCGCGCCGGCGAAACCTAGAGCGGGTGGTTATCGCTTGGAACATTTCATGCTGAGGTTTTGGCACGAGTTCCCGTGGTATGGGTCATCTCGTTTGGGATGAGTGCGTGCCTTGTGGGTACAGTAGTACATCTCTGATCAGAGTCTTAAATCTTTTCGAAAAGCCGAGCCCACGGTCAAGGGCGGGTTGCGTGACATCCCCCAGTTAGATTACTTTGAATATGTATGTGCATGATGGATTGACATGTAAGGACTGTTGTGCGAGGAGGTAAAATGTACTCCTCGAGTTAGTTGATGTTGATGTTTACTTTTCCGCATGATTAAAATGTGACTACACTAAATGCAATAACTGAAACTGTACTTTTTCCGCAATGTTAGCCATTACCCTTCTTTGTTTATTATCCTGCATTATTACTTGCATTTGCGGTGGCTTGTTGAGTACTTTTTGTACTCATACCCGTTGGACCCCACAGAGGATGCTTACTATGAAGACGGTCTGGAGTAGCGACCCAGTCGAGAAGAAAGATCCTGAAGAGGATGTTCGTCATGCAGAGTTTTAATTATCTTTATTAATGTTTTTACCAAAACTTTGATGTAATAAATATGGTCTGCGTACCATGAATACTGTCGTATGTACGTTGTCGCATGATGAACCTCTTGTATTATTGTTTTTCTTATGAAATTCAATAATGTCTCGATTTGATAAATCGGGGCGCTACAGTACCCCCCTTGAGCCTCGTCGGTACAAATCACCCGCATGTTGCCCCTTGCCCCCTCGACTATGGTGCTTCAAGTTTGTACGATCCATACCTCCAGTTAGGACTTACCCATTAGACTTGTGGTTAGTACGGATGTGCTTTGCAACCGATCCCACAGACCGGTCCTTATAGTGCCTTGGGTACGACCAACCAATGCCCTAGCTTGCACCCGGAACCCACCATACTTATAACATAGCCCACTCCAACAGAATCCAGAGACGAGAATAATGGGGAAATCATATAGTAGAATCCAACTATCTACGACTCGTTCTTTTATCCTTTAGCAGTTGTGTTGATACATTGGACAATAGCTAATATAATATTTAAAAGTGACAAGGAGTTTAGGCTCAATAAGCATGGCTTAGGTTTACACATAAGGATGGAGATATAATAAATATAATTTAGGGCTTGAGATTAGACTAATGCAATATTTAATTCCTATGAGTTATAGCGGTAGTTATGAAAACAGGATTCAAATATGATCAACTTGGGGTTTGTGACTTGCCTTGATCTGAGAATGGTGAAGGTGTAACTTCGGGGTAAAACTCCAGATCCTCGACGGCGTCGTAGTCTTCTAGATACGAAAATAAATACGACATTCAATAAACAATCCAAACATCACAAATATAAGCATACAAATTTTTGTTATTTTAAAAAAGGGAATAAAGCCCTAAATATTCTGCAATTATTTCCTAAATATTTAGGATTAATTTTCATGGGGTTTTTGAATTTTATATATTGAAATAAGTATTTACCCTAAAGGGGTTTTTACTTTATTATTTGATAAGAATAAATTATGCAAAATAAACATATTGTTTTTATTGCATAAAAATGTAGAGAATAAAAAGACAGATTTAACAAAATTTGAATGGTGAAATTTGGAGTTAATTTGAGCAAGATATGAATTTCCAAAGTTTAAACTATTTTCTGGTCCACGGTGAGCCAGGCTCACCACGGACCAGCGCACTGTGCGCATGGACCGGGACCCTCTAGGCAGTCCGATCCAGATCGGGCGGCCAGGCGCAAGGCGGGAGTTTGTAAATGAAAACCGACGACTCAGATGAGCCCTACCGGTTCAACGCAGATCAATGGCCCTCATTAAATCCTGATTGCCGTTTGATCGCAAACGTGTGGCCAGGATCGTGTCCGGCACGGCACACGCCTAAGGGGTAATTACCCCCTTCTTCTCCGATGACGGCAGGCTCGAACGCGGTGGTGACGGTGACGGCGAGGGGGCTTATCCCTAGATCTAGGCAGAAATGGAAAGAGGAGAGGGAGGGGATCACGACTGTACCAAAGACGATGGCGAAGGGCGACTGACGGTGACCGGCGATGAGAACAGGTGGCGAGGAGCTTCGGGGTCGATGGCGATGATGGAGATCTAGCGGTGATCCGACCCAATGGAGGTGGGGCCAGGGTAGTGGGCGTGAAGATGGTCCTGTCGGTGGCGTCAGCGAGGGCAGCGGGGGCCGGAGGCACCAGCGAGGGGCTGCCGGAGTTGGAAACAGGTGGAAACGGGTCTTGGCGTCGCAATGTGTCGGGTGAGTGCGGCTAGGGCTGGAATGGGGAGGGCGGTCGTGCGGTGAGGGCGAGGGTTAAATAGGGGTCGCCGACGGCATTATTTGGCAGGGCAAACGGAGGAAACCCGAGAGCTTTCCAAATTGGTCCGACGAGGTTTCCAAGTGCAACGGCTAGCTTCCATAAGAGACAAAACCGCGTGGCTAAGGGGGGGGAAGTGATCACTGGAGATCGCGTAACACGATCCTGGACGCGGCTTGGCGAACGGCAGGAAGGGGCAGTGGATTTAAGGAAGGTGATCGCCGGAATAGGAAAGGGAGGGGGAATTCCATCGGAGATGATGGATCCAACAGGTGGCCCCCACCTGTCGACAGGCGAGCGCGAAAGGGAAGTGCCGACAAACGGGCCCGGGCGGTCAAAGAAAGAGGGATGCGGGTGAGCGGCTGACGGGTGGGGCCATGGCGGGCGCGGTCGGGAGATAGAGGAGGAGGACGATGCCGACACGCGGGTCCCACCAGTCAGTGGCTTGGCTTCGGACTGGGCTGGGCTGAGGAGGATTCGGGGTTGCAACCCAATATTATTTAAAATGTATTTTCGTTTTAAATTAATTCCAGAAATTCATATATTCCTTTAGAGCTTGAAGCACTGTTGCTAAAATTTTGTAAAAAATCCTAAAAATTTGTCTTGGCTCATAGATTTCATCATAAATT
This sequence comes from Zizania palustris, assembly GCA_019279435.1. NCBI lineage: Eukaryota > Viridiplantae > Streptophyta > Magnoliopsida > Poales > Poaceae > Zizania > Zizania palustris. The sequence continues at coordinate 40,202,205 of JAAALK010000079.1, forward strand.
TATTAGGTTCAAATTTGATGTATTTCTCCTTGTTTTGATTCAATTGGTTTCTTTTATCCCTTTCTTCAATAAAATAATCCCCTTTTTATTTCAGAAAATCATTTCCCTTATTTTTATTTTATTTTTAATTCTAGGATGTTACAGAGCAATAGGGGATCTGCTGGTCTATTGACCGGGTTTGACCCAGGTAAACGGGTGGCGAGCGATTGCCGAGCTAAGGGAGCTGCGGAGTCGGGCTGGCCCAATCCGGGTACCTGGTGCGACGACAACGGACGCTTTGTCGGTTTCGACGTAAAACCAACGCAACCATCCAAGACCGCCCATCGGGGATCCGACCGTCATGAAGCAAAGCCATAGCTTCTACGAAAGCTCCGCATCAGGACAAGTTACCTTTAGTTAGGTTTTTATTATTTTGCCTTTTAGACCCACAGTTTGTGTTAGTTGAGTCTGTAAAATTTTAAGGGCATTTCGGTCTTTTCTGTTTTATTTCGGCGTCTATAGAAAAACCCTAAGAGTAAATTGGGTTTTTCCTGATTTATCGGGCTACCTATAAATAGGGCCCCAATCCCCTCTAGGGTTCCCAACTCAACCACTTTCAAATTAGAGTTCACTTTAGCAATTTTCCTCTGTTTCCACTGTTCTTCGCCGCTGGCAAATTTTTTCAAGCGATAGTGGATTTTCTTATCTCGACTATCTCTGGATTTCGATCTCTCCGTCGACGCCCTCGTCATTCCCTGCATCGAACTCTTCGTCTCAGCCGTAGGGCACATAAGCTTTCATTATGGCGATGGGATTTCTGGTCAGTGTGAAGTTAGGAGGGCGGTCGACATTTTCATCACTGTGAGTCACGTCAAATTAGTTGTATCTAGATCCTGCTTCTGGAAACGTTTGTCAGTGGAGAGAGAAAACCTAGCCTGAAGGAAGTGTGTTGTTGTGTGTTGCATGTAATGTGCCTCGAACGAAAGCTTCGCTTGCCTCTGTGATCGCGCGCTCAGTTGCAGCCTTCGGGTCCAATCTGCGGGCTTTGGAGATGTGCAGGCCTTGATGTCCAAGGTACGAGCTTCGAAGACTCACAGCCTTCGGTGACTAGGCAGCGGGCTTCGGAGACTCGAGCATGGGCCTTGGTCACCAGGCGCGCAAGCTTCAGCTGCAAGGCACGCACACTTCGGTGGCCAGGTGCGAAGGCCTCGGCTGCTTTGGAAGTAGGCTTCGGAGATGAGGCACACGGATTCGGGTAAGTGCTGAACAGGAGATAAACTTTTGAACAGTAAATTTTCTCCTCGATTTGCGTGCACTTAATTTTCTGGAAAGATTTAATTACTGCAGGAATTTTGTTTCAAATTGCACTATGGTTGGCCGTTGATATATTTTATGTATCGTTAGTGTATTTCAATTCATATGTAAGCAAAACGTTTCATCTGCAGTTATTTTGTTCAGTTAAATGCCTATGAGTTGAATGCATTGATAGTCTGCCTTTAAACACTCTATTGGTGTCTCTTCGTTTAGGACATCGGTCATTTTTAGGCTAAATTATTTTAGAGCATGTGTTTTACTTTGGTTCTGCTAACTGTCTGTTGAGGTGCGTTGGGTATTGGGAGAAGGTCATTGATTCGACAGAATTTTTTAGGCGCCCATTCACCCTCCTCTGGTCGCTACTCTCAGTCCTACACTGGGGAGCTCACATGGCTCCACACAAGACTCCCAACCAGAAAGGCTTCGAAACGATCTCCGCAAGAATAGACTTCGTACACAACTTTGAAAACTTGGGAAGTACTTTGTACGGAGCTAAGAACTAGTGACTGGCACAAGGCTTCGCACAGGACTATGCTCTCAGGTAACACTCCGTAGAGGGACTTCGAAGAGAACTTCGCAAAATGACTTCACAGTGAACAAAATTGCTAGGTATGTTGAGGGATTACCTCTGTTACACAATAGAGCGATGATATTGTTACTGTCAATAAAACCAATGGAAAATCAACTTATTCATGGATTTTCAGGGTTTCACGCTAGGTGATAGAAATAACCTAATAAAAACAAATTACTCATGCATCATAGAAATGTTTCTTCTTGTGTAAGAAAAACACAAATAAACTCAATAGTATTAAAAATACTCACGCATGGAATAAAAACAACAGATACAAGTTCATGCAAGATATAACTCAAAGATCAAAGATCAAATATCAAAGATCAAAATAGCGATTTAATTGCAAGAACAACGAACACAAAAGCCTTACAAATTTGAGTACAAGAGTGTGGCGGCTGGCCCTAGAACAACAGGTAAACAGAAGGTTCTAAACCTAGATAAAGTGTTCTCACAAGTGTTACTCTAGACCTCAGCCTGCCCTTCCTTTTATAGCCTACTCAAACATGAAAAGAGACTACAATACCCCTAGGGTTTATAAGATTTTTGACTCACATAGTCTAGGGGTCTTACAGTTAGTCATACTTTACACTTTATTCGATGCTCCGTAGTGCGTCAACTTTTCTGGCTTCTTTTTGATGGAGCCTTGTAGCACTTGCCGAAGTGCCTGATTGACTCTAGTTGTAGGCTATGAAATGATGAGGCTTCGCTGCACTGAAGTCTTTACTTCGAGAGTGATGGTTTTGAGCTGAAACCGTCAAAGCCGGAGTAGACCACCATGACTCTGCAAGCCCTTGTCACCTTCACACCATGCCTTTGGAGTAGACCACTATGACTCCGCAGCTCGCTCAGCTTGAAGGTATGACAAGCCATCCATACTTCAAAGTGTCCCTTCGAAGTATGCCTCCGAAATGCCTCCGTATAGAGCACACATTTGGAAGGCCTCCCCTTAGAGGTCTTGGTCCGCCAGCCTTCGAAGTATCTCCCTCAGGAGCATACCTTCGAAGTGCCTCCCCTTGGAGGTCTTCATCAGCCAGCCTTCGAAGTGTCTCCCTCCAGAGCACACCTTCAAAGTGTCCCTCTAAAATACCTCCCTCTAGAGTACATTTTTGTAGTGCCTGCTTGACTCCACTTAGCGCGCTTGTGTTTGAGACCCTCCGTCCAAAGAACCTCCGAACACCCTTCGGACCACCCTTGACTACACCTAGCTTCCTTGATCCTTCGACACCTAGTCTCCCACGTAGTCCTGATCCCTCACTATTGATAGCCAATTTACATCCACTTCTTGCACATCATGAGGTAAGCAAACATTGTTTCGCAGCACCCTCCGGTGCTCACCAAACCCTTCGATGAATACTCCATTTCAACCGACCCTTTCGGTGAAACCCTTCGGTGCACACTTTGGTACACACACCCCGATGCACAATCTCTAGAATACTGAACACTTCAGTAAATCCTTCAGAGCATAGATATTTGTCAATCACTCATCACTAAGACAAAACCAAGGCACATCTCAACTTAGTTTCTTAGTTTGGCTAGTTCCAAAAACTTGTACAAGACTCAAAAACACCTATCTATCCTGACTACAAAGAAAAGTACAATGTCTTATACACTATCTTGACAATGCTACAAATGAAGGTGACATACAGATGGTTTGATGTGAGTTTCAAAGAATTACTAAATTTGCTGAGGGACCTGGTGCCAAAAGAGAATAAGATTCCTACCACCGTGTATGGTGCTAGGAAGATCATATGTCCACTAGGGTTGGTCATAGAGGAAATAAATGCATGTATGAATGATTGTGTTATATTTCGTGGATAGTATGCAGACCTTAACAAATGTCCAACATGTGGGATACATTGATTCAAGAATAGAAAATACGATGATGAATTGCACGATGGGTGTAATAGAAGGAAAGTTCTGAGGAAGGTGATATGGCATTTCCCTGTAATCTATCATCTAAACTGGATGTTTGCAAATACAAAAGAGAAAAAATGATTTAGGAGGCACAAAGAAAGTCGTAAGAAGGACTCGATGATACAACACCCAACAAATTCTACTCAATGGAGAACAATCAATACCACATATTCAAGGTTTGCTAATGATTTCAGGAATATTAGATTTGCCATGAGTACCGATGGCAGAACCCTTTTGATGACATAAGCAGTATGCATAGCATGTGGCCGATGGTATTGTCTATATACAACCTTCCACTTGGCTTTGTAAGAAGCGTAAATATATTGATGAGGACATCTCTTCACATGATACACACATGGAGCCTCCACCTACAATTCAATTACAAGGACTAATCACACGCGCCCGTGCCCGTCGCTTGAACCATGAGGTTAATTCTTTACTTAGCAACTATGTTAATATTTGTTTGGATGGGATGCTACTGAATACTAGTGATATTTTGTTGCTTAGGAACATGGGAGATGGAATAGGAGAGTTGGAGTTGAAGACGGAGTCGCACGGATGATTTGAAGTCAAGAATTCGCTGGTTCGGACTACATCAACCACCATGCACCAAAATGGGCGTATTTTCCTCATACGAAGTCCGATTGACGCGTTCTTGGACTTTTTGGAAAGCTGAGGAGAAGACGGATCTCTTGCCGTTGGTTTCGTCTCATTTGGAGTTTCGAGTCGTCCTGTGTGTTTGAAACAGTCCTGCGTGACAGAATTGGGCCGTGTTGGCCCATAGTCCGAGTTTGTACGTCTTCTAGCCCATAGTTCGAGTCTGTACGTCTTCTACAGGCTGCCCACGCCTTATATACTCACGCCAGCCACCTTTAGGGTTAGGTTTTGCTTTGTTTGCATCTACACTTGTGTATTTAGATCCCGCTCCTGCACCGGACCGATTGGCTGCTGCATCAGCGTTTGTGAAACCTCTCCTCTTCATAGTTTATCTGTGATTTGGCATTCGACTTGTATCCTTCCTGTTCTTGCTTGTGTTCTTGGGTTCGCTTGCAGGAACTAGCCTTCGTGGCGAGGTCAATCGCGCCCTGCGTGGTTGATAACCAACGGAGACAGTGGTGTAGCGATTGCAAGGTTTTGATCCGCCGGACCGGAGCCTTGGATCATCAACGTCGAGATTCTCCACCAATCCAAGTTATCCTTACCTAACAGAAGATCGGGACCAATCCCCTATTAGTTGGTATCAGAGCACAGATTTCCCGTTAGGTAATCTCGATCTGCTTTTATTTTTACCGAGAGTCCAGAAAACCCTCACAAAAAAAATCCCCACCGAAAATCCCTTTGTGCCTTGCGATTTTAATTTCAGTTTTTAACCATGTTGAGTTTGTGTTCTTGGTCGAGTCTTGTTGCTGGTTTAGTCATTCCTTTGTGTTGTTTGAGTAGTAGTTGGTCTTGTGTCTCAAAAAATTCCCCACCCGAAAGCCCCCCCTCCACAACCCTACTCATTTTCCACATCGAGTCTTTGTGACCCCCATTCGGTAAAACAGGCATAACTTTTCGCTCGTTTGGCAGAAAAATCTAAATTTTTTGAGCATTTTCTTGACCCAATTTGGAGCCTAACCTAACAGGGTTTCCCTGTTAGCCTTCATTAGAATCGACAAAAAAAATCAGGAAGATAAAGAAAAAAATTGGTCAAAGTTTTTGCTCGCCGTTCAGCGAACTTGTTGAAATTCTGTGAACCACATCCCACCTCAGTTGCAGGTACCAATTTTTGTGGTTGCATCTCTTGTGATCCTTGTTCAAAAAAAATATAGAGTGAAAAAAAACCCGGTCCTGTCGATTGCTTGTCCGATCTATTGTCCGATCAGCGGCGCGGTCCTGTCGATTGCTAGTCCGATCTCTTGTCCGATCCCTTGTCCAATCAGCGGCAGCGGTCCTGTCGATTGCTTGTCCGATCTCTTGTCTGATCCCTTGTCCGATCAGCGGCAGCGGTCCTGTCGATCGCTTGTCCAATCTCTTGTCCGATCCCTTGTCCGATCCACTTGAGTTTTGTGCACATAGTTTCCCTCTATTTCTTGAATTTTCACCTTGGGAGCACCAAGGCCAGCAACTTTGACGAGTACTAGGGAACACTTATTGAACTTGGTTTAACTGTTATTACTATCGCTATTCCTTGCTACTTACTTTGCCTTCCAAGCTACACCTTCTCTTGGTCAAGACAGGTTCACATCTTGCAATCGCCACCACCCTCCACTTGGTTCATCACCTGTAGGTCGGTGACCTCACTGCGGCGTGGTAAGAACACTTGCAAGCGTGGGTAAGGCGCTTATCGGATTGCTTCCACCACACACCCACCCCCCACCTAGTTGCGTTCCATAAGGATTATTCTTTGTTGTTTTGTCTTTTCACTAACATGGCAGATAACAGCGGTACCCCTCCATCTGATTTTAATGACTATGTCTCACGACGTGCTCTACTAGAGTCTCAGCGGCAGACCCAACATTCCATCGAACATCTCGCGGGTACTGTGGCTGACCTAGTGGACCGGATGACTGCCCTAGAGACACGATTGCCTGCTGCACAAGCCGACGACGACCATGTTGAGGAGGAAGACGACCTATCCTATGCCGGAAACAATGGCATTGACCCTGACGAGGCTGCATGTCATCCCTTTCAGTTCAATCATCAAGGTATGGGCGGCCACCGCAACCGCCATCCACGAGGTAACAATGGCAACCGCGGGAACAATGATCCCTACTCCAAGGTAAAATTTTCAGTACCTCATTTTGCTGACACCTATGATCCAGATGCATATTTAGATTGGGAGATGTCAGTCGAACAAAAATTTAATGCCCACATGGTTCCTGCTATCCACCGCGTGCGCTTAACTACTAGTGACTTCACTGGATATGCTCTTCTTTGGTGGACTGAAATAGTTCAGGTTGGCAATGAACCACAAAATTGGGGTATGTTAAAACGACAAATGCGTGGTAGATGGGTCCCTTCTTCATATAAACGTGATTTGAGAAAAAAAATTGCAGCGCCTAAACCAAGGAAATAAATCGGTAGAGGAGTATTATCAGGAGTTGCAAATAGGTTGCATGCGCGCTGAAATTGAGGAGGACAATGAGGATAAAATGGCCCGTTTTTATGGTGGTTTAAGACGTGAAGTTCAGGATATCATTGATTATAAAGAATACAATACTATCACTCGTCTTTTCTACCTTGCTATGCTTGCAGAAAAAGAATTGCAGGGTCGCCAACAACCACAACGCAGCATGAGGACCAACATTGGTGGTGCTACTTCACGCTCAAGTGGGCAGCAACAATGACCACCACCACCACCTTCTGGTGGCTACATCAGCACCTTCTACATCTACAGCCCAGGCTGAGAGCTCCAAGGCTGTAGCATCCAAGGCGCCAGCCAAGCCCACCTCCTCGGCGGCCTCTACTGCAGGTTCTGCAGCGATCCAGTGTCACCGATGCAAAGGATTCGACCACGTTATGAAGGACTGCCCTAGTCAGCGGGCTTATATCGCTACGGAAGACGGTGGCTATGTAAGTGCTAGTGATGTTGAAGATGAATACACACTTGCTGCTAACATTGCAGGAGATTACGATGCTTCCGACGATGATGCTGTTTTTGCACCGAATGCCTTTGCCGACCATGAAGCACTTATTGTACAACACGTCTTGAGCACTCACATGGAGCAGGACGATCGGGCACAACGGAATAATCTGTTTCAGACCTTCTTCATCGTCAATGACCGTCGTGTACGTGTCATCATCGACAGCGGTAGTTGCAACAATTTGGTGAGCCACGACATGGTAACGAAGCTTCAACTTCCCACACATGCGCATCCACACCCTTACCATGTGCAATGGTTCAATAATAGCGGTAAGGTCAAGGTAACACAAACTGCTCACATCAAATTTTCCATTGGTACATACTTCGAAGTTGCTGATTTTGATGTAGTACCAATGCAAGCATGTTCTCTGTTACTTGGTAGACCTTGGGAGTATGATACTGATGCTACACACCAAGGTAGGAGCAATAAGTACACATTTATGTATAAAGGAAAGAAAGTTACATTGCTTCCTATGACTCCTGCTGAAATTGTGAAATTTGAACAAGAAAAACATGCTAGGGATGCACAAAAGAGCAAACAACCTTCTGAAAATCAGCAAATAGCCAAAACGCTTTCGAGGCAACAGAAAGATAAATTTGCTTCTCCTTCTTCATCACAAGTTATTAATTTTAAAGGACGTGTCATGCTTGCAACTAAAACTGACCTTGCTGAAATTTGTAATGATACTCCCATGATATATGGCTTGATTTGCACGAACGTGCTGTTTTCACTTGCGAACATTCCTAGCTCTGTTCCTGTTGCAGTCACTGACCTTTTGCAGGAGTTTAATGATGTTTTTCCTGCTGAGATACCACTTTATAGGACGCTTTGTGGTTGTATACTTTGATGATATCTTAGTTTATATCAAGTCTCTCACTGAATATGTTGAACACCTACGTGCTGTTTTTTCTATCCTCCGTGAGGCTAGAATGTTTGGTAACATTGAGAAGTGCATGTTTTGCACGGATCGAGTTGTGTTTCTTGGATATGTTGTCACTTCACAGGGTATTGAGGTTGACGCGGCAAAGGTAGAAGCAATCAACAGCTGGCTGCAACCCCAAACTATCACACAGGTACGTAGTTTTCTTGGTCTTGCAGGTTTCTACCGGCGTTTTGTGAAAGATTTCAGCACCATAGCCGGTCCTTTGCATGAGTTGACCAAGAAGGGAGTCACTTTTACTTGGGAACCAGCACAAGAACAAGCTTTTGCCACACTCAAGGATCGTCTTACACATGCACCTCTACTTCAGCTACCCGACTTCAGTAAGCCTTTTGAGTTAGAATGTGATGCTAGTGGTTTTGGAATAGGAGGTGTGCTGCTACAAGGAGGTAAACCCGTGGCCTATTTTAGTGAGAAATTACATGGTCCACAGTTGAATTATTCTACCTATGATAAGGAATTATATGCCTTAGTGCGTGTGCTTGAAACTTGGCAACATTACCTTTTGCCTGAGGAGTTTATTATTCATTCGGATCATGAAGCATTGAAGCATATACGTAGTCAAGAAAATCTGAATAAACGACATGCTAAATGGGTAGAATTTATTGAGACTTTTCCATATATCATTAAGCATAAGAAAGGGAAAGATAATGTGATTGCCGATGCTTTATCTAGACGTTATACATTGCTTTCTCAACTTGATTATAAGATCTTTGGTTTAGAAACATTGAAGGACATGTATGCTACTGATTTGGACTTCAAAGATGCTTTTGCAAATTGTACAGATGACCGTGCTTGGAACAAATATGTGCTGAATAATGGATATCTTTTTCGTGCTAACAAGTTATGCGTGCCGGCTAGCTCTCTTTGCTTGTTGTTATTGCAGGAAGCACACGGTGGTGGTTTGATGGGTCATTTTGGATCAAAGAAAACAGAAGATGTGCTGTCCACACACTTCTATTGGCCTAGGATGAGACGAGATGTTGAGCGCTATGTGGCACGATGCACTACTTGCAATAAAGCTAAGTCCCATCTAAACCCACATGGTCTTTATATGCCTCTGCCCGTTCGTAGTGTACCTTGGGAGGATATTTCTATGGATTTTGTGTTAGTATTACCTAGAACTAGGAGGGGGAAAGATAGTATTTTTGTGGTGGTAGATTGGTTCTCTAAAATGGCGCATTTTATACCTTGTCACAAGAGCGACGACGCTACCAATGTTGCTGATTTGTTTTTCAGAGAGGTCGTACGCTTGCATGGAGTTCCCAATACCATCGTTTCAGATCGTGATGCTAAATTCTTAAGTCATTTTTGGAGAACGTTGTGGCATAAGTTGGGGACGAAGCTACTGTTTTCTACTACTTGTCACCCACAAACGGATGGGCAAACGGAGGTCGTCAACCGCACATTGTCCACCATGTTGAGGGCTATTTTGAAGACCAACTTGAAGCTCTGGGAAGAGTGTCTACCTCATATTGAGTTTGCATATAATAGGTCAGTACACTCCACTACTAAGGTAAGTCCGTTTCAAGTGGTCTATGGCTTTAATCCGCGTGCTCCTATTGATTTGCTACCATTGCCACCATCTGAAAAATTGAATTTTGATGCTACTACACGTGCTAAATTATTGCTTAAGATGCATGAAACTACTAAAGCAAACATAGAGAAAATGAATGAGAAATATCGTGCTTATGGTAGTAAGGGTAGAAAAGAGATAACATTTGAACCGGGTGATCTTGTTTGGTTGCACTTGCGCAAGGATCATTTTACTGATTTGAGAAAGTCTAAATTGATGCCCCGTGCTGATGGTCCTTTCCGTGTGCTTGAGAAGATAAATAATAATGCATATAAACTTGAGTTGCCTGCAGCTTTTGGGGTTAGTCCCACATTTAACATTTTAGATTTAAAACCCTATTTGGGAGATGACGATAAGCTTGAGTCGAGCACGACTCCAATTCAAGAGGGGGAGGATGATGAGGACATCACTTCACATGATACACACATGGAGCCTTCACCTACAATTCAATTACAAGGACTAATCACACGCGCCCGTGCCCGTCGCTTGAACCATGAGGTTAATTCTTTCCTTAGCAACTATGTTAATATTTGTTTGGATGGGATGCTACTGAATACTAGTGATATTTTGTTGCTTAGGAACATGGGAGATGGAATAGGAGAGTTGGAGTTGAAGACGGAGTCGCACGGATGATTTGAAGTCAAGAATTCGCTGGTTCGGACTACATCAACCACCATGCACCAAAATGGGCGTATTTTCCTCATACGAAGTCCGATTGACGCGTTCTTGGACTTTTTGGAAAGCTGAGGAGAAGACGGATCTCTTGCTGTTGGTTTCGTCTCATTTGGAATCTCGAGTCGTCCTGTGTGTTTGAAACATTCCTGCGTGATAGAATTGGGCCGTGTTGGCCCATAGTCCGAGTCTGTACGTCTTCTAGCTCATAGTTCGAGTCTGTACGTCTTCTACAGGCTGCCCACGCGTTATATACTCACGCCAGCCGCCTTTAGGGTTAGGTTTTGCTTTGTTTGCATCTACACTTGTGTGTTTAGATCCCGCTCCTGCACCGGACCGATTGGCTGCTGCATCAGCGTTTGTGAAACCTCTCCTCTTCATAGTTTATCTGTGATTTGGCATTCGACTTGTATCCTTCCTGTTCTTGCTTGTGTTCTTGGGTTCGCTTGCAGGAACTAGACTTCGTGGCGAGGTCAATCGCGCCCTGCGTGGTTGATAACCAACGGAGACGGTGGTGTAGCGATTGCAAGGTTTTGATCCGCCGGACCGGAGCCTTGGATCGTCAACGTCGAGATTCTCCACCAATCCAAGTTATCCTTACCTAACGGAAGATCGGGACCAATTCCCCATTATATATCATGCTTTAGATCTTGTTCTATGGTCCTAAACAACCTGATAATGATATTGACGTGTACTTCAGACCCTTGGTGGATGATCTAAAAACTCTATGGCACATAGGTGTTGAAGTTTGGGACAAGTAAATCCAAGAGTACTTATAGCTACATGTCATGTTATTTGTCATAATAAATGACATGCCAGCTCATTGTAACTTGTCTGGTGAAAGCAAAAGGAAAGGTGAATCTTTCCCACAGTGCTTGGAGGAAACATCAAGCACATGGTTGAACCATTCTAAGAAAATGGTATACATGCACCATCGACATTTTCTTCCAATGAAACACCCATACAGAAGAATGAAGCTACAGTTTGATGGCTCCGTAGAGAAAGGAGGACCTCCTAGGAATTTTAGAGGCACATAGGTATATGACCAAGTAAAGGACATAAATGTTTGTTCAGTAAGCAAAAACGGCATTCCACAAGTTGTGATGGAATGTGGAACAAGCAATATATTTTGTGAGAGCTTGAATATTGGAAATACCTCGATGTTCATCATTCCATCGATACAATGTATGTCAAGAAAAATGTGTGTGTAAATCTCCTTGGAACAATGCTAAATATGCTAGGCAAAATAAAATATCATGAGAATGCTAGAGAGTATCTTGAGGAGATGGGTTTATGATCGGAGCTACATTCACAATAGACAGATAAAGGAAAGTTCTTGCCTCCATCTTGCATCACCTTTTCTAGGAAGGAGAGGAAGAAATTGTGTGAATTCTTGCATAGCATTAAAGTTCCATTAGGTTACTCATCGAATATCAGCAAACTTGTCAACCCAAAAGAGATTAAGATGGTTGGTGAATAAAGACTCATGATTGTCATGTGATGCTGACTCAGATGATTGTTGTCAGAAAAAGAATTGTGTTATTAGTGGGGGTAAGAGAGGTAATAATGAGCCTGTGTTTTTTCTTCAATACAATTAGATAGAAAGTACTCGACCCAACAATGCTAGTGGAACTAGAGAAAAACAATTATTGACTCTCTCTCTCTTCTTGAGATGTTCTATCCTCCATCATTCTTTGATATTATGTTAGGAATATTCTTTCTTGGACCTATTTTTTTGCATCAAATGTATTTGTATGAGACATACATGGGTGTTCTAAAGAAGTATGTTAGGAATCGTTCTTCACCCGAGGGTTGCATCACACAAGGTTACTCTAGTGAGGAGGTAGTATAGTGGTGTCTCGAGTACACAGACCTGAATAAACCAATCGGTGTGCCTCACTTTTGTAGGACCGAAAGTAGCGACCAGAGGGGGGGGTGATGGGCGCCAAAAAATTTCTTTCGAATCAATGACCTAATCCCAACACCCAAACGAACTTAACTAGACAAACAATATTAGCAAAGCAAATTACAGGAACTAAAGTTGTCTAGCCTAAAAATGACCGGTGTCATGATTGAAATGATATTAAAGATAAACTAAAATAAAAATATTGCGGTAAATAAAAAACACTTAGATAAATCACAAAATATTTATATTTCAGTCTAGAATTAAAAAACTTATCAAATGAATAAAACTTGGATCATTCAAAAATTAATTCAGAAATAAACCTAAAATATTTCAGGTAAAAACTAGAATGAAATTAACTGCGACTAATAAATTTTTCGTTTTATATGAGCAGATAAAAGACACTTAAATAAATAATATGAGATAACAAAAAAATAACAGATTAAAAATTAACTACAAGATTTTTTTGCTAATACAATAAAAACTAGCAGATAAAATTAACTTCGAAATAACTAACATATTTAAACTAATTAAAATTAGGAGATAAAAAACTTACCTTCATCTGAGATTTGCGAAAAAAACGCCGTTGAGAATTAGTCGTCGCCGGCCGTGCGTCGCCGTAGTTGTGTGCTACAGTAGCGAGAACCAGGCGTGGGGCCCGCGCTGACGCCCGGGGAAGAAAAATTCGCCTTTGCCGCTCTGATGGTGTTTGTCGCCGCATGCCTGACGGTGGGTTTAATGCCGTGGGGCCCACTGCCATATAGAAATGTTGGTCGGCCTTACGCCTGCGCGTGATGACTTTACGCAGAAAGCTGCCGATGTGGGTTTTAGTCGCCGCGTAGATGCCTGGAGATAAACGGAATAAACTCGCGCTGCGTGGAGTCCTGTCGGGGCCCGCCTCCTGTCGTGGATGCTGCGGCTTGGCTTGCCATACCGGCAAATAGAAAATCGACGGCGACGCCTTCGACGTGAAAGTTCACAAAAGAAAAAACATGCGACCGAAAAACAAAACGTGGACTGTAGATTGATATGGGAAGAAACTGTCATCCTATCCCTAGGGGGTAGGGGCCTATTTATAGGCGACTCCTAATACATGAAAAAGACTAATTTACCCCTAGGGTAAATTACACTAACTCTAAAATAAAATCCAAAAATTACTAAATATTCTTAGAAAAATCAACTGACTCAAATAAAAATATTCTGGACTTAAAACTAAATATTAATATCCTAAAAACAAAATAATCATAGGTTGTTAGTTTTGCGCCGAAACTAACAAAGCGTCCACCATCTTCACACCGGGTACTCGGATTGGACCGAACTGACCCCGCAGCTTCCTCAGCCCGGCAATCGCTCACCGCCCGTGTACTTGAGTCAAACCCAGTCAACAGACCAGTGGATCATCTATCGCTCCTAGCCCATGTACCCGGCTTCTCTGCCCGTCTGTCGCTCGCTGCCCGTGTACCTGAGTCACACGCTCCTCAGACACGACAGGTCTTCATGTCTCTTTCTTTGACTTCCGTTGACAATCACTCATCACATCTGGAGTATCAAACCCATGTTCTTCAACATGATTTCTCAATCTCCCCCTTGATGAGTGCATTGTCAACACCCTCTTCAGCATATCTTCAGAACCTGCAAAACATGTGGAAACAAGAAAACAAAGACAAAAGAAAATAGAAGAAAGAAAATAAAAGTTTAACCCTAATGACCAAAAGCCAAACAAAAGCAAGAAAACGGTCATTATGGTTAACCAAAAACAAAGACTAAAAAACAAGTGCAATCTCAGAACTACCAACAAGGATAACAGAGAAAAGACAAAAGACTGAAATACTGCCCCTGAAATAAATCCCAGAGAAAGCCAAAAATGTACCCTAAACTCCAAAATTTCTCCCCCTTGTTGACAATTAGACTCATCAAGTGAGACTAAATGCACCCTAAAGAGACATAGACCCAAACTCCCCCTGAAATGCAGCTCTCCCTCAAAATATGCCATGAATGCAGATGGGGTGCAGGTGGAGTGTGAAAAGCATGCTTCTTAGATATGATTAACTGCAATTACAACATCTAACAGGTATAGCAAAAGATATATTGTCTAAGATACATGGCATGATTAGTGCAACAGATGATATCTAAAGAGAGTCATTAGCACACATTTTTTGATTTTTGCAAACAAAAACATCGCCACATTTTCTAGTTGACAAGCAAAGTAAAGCATGAGATGCAAAAGCTAACTGATATCTACCAAGATAAGCATTGTCCATAGCAAAGTGCTTCAGCAAACTTGTCATTTTTAAGATTTTTCAGACTTTTTCTTTTTCCTTTTTATTTTTCATTTTTGTCAGGGGTTGTTTGCATGTCAAACCTTATGCTAACCGACCAAGTCAAGCCTAGGCCAGAACTGGACCATCAGAAGCTTAAGACATTGGTCTTGGCATACATTACATCATCCTAGTTCATACCAAAGTGCTATGGTAAGCAGTCCAAAACAATGCAATGCGACAAAGCAAACCCACCTGGATCTTCTCTGATAATCATAAAAATGCATAAATTTTTCATTTTTCTGAATTTTTATCATTTTTATAGCACATTTTTCATATTTAAAGCATATAGATGTCCAAGTTGCATATCTGCATCTAAGTAAGGATCTAGCTACCAGGCATGTAAAAGATAGCGAAAGCATTCAGCCTACACATGCTAGTTACCAGAAGTAATGGTGATCATTTTTCAATTTTAAAACATAAAAGCCATGCATATGACAAATAGCAGATATATCATGTGGACTGAAACAAAACATGATCATCGACAAGTAATCAAAAACATATACTAGCTAGAGAAAGTAAAGCAGATTAATCATATAACAGAAGCAAGCTCAAAATGTGATTGATGATTATGCATGATATAAATGCACACAAAAAGACTCAATAAAAAATAAAAAAGAAAGAAAAAATGACTCAAATTATCCTAAAAAGATACACAACTCCCAAATCCCCTCGCAAACGCTCAAAAGTAGACTGATCTAGGGGTTTGGTAAAAATATCAGCCAACTGCTGATGGGTATCAACATGAATAAGATCAATGACCCCTTTCTCATATTGATCCCTTAGAAAGTGAAAGCGCACATCAATATGATTGGTTTTTGAATGAAGACATGGGTTTTTCCCTACACTAATTGCACTGGTGCTATCACAAAACAAAAGAACTCTAGCAGGGAAGACCAACCCAAAATCCTGTAAAGTAGAAATCATCCAAACCAACTGTGAGCAGCAGCTAGCAGCTGCTACATACTCAGCCCCAGTAGTAGAAAGTGCAACTCCAGATTGTTTTCTAGAAGACCAAGAAACAAGCGAAGAACCAAGAAGCTGGCAAGTACCGGAAGTCGACTTGCGATCCAGCCGGCACCCACCAAAATCAGCGTCCGAAAAACCAGCTAAATCAAGAGAAGATGATGCTGAATAGTAAAGACCTAAATCAGGAGCATAAGTAAGATACCTGAAAATACGCTTGACAGCCTGCCGGTGAGATGTGCATGGCGAATACTGAAAGCGCGCGCACACACCCACGGCAAACTGAATGTCTGGTCTCATCGCAGTCAAGTTTAACGGTGATCCGATCATCCCTCGATACTCTCTCTCGTTTACCTTGACGTCGTTCTCATCCTTGTCCAGACCTCTAGATGTACCCATTGGGGTCATCTGTGGCTTTAGCTCTCCACCAAAGTCAAACTTCTTCAGCATATCCCGTGTGTACTTACCCTAGTGGATGAAAATGTCGTCCTTGGTCTGCTTGATCTGGAGACCTAAAAAGTACTTGAGTCCTCCCATGAGACTCATCTCAAACTCACTATGCATCTGCTCAGAAAACTTGGACACAAGCTCATTAGTAGGACCACCAAAAATAATATCGTCCACATAAATCTGAGCAACCAATAAGTCTACGCCATCTCTAAGCAAGAAAAGTGTTTTGTCCACAGAACCCATCACAAAACCTTTCTACAACAAGAACTGCTTCAGGCGATCATACCAAGCCCTGGGGGCTTGCTTCAGACTGTATAAAGCCTTATGCATCTTGACATCCATTTGATAAAGCTTGAAACCTTTAGAAGCAGCAAAGGCCAAAAGAATACGAATGGACTCAAGACGAGCAACAGGGGCGAAGGTCTCTTCAAAATCAATACCTTCTTTTTGGCAGAAACCTTGTGCAACTAATCGAGCTTTGTTGCGCACCACAACACCATCTTCTCCTTGTTTGTTCTTAAACACCCACTTGGTGCCTATGGTGTTGCATCCAGGTGGCAGCTCAACTAGTGTCCAAACCCGATTGCGAACAAAATTTTCAAGCTCTTCTTGCTTGGAGTTTATCCAATTTGAATCAGACAGAGCATGAGAAACATCTCTGGGCTCAAAAGTAGCAACAAAAGCAGACTCAGCAAACATAGCAAGAGAACCAACTAAAGACCGTAAGGATCTCTCAGTAAGATCACCAATGATGAGCTCTGAAGGGTGATCACGCTGAACTGCTTGGGATCCTAGGTGATCTGAAGTCACCTCACCAGAGTCAGCAACTGGCTCCTCTGGACTTGGCTGAGAAGTCATCTCACCGGAGTCAGCACCTGGCACCTCTAGACTCGGCTGAGGAGGCTCGATCGAAGTAGAAGGAGTAATTAGTGGTCCGTCCTCATCCTCAGTCGAAGTCTCAGAAGGTGTGGGGTTTGCAGGAGGTGCAGAGGGCCCACCCTCATCATCGGCAGGAGTGTCATCATCTTCCTCAAAAATGGACTCTCCAAGCTCATCATCTCCAGAAAGCTCAAAAGAAGGAGTCGACGAGGGCAAAGACTCATCAAAAGAAACCTCACAAGTCTCGACAAGCATATGAGAGTCTAGGTTCCAAACACGAAAGCCTCGTGAATGCAAAGCATAACCAAGAAAGACTCCATCCCAGCAACGAGACTCAAACTTGTCCAAATGCCCTCCCTTCTTGAGCACAAAGCACTTGCATCCAAAAGCTCGCAAGTGACTCACCTTGGCTGTCTGCCAAACCGCAACTCATATGACGTCTTACCTAAGTAAGCTCTAAGAAAAATGTGGTTGGCAAGATAGCAAGCTGTGTTCATAGCTTCAGCCCAAAAACGCCTAGAAGTCTTATGCTCATCAAGCATCATCCTGGCCATCTCGACTAGCATGCGGTTCTTTCGTTCCACAACGCTGTTCTGTGGGGGAGTGTAAGGAGCCGAGAACTGATGATCAAGACCCTGATCACTACAAAAACTGACAAATTGAGAGTTCTTAAACTCAGAGACGTTGTCCGAACGAATTGCTCGCATCAGACCATTGTTCTCATTCTTCAGCTTCAAAATCAGGTCATGAACATACTGAAAAGTCTCATCCTTAGACTCTAGAAAGTAAACCCACGAAAATCGAGAAAAATCATCAACTATCACAAGGGCGTACCACTTCCCACCGACTGAGCGTACTCGAGCTGGACCAACTGTGTCCATGTGCAACAGCTCTCCCGGGTATGAAGTCATCACCTGAGTCATAGGTGCGTGAGAAGCGGCAACCATTTTCCCATGATGACATGGATGACAAACTAGATCTTTCTCCATCTTAAGCTTAGGTAATCCTCGGATAAGATCCATAGAACTCAATCTGACAAGCAGATCAAAGCTCAAATGACCTAACCTTCTATGCCACTTTCATAGCTCAGAGGAGGATCCGGCCATCAGACAGCGAGAAGGGCCAGAAGAACTAGAGAAATCAATACGAAAAACCTTACCAAAAGTTAAGATCCGGCAAACTAAAGATCCTCTAGAATCAACTACAGAAGACATGCCCTTCTTAAAGCGCACTTCTAAACCATCCTCAAGAAGTTGCGAAACAAAAATTAGATTAAAGTTTAGATTTCCATCTAAAGCAACATTCTTCAAAGAGAAATAATCAGAAATATGAATCGACCCAATACCTTGTACCTTCCCTTGACCACTGTTCCTGAAAGTGATGTATTCCTTGGAGCTTGGGGGAGTGAGGCTGGAGAACCATCTGCGGTGTCCCGTCATATGGCGGGAACATCCTGAGTCCATGATCTATACGTCCTCCAGTCCTCGATCCTGAAAGATCAATGGTCATGAGTGGGAGCAAATGGTCGAACACCAGGTCTAGCAAAAGTACTAAACTAGTGTCGAGCCATCTGCTCATAAGTAGGAAAGCAAAAGGAATCATATGAGTCTGGACCACAACGCGGCTTAAAGCGCGGTCCTCTGTTCTGCCTAAAATCACATCCACGAGGTCCAAAACCGTATCCATAACGATCTGGAACTCTATCAGAATGAAAACCACCCTCCGGAGCACGATCATAAAAATTGTCTCCTCTACCACCTCCTACACGACGTGGCCTGGTATCTAACCTCTCTCTACGTCGAGGAACTCTCTGTCTACCACCCTGCTGGTAGAACTACTCCTGCCCACCTCGAGCTCTCTCTGCTCGGTCAACCCGCTTCCTCCTGAAGCAAAACTTCTCAAGATGCCTGTCTCTCTGACAAAACTCAAAGTGATAGGTAGGCTTCATGAGATGTGGTTGAGGCTTGGGATTCTTCGGCTTGGTGGTGTTGGGTGTAGCATCTTTGGTGTGAGAGGGTCCAGGTAAGGAATCAAGAGAAGTGTAGAGAGGTTTAGGCTTTGGAACCCAGATTTGCTTCTTAGGTGGATCTTTAGGTGTTTCTTGGAACACTCCATCCTTGGGCTGACTATCCTTAAAGGACTCAGTGGAGTTAGTCTTGGGATATCTCTGTTCGGGAGTCATCTTACTCCACTCCACTGCTCGGCTAATGACACTCTCAAAATCAGCCTTGGTATAGGTGTAACCTACCCTAAACCCATCCTGTCTCTTGAACTGCTGGATCATCATGCCGAGCTGTGGCTCTCTGGCACTAATCCAACTCAGGATCTGACGGAGGTAGAAGTTCTCGTTCTGAACATTAGCTAGCTCCTCTCTCAGGGAAGCTAACACCTCCACCTGAGACAAGCAGATCTCACACTCTTTATCAACTTCGATAGACTTCTCGGCTTTTAGCTTGATCAACTCCATTCTCATGGACAAGCAGTTCTCACAAACAGTGGGTGGAACTGACAAGGTATCAAGCTCTAGCTTAGTCTGCTCCAACTCAGCTCTCACTCCATCTAACTCGCTCAACTGCTCATCACTCTTGGCTCTCAACTCAGCTTTACTTGCTAAATGGGATGGGCAGTCTACACAAGGTACGACAACAGTGGCATGAGCATTTTTTAGCTCCTGCTGAGCGCTTTCAAGCACAGTGGCCATAGCGTCTCTCTCATCTACTCTCTTTGTGTACCTGGACTTAAGAGTCATCAGGTCACACAACAACACCTCACATTTAGGGCACTCACTACTATCACCCAAGCAAGGGGAAGACGATAGACTCTCAATCTTGTCATTCGCCATGGCAAGCTCACTCTCAAGCTCATCTATCCTCTTCTTAGCCCCTCTAAGTAGTTTCTCCCGATACTTCAACTCCTGATGGTTCTGTTCTAGTAAATTAACAACTTCTTGTTCATAGGAAGATACCTTCTCATCGTCATCGTCGTCGGAGTCGTCGGAGGAGTCCTTCTCTTTCTTCTCCCCAAGAGACATTGAGCATAAGCTCTTATGGGGTCTTCGGCTGTGACGTGAGCGACTCTTCGGCTTGTCCCCGAAGGCCATGAAATAGAGACCCGCCGAATCGTCCCTGTCCTTCCACTTCCTGATCACGATCTCTTCATCACTTGAACTCGAAGATGAGGAGGAAGACGAGGATCTCTTGGAGTAGTTTTTCTCCATCTCGGCGAAGAAAGCCTTGTCTCGCTTCTTGTTCTCATGCTTGTAGTCCTTCAAAGCCTTTCGACATAATCTCGTCTTGGGCTTGCCCTTTGTTGAAGTGGAGTTTTCGTACTTGTTGGAGTCGTAGGAGTTGCCGTCGGTTCCCTTCTTGTAATTCTTCCACTTGGGGCAGTCGGCGATGAAATGACATGTATCACCACACTCAAAGCATCCGGATTTTGTGTCGTGTCTTTTAAACATTTTCTTATCATAGACACATCGCACCTGGTTGTTAAACAAACACCGATCATCATCTCCTAGCGAATCAAGTTGCTCCTCGGAGATAGACATCAAGGAAAAAGCAGTACAACTCAAGGCAGTGGGATCAACATATGGTGTCGCAAGTGCTAGAGTCTTTGAGCCAGAACCAGTGAGATTTGATCTCAACTGGATATCGACCTCTGAGGCCTTGAGCTTACTAAAAATCTCTGCAACAGTCAAAGTATCATAAGACGCGCTCTCAACAATAGAAGAAACCTTGATCTCCCAGATCTTAGGGTACAAGGTATGGAGAACCTTAAGTGCTTGTTCATATCTGAGACTAGCTGATCACGCTCGGCCTTGTTGACGCGAAGCTTGTTAATAATCGATTGAAAATGACCAAACAAAGCCTCAACAGTCTCACCCGGCTTCTGTGAGAAATTTTCATACTCACGCCGGTAGGTCTGGTAGAGCCTAGCCTTGACCTGAGCTATCCCCTCATGGTGTGCCTGGAGGGTAGCCCAGATCTCTCTAGCAGTGGTGAGATGGCTAACACGCTCAAACTCACTAGGACCTAGACCAGAGAATAAAATGTTGACCGCTTTACTATTGTTTTGATGCTGGGCAATTACATCTGCAGCAGTACCCTCAGCAATATGCACTATGGGGAAAGTAGTATGAACACAAATCTCCCATATGTCCGAGCTCTGGCTCATAAGATAGGCTCGCATGCGAGTTTTCCAATAAGTGTAGCCAAAAGCTTCTAGGGACGGGATTTTACCAGAAGACGTCATGATCACTACTTGGGTTTAGAATCAGTTAAGATATAAGAAAACCCTAACCTCGCTCTGATGCCACTTGTAGGACCGAAAGTAGCGACCAAAGGGGGGTGAATGGGCGCCTAAAAATTTCTTTCAAATCAATGACCTAATCCCAACACCCAAACGAACTTAACTAGACAAACAATATTAGCAAAGCAAATTACAGGAACTAAAGTTGTCTAGCCTAAAAATGACCGGTGTCTTGATTGAAATGATATTAAAGATAAACTAAAATAAAAATAATGCGGTAAATAAAAAACACTTAGATAAATCACGAAATATTTATATTTCAGTCTAGAATTAAAAAACTAATCAAATGAATAAAACTTGGATCATTCAAAAATTAATTCAGGAATAAACCTAAAATATTTCAGGTAAAAACTAGAATAAAAATTAACTGTGACTAATAAATTTTTCGTTTTATATGAGCAGATAAAAGACACTTAAATAAATAATACGAGATAACAAAAAAATAACAGATTAAAAATTAACTGCAAGATTTTTTTTCTAATACAATAAAAACTAGCAGATAAAATTAACTACGAAATAACTAATAGATTTAAACTAATTAAAAATTAGGAGATAAAAAACTTACCTTCATCCGAGATCTGCGAAAAAAACGTCGTTGAGATTTAGTCGTCGCCGGCTGTGTGTCGCCGTAGCTGCGTGCTACAGTAGCGAGAACCAGGCACAGCGCTAGGCAGGTGCTAGACGCGTAGCTGTCCGCCTATCCTGCTGCAGTGGTGTGGGGCCCGCGCTGATGCCTGGGGAAGAAAAATTTGCCTTTGCCACTCTGATGGTGTTTGTCGCCGCACGCCTGACAGTGGGTTTAATGCCGTGGGGCTCGCTGCCGTATAGAAATCTTGGCCGGACTTACTCCTGCACGTGATGACTTTACACAGAAAGCTGCTGCTGTGGGTTTCTGTCGCCGCGCAGACGGCTGGAGATAAACGGAATAAACTCGCGCCGCGTGGAGTCCTGCCGGGGCCCGCCTCCTGCCGTCGATGCTACGGCTTGGCTTGCCGTACCGGCAAACAACAATCGCCAGCGGTGCCTTCGACGTGAAAGTTCACAAAAGAAAAAAAAACTTGCGGCCAAAAAACAAAAAGTGGACTGTAGATTGATCTGGGAAGAAACAGTCATCCTATCCCTAGGGGGGTAGGGGCTTATTTATAGGCGACTCCTAATACATGAAAAATACTAATTTACCCCTAGGGTAAATTACGCTGAATATAAAATAAAATCCAAAAATTACTAAATTATTCTTAGAAAAATCAACTGACTCAAATAAAAATATTCTGGACTTAAAACTAAATATTAATATCCTAAAAACAAAATAATCATAGGTTGTTAGTTTTGCGCCGAAACTCACAAAGCGTCCACCGTCTTCGCACCGGGTACCCGGATTGGGCCGACCCGACCCCGCAGCTTCCTCAGCCCGGCAATCACTAGCCGCCCATGTACCTGAGTCAAACCCAGTCAACACACTAGGGGATCCTCTGCCGCTCCTAGCCCATGTACCCGGATTGGGCCAGCCCGACTTCGCGGCTCCTCTGCCCGTCTGTCACTCGCTCCCTGTGTACCTGAGTCACACGCGCCTCAGACACGGCAGGTCTTCATGTCTCTTTCTTTGACTTTCATTGACAATCACTCATCACATCTGGAGTATCAAACCCATGTTCTTCAACATGGTTTCTCAACTTTCACCATGAGGATAGGGAATCTTGGGCAAACAAACAATCACTCCGGATCTAAAGGCATATGACCAAGCTCATTTTCTCATGTTGCGACAATCGAGCAAAGTGCCACTATACATTGTTGAGCACAATCACATGCTTTGTGCAGAGAACCCATCTCGTACCAAAGCTTAGATCGCAAAATAACACATGAAAAGGTTAAATACCTAGTTTCACGATCGGATCGCATGATCAAAAACCCTAGTGAGTGAATCGACCAAGCAGCTAGCAATAGATCATATATACACTATTACAACATATCGATTTTATCATATAAATAGTTATACAATCTAGACAGTTGATCAAGATTGCAAGAGCACAAACTAGAATAGTGGTGTTCGTATAGATACCTACGACAAGAACAATATAAAGAGCACATATGATAGTTAGATAGAGGAGATTTGGGAACTTGACTACCTAGGGTTCAAGGTACCTCTGTTTTTATGTCGCTAGGTCAATGGTACAAAACACATTACGGTCGACAAGTATGCATTCATAAGTATAAATCTAACTCAGGTTGGTTATAAAGATGAACTTTTTATGCTCGTTAAACAAGTTGCTCAAGTATTCTACCTGATATGACAAATAAGAAACTTCATGTTGTCCTAGCTGTAAAGAGATGGATTTGGGGTGTTGAAATGTGTTTGATGAGGATGAGTATAATCAGTGTGATGAGATACCTCCTTTCGCCACCTCAATTACGTCACAGGTTAAACCAGATGAGCAAACTCCGTACCCATTCTTAAGGATTGTATGTTAGAAAGTAAGAAAACATAAGGTGTAAAGGTTCAATTGTATATATACATGCAAGTGTTGTATATGTGTTGTCATGATCAGTATTCATCATAATTATGTGCACGTTTGTCCTTCAAGTGTAAGATATACTTATACTGAGTTGAAATACTAACATGTGGGAGATTTGTACAAGCCCTACTTATTTTGGTATGTAATATACATATATATGTTCAATTTGTGTCATAACTTAAAATCTAGACACAACAAGTACTATTGATTTTGGTATGCAATATATATGTGTGTGTGTGCGCGCCATCATTAGTGACGGGTAATAACTATTGGTTGTCACTAATGATCATTAGTAATGGGAAGTAGCTACTACCCATAAGTAATGATCATTTGGAAATAATACTACTTTGATCTTATTACTACATGCAGTTGGTGGAGGTAAGTAGTTAGCACATTAACTGCTATTAGCCCATTTAAATACCCTGACTGCTTGCATTTGGACTTCAGAACACCAAATTTTTGCTCATACTCTTCTTGCTTCACTCTTTGCCATGGGGGTTTGTGGTGGATGTTGACTAGATCGATGTATCCACCGGTGTGTGGAAGCGTCGGACCAAGCTTCATTCCACACAAACTATGCCATGGCTTCGTTTACTAGAAACACAATACTTGTGCGGTCACATTAATAATACCAGTATCATAAATACTTGTGCGGTCACTTTTATATGTGACAGCACAAGTGTTGTGCTCTCTTTGATCATTAGTGACGAGTGGTAACTAACACCCATCACTGCGGGAGTCATCAGTGATGGGCAAAAGTTCCAACCCATCATTGATGACTGCACGTAGTGACAGGTGGTAACTACCACCCATCACTAATGACTCCCCGAAGTGATGGGTGGTAGTTACCACCTATTACTAAGGATTCACGATTATAAATAGGCGGGCCCCAAAGTGATTCGATGCACTTTCAATTCTTTTAACCCTAACCCTAGCCTCTATCGTTGTCGTCGCCTTCATGCTCCTTGCTGGCCCCAACGTTCTATGTTTTGTCCCGACCATCCATTTGATATGTGTGGCCATCCATTCCATCCCATGTGGCCTTTGTATTGCTGTCTGTTGTGTCGCACGTGGCCTCTATCTTGCTATCTGTTGTTTTGCGTGTGGCCTCCATCTCGCCTACATCTTGTCGTCTGTTCCATCATGTGTAGCCTCTGTTCCGCCGTCCATTCTGTCATGCGTGGAAGACCATACTCACCGTGTGCCACCTCGGTTGCATCCTCCTCCTCCTTTGTGCTCAATATGATGGTTGTGGCAATGGCCTTGATCTTTGTGAAAATATTTGCTCTATGATGCAATGTGTATTTTTTGCTCAATATTTTCTATGGCAATGGCACTGATCTTTGTCTAAATATTTGCTCTATGATGCAATGTTTATTTTTTTCTCAATATTATGTCTATGGCAATGGCATTGACCTGACCTCTGTGGAAATATTTGCTCTATGATGAAATGTTCATTTTTGTGGTCAATATGATGGCTATGTGAGAAATCGAGTTGAGATGTACCGTGGTTTTGTCTTAATGATTAGTGATTGACAAGTTTGCTAGGTTTAGTGTTTGGTTTTGTGATTTCCTAATGAGTTCACCGAAGGGTTCGGTGTGTGTGGAAAAGACATGTTTGCTTGTCTCATGGTGTGTAGGATTGGAATATTACTCAACTGTCAACGTTGGGTGATCAGGTTCAAGTGGGGAGCTTAGTGCCAGACAATCAAGGAGGCCATGTAAAGTTGAGCATGATCTCAATCATACACGTGGAGATGAAGCAAGCATGGGCTAAAAGTTGATCAAGACAACGTGTTGACCAAGTCAAGCGAAAAGGGATACCAGTTCAAGTGACAAGGAAGATCAAGAAATTGAGAGAAGAAGAAACTTGTTGGTGGCCGAGTTCACGAGATGATGACACGTGTCGAGATCTATATAGTCTTTGTCAGTTTCAGCTCAAAACCGTCGGATCAACATCTAAAGTATCATGATGAGAAGGGCAAGACCATTTTTACCTCTCCCACTACCCTTGAGGAAGAAAAATCAAAGATGGATACTCTACCTAAGGCTCCATCCAAGAAGTCCATCTGGATTACTAAGTCCAAAGATTGGCACACTCCTTTTGATCCTTTACTAGCATCCTCCAACGATAAAAAGCTTCTACCAAATATCACCAATCCCAAGAACCAAAACATTCAACCACATCCCAAGAAAATGACCTACCATTATGAGTTCTGCAAGAGAGATGGTCATCTTGAGGAGTTTCGTTTCAAGAGGAAGCGGGTTGAGAGGGTGAAGAAACCTAGGGTTGGTCAGGAGCAGTTCTACTAGTAGGGTGGTAGATAGAAGGTTCCTCAACGCGGTGAAAGGCGAGATGTCAAGGCATGTCGTGTAGGTGGTGGTAGGGGAAACGACTTTCGTGCCCGTGCTCTGGAGGGTGGATTTTGTTACGGTAGAGCTCCAAGATGTTCTCCATATGAATTTGGATCTCGCAATTGTGACTTTAGGTAGTTTGGAGGACAACGCTTTGAGATAGAGTCGTGTTTTGGTCCTAACTTCTATGCTTCTTTTGGTTTTCCTAGAAGTGGATTAGAATATTTTTGTGGTTCTAACCATTTTTCACCTTTTGGTTTTCCCACTTTTGAGCAGATGGCTCAACACTGGTTCAGTTCTTTTGCTAACCTTAGTGTCGGACCACTTGCTCATCCTTTTACCCTTCATTTTGCAGGATCAGGACTTGGAGGACATATGGATTAGAGACACATAGATAGTTCTCCAGCCTCAACCCCATGAGCTTCAAAACTACATCACTTTTGGGGATAACGATCAGGTTAAGGGATTTTGTGTTTTTGTTTATCCTTTTTAGCTAGATATTTTGAGTTTTCTGTCTATTGATTTTATGTGTGCTTTTCTCATGCTTTATTGCATTCACACATATGCATGGGCTTCTGTTATATGATTAATTGTTTTTTACATGCACTTGCTTGTATATGCTTTTGGATTATTGTCTATGATCATGTTGATTCAGCTCTTTTGAATATATATCTTATATATGTCATGAGAATGACTTTTATGCTTTAAAAATATAAAACATGGTCATTGCTCAGTCTGGTAACTAGCATGTGTAGGTTGATTGCTTTTGCTATTTTTTACATGACTCGTAGCTAAGTCCTTTTCACTTGGATACAAACATGCAACTTGAACATTTAAATGCTTTTCATGGAAATCTTATTCTGAAAAATGATAAAAATCATGAAATTGATATCCATGCCTTTTGTGCTAAAATTAAAAAGATCCAGGTGGGTTTGTCTTGTCACACTACTTCTGTTCTAGACTACTTACCATAGCACTTTGGTATGAACTAGGACACTGCAGTGTATGCCAAGACCAATGCTTTAAGCTTCCGATTGTCTTTGCTTGACCTAGGCTTAGCTTGGTCGGTTAGCATAAGATGCACAAGAAAATAACCCCTGTCACAAAATTAAAAAATGAATCAAAAATCTTGAAAATATTGGATAACAAGTTTGTTGAAGCTCCATGTTTTTGGATAAGGATATCTAGGTATATATTTGCTAGATTTTGCACTTTATGTCTTATCATTCGGCGTCTGGTGCGAAGTGCTCCGCTGAAGGGGGCTTCTGCGTTCGGTGCGAAGTGCTCCGTCGAAGGGTGCTTCGGCGTTCGGACTGATCCGGCCGAAGGTAGACTCCGAACGGATCTGAACACGGTGATCACCTCCGAACAGCAGGGTTCGGCGTGCGATCTCCGATGCAACGAATTACAGAGTAGTGACGCGAAGGCCACACGCGGGTACAACTTCGTCTGGTGCGTAGTATGTTCGTGGCGAAGTCTGTCACGATGAAGTATGCTGGCGGAGCCTGTTGTCGAAGGATGTCCTGGGGACCTCCGGAACCGATCTCTCAGCTCCGAACACCTTCGGCGAAGGGAATCTGTTGGACCGGAAATGGCGACCAGAGGGGGGGTGAATGGGAGCTTTTAAAATTTCAGACTAAAAATAGCATTCTGTTTTACTTCTGTCTTCTGCGGAACAGGCTTCGAACACACCCTTCAAAGTTCTGGTTCGGAGGTATTTCACAGCTCCAGAAACAGGCTTCGCAAGGAGCAAAAGTTCGAAGCCAAGAAGACTTCGCTCCACCCACAACCCCGAAAACTCAACTCTGCTAAGTCAGTGCAGGCTCCGCACACTAGGTGCCTTCGAGCAGGATTCGCACTTCACCCTTCGCAAGAGCAGACTTCCCTCCGCGGACTTCGACCAAATACTCAGCGACAGCAACTGGTGTTGATCTTCGTACTTCGAAGGTCTAAATGCACACCAAACAGACTTCACCGAGGACTTCGACAAGGGAAGAAAAAAGGGCCTCGATCTAAGCCAAGAACAGTGCTTCGCTAGTAATCAGAGAGGTCTAGCCTCCAGTTTACACAGAGCGAATAGACACTAAAAAACACACACTTCACTCGATCAGGCTTCTCACACACCTCTCCAGAAAACTCACAAGAAGATGGTGCACAGAGAAATCAAAGCATGCAGTGAAGTATGCATACAAGTTCAAGCAGTAAATGAAAACAGAATCAAAACTTCATTGCTTGAACAGGGAACACAAAATGAACTCACAGGATGAATACAGAGAGTGTGGTGGCTAGCACAGGAGTTCTACAATGGCTGCTCAAAGTGTTGATGTGACCTAGCCAGCCTCCACTATTTATAGGCACTATTCATCCCTGTGAATAGACTACTTTACCCCTAGGGTTTACACTGGTTTTGTCTCATCAGAACAGGGGGTACAACTGGTAGTCTACTTTATTTGGAGGCTTCTTTTGTTAGCTTCGCAGAGGGGACAGCACTAGCTTTTGCAGAGCAGACGCTGTCAGCCTTTGCAGTTTTGGACCCTTCTGAAGCCCCCCTTCGCACGCGAGGGGTGTGGTAGCTTCGGTGAGAAGCCTTGAGCCTGACGGCCTTTGCTTCACCGAAGTCAGCCTTCGATATAGTGACGGTTTTGAGCCGAAGCCGTCAAAGCCCTTGGGCCTTCGCACCAACACCTTCGGAGTGGACCACCTAGACTTCGCAGCTTCTCCCAGCTCGAACTCCATCAGTCCGTGTACCGAAGCCATGCATGGCCGAAGTACCTCAAGTCAGCCTCACTCCGAAGCCCCGCCTTTGGAGTACCACCCTTCGAAGTCCCTCCTTGGTCCAAGGCCTCCGCATGAAGCATTCCATGAGCACTTCGTCGCAGTGTCTCTCCCTGAGCACACTTCTCGACGAACCTCACCCGGACCATGCCTTCGATGCACCTCGACTTCTGAGACCTTCGTCGGGTATACCTTTGAGTGTCTCCCTCTGGAGCACACTTCGAACGCCTTGCCTCATTGCTGAGGACTTGGTCCACCATACTCCGAAGTCATTCCATTCGGAGTACCCTTCGAAGTGCCTCGCCTCCGAGGACTTTGTCTCGAAGTACCTTCACCCGGAGCCACACTCCGCACTTACTGCCTTCTCCTGGCGCACCTCGACCCGAGGTCCGACCTCGACCCCTTCGCAACCTTCGTGACGGAGCTCCCTGCTCCCCTGGCATCAAGCCTCCCGCTTGACCCAGGTTCACCTCCAGCAAATCGTTCGTCGCCTCCGAAGTCACCTGTGCACCACAGACAAACAGACAAGTGTATCCAGTACCCCGGAGACCTCTCCGGGTAAACAACCTTTGGCACACACTCCGGTGTACCTCCCAAAGTACCAAACCCTTCGGTACAGCCAAGTCATTGTGTACTGTCGGACCCCTCCGACAGGCACACTCCGCTGCAACAGCTGCAGCAACTAGACCCACTGAACCCTTCAGTGAACAACCTCCGAACACATTCAGAGAACCAACCTCCGAACACCTTCGGAGAGACCAACCTCCGAACCCCTTCGGAGGGAACCCTTCGAATCAGAGGATAAAATCTGTCAATCACTCATCACAGACTCCGAAACCAACCCTTGGTTTCTCAATCTCCCCCTTGATGAGTGCATTGACAACCAAATTCAAGTTCAAGAAAATTTGAAAAATTTGAGCACACAAGTGACCATAAAAAACTCAGAAACGAGCCAAATCATGTCACTTGACAAAAGAATTTTCCTCCCCCTTTTCAAAAGAGTAAAATGCCCCTTCGGCAAATCTCCCCTTTGCAAGATAAAAACTCCCCCTCAGTTATTTTACCCCTTGCTACAGAGAACTCAAAATTTCTCCCCCTTTAGCAATGCAAGCATCAAGGAGCATTCAAAAGATGCATAGCTTCGAAATGGGCAGAATTGCAAAGACATATAAAGCAAAAATATGCCAACATTAGTACCAATTATCATGTGCTCAGCTCAATTTAACATTCTCTAAAAACATGATGACAGCATGTGATTTTATCATTTTGAAATAAAAGCATCACCACTCAATCAAGGTAACTAGACAAGTAAAAGCAGGAACTGCGCAAAGCTAGTCAATTTCTACTCTAGACAGACAAGTCTAGTTCAAGTGGAGCATTGAAAGCAAACTTGATAAACAATGAATTTTTGTTGTTCTTTTTA
This sequence comes from Zizania palustris, assembly GCA_019279435.1. Taxonomy (NCBI): domain Eukaryota; kingdom Viridiplantae; phylum Streptophyta; class Magnoliopsida; order Poales; family Poaceae; genus Zizania; species Zizania palustris. The sequence goes on from JAAALK010000079.1 coordinate 40,232,684, forward strand.
GAATGCCATCAGAAGCTTAAGGCGGTGATTTTGGCATACACTACACTATCCCAGTTCAGACCAATGTGCAATGGTAAGCAGTCTAGAATAGAGTAGTGCGACAAACAAACCCACCTGGATCTTTTTGCTTTGAAGCATGCAAATCATGGATTTTTGGAATTTTGATTAAGTGAACAAATTGTTTAGCACTTGATGAATATCCAGGAGTATGTAGAAAAATTTTTCAAGTTGCAATGTTTAGCATCCAGAGAAAAGGAGTCTTGCTATCAAGCAGATAAAAGATAGCTAAAGCAGTCCTGCCTAAACATGCTAGATTCAAAACTAAGAAGTGAGCATGATTTGATTTTGGAAAGAAGAATCATGCACATAATGTTTTAGACATATTAAATAGAGCTGAGTTGACATGATTTCATGAATTAAAGTTAGGCATATAAGTGCAAATGATGTAAATGCAATTTCACACACAATGAGCATATGCAAAACAATCAAAATCTGCTCCCCCTCACAAAATGCCGTAAGGGTGACAAACACCAAGTTCCCCACGCAAGTAGGCAAAACGAGAAGCATCGAGGGGTTTTGTGAAAATATTGGCTAGCTGGTGTTGGGTATCAACATATTGAAGCTCAATATCACCCTTCTCATTATGATCTCTGAGAAAATGATATCGCACATCAATGTGTTTGGTTCTGGAATGCTGAACCGGGTTGTTTGCAATACAAATAGCACTAGTGTTATCACAGAAAAGTGGAACATTCTTATAATCTAACCCAAAATCTCGCAAAGTGGAAACCATCCACAAAATCTGAGAGCAACAGCTAGCTGCAGCAACATATTTGGCATCAGTCGTTGATTGTGCAACACTAGACTGTTTACAGGAAGACCAGCAAACTAGCAAAGTACCTAGAAAATGACAAGTACCAGAGGTACTTTTCCTATCAATCCTACACCCAACAAAATCCGCATCGGAATAACCTCGAAGACACAAAGAGGAAGACGCCGAATACCAAATGCCAAATTCAAGGGTATGTTTCAGATACCTGAGAATGTGTTTTACCGCTTGGTGGTGCGAAGCTCGTGGTGAAGCCTGAAAACGAGCGCACAGACATACTGCAAAGTCCATGTGGAGAAGTTCTCCGGGTTGTTCAGTCATCACTGTGGTGACTGGCTAGTGCGAAGCGGCAATCATTTTTCCATGTCGACATGGCGCGCAAACTAAATTCTTCTCAAACTTGAGCTTGGGCAATCCTCGGATCATACCTAGGGCACTCAGACGAGCAAGCAACTCAAAGCTCATATGCCCTAGTCTCCTATGCCACTTCCAAAGCTCAGAAGTCGAATGTGCAACAAGACAATGAGAAGAACCAGATGACTCAGAAAAATCAGCTCCAAAAACTCTCCCAACTCTAATGTCTTACAGACCAAAACGCCATCAGAATTGACTACTTGTGAAGTATCGCGATGGAATCGCACTTTGAAGCCCTCATCAAGCAACTGAGATATAGAAAGCAAATTGTATCCCAGGTTTTCAACCAAAGAAACATCTTTGAGAGTGAAATTCGAGTTGATTCTTACCATACCTTTACCTTTCACTCTACTCCTTCGATTGTTCCCAAAGGTGATATGTTCCCTTTGCTTGGTTGTGGTGAGGCTGGAGAACCTTGCTGCATCTCCAGTCATGTGGCGTGAACAACCGGAGTCCATGATCCACGTGCCCTCCAAGCCTCGGTCTGGTGCCTACACATGATAAGAAAATCTTGATCGCTCAGTGCTGGGTTGAGTGAAGATATGACGAGGCATCCAGCACTGAGTGATACGAGTAGTAGGCACAGTAAAAGTAGACTGTCTACACATAGGATAATCAGAATGATGCAAAGTGCGAGGTCTACCTACATGTTGTGACCCAAGTGCACGACGAGGTCTCCTACTCTGATGAGGTACAAAGCTACTCGCCCAGGGTCTACCACCATATGGAACATGGTGAACACCTCGAGGAGCAAAACCTCTCTGAGAAGTGTGAGGAGCCTCGAAAATAGGATGTGAGTAGAACTCATACTCATGCATACCTAGAGATGGGTAATGCATGTCCTAGAAACTCATCGCCTGAGAGTGTCGCCCATCCTTGATGCGACGAAAGCAAAAACCAACAAGATGACCCGCCCACTAACAGTAGGAACAATGAAACACTCTCCTAGGGGCACTCACATGGGTCATAGGAGCAATCCTCATAGGCTCCTTGGGCTTATGCTGAGTGGTTTTCTTGGGAGGAATTTTCTTTGCGGGAAGAGTGGTTTTCTTCAGAGTCCGGATAAGCTTTTTGGCTGATGGAGTGTCTAACAGAGCTCTCTCTTTCTCTAAGGTAGTGGGTGAGGTAAAAACAGTTTTGTTCTCACTGTCTGAAGAAATCCTCTCAAAACCCAATCCCAGAGCTAACCCTGCCCTGTCAGCACACATCTTGGTCTTGGCCAAGAGCAAATCCATCCTACCCTTTCCCTCAGTGCATTTGTTAGCCACAGAAAGAAGGTATTCATTTTCAGTCATGAGATTTTTAGCTCGCTCTCTAACAGTGCCTAGCTGGTCCTTAAGGGTTATGCAAGTGTCACACACAGGTTGCACATCCTTAGAACTATCGGCGCTCTCTAATCTAGCCTCTAAATCCTGAACATGCTTATCACGTAAATCAATGCTCTCACGTAATAAGGGGCAGTTCATGCATTCAATTATATCATGAGGACTAGAATCCACCATCAAAAGCTGCTTTTGTGCAATCTCAAGCTCAGAAAGAGTTTGAGCATGCACAGAACGCAACTAAGCAAGCTCACCCATGACAACAGTGCAAGATTCACATTCAGCATCATTAACCCTAGACTTGAGCATGGCATAATCAGTAGAAACACATTCTAGCCTAAGTCTAAGGTCTTTTCTATCTCTAGCGACTTGCACAAGTAATCTATCCTGACCCAGAACTACTTCATTCAGTTCATCTAATTTAATTGAAAGCTGGTCATAGGATAGTGGTACCTCATATGAGTCAAGCTCATCACCGTTGTGATCACTGTCGGCCATGAAGCAAAGGCCGGTGAAATCTCGTCCCTTCTTGTCCTTCTTCTCCTCCTTCCTTGGGGACTCCTCCTCCTCATCAGAGCTCAACTCCTCAGTTGAGGAAGTGTCGATGTCGCTGAGAGCAGCAACAAATGCTCTGGAAGCGGCTTTGGCTACCCTCTTAGCCACCTTGCCGCGCTTGCCCTTCACAAAGGGTTTCCTCTCCTTTTGTGGTATCTGGGGCGCTCACTCTCATCTCTCTTCTTGAGTTTTGGGAAATTGGCCTTGATGTGAGAAGTGTCGCCACACTCAAAACAACCACTAAAACCACCTCTCCTCTGATCCCGTATCTCATGGTGAAAACGGGTGAACATTCTGGCAATGAGAGCAAGCTCATCATCATCCATAGTATCCACCTGCTCCTTAGTGATGGAGACCAGGGAGGACAAAGCAAAACCATCTGCAAAAACACAAGTGCCTCATGTGCTTGGTTCTGCAGTGGTGCCACGGCTAGTGCTAGAAACTAGTGCCAATGGCTGTGGCAAGGAGTTCCTATGCACTGCAAGAGATGCCTTAGCAATCTCTGTGGACTTCAGCTTGCTGAAGAGTTCATCACAGGTCAATGTGTCATAACCTGTGGACTCCTCAATGCTGGATATCTTTACTTCTCATATGCTATGATCAAGAGCATAGAGAAGCTTGATAGCCCTGTCGTGATCATTGTAAGCAAGTGTCCCGTTAGACCGCAAGTTACTCACTATCGCATCAAAGCGAGAAATAATGACATCTATAGATTCACCAGGTGCCTGCACAAATAGCTGATACTGTTGATTATATGTGCTTTGGCGCCTGGCCTTAATCTGTGTAGAGCCCTCATGAAAAATAGTGAGTGTAGTCCAAATCTTCCTAGCTGTCCTAAGGTGTTGCACCCTATCAAACTCACTCCGACTCAAACCAATGAACATAATATTTCTAGCCTTGGAGTTGGCATTATACTGATCCTTTTCTGTTTGAGAAGTGCAAGTTTCAGGGATGGAGTATTGTGAGTCCACAATCTCCCAAATTGCATTTCCTTGGCTTAGCAAGTAAGCCTCCAGAGACCTCTTTGGATAAACAACCTTCGGCACACACTCCGGTGTACCGCCCAAAGTACCGAACCCTTCGGTACAACCAAGTCATTGTGTACTGTCGGACCCCTCCAACAGGCACACTCCGCTACAACAGCTGCAGCAACCAGACCCACCGAACCCTTCGGTGAAACAACCTCCGAACACCTTCAGAGAACAAACCTCCGAACACCTTCAGAGAGACCAACATCCAAACCCCTTCGGAGGGACCCCTTCGAATCAGAGGATAAAATCTGTCAATCACTCATCACAGACTCCGAAACCAACCCTTGGTTTCTTAGACTCCGAACGTGCGAACCTGCAACAGAGATGATGCGAAGTACCAATTCGGCCTTAGGACTGAATTTTGCGAGGTATTGCACGGGTAGCGAAGGTAGAAATCTATTACGCAGATTAGAGGATACTTCATAGGCGAAGTAACAAGGCGATAGCAATCTGTTACGTAGATTAATGGGGACTTCACAGGTGAAGTACCAAGGCTTACCACTGTTCCGTAGTGGCGAACGGAGGGCTTCCAGGCAAACCCACGAAGAGGTACAGAAAAGTAAGGGTAAAAGTAAAGGTACGATCAAAGCATGGCTTTGGTTTGGTTTGAGTTGGGGGGTTCTCCACGCCGGCCATGCCTCTCTATTTATAGGGGGTTAACTCCCAATCGAATCTGCTATTAATTCAGCCAGATAGAGATAGAGATTGAGCTGGCGATGCAAACAGCTCTATCTCTACCGAGGTGGGCTTCGACAAGGCCCGTCGAGGCCTGCTCCTTGGGCCGAAGCTTCGGTAGCATAGGCTTCGGCCAGGCCCGTTGAGGCTTGCTCCTCGGGCCGAAGCTTCGATAGCGTGGGCTTCGGCCAGGCCCGTTGCGGCTTGCTCCTCGGGCCGAAGCTTCGACAGCGTGAGCTTCGGCCAGGCCCGTCGAGGCTTGCTCCTCGGGCTGAAGCTTCGATAGCGTGGGCCTCCGAAGGCTTCCGAAGGCTTCCGAAGCTTCGGCAACGTGGGCCTCCGAAGGCTTTCGAAGCTTCGGCAGCGTGGGCCTCTGAAGGCTCCTTGGCCGAAGCCCATGGGCTAGTTGGAGGCTTTCGGAGCCCATAGCTTGATGGGCTTTGGCCCTGTAGGGCTTCGGACAGACCCTGGACATGTGTATTTTCGGCCCAAATCACCAAAAATTGATATTTTGATAATCTAGCCATTAATGCCACTTTTTGCTATCAACACATGCCCCCTGCCTTTTAGTGAACTAGTGAACTAAAAGCACAATGAGCTTGAGACGATATTGTTCATATCGACTTTTTGACACTTTTATGACATTTGCCATACACTCGGGAAATACCCTTTCAAGTACTTACCATTCAAAGCCCTTCGAAACCGCTCTCCCTGGCGGATTCCAACACGTATGCGTTGCCGGGAGCGATTTTGGCTATCTTAAAAGGACCTTCCCAACAAGGTGGCCATTTGCCAAATTTGGGACTTTTCGTGCCTAAAGGCAAAATCGTCTTCCATACCAAGTCTCCTATTTGAAATGATTTTGGTTTAACCTTCTTATTGTAGGCTCTAGCTACTCTTTTCTTGTCTACCTCTATGGCTTCTAAAGTTCTTAGTCTCTTATCGGTCACTTCCTCCAAATTATCCTTCAGAAGAGCTTCATATTCATTGACCGATAAGCCGTCTTGCTTCAACACTCTTAAGGAGCCAAGATCTACCTCTACAGGCAGAACGGCCTCTTGTCCATATACCAACTCATATGGACTGACATTGGTGGCACCGTGCTTTGCAATCCTACAAGCCCATAACGCCTTGGAAAGCACCTCATGCCACCTTTTAGGAAACTCTTCATTTTTATTCTTAATAAGCTTAATCACGGTTTTATTACTAGACTCGGCCTGATCATTGGCCTGAGCATAGTAAGGTGAAGAGTTTATCAACTTAATGCCATAGTATTCGGCGAAGTCCCTTACTTCTTTTGAAACAAATGAACTACCTTGATCCGTAGTAAGAGTTTGAGGGATGCCGAATCTATGTATGATGTGCTTTAAAATAAAATCGCGTACCTCATTATGGGTCATGTTCTTGAGAGGTACGGCCTCAGTCCATTTGGTGAAGTAATCTGTTGCCATCAACACGAACCGATGCCCCTTTGGGGAAGGAGGGTAGATCTGGTCGATGAAGTCTAAACCCCAACCTCAAAATGGCCACGGCTTGACAATAGGAATGAGCAATGAAGCAGGAGCTAACTGGATGTTGCCAAACTTCTGACATGCCTCACACCCTCTGTAGTACTTGAAACAATCTTCAGTCATAGACGGCCAATAAAAACCCGCTCTTTTGAGCATCCAACTCATCTTTTGGGCTGACTGGTGAGTGCCGCAAAGCCCCTCATGGACTTCTCCTGTAGCCACCTGGGACTGCTCATGATCTAAACATTTCAATAGCACTCCGTCGATGGTTCGACGATATAATGTGTCGTCTATCAACACAAATTTGAACGCTTATCGCCAAACCTTCCGATCAACCCTTCGGCTAGGGTCTTTCAAATATCGGATGATTGGGACTCTCCAATCGCCCTCACAGATTTCAGAGGGCTTCGCTGGTCCACCTTCTGAAAAAACTTCTAAAACACTGACTTCAGGGTGCCCCCCGAGCCATTCCAGCTCCTACCGAAGCCTGGCCGAAGTGGCCGCTCGGAGTGTGCTGGGTCGAAGCCCTTCGGAGGGTTCGGACCGTGGAGAGCCTTCCCCGTCCGAGAGGCTTCGGACTATAGGCTCTGGCATGCCGGACCCCTCGGTGGGCGGAGCACTCCGATCTAGGGGCTCTAGCATGCGGTGGCCTTCGGTGACCCGAGGGCTTCGACCCGAAGGGTACGCCTGTCCAGCATTACTGGCTCCGCCAATGAGACCAAACATTGGCTTTTTCAATACATAAAATTTTCCTCTCTTGACTTGGTAGCCATATGCTTGCTGAGCCAAATCATTAGCGATTGAATTGGCTTCTCTTGACACGTGAGATATTTTGAAATCATCAAAAGTAGCAACTATGTCTAGGCATTTGTCCAATTAGCTATTCAGCAAGCCATTAAAACATTGAGCATTCTTGGCTACTTATTGTACTACTAAAAATGAATCACCGTACGTGTGAACATGCTTAGCGCCTACAAACTCTAGTAGTTCAAGACCTAGCAACAAAGCTTCGTATTCGGCTTGGTTATTAGTGGAAGAAAACTCTAGTCGGGCCGAGGTTTCAAAGCGCATACCATTAGGTGATATGAGAACCACTCCAATACCTTGGCCATTTTTGCAAGCCAAACCATCAAAATAGATTTCCCATGGCACTACCTTAACTAGAGCAATAACATCACTCCAGCTAGCATCTATGTGATGATCAACTATAAAGTTGGCTATGACTTGGCCTTTCATCGCTCTTAGGGGCTCGTAGGCCAAATCGTATTCAATCAACGCGTAAGCCCATTTTCCGATTCTTCCACTTAGAATCGGCTTCTGTAACATGTGCTTTATAACATCGGTTTGGCAAACGACAACACATGTGGTAGGGAGAAGATAATGGCGTAACTTGGTGCACGCGTAATAAAGTGATAAACATAATCGCTCCACAAACGTGTACCTGGTTTCGGCGTCCAGCAGGCGGTGGCTCAAGAATGTGATTATGTACTCCTTCCCCTCCACCTCCTAAGTTAGCACGGCTCCAATCACGCTGTCTTTAGCGGCGATATATAGCTGAAACGGAATCCCGGCCTTAGGTGCTCTCACCACGGGCGGTGATGACAACCATTCCTTGATCTTCTCAAAAGAACTTTGCTGGCTTGCCCCCCAAGCGAACTCGGCTTCATTTTTAGCCGGAGTTTGGGGACAAAGGCATCAATCTTGCCGGAGAAGTTGGATATAAAACGACGCAAATAGTTCAACTTGCCTAGCAACTTTTGCACATCCTTTTTGCATGTCGGTGCTGCAATGTTTCTAATCTTTTCAAGTCTCTTAGGATCAATTTCTATACCTCTTTCATGAATCATGAAACCTAAGAACTTACCCGCCGACACACCATAAGCACACTTGAGTGGGTTCATTTTCAAACCGTACTGTCGCATCCTATCGAAAGCGACCTTCAAATCGGCTAAATGGTTTCCCATAGCGTCCGATTTGACCACGACATCATCGATGTAAACCTCTAACATGACTCCTAACAAGTCATGAAAGATCAACTTCATAGCGCGCTGATACGTGGCACCGGCATTTTTCAACCCAAAAGTCATGACGACCAACTCGAATAAACCAACAAAACCAGGGCATCGAAAGGCAGTCTTATAGACGTCCTCTTTGGCCATAAAGATTTGATTATAACCGGCATTGCCATCAAGAAAACTTAGTACCTTATGTCCTGAAGCATCGTTGATCAGCATGTCGGCTATTGGCATTGGATACTCGCCTTTTGGAGTGGCTCTATTTAGATCCCTGAAATCGATGCATACTCGTATCTTGCCGCTCCCTTTCTTCTCTACAAGTACAATGTTAGCAACCCATTCCGCGTACCTGCATGGCCTAATAAATTCAGCTTTGAGTAGTCGTTCCACTTCTTTAACTCGGTCATAGACGGCCGAATTAAAGCGGTGGGGAGGTTGTTTATGAGGCCTAAACCCGGACTTGATGGGCAGCCGATGCTCCATGAGCTCGCGGCTTAGCCCTGGCATCTCACTATACTCCCATGCAAAACAATCGACATACGACCGAAGTAACTTTATTACTTCAGCCTTTCCATTGGGCTGCAAATGTTGTTTTACAAAAGTCGGCCTTGGTATGCTACCATTACCTATATCAACTTCCTTCAAGGGATCGGCCGCCTCAAAACCTTGCCCTAATTTTTCTACTTCGCTAAAGTCCTCGATGGCTTCGGCAATACCATCTTTATTAGACCGATACTGCTCCACTCGAGACTTTAGCCAATCTAGATTATTCTTGCTAGACATGACTACTAGTACAAAAATAGCCGTGCTACTCCAGCCGGCTTTACAAACACTGGTACAAACCGTCCTCTGGATATGCTAACAAAGTCATAATCCGAAAGATCTCTACCTGATAGACACTCTACTTTGTTATGGACAGCGTCAACCGACACATCGGCCAAAGCTACTTGGGCCAAAGTATCTGCGGGGATGACCTCCTCCTCATCGCCGTCCCACTGTACCAAGCACTGATGTAGGGTAGATGGGATGCAACAGTTCACATGGATCCAATCATGTCCGAGTAACACGCTATAGTTACCTTGTACGTCGACGACGAAGAACGTTGTTGGCAACGTCTGGTTGCCCACCGTCAACTCCATAGAGAGTACTCCCTTGGCCTCGGAGCTCTCGCCGTTGAAGCCGTTGAGCATCAAGTTAGTCTTCTTTAGGTCATCTTCGTCACTGCCAAGTTTCTTCAACAATGAATAAGGCATTAGGTTAACAGTGGCGCCGCCATCGACGAGCATCCGGGAAATCGGCTTCCCATCGATGTGACCCCTGACATAGAGGGGTTTTAGATGGCGAGCTGAGTCCTCGGGCTTCTCGAAGATGGCGTTGCGTGGACCGAGGTTCAACTGAGTGACCTCGGCCTCGTCCCATGGTAGGGCGGACTTGGTGGGTAATGTGACGATGTTGATGTCCATCGCCTGAGGCGCGGGCCCCTCAGAGATTCATAGCGCGCTGATACGTGGCGCTGGCATTTTTCAACCCAAAAGTCATGACGACCCACTTGAATAAACCAACAAAACCAGGGCATCGAAAGGCAGTCTTATAGACGTCCTCTTTGGCCATAAAGATTTGATTATAACCGGCATTGCCATCAAGAAAACTTAGTACCTTATGTACTGAAGCAAGAAAACTTAGTACCTTATGTCCTGAAGCATCGTTGATCAGCATGTCGGCTATTGGCATTGGATACTCGCCTTTTGGAGTGGCTCTATTCAGATCCCTGAAATCGATGCATACTCGTATCTTGCCGCTCCCTTTCTTCTCTACAAGTACAATGTTAGCAACCCATTCCGCGTACCTGCATGGCCTAATAAATTCAGCTTTGAGTAGCCGTTCCACTTCTTTAACTCGGTCATAGACGGCCGAATTAAAGCGGTGGGGAGGCTGTTTATGAGGCCTAAACCCGGACTTGATGGGCAGCCGATGCTCCATGAGCTCGCGGCTTAGCCCTGGCATCTCGCTATACTCCCATGCGAAACAATCGACATACGACCGAAGTAACTTTATTACTTCAGCCTTTCCATTGGGCTGCAAATGTTGTTTTACAAAAGTCGGCCTTGGTATGCTACCATTACCTATATCAACTTCCTTCAAGGGATCGGCCGACGCAAAACCTTGCCCTAATTTTTCTACTTCGCTAAAGTCCTCGATGGCTTCGGCAATACCATCTTTATTAGACCGATACTGCTCCACTCGAGACTTTAGCCAATCTAGATTATTCTTGCTAGACATGACTACTAGTACAAAAATATCCATGCTACTCCAGTCGGCTTTACAGACACTGGTACAAACCGTCCTCCGGATACGCTAACAAAGTCATAATCCGAAAAATCTCTACCTGATAGACACTCTACTTTGTTATGGACGGCGTCAACCGACACATCGGCCAAAGCTACTTGGGCTAAAGTATCTGCGGGGATGACCTCCACCTCATCGCCGTCCCACTATACCAAGTACTGATGTAGGGTAGAGGGGATGCAACAGTTCACATGGATCCAGTCACGTCCGAGTAACACGCTATAGTTACCTTGTACGTCGACGACGAAGAACGTTGTTGGCAACGTCTTGTTGCACACCGTCAACTCCATAGAGAGTACTCCCTTGGCCTCGGAGCTCTCGTCGTTGAAGCCGTTGAGCATCAAGTTAGTCTTCTTTAGGTCATCTTCGTCCTTGCCAAGTTTCTTCAACAATGGATAAGGCATTAGGTTAACAGTGGCGCCGCCGTCGACGAGCATCCGGGAAATCGGCTTCCCATCGATGTGACCCCTGACATAGAGGGGTTTTAGATGGCGAGCTGAGTCCTCGGGCTTCTCGAAGATGGCGTTGCGTGGACCGAGGTTCAACTGAGCGACCTCGGCCTCGTCCCGTGGTAGGGCGAACTCGGCGAGTAATGTGACGATGTTGATGTCCATCACCTGAGGCGCGGGCCCCTCAGAGACGGGCGAGTAATCGTCGTCGAGCAAGTCGTCGTCATCGTCGCTCGGACTAGGAGCCAGGTTGGTTATCTCAACCGGCTTCTCCCTCCATACCTATTTGGTAGCTAGCCGAGGGCGGATCTCTTCGAAGATAGCATTGCGCTCGGCCTCAGCTACCTTCTCACGCATCTCCTGTGCCCGCAGTCTTTGTAGGCGTCTCTTTTGTGATTTGGACATGCCCAAGATGGTTGCGGCTTGGTGCCTGGAGCTACTGTCCGACTCCTGTTAATTCTGGCCGAAGTGTGCCCTTTGGCCTTGGACACCCTGTGTTCGAAGGGGGCTTCGCTGCGAACCCCATCGAATGGATCAGCCTCGTTCGGCCGATCGAACCAAGCTTCGGCGTGGAGCCCGGCCGAAGCATGCGAAGTACCTCCATTAGCCTTCGGCGACGAAGTCTTTGGGATTGGGACTTCCTGAGACCCAACCCTGATAGTTATGGCTTCGGACTCCCTGACTTCGGCCTCCGCATGCTCGCACCCTTCGGCTTGACTCTGCAGGGTCCAATTCGGAGGTACCATAGACAGTCTGTGGACGATGCCCCCCTCCGCTGCGTCTATTTGCCCCTTCCATCCATAATACTCTGAAGGAAAACAAGGCATAGGGTTAGTCTGCAGAGGGTATCCTGACTCGGATACGTACGGGGCCCACGGGGTCCCCGCCCAGTCATACGGCGGAGGTATCAGAGGCTCTAGCGGCCTCGCCCACTGTGAGCCGAACCCGTTACCTGGAGGGGGGTTCGGCCAAGTCGAAGGCATCTCGGACCACACCAGCGAAGGGTCCTGCCAGGCCGGAGGTATGTTCGGCCAGTGCGGGCCGAAGCCTCTCATCGGAGAAGTCCAGTGTGGTGCGGGGTTCGGCCATTGGGGGCTGAAGTTGTTGTATAGTGGACCCGACCACTGGGGCTCGAAGCTGTTGTACGGGGGGTTCGGCCATTGTGGCTCAGAACCACCGTGCGGAGCATCAGGCCATTGTCGCTCGAAGCCCTCATGTGGAGGGTTCGCTGGCTTTGGACCGAAGCCACCCTTCGAAGGTCTTGGACCCTTCGGTTGTTTTAGCTTAGCGTGCGTACCTAGTTCTTTGGCCCTCCTCTGATGCTTGTTTAACAGCATGTTATATCTTACCTTTGGCCTCTTGCGAGCCTTAGCCGAATGGGTATTGATGTTCTGTTTCCACACTCCTACCTCAGGATTCTTTGGTACGAGTGTGTGAGTGCGTGGTTCTCCCACAATTACCTCTTTCCCTTTAGCAGACTCGGCCTGTCCTGGCCGATTCAACACCTTTTTCTCGCCGAGGTCAACGGCGTTGACTGGAAAAGGATCTTTATCAAGCTTCATTTTTGGATCATGGTCTACCTTCAATCGTCCTTCTTCTATGGCCGATTGTATCTGCCGTCGAAAAACATTGCAATCATTAGTATTATGAGAATGTGAATCACGCCACTTACAATATGGATGCTTCTTTAACTCGTCGGCAGGTGGGATAACTTGACCCTTAGGTAACCTGAGAAGCTGGCTCTTTAAGAAGAAATCAAATATTTTATCACATTTAGTTGCATCGAACGAGTATTTGACCTCATTCAGTCTATTCTTTGTGGGGGATGGTCGTAGTTCGGAGCAAGTGACAGGTTTGTTTTTAGTGTTTGTAACCCATTCGGCCACATACATGTCGGTCGAATCCTCCTCCTCTGACTCTTCTTCATCGGAGCGTTCCATGATGTGGATTTTGACCCTAGGCTTGCTAAATGTCTTAATAAATTTCTTATCCTTGGCTCAGCCTTCTTGGACTAGAGCCTGCTGTAGAACTTGGCGAACTTCTAAAAAATTTTGGTTATCTAACCTCTCTTTAAGTTCGGAACGCAACCCATTAAAAGCTAATTCCGCCAAGTCCCTTTCTGAAATATTAAGACTAAAACATCGGTTTCTGGTATCCCTGAAATGCTTGATATACTCAGAGGCGCTCTCACTAGATTTTTGCTTAACCGATGTCAAATGCGAAAACCTAAGTTCTGTTTCACCCGTGTAGAAATAATCATGGAATTTCCGCTCTAAATCGTCCCACGTGTGGATGGAGTTCGGCGGGAGCGCCGAAAACCAAGTGAAAGTTGTGCCGGATAGCGAAAGAGAAAATAATCTAACCTTTAGGGCATCTATCCCGCTAACCTCTCCACACTACGCCAAAAATTGACTAACATGATCTAGTGTGGTCCTGCTACCCTCGCCATCGAATTTAGTGAACTCAGGGATCCTATAGCCGCGGGGGTAGGGTACTATATCAAGATGATCGGGGTATGGTTTGTGATAAACCCTAACCCGTCCCTTGGGCATGAAGCCGGCACACTCCCTAAACAGTGCGCGGACCCGCTCATCTATATCATCTTGGTAGTTTGTTTGCATGTGCCTCTCATGTGGGGGCACGACACGCGGTGGGATATCGGTGTGTCGGCCATGTGCTTCTTCCCTACGCGCTATTTGTACAACGTGCTCATGTCCGGGCGCCTGCGCGTGTGGTGCGGGTAGCGCGGGTATTGGCGCAGGTGTTTTGTGGTATGCAGTATTAGTTTGACCATAGGTATAATGATTGGTCTCGGCCATAAGTGATGAGGTCGGAGACATGTTTGTCGGAGGTGCACTAGCTATGGGAACCAGGGGTACGGCCTCAGTGAAGCCGAACCTTCTAAGAGTCGCCTCTACTTGGGAGCTGACTGTCGAATCTAAACGGTTGGCTAGTGACGCGCTAACGGCCTGATCTACTGATGCGACTATTTTTGCTCAATTTCTAAAGAAGATAAACGAGGCGATATCGGTGTTACCTGGACCTGAGCGAGGTCAGGGGTGATGATGTTGCGCTTGACGAAGCCCGCGCGTGTCTTGATGTAGCCCCCAAGCATCATGTCCTGGAGCGCCTTTAGCTTTGCCTCAATCTATGCTCGGTCTTCTACGGGGATATCTTTAAGTGTAGGTGACATTATGTTGCGGTTGTCGATATCCGCGCCTCCTATTGTGTCCATCGGTGGTGTAGACGTAGTAGTCGAAGTAGATGTATCGGCGGCCGATGTAGACGTACTTATCATGTTGGCGTAGCACTTCCCCAGCGGAGTCGCCAAAAAGTGTGTTGACACAGAAACGTGCCCCCCGCACTTGGGTCAGTCCGGCGATCCAAAAGTGCACGGATACTTAGGGACAGGCCTAAGCGTGACATAGCACCGACGTCGCGTTCCGACTACCCTTAATAGTGATAAGGGGGTGGAGTCGCCGGGCAACCAGATTACACAAAATAATCCAATTAGACGAAAGAAATAGGTTAAACAGGTTAAAATCAGCAAACCAGTTGGAGCCCGTCTGGTTCGAAGTCTGATGCGAAGGGTGCGCCGAAGGGTACCTTCAGCGTCTGGTGTGAAGTGCTCCGCCAAAGAGGGCTTCGGCGTTCGGTGCGAAGTGCTCCGCCGAAGGGTGCTTCGGCGTTCGGACTGATCCGGCCGAAGGTAGACTCCGAACGGATCTGAACACGGTGATCACCTCCGAACAGCGGGGTTCAGCGTGCGATCTCCGATGCAATGAATTACAGAGTAGTGACGTGAAGGCCACACGCGGGTGCAACTTCGTCTGGTTCTGCGGAGTATGTTCGTGGCGAAGTCTGTCACGACGAAGTATGCTGGCGGAGCCTGTTGTCGAAGCCTGCGGTTCTATCGAAGGATGTCCTGGGGACCTCCGGAACCGATCTCTCAGCTCCAAACACCTTCGGCGAAGGGACTCTGAACGTGCGAACCTGCAACAGAGATGATGCGAAGTACCAATTCGGCCTTAGGACCGAATTTTGCGAGGTGTTGCACGGGTAGCGAAGGTAGCAATCTATTACGCAGATTAGCGGATACTTCACAGGCGAAGTAACAAGGCGATAGCAATCTGTTACGTAGATTAACGGGGACTTCGCAGGCGAAGTACCAAGGCTTACCACTATTCCGTAGTGGCGGACGGAGGGCTTCCAGGCAAACCCAAGAAGAGGTACAGAAAAGTAAAGGTAAAAGTAAAGGTACGATCAAAGCATGGCTTTGGTTTGGTTTGAGTTGGGGGGTTCTCCACGTCGGCCATGCCTCTCTATTTATAGGGGGTTAACTCCTAATCTAATATGCTATTAATCCGGCCGGATAGAGATAGAGATTGAGCTGGCGATGCAAAGAGCTCTATCTCTACCGAGGTGGGCTTCGGCCAAGCCCGTCGAGGCTTGCTCCTCGGGCCGAAGCTTCGGTGGTGTGGGCTTCGGCCAGGCCCGTTGAGGCTTGCTCCTCGGGCCGAAGCTTTGATAGTGTGGGCTTCGGCCAAGCCCGTTGAGGCTTGCTCCTCGGGCCGAAGCTTCGACAGTGTGGGCTTCAGCCAAGCCCGTCGAGGCTTGCTCCTTGGGCCGAAGCTTCGATAGTGTGGGCCTCCGAAGGCTTCTAAAGCTTCGGCAACGTGGGCCTCCGAAGGCTTCCGAAGCTTTGGCAGCGTGGGCCTCCGAAGGCTCCCTGGCCGAAGCCCATGGGCTGGCTGGAGGCTTTCGGAGCCCATAGTTTGATGGGCTTCGGCCCTATAGGGCTTCGGACAAACCCTGGACATGTGTATTTTCGGCCCAAATCACCAAAAATTGATATTTTGATAATCTAGTCATTAATGCCACTTTT
This sequence comes from Zizania palustris, assembly GCA_019279435.1. NCBI lineage: Eukaryota > Viridiplantae > Streptophyta > Magnoliopsida > Poales > Poaceae > Zizania > Zizania palustris. Next base: position 40,248,716 of record JAAALK010000079.1, read on the forward strand.
TGCTATCAACAAGGGTGTTCAAATTGAGGTGACAAGGGGTGTGGTCTTTCCATATCAACATGAGATACAAAACTTGCTAATAAATGAGGGATTTACAATGGTGTCTATTTATTTTGTGCACCCCAATGCGGAAGACATCCCATTTCCTAGTCCTCTATATGACGAAACCACCACTTTGTGTGCTGCCCATCTCGCAAGGCTATAGTAGAAATGGGTGGATATTTTGGTCGATGCTGAAACTGTTGCAAGTCAAGCTCGTGCTCAACCTTCTACTACTCAATCGTTTGCTGCTCAATCACCTATTGCTCAACCTCCAACTGCTCAGCCACCTATTGCTCAACCTCCGGCCGCTCAACATAATATTGTTGCGCATGTTACCACTACACCTATTGACCAAGGTGAAAATGTCATCATTGTGCCACCGTCGAATAAGCCAACAATTGTACACAAAAAAAACAAAAAAGGTTGGTGCCAAAAAGACTAAAAAAGTGGTTAAGCCTAAGTTGGCATTAGCCTTGACTCTTCCACATTCTAACTACGAACAAGGCAAGAACCTACTCACTCAAGATCAGCTAAGAAAGGAAGGGCAAGCTTTAATGGACCTCCATTCATTATACCTCACTGGCTGCCACAATAACAAAAGTTAGGTCATTGTAACAGAAAAGAAACAAAATTTCTAGACTAGTGACGGCTATTTTTTGGTTTGCTTTAAACGATCTATACGATCTTTTCAACTTGGATGCTCTCGACATCAGCTTGGTGCGGTACTGTACGTTGTAAGTTACTTAACCTATTTTTTCTATTAAAGTTGACATGTCATTACGTGGAATTAACTACTCTTTCATATGTGCTTGATAATGTGGCAAGAAAGCAAGAAGCAAACATTTAAATTTCTGGATCCATAGATGTTAGCAACATCAACAATCAAGAATGGTAAGAAGTCATGCATCGACGTCAACAATCAAGAATGATAGGAAGTCATGCGTTGACTACCTATGTAAGTTACTCGCCACATGCATCTCAAGAGAGCAACATATAATGGACATACACCACTTGAATGGACATTATGTCCTACTACTCATCGCCCCCAAGTGGAAGATTGTATGGTACATTGACTCAGCAAGACTAAAGGGACCGAATAGCAAGCATACCGAGGGGGACTTCTCGATAGTCAAAAGTTTAATCGATGAGTAAGATTTTCTTCACTTTATTACAAGTTCAACATTTAACTTATTCTTACTTAACTCAATCTTGTTTTACCTCTTTACAGAGCTTTTGAATCTGCTACCAGTGTTAATAAATCAAAAGCACACGAACACAGAAAAGTACTTTAGTGACGAGTGATAACCATAATTAGTGATGGGTAAACACCCGTCACTAAATGGTCAACCTCACTCCTATGGACTCACCTGTTATGGCTCTTTGGTAGCAGTTGACAATTGTCACCCATCACTAATGTGTTCTTTAGTGATGGTGACGATTATCACCCATCACTAATGTGTTCTTTAGTGACGGGTGATTATTATCAACCATCACTAATATTATGGCCATTTCAAAAAAAATTAGGTTGCATCCTTAATTTAGCAGCCAACATATGCAACATCCAAAGCACATCACAGACAATTCATCATAGAAGATTCAATACCAAATTAGTATCACATATATTAACTTCTAACTCGTTATCTCGAAGACGATGGCTAAAACAAAGATCCATACATAAGATGGTTTCATAACTTCTAAATAATAGCTAACTTATAGAGATATCAAGAGCTTGGATAGTGATACCATGGGCAGCTTGAGGAGAAGCACAATGGGTAGAAAGAGTACCACCATGGGTAGCCTTAGGAGCACCACCACGTACATGGCAGCGTCTAGGCAGGAGCACTACCGTGAATGGCCATGACAACTTCGAGCCCATTATCTCGAAGAAAATGGCTAAAACCAGTAGTTATCTCGAAGAAATTAGATAAAAGCAGTAGGTCAGGTTACCATGTAATAATAAAATGGGGAACAAAGTTAGCTAGTTGGACAAGACAAATAACATTTTGGATGAGGAATAGGAGGATGACGACCTTAGGACGAGGACAAGGAGGATGCAACCAAGGTGGCGGTGAGTAGGGCGGCCATGCATGCCGACTGTGCAGGTGCCACAGCCGATTGTGTGGGTCCCACATCCGATGGTGCATTTGGCACGACCGATGGTACGGGGGCCACGACTGATGGTGCATGTGACACGGTCGATGGTGTGGAGGCCAGGAGCAATGATGGAGTGGCGAGGAGCACGATGAAGACGATGATGGCAGTGAGAGTTAGGGTCACTACCACAGAAACATACACTAGCGATGGGTCATAACGTACAGTAGTGATGGGCATGTCCCCCGTCACCCTTATCGCGTCAGTAAAGCCCTATCATTAATGACGGGTAAATACTCGTCACTAAAGGGTCTCTCCTGTTCCCATTCGCATCTGGCATGCCCCCTTTTAGTGACGGGTAACCAATGTTACCCATCACTAAAGGCTATCTTTAGTGACGGAGAGTACTTTACACCCATCACTATTGTGTTCTATAGAGACAGGTCACCAATGTCACTCGTCACTAATGTTATTTTCATATTTTAAAAAATAATTATTTTTAGGTTGTATCATGAATAGGTCATATTAAGTGACGGGGAGTACTTTACACCCGTCACTAATGTGCTCATTACTGACGGGTGATTATTATCACCTGTCACTAATAATATGGTCATTTTCAAAAAAAATAGGTTGCATCCTAAATCACAACCGAGATTTGGAAGCTAACATATGCAACGTCCAAAGCACATCACAGACAATTCATCACAGAGGATTCATTACCAAATTAGTATCACATATATTAACTACATACTCGTTATCTCGAAGAAAATAGCTAAAACAAAGAGTGACACAAGATTGTTTCATGGCTTCTGAACAGCTAATAGCTAACCTATAGTGATATCAAGAGCTTTGATAGTATTCTATCACTATCCAAGCTTCCACTACCACCACCATGGATAGCTTGAACAGAAGCCCAGTGGGTAGTAGCAAGAGCACCATGGCAGCGTCTGGTAAGGAGCACTGCCGTGAATAGTCATGGCAACTTTGAGTGTGTTATCTCGAAGAAATTGGCTAAGACCATCAATTATATCGGAAAAAATGGCTAAAAGCAGTAGGTTGGTTTACCCTGTAACAATAAAATGAAAACAAAGTTAGCAACAATGAACGGTGCATTCGGACAGGGAAGAGGAGGAAGATGATGACCTTAGGAGGAGGACGAGGAGGATGCAACCAAGGTGGCGGCGAGTAGGGCGGCCACGACCACCGATGGTACATGTGGCCCGGAGCGGCGAAGAGCGGGACGAAGGTGACGGTGGTGGTGGAAATTAGGGTTAGGGTTGGGGGAAATGAAAGCATGACGATTCACTTTGGTTACCCACCTATTTAAAGGCGGGAGAAGTCATCAGTGACAGGTGGTAGTTACCATCCGTCACTAATGATGTAGGGGCCTTTAGTGACGAGTATAGCTAAAATCGTCACTGACGATGTAGGGGCCTTTAGTGACGGGTATAGATAAAACCTATCACTGATGATGTAGGGGAGTCTCACGGGTATATATCAAACTTTAGTGACAGTTAACATTGTTACCCGTCACTAAACGACCCTTTAGTGACGGTTTATTATTATTACTGGTCACTAATGCTATGGTCATTTTGAAAAAAAAAAATAGTTTTTAGGCTTCACCCTGAATCAAAGCTAGGATTTGGCAACCAACATATCCAAAACACATCACACACAATTTTTAGGTTGCGGCCTAAATTAAAGCCAGGATTGATTTGGTAGCCAATTCATATCACGAACAATTTATCACAGAATACAGATAATTCATCACAAAAGATTTATAACCTAATATTGCTTCATACCGCAGGTTTACAACACATACATCACAACCTCAATACCATTAGTAACAATGTTGACATGGAAGGCGCACACAGTGACAACTTCTAAATAGTTGTTGCTAAGAAATTGCCCAAAACCTTTAGTTAGATAGCACAATCCATCTATTGCTTTGTGCACCGCAATTGGGACTGCGTCAGACCTTGCTGCTGCCACCTGAATCTCGGTCGTCTGGTGGTGCAGGTGATGTGTGATATACTTTTCACAGTACTTCCTTAAAAAGTACTATAAACAAAATTAAACAAAGCTATTAGAGAAGGTTGTTTGTATAGACCAATTACATGTTCAAATAACTTACTAGTGACTTCTTGTTGATGATCATGTTATTTATTGTGCAAACATATAACTGAATCTCGGAGGATAAACCTACCGAGATGTCTTATAGGAGAGTCTTCCTTGCTGGAGTTACATATGTTGGATTGCCAAAATAATAGATGTGCTTCAATTGGTCCATTATGTCGGTGTCGACCTCCCTGGCTATCCCTTCCCCTTCCTATCTGCAACATTGCTAGGACCCTCCACTGACATTATAAGAAAGCATGATAAGAACATAAACAAAAGATGTGCATGTGTAGTAATGTCGCTTCTCTATGTATACCAATATCGTCGTTGTCCACTTTGATGACCGTTGGGGTCTTCTCATCACCAAAGTTAGTGTAGAATTTTGCCATAATAGTCAATGTGGCATGTCCCATTTTTATTACCAAATAGTCCCCTTGTGTTAGGACACCTCTTCGGCTAAATTCAGCCCACCCTTTGTGGAGGCATATCGTACCGCCGCCCCCACAACTCACAACCTAAACCTTAGTGGTGCACTCATCTCTTGTCATTATTTTGAGGGTGTCGCTATTATGAATGTTATTGATCTCACAAAATCTTTTTGATAAATACTACAACTTTTGATAAATACTACAACAGTAACAGATGTGCTTCAGTTTGTTAACACGTGAATAAACAGGACTTGCAATGTACAAAAAACTATAACTAACTACTGTGAACTAGATGATTGATCTGTATTAAGAAACTATTAGGAACATAGGTTGGTACTTGTAGATCGTTTGGAATCTTGTCATACCCTAATTCACAAATTTTGGATAAATGATTTTATAAACTGAAATTTAATAGTAAGAATTAACAAACTTACGAGAATGAGAATGCAACTGATGAAGGTGATGAAGGGCAAGGGCAATGGAGCGACGAGAGCATGATGAAAGCGATGGTGGCGGCGCCAGCAGTATAGGGTTAGGGTTGCGTGAAATGAAAGTGTGACGATTCAACTTTGATGCCCTACCTATTTATTATTGGGAGTCATTAGTGGCGGGTGATAAACTTCTTTAGTGATGGGTGGAAATATAACCTATTACTATAGGAGAGATCTTTAGTGACGAGTAATACCATGACCCATCACTAATGAGGGTACCCCTTCTTTAGTGACGTGTCTAATTATGACCTGTCACTAATAATGCAGCGTTACTAACGCGTGTGAAATAGTATGTCACTCAAAGTATATTACTGACGCGTGTGAAATAGCTCGTCACTCAAAGTGTATTACTGACGTGCGTCTTTTACCCGTCACTAAAGTTGTGTCACTAAAGACTATTTTTGTGGTAGTGGGTTAACGTTGCGCGGAATGAAAGTGTGACGATTCACCTTGGTGCCCCGCCTATTTATAAGCGGGAGTCATCAGTGACTGTGGTAGTTACCACCCATCAATGATGATGTAGGATGCGTTAGTGATGAGTATAAATAAAACCTATCACTATAAGATCCTTTAGTGATGTTGTGGCCATAACCCGACTTCCACTGTCACCTATCTTATAAGAGGGCCTTTAGGGACGGATAACAATATTCACTCATCACTAAAATAGACATATCATCTCACCTGCTATTACTTTTTAATGATGGGTGGTAATTTCACCCATCACTAAACGATACTTTAGTGATGGTTGATTATTATTACCCGTCACTAATGTTACGGTCATTTTGAAAAAAATAATAGTTTTTAAGCTGCATCATAAATCAAAGCCAGGATTTGACAGCCAACATATCCAACATTATAAAACACATCATAGACAATTTATGATGGAACAAAATTTATAACATAATATCACATCATACCCCAGGTTTATAGCACATACATTACAACCTCAATTGCATCATTATTGATGTTGAAATAGAAGGCGCACACTGTGCCAACTTCTGACGAGTTATCGAGAAGAAATTGGCCAAAACTTGTAGTTAGATAGCATCATCCATCTATCGTTTTATGCACCGCAATTTGAACTACCTCAGACCCTACTGCTATCACCTGAATCTCGGTGGTCTGGTGATGTAGGTGAGGTGTGATATACTTTTCACTGTACTGCCTTGAAAAGTACTATAAAATAAAATTTAAACAAAGCTATTAGTAAAGACTATCTTTATAGATGATCTAATCAAACAACTGCATGTGCAAATAACTCACCATCAACTTCTTGTTGATGATCGTGTTATTTATTATGTAAACATATAATCAATTCTTGGATGTTAAACCTACCGAGATGTTTTATAGGAGAGCCTTCCTTGCTAGAGTTACATTTGTTGGATTACCAAAATAACAGATGTGCTTCGATTGGTCCATTTGGTCAGTTTCGAACTTCCTTGCTATCCGCTTCCCCTTCCTTGCTGCAACATTGCTAGGACCCTCCCCTAACATTATAAGAAACCATGATAAGAACATAAACAAAATATGTATGTGTAGTAAGTAATGTCAGTTCTCTATGTATACCACTATCGTCGTTGTCCTCCACTTTGATGGTCGTTGGGGTCTTCTCATCGCCAAAGTTAGTGTAAATTTGGTCATAACTGTCAATTAGGCATGTACCATTGTTATTACCAAATAATCTCCTTGTGTTAGGTCACCTCTTCTACTAAATTCATGCTACCATTTGTGGAGGCATATCCTATCGCCGCCTCCACAACTCACAACCTCAACCTCAGTGGTGCACTCATCTCTTGTCATTATTTGGAGGGTATCGCCAGCACGAATGTTATTGATATCACAAAATCTTTTTGATATCAAAAAATCTTCAACAGTAAGGTAATGTCGCTTCAGTTTGTTAACACATTAAACAATACATGTAATGTACAATTTATAAATCTAGTGATGCTCGTCGTTAACTAGATGATTGATCTTTATTAAGAAACTATCATGAACATATGTTGATACATGTAGATTGCTTGGAATGCTTGCCATATCCCTAATTCACAAATTCAATAATAAAATTAATATATTGAAATTAAATAGTAAGCATGAACAAATTTATGAGGATGAGGATGCAACCGCGAGGTGCGGAGGGGCACGAGCGATGGAGCAGCGAGGAGCACAACGAAGGCGACCGCGGCAGCAGGAGTATAGGGTTAGATTTGCGTGAAATGAAAGCGTACGTGACGATTCACTTTACTGCCCTACCTTTTTATTAGTGGGAGTCATCAGTGATGGGTGATTAACAATCTACATCTTACTAACGCTCTTTAGTGACAGGTGGAAATATGACCTATCACTATAGGGTAATCTTTAGTGTCGGTCATACCATGACCCGTCACTAATGGGGGTGCCCCTTATTTAGTGACATGTCCTATTGTGATCCGTCATTAATAAGGCAGCATTACTGACGCGTGTGAAACAGCCCATCACTAAAAGTGTATTATTGACGCGTGTCTTTTACCCATCACTAAACCTGCATCACTAAAGATCGTTTCTTTGGTAGTGTCAACGGAACGCCTATAATTGGTTCATAAAACCGCAATGTCTATAAGTCTCTAAATGTTTACCCTTTCAAATTTAATGTGTCGTCCAAACTAATCATGTATTTCCATAATAGTGATACAGTCAACCTCCTAGAAACCAATGTGGGTTTTATGTTGCACACCATATGATGTTGGCCCTAAAGATAGCAGATCTTAAATCACCCGACGTAAGATATTATCATATGCTTTGTTTTTGTATTTAATTTACTTTTCACATATGTAAACATCGACTAATGTCAAAAACTCAATTTACAAGAATTCAACATACCTGAAGGCAATCCTACCGAGACTAAATTGTCAGAAATCCATTCATGTCTAGCGGCATTCCTTGTGCACCGAGTCTTCGCAACGAATGATGCTTTCCATTATAAAGGCTAGAATTAATGTCTTAATTTGTCATGTAACACTTGCAAACATTTGGTGAAATATATGGAATACATTTTTTGATGGATGCTTTATTTCTGCAATTCAATTTTTGATGATGATATTCTGTGATGAATTATGTGTTGTTTGAAATTTAAAATATTAGCTGTCAAATCTTGGTTTTGATTTATGACACAATCTAAAAATAATTATTTTTTAAAATATGAACATAACATTAGTGACAGATAGCATTATTGATCTGTCCCTAAAGGTTCATAATAGTGACGAGTGTCAAGTACTCCCCGTCACTAAAGTTTGACATTAGTGGCGGGTCATCATGTTCACCCATCTCTAAAAGAGGATATACCAGACGCGGCGTAGATCTGGAGAGACTTTTTAGTGATAGATGTTTACCTATCACTAATGATGGGACTTTACTGACGCGATAAGAGTGGCCGAAAATATGTCCGTCACTAATTTACGTTTTTGTGGTAGTGCATATTATTTGTGCTAATTTAAGAGCTTAGGCTCTTTAAGAACAGAGTTTTTTAAAGGGAATTTAGAGGGTTTATAGTATAATTCCTATAAAAACCCTATAAAATTCATGTGTTTAAAAAAAACTTATAATTTGAGGTAGTTTGGGTCCCTTGTGTTTCTACGTGCTATATTGTGTAACACAGCACATGCTCATGTGAGTATAATACAAGTATTTAGGTACGCGCGGGCGCGCGGCAGGCAGGCGTGCGTGCGTGCGTACGTACGAGCTAGCTGGAGTTACAGTGCGTACGTAAATAGAGCAGGCGTACGTACGTACGGTGACAAGAGTGGTGAATTCTTACTGGTGCAGTTAGGAGGACCAGTCGCTAGCCCAGCCAACGATACTGTACTGCGAAGCAAATGCGGTGGTTGAAGTGTTGAACAGTACAAGCTTTGAGACCAATTGCATGTTAGTTTCTGAATTTCTCTACGTATGTAGCGTTACGAACTGATGAGTCTGCATCATATATTATCGATCAGGGATATGATGGAATGACGCACATCTGTTTTTTTAATAATCGTTCACTTGGATTTGGACAAACGATGACAAGGGTCATTAAAGTAGAGTAATTAGATCTTGTTAATAAGGTTTTTTTTACCAATTCGAAACAGGATTTTCAGGATCGTTACTAAATAGGTAAAACATAAGTGATTTATGCTAGATTTTGATTCTTATTTTTATACCACGAGAGAATATTAGGTAAAAACTTATTTCTTACATGAATCGAACTAATAAAAGTTAGAAATATATATAGAACTTCACATAAATATTTACGTATGATTGAAGTATACTAGTTTATTTATTTCTGTTGTTTATATAGTTTTATATCAACAAGAACTATTACGAAGTGATAAATAAGGAGTATTAAAGAAATAAAACTTTCTTGCTTTGTGAAACAAGAGTAGCTAAGGAGTTAAAAATGAATTCCTTTTGAATTTACAACATTGAATGCATAGAAGTAAAAAAATGGGGAAAGGGAGTATAAAGCAAGGTGACTCATTTTTCAATTTTCTCCATAGGACTTAAGCTTCAAACCTATCTCCTTATTTCTGCTTATTTTTCAATAAATTGCTACAATTTTTTTGAATACTTATTTATGGACAGTTATTTCAATGTGAAGTGTAATATATTTTTTGACTTCGTCCTTTGACATGGAATTTTTTATAAATAATATTTTAAAAAATTACAAATATTTTTATAAACAATATTTTTTTGAAATTACAAATCTAGATGGTGCTATCAAAAAATTTCAAAACTAGACCTCTATTAATATTTGAAATATCGATAAAACTTATGTCGACAATTCAACCGTCGATATAAAAAAATACTTCTATGATGGTATTTTTTTTAAATGTCGACAAATGTTTTTGTCGACTTTTAAAATGTTGAAGGTCTAGTTTTGTAATTTTTTATAGTGATATCAGATTTGTAATTTTAAAAATAAATAAATATTATTTATAAAAAATCATGTATACTCCATGATATTTGCTGCTGTTGATTGTTATTTTATAAATGAAAAAAAAAGAGCGATGGATGCTACTGATCCACTTGTTGTTGAGTAGGTAGTGCTGCTTAAGAGTAATTAACCCTCCTGGCCAAACAAATCATGCTTTGTCAGCTTGCACTGATTACTGAACTCGATTTTGTCCAGCAAAAAAAAAAGGTTAGCCCTGCCAACGCGTACAACTGCAGCAAGGTGGAGACGTCTCACTTCTCACTTCTCACTTCACTAGTTCACTTCGCCCCCTTATAATAAACTCCCCGCAGCGCACCGGCCACGCAGCGTCATCGTGTCATCGTGTGTTAGCTTCTCCGGCCGAGGCGGCGTCATTGCTCCGGCCGCGGCTAGCTGTTTCGATCTCTCGGCCTCTCGCCAGCTAGCTGCCTAGTGGACAAAGAAGCAAGGAGGCTAGCTAGGCCGCGATGCTGGGCTGCTTCTCCCGGATGAGGCGGCAGACGGCAGCCGGGGCACCGGCGCCTGCTCAGCGGTCAGAGGAGGCGTCGACCTCGACCTCGACCTCGCCGTGCTCATCCTACTCCTCCGTCCGGTGCAAGAACTACGACGGTGGCCGCGGCACGCTACACCACGCCGGTGGCGGTGAAGACGGCGCCGTCGTCGGCAAGAATCCGTCAGCGCTCTCCGACTCCGGGCTGTCCTCGGCCATCGCGTCCCGCCGGTTCTTCCTCTCCTCGCCCGGCAGGTCCAACTCCATCGTTGACTCGTCAGCGCAAGTTGGCGTGGGCGTGGGCGTGGGCGCGGCCGGGGTGGCGGTGCCGACGTACTCGCCAGACCCGCACGCCGACTTCCTGAGGTCCATGGAGGAGATGGCGGCAGCGCTTCGTCTAGACGCGCGTCGGCGCGGCGACAGGGCGCGCCTGCACGAGCTGCTGCTCTGCTACCTCGCGCTCAACGACAGGCCCGCGCACAAGTACGTCGTCAGCGCCTTCACCGACCTCCTCCTCCTCCTGACCGCCTCCAACCTCGACGACGAGCCGCCGCGCGACCTGCACGAGTCACCATAGCTGCTGCCTGGAATTCAACCCTTTGCTTTCTTCTGTCTTTCTCTTTTTTTCTTTTCCTTTTCTTTTCAATTTTTGTTTTTGCGTTACTGTGCGTACGAACATAGTTTTGGTACGAAAATTATTTTTTGGGATGATAGTTTAAAATGCTCGTGCATTCAAATGTTTTGTACCGTTCATGCATGTCGATATTCTCTCTAAATATTATAAGTCGTTTTATTTAAAAAACAAATTTCTTTAATTTCAACTAAATTTATTAAATCCACTCTAAAATATGCATTAAAATTATATTTATTTATTATATATTTTAAATGTTAATATTTTTTGAAAACTTAATCATAATTATAGGATTTGTTTAAAAAATTAAACGACTAGTGGTATATAGCGGAATAAGTGTGTAAATACACGGCGGAAATTTCGTAGCAAATTCAGTTCGTATGCGTGACTGCGTGAGCCTTACTTTTACCCTTTTGTAAGGCATTCAACGTGTTGGTGTAGGCAGAATATCTCACCTTCGGCAAATGTGCTGCTTTGTGATTGCCTTTTTGGCCATCTTTATGACTCATCTTTTCACTGTTTGGCTCGTTCCGTCTCTCCTGTTTTCTCTGGGGGTTACTTATCTTCCAAAGGCTAAATCTGCTGTTGTGTGGTTGATACTGTAATCTGTAACTGGCCATTACGATGTGCTAAATATTAGGAAATATACATATACAGGTCTTACTGGTCTTTCCCGGGCAATCTCTATCATTTTATATCTTCAGAGAGTTCTGCATTTGGTGCACACCTTCTTTTTGTCCTTATCACTGATTCACTGTTCGTCTCCAAAAGACTTCATTTCTAAACTTTCATCTTTTTAAGAAAACTTCATTTTTACCTCCTTACTTACTATCGATTCGCAAATAAATATATTTTATTCCTTTGATACCCTTAGTACCCGCTACATATCACTTCACAATACTATTTTCTTATTAATAAGATACATATTTTCTTTTGCATACTCCCGTTGCTAATTTATCAAATTTAATTTAAAAAATCTTTGTGAGACAAAGAAGTACATGGTAAACAAGTTCTCTTTTGGACATTGTTTATGAGAGGTTATAGCATTCTCCAAACAGTCCAGATTTCTTTTAGACTATAAAACTCGGTAACTACAAAATTTAAAATAAATTAACATCGAGAAACTAAAAAACACCTGTTTATCAATATTCTCACAATTCTCATGATCTTAAGCTCAACACTTACATAGGTGAGGTATTTGATCCAGCCACAGTTGACAATAATAAAAGCAGGTGCCGTGCAAAACCGAAAACCAATTGGCGTAACATAGGACATGCTGCAGGCTGGTCACATACATCCATAGCCGCTGGGGTTAGTTGGATGGATTGCATCTGACATGAACACTTCTTTTCCTTCGTGACAAAAATCATGGACTCCTGTATCGTGTGACGGCGAACCATCTACTAAAGGGAAGAAAAGGAAGGGTCTTGGTGACAAACGGCAAAGCAATTACGTCTGTGAAGACAGACATTGACATGTCAACCGCGAATAAAGATCTGCACAGATGATAGATCTGCTTTGCCCATGAAGACTCTCACTGTGTCCACCTGATATGAACATACGGGTTTCGCTGTCTGTACAGAAAACATCATGTTTTGGGACCAGTTTAGTTGCTCACTGGCGTCACTGGAAATCAAGCCAGCGACTTCAAGACGTGAACAACAGAACAAGGACTTTGTGCACTTAAGCAGCCATGTTGCGATCCCTGCAGTAGCAGAACAGCTCTGGAGCAGCAACCAACACAGCATCTTGCACAGTAGAATCAAGATCAACATCTGCCAAGTCCACCACCGGCCAGCCGCCCAGCACTACTTCTCCTCGCGAGCCTTCCTGTCTGACCGGCAGCGACGCCGACGTACAGGTGAAATAACACCCAGCAGCAGGGACAGATCCACATTATTGTCTCGTCACATAACAATACAATACCAATTAACCTACCAGTTATCAACCGTATTGATGACAGCACTTTAACCTATTTAGTGACCTCAATACTCTACTAAAAACCATAATTGTTAGTTCATAAGTTAGTGACCTCAATACTCTACTAAAAACCATAATTGTTAGTTCATAAGTTTATATTAATTGATAAATTTATAGTAAAATCATTAATTTGAAATCCTGAAATTTTGATCTGCCCTGGCAGAAACATTGCCACATACAGAAGCACCGTAACAATACTCCCAGTGTCGAACAAAGAAAAACTAAAAGCAGATTTTAGCACTCTTGGGTGGAAGGGAAAAGGCGGGACAGGACAAATTGATCCTGTATTTTACAGTGTTGAGTTTTTACAACGTTGAGTCAGGTGGGGGCAGAATCATCCCGCCCCATCCAATATTCAGGATAAACTCATCCAAAAAAAGAATGAACTCGTCCCATAGACTCCAGGGTAGGGCCAAAGATTCTATAACGAGATTCTGTAACGGACCAAAAGGTCCTGAGGTGAAGGTTTTAGAGATAGGTCAGAGGTTTCGAGATGGGACGAAGGTGTTTCAAGACAAGGGCAAGGGCAGGAGCTTGGCTGAAAAGAGGCATCCAAATCTATATCCACAACAATCATATAGCAGAACAAATATACATGAGTCTTCTGTTTTCTAATTCAAAACATCGTATCACTGCAGCTAATCCCTATCCATAAATTGAATACGTGTAGTAATAAAAAGATAAAATGTCACAAACATAGATATACCTCACTATGCACTCTGAATCATATCCACTTCCACCGTTATTGGCCACTAAGTGGTGGAACCAGTTTGCAGCTGCCCAAATTACTTACTCCAACTAAAATGTAACTTAAAAATATGCAGAACACCACAAATGGTGCAAGTGGTTTACCACCATATAATTGCACATAACAGATTGCAAGAATGTACGGAATATATAGATCAATACAAAAGGTAGATGTCTAGGAGAATGGCATGTCCCTAGAAACAAGACAATGGCACCAACCTAGTGTACTGATCTTGCCACCCAAATCATCACGGTGGATACTGTATTAAACTAACAATCAATCAAGACCAAACAGTGCAAGGAATAAATACGACTACCCATTGCTATCATTGCACCAGCATCTAGCCAATACTAATATCATAGTCCAGTTTATAGGAAAATGATCACAACCAACATTCAGTAGTTATCAAATTTGAAGAATAAATAGACTCTTCAAATCAATCAATCAACCAGTAAGCAATGGACGCATGTCAGAAAACACACTTATTGAGATGTATAATTTCCAGCAATAATGATAACAACCAACCTAAGTGCAGGCAATATATTCAAAGGTAAGATTTCTGGTGCACAACAGCATATATAGTGAACCGGCATCTAAGATAAGGTACAGAACCTTCAGTCAAATGAAAAATAAATTAACAAGGAGATGCACTTTTGTGAAAAGAGGCTAATCAGATGGGTCAAGTTCTCTTCTGCTCTTTAGGGATGCCCTTTTCCTTGAATCGGAGTCTAATTCATCCAGATCGGACGAAATTGCTAGGTAACCATAAAGTACCCTCCTTTTCTCACCTGTCCTGTTATCTGTCTCAACCAGTAAAGGATTATTATCAGAATCTATAGATTGGCTGGCTTGTGCACGTGACCAACCTATACGTCCATGGTCTTGCCTCTCAAGGAACTCAGCAAAGCGCTCAGCCTCCTTCAAGCCAGTTGGGCTGTTTGCAAACTTGATAAGTGTCAAACCCAAGTGCCCTTCCTTTCCATACAAGGACTTCGACTTGCCACCAGCAAAACCTAGTTCTGAAAAGAAAAATAGAGATTGACACAGCAAATATTACTGTGATATATACGGTGCTATTCCACGAACATATGCCCAACAGAGCCAGAATTGCATAGCTAGGATTGTTATTTCTCAAGTGATCTTATCTCTCGATGTCCAAATATGGCTCAATTCTAATTTGCAGACTCAAAATCATTACTAGATTAGATGTTTAGTTTAATAATAAATGTGAACCCCAAACTGGTGCTGTAGTTCTTCGGTAAAAAAATGGGTGGCAAGGGAAAATATTGGACAGAGACCTTGTTTCCAGATCTGTAAGAAAGAGACATGGCCCACTGGAGTAGTTCAGCAGTATGCTGGGCTAGACTAAGCACCATTGATTTCCTTTATAAGCCAGGAGACATACTTCAAGTAACAGAGACAAAGATGCAACACAGTAACACACTACTTTTGCATGGACAATACAAGACCTTACAGTTTGCAAGGTATTCCAGGAATTGGTTGCTTTTATCTTAACACATATTTAACATTGAATACAACCACTGTTTCTAGTCAAACTAAGCACCTAGAAACATACCCACATCCCGATCATTACTCCTGCGAGATCAAGCTTGAAAGAAAACATCGGCAGATTTTTCCAGAATAATCAAGGGTTCGGTAGTGGGATAAGACTGGCAATCTCTCTGTCACAAGTGCTGGAACAAGA
Source organism: Zizania palustris (assembly GCA_019279435.1). Classification (NCBI taxonomy): domain Eukaryota; kingdom Viridiplantae; phylum Streptophyta; class Magnoliopsida; order Poales; family Poaceae; genus Zizania; species Zizania palustris. The sequence goes on from JAAALK010000079.1 coordinate 40,264,385, forward strand.
TATTTACCAGGGTTCTAGCCTCCTAAAGTATAATAACATTATGTCCTGCTGGTGTACATTACTCAGATACAAGTATATTACACCTTAGAGTGGGCTAGGCTCAGACTTGGCCTAATCTGGCATGACTTGTGTGATTAGGGTTCTTGCAGAGTTGCAAGGATGAGTGAGTTGAGCTGCCTCTAGGATTTAGCTCAGTCAAGATATGTTTTATTTGGTTGGCTCTACCTCAGACCTCTTCTTGGATTATTTATATGTTACACGGCATGGTTACTCCTTATATACTACTTGGGCTATGGCAGGGGTGAACAGTACCTCACTTAATATATACATCATTATTGAATCTAGTCTACCAATGCTAGTCACTCACTTTTATTGGATCCATCAGTTTGGCAAGCCATAACAATGGTCACCTACATATTTAACTGCTATTAAGCTATGTCATTCCTATGCTAATAGGATTGTTACACCTAAAAGAAATAGATGACTTATAATGATCATGCAGCAGAAAGCCAGAAAATGAACGCTTTTGTTGAGATGGCCTTCAAAGTGATAGTATACATGCTGTTGAGCTTCCTTTCCATACAATCCCTAACTTTCTTCATGCATATACTAACCCAATAGAAAGTATATATGCAACAGGGCTTGTATGCAAACACTACACTGTCCAGATAAGAAGCTTGAGATAGCAATATATAAGTTTACCTGAAACTTTCTTATCCATTTCTTTATTCCCCAAACCCTCACAGCGACCATCTTTCTTCCTCCCTGTAGCTGTGTTATGAATGATAACAGTTGGTGGCCATATAATAAGGTCCTCCCTACTTGCTTGAACAAGGTCAGGGAGTAATGATTGGTATGCCTTAGAGTTTTCAGGGACTTTTGTATAATCCCATCCCATAAGAACGCATAGTGCCTTGTGCAAACCAAGATGATCAACGGAAGAATCTGTATTTGGTGGGTTGTAAGCATGCATGACAAGCCCATGCACATCCGCAAAATCCTTAGAAGACCTGGAATTGTGCACATTGACCAGACAATCACAAAAAAATAAGATTTTGTGAACGTGAGCTAAATACTAGCAAACTTAATGCAGCCTTCATTACATATGTTTCTAATAGTGTCTATACATGAAAAAATAAGCTTAACTTCATCATACTAAGACCCATAACACACACACACACAAGATCCCTTCTATGACTGCTTCATGCCATACAATGCTTGAGTGTCCTAGAACTTTGGAGACAGCAGCTGGTGTGGATTATATATTGAAAGCAGGAAAATAGGATTTTAATGCCAAAAGACCAATGGTACAAAAAAAATAATGCTGACAGGTCAGTTCACTGGTTAAATAATCCACACCAGCTGCGGTCTCCAAAGTTCCAGGACACTCAAGCATTGTATGGCATAAAGCATATATTAAAACTTTACCATAAGCAGGAAAATAGGATTTTAATGCCAAAAGACCAATGGTACAAAAAAAATAATGCTGACAAGTCAGTCCAGTGGTTAAATAATCCACACCAGATGCCGTCTCCAAAGTTCTAGGACACTCAAGCATTGTATGGCATGAAGCAGTCATAGAAGGGATCTTGCACTATACATTTTGAGGAGCAGTATGAGGATGAGGCAGCTAGTAGCAGACATGGTAATAATTATTGCATGTAGATTCGAAGGTAGTTTCTACTCCATCTCCAACACAGCCGTTTTTCATTCCAGAATGTTCAGTTTAAGACTATTGGCTGTTGAAATTGAGTGGCCTATTAAACTAGATGCTCATGTGAGACTCCTGAAGCAAAAAGCATCACAAGCTGCACAAAGCATGTGCATGTAATGCCTAGGTGCTAAAGTGCACACCTTTAGATATAAATTTTTAAAACTAAATATTGAAAAAAACTATCTGCTTTGCAATGAATATTTTTCTGAGAATCTGAGGTGGCATTTCACTGGTGTTTAACATGAGGATGACAATATTGAGGAACAGATAAAGAATTCTACATGGGAGGAGTGTGGTTCAACCATGGAAAGGAAAAATAGATAGTGTAAGGAATCTGACTAATGAGTCCAGCTCAGCTAGGTGGACGAAGCATTGCCCAAGTAACACTGATGAAAAAATCAGCCAATTAGCCAATTAATCGGCCGATTAAATGGTGCTAAGTAGCTCTACAGTTAATTTACACCCTAATCAGCGCATTAATCGGTGGGGCGATTAATCGGCTGGTCAAGCCGATAAATCAGCAGTCAACCCAATTAATTGGCCGTGCCGCTTGGTCCTAGATCTGTGTCGCCGCCATCTAGATCTGTGTCACCGCCATCGGATCCACACCACCACTATCGGATCTGCACCACCGCCACCGGATACGCATCGCCGCCACCGGATACGCACCACCGCCACCGGATACGCATCACCACCACTGGATCTGCACCGCCGTCACTAGATCTGCGTCGTCGCCACCTAGATCCTTGCTGAGCAGTGCACCCGCACCGTCCTCGTGTAGCTGAAGCCACCCTCCAAAAGCTACCGCTGGATCCTGCTGTTCGGTGGAGAAAAAGGGGGAACAAAGAGGAAGTCTAAGAGAGATGCGACTGTGTGGTCAGTCTGAGAGTACACTAAGGTGGTGAGGGCCAGTGAACCGTGTGGTGTGGTCAGGCCAAAAGACACCAATGTGTGATGGGAGAATTGTTGGAATAGTACCACATTGGTTGTGGGGGGAGAGTTGATCCAACTTAAAAAGTGAGGGAGTCCCCCACCTCTTGGGCTAGCTTTTGTATGTAGACAAGGCCCCTTCTCGATGTGTGCCGAAAGCTAGATCAATTTCTCCTGAAGCGGGCTAACAAATGGTATGAGAGCTAGGTCAACCATCTCCATCATTCGTCTAGTGCAACCGTGTGGTTGGTCCGAGAGTATACTAGGGTGGTGAGGGCTAGTGATTACAAGTTGGCCGACTAATTGCGATTAGCTTGCCTTATAGGAAATTTTCTACTAACTAGGGCACTCGATTCGACTAGGTTGATTAATTTGTTGATCGACCGACTAATTGCGACTAATCACGATTAGTCGACCGACTTGATGGTGGCCAACTTGATTCAGCAGCTAGAGTAGGTGTCGAGATCAAGCGAGGAGAGGCACACCTTGGCGGCACGCTTGAAGCTATGGAGGAAAAACTTGAGCTACCACGTGGGGGTCATAGTGGCCGATAGGATCATGCCACTAGCCCCGACGAGTTCATCCTCCACGATGGTGGCGATAGATTGATCCGGATTAGCGAGCGAGGTGGATGGTGGGTTCTTCTGCTTGAGCTTCTTCTTTGTCTTCGCAGAGATAGGATTAGTGAGCTTCTTGGCAAGGGATTTGGTGAGGTAGTGCGGCTTCTTCCTCTTGCGGCTAGTGGTGGTGGGCGGTGGGTGGCCACAACTCCGCCGGCGCCATTGAAATAGACTTTCATGGGTCTATTTCTAGGATTAAGGTCCCATACTTCTATCTCTAGGCCCTTCACTGGTAGGGGGAAATGGGAAGAAGAGGAAAGCAACAAGGTTCAGCTCATGGTCGCACTTATCTCTAGGGCCTAGGCCCTTCGTTGGTATAGGGAAATGGGAAGAAAAGGATGAAAGTATATACATGGCAAGGCTATATGCAGCAAGAGCTATATACAGCAAGCATATACATGGCAAGGCTATATAATTAGTTATGCATGTCAAGAGCTAAGAAAGGAAAGTATATACATCATAGTTGTTCCGACAAAGTGTGGTGACCTACCACCTTCACAACTTTACAACGCTTGTGGCATGTGGTGTGGTGTTGCCATAGACACATCAACGTGGTGAACAATATAGAAAAATAGCTTATAGGATTTAGAAAAATATATCAATATATAAGTAGTAAATTGAAAATAGCAATAGCAATATAGCATGATAAAAATAGCAATACAATAGTAACAACATTGTCACTTTACATACTTTATAAGATAAAAAATATATAATTAAAATTGCAGTAACACATTTAAAATTATGTCTAATATTATATTTAATAATCTATTTATATAAATCTGATCGAATGGCCTATTTAAAACACAGCCCATTGATAACCCATTAGTATTTTTCATTTCTCAACCCTAACTTCTCTCCCACTCCCCTCTCTCTCTCCACCTCCCCTCTCTCAGATCACTCTTCCAGTTCACACCCCTCTTCCCCTCCTCTCCCTCCTCTTCTCTCGCCCTCTTCCACACCGATGCCCCTGGCCTCATCACATGTCACACACACCTAGCTACGCCACGCTCGGCCTCGCTCCGCATCACGCCGCCACCAGCTCCTCCGCGCCGGATCTAGCCCCTACCCACCCGCCACAGATCGCGCACGATGTGGCGTCATATGGTGAATAATAAAATCACACCACAACAATATGGCGGCAATATATCGTCTCCGTAACAACTATGATATACATGGCAGGGCTATATGCAGCAAGAGTTGTATATGGCAAGTGGATACATGGCAGTGCTATACAATAAGCTACACATGTCAAGAGCTAAGAAAGGAATGTATATACATGGCAAGCTATATGCAGCAAGAGTTGTATACCACAAGCATATACATGGCAGTAGCCCAGCTGGTGATCAGACTGTATACATGGCAGGGCTATATGTGGCAAGAGTTGTATATGACAAGTATATACACGATCGTTGCCAAGAAGATGAGCAGTAGCAGCTCTAGACAACGACTATTGTACGATTAGTCGCGACTAGTCACGACTAGTATTGACTATACGATTTGAAATCATTGGTGACGGCCAATGGATCGTGTGATGCGTCTAGGCCAAAAGACACAAATGTGTGATGAGAGAGATTGTTGGAATAGTCCTACATTGGTTGTGGGAGAGTCCCTCACCTCTTAGGCTAGCTTTTGGGGTGCAGACAAGACTCCTTCCCAATGTATGCCAAAGGCTGGATCAATTTCTCCTAGAGTGAGCCAACAAACAGTTCACCTACCAGTTTGGCTTTTCGTACGATAACTAGAGTGAATGAAGAGAAGATGAAGCTATAAACTATTTACTGATGTCCAAAACTCAATGCATTGATTCAGGAATTGGCATCCTCATGGTTGTTGCTACTTGTACACATCTAAGTGGGATCTTGTTGCCCTTTGTGTAGTTTTAGGTTTCATATCAAAAGTTTCATCACAAATGGGCACTGGATGGGACATGTGCTTTCATAACAATATTATGTGGCATAGAGAAAATAGCGCAAGCATGCAGTAAAAACTGTAAAGGAAATCAATAAACCGCAATAGCAATAAATGGTCCAGTGGAGCACAATGGTGTTAACTATCACCAAAGAAAAGTGTTGACTAACGGGAAATAATTTTATAGCAGTAGCAGAGAGCAAAAGAAACAGTAAATCTAAAGCTACAAATCACATCAACATTGCTACTGGTATATAGAGTAATTAATAATATTAGTGATGGCCATCCATCCCTAGCTATATTGTTCGCGCAAAGCAACATGTAACCATGGACCTAAAAGCTAGCATTTTACACAAAGATGAAATATTGTGATGTGATCATGTGAATATCTCCATCCAGACAGGCAAAAGAATGAAAAGATAATATCAGTGTCAGTTTGACAGTAAAAACACAGTGAAGCCATATCAAGACAGAGAGTAAGAACAAGCTCAATGATGGAAAGAAACCAGCACAAGAACCTGACTACAAACAGTACAAGAAAGCTTGCCAAAAAGGAAATGGCAAGCAATGCAGGATCACCAAACCTGCCGCAGGCAAGGCAGGGGACGCGTCCACCTTCAAGGTAGCTCCGCCTCTGTGCCACGCTCTCGTTCAGCATCTTAGCGTACTTGAGAAACGCCTTCCTGAGCTCGTGGCGGTCCACCGCGGCATGGGGTGGCAGCTGCGGCGGTTGATGCAGCGGCTCGAACCGAGGCTGCTTGGGATACCTGTGGAGTCCCTCGTCGGAGTCAGAGAGGTGCTTTCGTTTGGTCTCGTGCGGCGCCAGCTGTGGCGGCGGCCAGACGTCAGGGCCGGCTCGCGAAAGGTGCGGGAGCGGTGGCAAAGGGATGGGCTCAAAAGGGTAATCAGGCGGCAGGGCAAAATAGGTGCGCACGGTGCCGTCGGCGAACCGTATGGTGCGGCGGTCAAGGTTGTGGAAGCCGTACGGCGGCGGCTGAGGGGTATCCACCGGTAGCTGCGGCTGCGGCGGCCGGAAAGCGGCCGCCGGCGACGCGGCGTTGCGGGCGATGGGACCAGGAGCAGGACGACCAGGATGGCGACTGGAGTCCGACGACGGAGTGGGGGTCGTGGTGCGCACAGACGTGGACGCCCCCTTCTCTCCGGCGGCGGGCGGTGGGCCCCAGAGAGACTTGCGGGGAGCCATGGCGGCCGGCGGCTTCGGGGGAGGAGGGTTAGGGTTCTTCATCGGGGGTCGCGACGGATTTGGGAATTCGGGGAATGAGATTGGATTTCTGCTTTTTGAGCGAAAATTGCTATTTTTTTCCCTTAAAAATCTTATATGGAAACTATCGTAAATTTTATTGATTTACTAACATCATCTTCGAAGGTAACTCTAAAAATTGGTTCCCTATAGCTAGACCTTGCTCCACAATTCTAGTTCATTTTTCTGAAGTGCTCTGAGTGAAATCCACTTCTTAAGAAAAGTGTTTGGCTTAGCTCCAGCTCCACGGAACAAAAAAACTAGAGCTGGAGTCCTACCAAACACACCATTAATTGTAATCCTAAAAACTTAGAGAACGGAGTTTTTTAGGGGGAAAATCGGGTGCATACCAGTTGCATCAGATGACCGGTGCATACCGGCCTTTGATGCTTGACACATGCCATGATGAATGATCTGACGGCAGTGACGGGCCTAGCTCAAGCAACACAGTGTAGTTGTTTCTATACGATGGTGTGGCTCAGCTTTCCTCTCGACTTGAGTTTCCATCTAGCCAAGATTTAATTGTTGTTGAGGACAGGTCGTCACCATTCATCGTCCGAGCGTCTGCCGTCATTCGTGTGGGCACGAAGTCTAGGCTGCTCGTCTGAGACACTGCGCCGCTCTATCACCACGCTACATGCCCGTTCGGCCCGTCGTGCCGTTGCGTCGCACGCCTGTTCGGGGCACCACTCCGTTGTGTCGCCCATCCGAGCCGTTGTGTCGCCCCGCTGCACGCTCGCCCACCCCCATCATGTCGTTGCGTCGTCGCGCCGCACGCGAGGGATTTGCACACATGGCACTCCCTTAAGTGGGCTTCGCAAAAACAGCACCCCAAGGTTGGCAATTGCAGATATAGCATTATAATGGTATAGAGTTTGAACATATGACATTGTTATTCACTAAACAGGTTTTTGCAGCTATTTCCATGTGTTCTACCGGTTTTACCCTTCCTGTGTGCATTTCTCCTCCCGTTCTCCTCCCCGGAAACGCCGAGCCGCGAGGTCTCCTGAGCCGCAGCTTCCTTCTCTCCCAGCTCCGCCCCCCTCCGTTGGTGTCGCCGCTCCGCTGCCGCCTTCCGCCCCCGGCCACCGCCCCGACATACGCCCCTGCACCCTCGGCCCTGCGCCCTCTGGCCCCGAGCCACCGTCCCCGCCCTCCGCTGCCGCCCTCCGCCCTCGGCCACTGGCCCGACCTACGCCGCTGCGCCCTCGGCCTCGCGCCCTCCGTCCCCGCCCCTTCGCTGCCGCCCTCCGCCCCGGTCACCGCCCCGACCTACGCCGCTGCGCCCTCGGCCCCGCGCCCTCCGGCCCCGCTCCCTCCACCCACCGCCCCCGTCCGCCGCCGAGCCACCGGCCCCGCCCCTCCAACCCCGCCCACGGCCTCCGGCCCCGTGCCCCCTGCCCTCCGACCTCGCCCACTGCCCCCGCAAACCGTCGTCCGACCCCGCCCACCGCCTCCTGTTGCTAGCTTTGTGTCATGGAAGAGGTCCTGCAACTCAGTGCCATGAAGTGCTCTGCGGCTATTGATGCTGCCCGTGACACCGTAAGTGCTGTCCGTGACATCGGTGACCTGTGCGCCAAACAATCTTTAGGTAACGATGTTGTTGAATCTGTGGTAAATGTCGAAAAGAAGGCTGTATGTGCATTGAATCAGGCTCGTGCCACCGCCGTTTGCGCCGAGGACTCGTTGGCTTACTCCCGTCAGGTTTGCATTGGATGCTAATTGTGCTCTTGGTTGTGGTGTGTTTGTTTTTGCCCTATTGAGATGATATTTATTTTTTCAGATTAACAAAAAACTGGCAAAAACACTCAAGTATGATGTGTCTCAGATGCAAGATATATCTAAGAAGCTTCAAGAGACTGTGTCTTTTTGCTACACGGATGAAGACCATGCGGATGGTTCGCTGATGATAGGGGTGGCTCGCAGTGTAGATGAATTAGCTGAAATTCTGGATCAGACATCCCTGAATTGCCAAGTGGAGCTTATGGACCCTACCTCGCTACTCGAATCAAGTTATAGGAGTGAGGACAGCGCGGTGTGGGCAGATGTATTCCTTGATGAAGAACTGGATAGAATGTTTGAAGCACAAACACTTGGGGAGCACTGTGTTATGTATGACCTCGACTTTGAAGAGATGTGGGATAGATCTATGTAATATTGCAATGTATTTTGTATTGTCAAGTGACTCTTTTGTATTGCAATGTATTTTGTATTGTCAAAATGGCATGAAGTTACTAATGTATTTTGTATTGTCAAAATGGCATGAACAATGTGTTATGTATTTTGTGTTGACTGTCAGCTTCGCAGCAAAGTATTCAACTCAAAATCATCATCCCAGGAATTTCCTTTGTCAAGCTTATCAAAAATTGTTACCAGAAACTGCTGCAGCATGTCACCTGAAGGCCCAAATGTCACCTGACAGAGGGACATTTTCCTGAAGGCGAACATGGTTACCAACTGATAGGAAAACATGAATAAGAAACTATATGTCAGAATCATTCTCACATTTACACATGGCAGAACATAAGCACATTTCATCAACCACACATGGCGCATCCAGTTCACATACATCAACATCACACACATGTAGCATCCAGTTCACATACATCAACATCACACACATGTAGCATCCAGTTCACATACAACTACAGCACTTCATTGTCTTCGACTTCGGGTTGGGATGTAGTAGGCACATCCTTTGAGAACCACCCTTTAGTTGAATTCTTTTGGGGTCGTCTTATCCTGTTACATGGAATGTTAACATGTTATAACCCTTTAGTAAACAACAAAAACGTTAACACTTATGACACTCTACCACTCTTGAATCCTGAAATGCAAGGACCTAGTGCACAGAAAAATCGACTGAAGAATGGATGCCCCTCCTCCATTTTTACATCAAGCTCAATCACACTATCTGGTGACTTCTGCAGAACTGCTTCTTTCCAAGACCATAGAAGTTGGAAACTCTCTTCCCAACTACCAAACAGCTCTTTCAAAGCTTTCTCCTTACCATGCCAAACTATGTCATAGGCAATGGTGCATCCAAATGTATCCTGTAGTGTGGCTTGCAGCTCCTTGGCACCCATATGAGGTTTCTTCATTAATAGTGGAAGAGCACGTGCCGCCACCCATGCTCCAGTAGGTGTAGCCGTCTTCCGTCTTCCACTTGAAGTACAAGTATGAGTATCATTGAAGACAATGACCTAAAAATTGTAGAAAAGAGTTAACCCCTAAACCATAAAAAATAATTCTAAAACAAAGATTATGACTCTTTACTTGAATTGTTGGTGACCCTTTCATCTCCTGTTGAGCATGAATACTCTAGGGACAACTTGGCCCTTTACAGTACCCTCTAAATCTATACTTGTTCGTAGCCTCAATCCCAAGTTCAAATTCTTTATTTATCGCGAATTGTCTAATTGCAAGTCTAAATTGTTCCATGTTTGCATACAAGCTACCAGGCTCCATTACTGGGTTGTTTATGTCAAATATGGTCCTCGTCTCATCAAACAGTACATCTGAACATGGAATAGTTGCTCCCATTCCATCCTCACAATGATTCCTGGGATCTCCATTCCTGGTATTCCCATCATCTTCCCTTTGAATAAATGCTTCTTCAACATTAGTGCCCAAACCAAGTTGAATATACAGTGCTTGTTCACTAGTAACATCATGTCTTCCTTCTTCACTCGACCTTTCCTCCACAATAATCGAATCCCAATCGATTTCATGGGCACCAAATAAATTTGTCTCACCATCATCTCCAACGCAAGTCAATGCCAACTCATGGCCTTCCACATTGCATGCCTCTTCATCCATTTAGTACACAAATGTGAGCCTAATTTACACAAACACATAAACATTTGGTTAATATCATGCATCAGTCATCAATATTTGTTGTTCACTGGCTGAATTGCTGAAACATACACCTCCCAATATTGGGTGGAAGGCTGGAAGAATAAAATCAATGGTGCTCCTAGAAAATAAAAGTCGAAATCAATGTTTTCTGCTGTGCCTTTTAGGACCTGCATCTATTCAAGATGGCTGATGTACCCTGCTAATGCCGTTGTTTATCTGGACAGTGATTTGGATGAAACAAAAATGAAGGAGAAAGCTCACATGTTCCATGATTCATTTTTGACGAAGGTGCCTACTGTAACACTATGCCAAGCAATACTCTTTATATACATTCTTAAAACATATAGTTTTAATTCTTCTAGGGTGTCGTATGCCATGTAAAAACTATCAAAATCTATCTACTCTTGCAATGAGTTAATGACAAAAGTTTTCTTTATGTATGCGTGTGTCATCACAATGTAGATTTATTGATGTCCACTGAACCTAATGCTTAGAGACAAAAGCTGGTAGAAATAAACCTGAACGCAGGGGTGGACGTTGGGGCGCGGTGGCCGGGGGTGGAGCGGGGCCGAGGGCGCGGGGCCGAGGGCGCGGTGGCTGAGGGCGGAGCGGGGCTGAGGGCGCAGGGGCGGACGTCGGGACGCGGTGGCCGGGGGCGGAGGGCGGCGGCGGAGGGGCGGGGACGGTTGCTCGGCGGCGGAGCGGCGGCGACACCGGCGAGGGGTGGGGGGCCACGCCGTTGTAGAACCTGGTAGAGGAGAAGAAGCTGGGGCTGAGAGGGTTTTGCACACAGGAAGGGCAAAACCGGTAGAACACATGAAAATAGCTGCAAAAACTTGTTTAGTGAATAACAATGTCATATGTTCAAACTCTATACCATTATAATGCTATATCTGTAATTGCCAACCTTGGGGTGCTGTTTTTGCGAAGCCCACCTTCGGGAGTGCCATGTTTGCAAATATCTCACCGCACGCCCGTTCGGGCCGCCACTCCGTCGTGCCGCCATCCGAGCCACTGTGTTGTCCTGCTGTAAGCTCGTCTGGCCCGTCGCAATGCACGCCCATTCGAGCCGCCACTCCGTCATGCCACCCATCTAAGCCGCTGTGTCACCACTCCGTTGCGTCACACGCCCGTCTAGTTCACGGTGCCGCTACGCAACACCTCCACCACGCCGTCATGTCTCTGTGTTGTCTTTGCTGTTGAAAATGACTAGCAGAAAGGGAAAGGAAAGGGGAGCGGATGAGTCACACTGAAAACAAGCTGAGAAATGAGTCGAGGAGTCGATGAGCCGCGTTGAAAATGAGCCATGAGTTGTTATCGTTGGATTAATTGAAACACATGTGTCGCATATCAGATAAAGGTGTGTAAAGAAAGAGTTGTGCATACTGTATGTTCTCTTGAAGAATCAATCAGTCCACACATAAGTATATGTAATTTCAATTAGAGATTAGAAAGTATGTTATTGTTTTTTATGAAAAAAGTGGTAATATAGGGATCACTTAATATAGGAAATCATTTAGTAATACCGTACAACAAGTTTTTTAAAAATACTTATATTTATTTTGAGAAGCTAGATAAGAACACAGTTGGAGATACTCTTAGATTGGACTTTTTAAAATAATATATTTTAAAAAAATCAAAATCTGGTACATAGTTTTAAATAATTACAAAAGTGGTCACTTGTCGACTGATCATTGGTCGAACTAGGCCACGTGGTCTAGTCCAGTCGATCATGGGCCGATTTAGAGGCCAGGGGCTACTTCGGCACTTCGTGTGATAAATTTTGGTACTTAGTTGATCGATTTAGAGCACGTTGCCTAGATCGGCCGACCAAATATCGATCTAGGCCAAACTGGCCTAAATTAGCAGATGAACCAATTATAATGTCTTGTAATATTTTTTAACTAACTCACCTAGCTTAGTTAGCAAAGCACAAGCCTCTTAGACTGAAGGTCGTGGGTTTGAGTCTCATGGTGGACATATTTTGTAGATTTTTAGAACAACATTACCTATTATATCATGTTGTAGAGGACATTGTATTCGACTTGACCTAGATCGGTAAACCATTTACTGATTTAGGCTCACTAACTTAGATTGGCCGACCAAGTGCCGAAATTTATCAAGCAAAGTGCCAAGTAGCCAGGGCCCTAGACCGACCCATGATTGATCAAACTAGGCCACGTGGCTTAGTTCGACTGTTGTAATTTTTTGAAACCGTGTACTAGAATTGATTTTTTTAAAAAAATATGTTATTAAAAATCCCTTAGATTGGGAGCTTCGTAGTGGAGACCTAGAGAGCATGAACTATTTTCATAGCACTTGCTGAATAGAAAAAGGAAAATATACTGAACCAAAAGTATATGGCTTTAACTATAAAATCATATTCTTAATCCTTATATATTCTATACCGGATAAATTACCTTAGGACAATTTCAGATGTCGGTTTTGCCTACGTGGCAGTCTAAGCTAGCACTTGATTGTTGATTTAGGCTGTTTTAAGTGGCTGATAAGTGGAACCCCTAAAATATGACGTGAATTTGCCCTTTCTCTCTTATTTCTCCCTTCTCCTCTTCTTCCAATCTCTGGATAGATTCAATCATCTTGAGCCCTCGATCTTTTTTTGCTCTCACTCCTTTCCAAATAGCTTGGACTTGAAAGGAACATGAGGGATTTGATAATTTGTCACTATTAAGAAGCGGTGTTGTATTTTTATTGTGTTGATCCATATGTCATTACCAATATTATAATTAAAGGGGCATTTTGAGAATGAAAAATTATCATTTTTTAAGAATGCACTGATCTAGCCTCCATCTACTTGATCTTTCAGGGATATGGAATGATGGGGTTTGAGTGACTGATCGTAGTGGTAGGGAAAAAATTCTAACCCTCTTCTATTAGGCATTTCTTCTAGATGTCTGCCACATGGAGGTATAGGAGATCCGATGGAGCAGATGAAGCGGAGGCCGGTGTGCGGGGCGGTGGGGACAGTGCAGCCAACGTGGGTGTAGTGAGATGTCGGTGACACAATCGACACGAGGTTGTGGGGCACCGACGGTCGAATAGGAGCAATGTGGGCAACGTGATGGCGGGGGTGGGGTAGAACGGGTGGTACGAGGCCATGCGCAGAAGCTAGTGACGTGGGGCGGCAAGGTGGTGGCAGGAGGCCATAGAGGCGGGCGGCGGTGTGGTGCGACCGGTGAGGAGCCATGCTGAATAGCGTGGGCCTCATGGCTCCAGATGTGATGAGTCATTGTCAACGATAGTCAAAGAGGACTGAAGAAGAAAGGAGATCTGCTGTTTTATGGGCCACGTGTGACTCAGGTACACGGGCAGCGAGCGACTGTCGGGCAGAGGAGGCTGCGAAGTCGGGCTGGCCCAATCCGGGTGCATGGGCCAGAAGCAGTAGAAGACCCACTGAGCTGTTGACCAGGACTGACTCAGGTACACGGGCGGTGAGTGATTGCCGGGCTGAGAGAGCTGCGGAGTCAGGCCGGCCCAATCCGGGTACCTGGTGCAAAGCCGGTGGAGGCTTTGTCAGTTTCGGCGCAAAACTGACAACCGTTAATCTTGTATCTGACTGTCCAGAAGAGAAGCCGTAGTCGCTACGAAAACTTAGCTTCCAGATAAGTCATCTGTAACTCTAGGCCCACAGTCAGTCAGTCGTGTCTGTAAAAATTCCTAAGGGCAGTAGAGTCTTTTCCTTTATTTTTGAGTCTGTAAAAACCCTAAGGGGCTGGTAGAATATTCCTAGTGTTGGGATGCCTATAAATAGGACCCCAATCCCTAGGGTTTGGACTACCCTTCTAGAAATCACTTTTTGCATCATTCATTGGGTCATTCCTCTTGTTCCCTGTGTTGTCTTTCTCCTGTTTGTGTGCGCCGCCAGAAACCTTCTGTGAGTTTATTTCAGATTCATTTTCCCTTGGTTTGGTTGGTGGTTGATTCCCTCTGGTTGAGTGCTGCATTTATTTATCAGCTTTGACTCCTTCAGTTTGCTTGCTTCAATTTATTTCCCGTGAGATTTCTGCTTGTTTTTGCTTCTGTTCCTCACGAAATGAGTACTAGTTCTTGCTGTTGCAAGTAGTACTGCTACAGTGCTCGCTGCCAGCTTTTTACCTTCCCTGCACTGCTTTTTGATCGAAGCTGACAGATCCAGAAACTTTTCTAGCTGTTTCTGGCGAAGCCACCCTCTCGGTTCGAAGCCTCTCAGCTCCGTGAGGCAGGCTTCGATCTAACCTCTTCGAAGGCTTCGTTCGATCTTCGGTTTTTGGTTTGCGTCCTGTGTTGCTAAGCTTCGAAATATATTTTGAACAGCATCGCATACTTCGACCAAGAGTGCGAAGGGGCTTCGGCACTAGCTGTTCGAAGTCCATACCTCGATAGTTTTCGAAGTTGGGTTCGAAGCTTGCAGTTCTGCTAGGCCTCGCACTGACTTTTGTGTGGTGTGTCACCCTTCGCTTCTCTTTTCGAAGCTTGCTCTTTTCGATGGTAGAGCTTAGGCTTCGAATTTGGTTTTCTGTCGTCTGACAGGCTTCGCTTCATTGTTCGAAGGTAGTCCGTCTGTGTGTTGCATTCGAAGCTTCCTGTTCGAGGGTTTAGGTTCGAAGTGCTCGGTTCGAAGCTGTGTTCGAAGCCTTGCCTTCGAAGTACATACTTCGAAGAAGGCTCCGGCTCTGTCATACTTCGCTTCGAAGCATACTTCGCTTCTTGCCACTTCGAACTAGGCTAGACCAAAACACCTTCGGCATCTTCGTCATGCTTCGCAACTGACCTCCGAAGCAGGCTCCGCAACCAACCTCCAAAGCAGGCTTCGACCAGCGAAGCTGTCTTCGTCACCATCTCCGAAGCAGACCTCAACGGGCGAAGCAGGCTTCGCCAAGTTCCGAACAGGAGACAAATTTTGACAGTAACTTCTCATTTCACTCTACATATACTTAGATCATTTCATTGAGAAGTTTAGGCCTAATATACAGTATTCATCTGCCTAGTTGCTCATTTTTATTAGTTCTCTGTATATCATCAGTTGCTTCTAGGTTAGATACCTTTAGACTTAGGTCTTCTGTTTATTTTCTGTTGCTTAGTCTTTTGAGGTGCGTTGGGTATTGGGAACAGGCCATTGATTCGAAAGAATTTTTAAAGGCGCCCATTCACCCCCCCTCTGGTCGCTACTTTCGGTCCTACAAGTGGTATCAGAGCAAGGTTAGGGTTTTTCCATACCTTAACCGGTTCTAAACCCCGGTAGTGACCATGACGTCTCCTGGCAAGGTCCCGTCCTTGGAAGCCTATGGCTATAACTATTGGAAGACTCGCATGCGAGCCTATCTCATGAGCCAGGGTTCGGACATTTGGGACATTTGCGTTCACACCACGTTTGTCATATTGCCAGTCACTGAGCAGGGTACTGCTGGTATCATTGCTCAGCATCTGAGCAACAGTAAGGCTGTGAACAATCTCTTCTCTGGTTTAGGTCCCACTGAGTTTGAGCGTGTGAGCCATCTCTCCACTGCGAGAGAGATCTGGGCTACCCTCAAAGCACACCATGAGGGAACAGCTCAGGTCAAGGCTTGGCTCTATCAGACCTACCGGCGTGAGTACGAGAACTTCACACAAAAGCCGGGTGAATCTGTTGAAGCTTTGTTTGGTCGCTTTCAATCGATCATTAACAAGCTTCGGGACAACAAGGCTGAGGGTGCTCAGTTAGTCTCAGATCACGAGCAGGCGCTCAAGGTTCTCCATACCTTGGACCCAAAGATCTGGGAGATCAAGGTATTCTCTATCGTTGAGAGCACTTCTTACAATACCTTGACCATTTCTGAGTTGTTTAGCAAGCTGAAGGCCACTGAGGTAGATATCCAGCTGAGATCAAATCTCACTGGTTCTGGATCAAAATCCCTGGCCCTTGCTACACCTTCTGTTGACCCTTCTTCTGTGAGCTGTGCTGGGTTCTCCTTGATGTCTATCACTAAGGACCAGCTTGAGTTGTTGGGAGATGATGATTTGTGTCTCTTTAACAACCGGGTGCGTCGTGTCTATGATAAGAGAATGTTCAAAAGACACGGCACAAAATCTGGATGCTTTGAATGTGGTGATCCAGGACACTTCATCGCCGACTGCCCCAAGCGCAATGGATACAAGAAGAGCACCGGTGGCAGCTTTCACGACTCCGGCAAGCATGAGAGCCCTTCCTTCAACAAGGGCAAGCCGAAGACTCGGTTCTTCAAGAAGGCCCTGAAGGACTACCGGCGAGAGAACAAGAAGCGCGACAAGGCCTTCTTCGCCGAGATGGAGAAAAGCTACTCCAAGCGGTCCACGTCTTCTTCCTCTTCATCAAGCTCAAGCGATGAGGAGATCGCCATCAGGAAGGGAAAGGACAAGGACGATCCGGCGGGTCTCTGCTTCATGGCCTTCGGAGACAAGCCGAAGAGCCGCTCACACCAGCGCCGAAGATCCCACAAGAGCTTCTGCTCAATGTCTCTTGGGGATAGGGAAGAAAAGAGCTCCTCCGACGACTCCGACGACGACAACAAGGTATCATCTTACGAGCGCGAAATCGTTGATTTACTTGAGAGTAATCGTCAGGAGTTGAAATATCGGGAAAAAACTGCTTAGGGGGGCTAAGAAGAGGATAGATGAGTTAGAGAGTGAGCTTGTCGTGGCCAACGGCAGAATTGAGAGTCTATCTTCTTCCCCTTGCTTGGGTGATAGCAGTGAGTGCCCGAAGTGTGAGGTGCTTCTGTGTGACCTATCGACTCTGAAGTCCAGGTACACAGAAAGGGTTGATGAGAGGGACGCTTTGGCCACTGAGCTTGAAAGTGCTCAGCTGGAGCTGAAAGATGCTCAAGCCACTGTCGTCGCACCCTGTGTTGATTGCCCATCTCATCTAGCTGCCTTAGCTGAGCTGAAATCCAAGGGTAATGAACATTTGGGTGACTTGGAGAGGTTGAGAGCTGAGCTTGCCCAGACTAGGCTAGAGCTTGAGACACTGTCAGTTCCACCCACTGTCTGTGAGAACTGTCTGTCTCTTAGAATGGAGTTAATCAAGCTGAAAGCCGAGAAGTCTGTTCAAGTAGAGAGTGAGTG
Source organism: Zizania palustris (assembly GCA_019279435.1). Classification (NCBI taxonomy): domain Eukaryota; kingdom Viridiplantae; phylum Streptophyta; class Magnoliopsida; order Poales; family Poaceae; genus Zizania; species Zizania palustris. The sequence continues at coordinate 40,281,756 of JAAALK010000079.1, forward strand.
TGAGACCTGCTTGTCTCAGGTGGAGCTTCTAGCTTCCTTGAGAGAGGAGCTAGCAGATTCTCAGAATGAGAACTTTTACCTCCGTTCTATCCTGAGTTGGATCAGTGCCAGAGAGCCACAACTTGGCATGATGATCCAGCAGTTCAAGAGGCAGGATGGGTTTGGGGTAGGTTACACCTACACCAAGGCTGACTTTGAGAGTGCCATCAGCCGGGCAGTGGAGTGGAGTAAAATGACTCCAGAGCAGAGGTATCCCAAGACTCACTCCACTGATTCTTCCCAGGCTTGTCAGCCCAAGGATGGAGTGATCCATGAACCACCTAAAGCTCCACCCAAGAAGCCTATCTGGGTTCCGAAGCCCAAACACCTCCACTCTCTTCTCTAGACTCTCTTCCTGGACCCTCTCAGCCCAAGAAGACAACACCAATCACCACTAAGCCCAAGAACCCCAAGCCTCAACCACATCCCAAGAAGCCTACCTATCATTGTGAGTACTGTCAGAGAGACGGGCATCTTGCGGAGTTCTGCTTCAGGAGGAAGCGGGTTGAGAGAGCAGAGAGGGCTCGTAGTGATCAGGAGCAGTTCTACCAACAGGGTGGTAGACTACGTGTTCCTCGGCGCGGGGAGAGGCTGGAGGCCAGGCCGCGTCGTGTAGGTGGTGGTAGAGGAGACGGCTTTCTTGCCCGTGCTCCAGTTGGTGGTGTCCGTTCCGGCAGATTTCCAGACCGTGTTGGCTACGGTTCTGGACCTCGTGGCCGCAGGGTTAGGCAGAACCATGGACCGCGCCTTGAGCCGCGCTTTGGTCCAAACTCTTTTGATGGTTTTCGCTTTCCATCTTTTGAGCAGATGGCTCGACACTGGTTTAGCTCTTTTGCTAAACCTGGTGCCGGACCATTTGCTCCCACTTACAGACACTGATTGTGCAGGACCGGGGACTGGAGGATGTTTGGATCATGGACTCAGGATGCTCTCGCCACATGACGGGACATCGCAGATGGTTCTCCAGTCTCACTCCCCCGAGCTCCAAAGAGTACATCACATTCGGGAACAGCGGTCAAGGGAAAATGCACAGTGAGTTTGAGATGAGCCTCATGGGTGAGCTCAAGTACTTCTTAGGGCTCCAGATCAAGCAGACCAAGGACGACACCTTCATCCACCAAGGTAAGTACACTCGTGATATGTTAAAGAAATTTGACTTTGGTGGTGAATTGAAGCCGCAGATGACCCCGATGGGCACTTCTGGGGGTCTGGACAAGGATGAGAGCGGTGTCAAGGTCAATGAAAGGGAGTTTCGAGGGATGATCGGTTCGCTACTGTACTTGACGGCAACCAGACCAGACATTCAGTTCGCCGTAGGACTGAGCGCGCGCTTCCAGTCTTCACCACGCGCGTCTCACCGGCAAGCTGTCAAGCGTATCTTCAGGTATCTTACCTATGCGCCTGATCTTGGTCTTTATTATTCAGCATCATCATCTCTTGATTTATCTGGCTTTTCGGACGCTGACTTTGGTGGGTGCCGGTTGGATCGCAAGTCGACTTCCGGTACTTGCCAGTTTCTTGGTTCTTCCCTTGTATCTTGGTCTTCTCGAAAGCAATCTGGAGTTGCTCTTTCGACCACAGAGGCTGAGTACGTAGCTGCTGCTAGCTGCTGCTCACAGTTGGTTTGGATGATTTCCACTCTACGAGATTTTGGGTTGTTCTTTCCTACCAGGGTTCCATTGTTTTGCGACAGCACCAGTGCTATTAGTGTAGGGAAAAACCCGTGTCTCCATTCAAAAACCAAGCATATTGATGTGCGCTTTCACTTCTTGCGGGATCAATATGAGAAAGGTGTCATTGACCTTGTTCATGTTGATACCCATCATCAGTTGGCTGAAATTTTCACCAAACCCCTAGATCAGTCAACATTTGAGCGTTTACGAGGGGATTTGGGTGTTGTATATCCTTTCTAGGATATTCCGCGTCAGTTTTCCTTCTTCTTTACTCTTTTCTTGAGTCTTTATGTGTGTGTTCATATCTTGCATATTCACATATCACACCTTTGAGCTTGCTTCTGTTATATGATTGAACTGCTTTACTTATTCTAGCTGGTACATGCTTTTGATTACTTGTCAACGATCATGCTTTGGTTCAGTTCACTTGATATATCTGATATCTGTCATATGCATGGCTTTTATGCTTTAAACCTGAAAAATGATCACCATTGCTTCTGGTAACTAGCATGCGTAGGCTGAGTGTTTTTGCTATCTGTTACATGCCTTGTAGCTAGTTCATCACATAGATGCAGATATGCAACTTGGACATCTTTATGCTTTAACATGGAAAATGAGCTATAAAAATGATAAAAATCAAAAATAAATGAAAATTCCATGCCTTTTTATGCTTGAGTTGAAAAGATCCAAGTGGGTTTGCTTTGTCGCATTGCATTGTTCTGGACTGCTTACCATAGCACTTTGGTATGAACTAGGACAGTGTAGTGTATGCCAAGATCAATGTCTTAAGCTTCTGATGGTCCAGTTCTGGCCTAGGCTTGACTTGGTCGGTTAGCATAAGGTTTGACATGCAAATAACCCTTGGCAGAAATGAAAAAGGAAAATTAAAAAAGCCTGAACTTTTAAAAGATAACAAGTTCGCTGAAGCACGTTTGTTTTGGATTGCTTATCTTGGTAGATATCAGTTAGCTTCTGCATCTCAAGCTTTACCTTGCTTGTTAACTAGAAAATGTGGTGATGCCTTTGTTTGCCAAAACTAAAAAATGCGTGCTACTGACTTTCTTTAGATATCATCTATTGCACTGATCATACCATGTGTCTTAGACAGTATCTCTTTTGTTGTATCTGTTAGATGTTGTAATTGCAGTCAATCATATCTGAGAAGCATGTTTTCTACACTCTTTCTGCACTCCAGTTGAATTCACTGCATATTTTTGAGGGGGAGTTGCATTTCAGGGGGAGTCTGTGTCTCTTTTGAGTGCTTGATGAGTTCACTTGTCAACAAGGGGGAGAAAATTTGGGATCAGAGTTTAAGGGGGAGTTCTTACTCTGTTAATATCCTTGTTGTTCTGAACTCACACTCATTTTGAGCTTTTACGTTTTGGTTAACCATAATGACCGTTTCTTGCTTTTGTTTGGCTTTTGGTCATTAGGGTTAAACTTTTACCTTATTTTTTCTTCTTCTCTGTTTTCTTGTGTTTTGTTTTCGTGTTTCCACATTTGTTCGCAGGTGCTGAAGAGCTGAAGAAGAGGAGTGTTGACAATGCACTCATCAAGAGGGAGATTGAGGAGCCATGCTGAATAGCGTGGGCCTCATGGCTCCATATGTGATGAGTCATTGTCAACGATAGTCAAAGGGGACTGAAGAAGAAAGGAGATCTGCTGTTTCATGGGCCACGTGTGACTCAGGTACACGGGCAGCGAGCGACTGTCGGGCAGAGGAGGCTGCGAAGTCGGGCTGGCCCAATCCGGGTGCATGGGCCAGAAGCAGTAGAAGACCCACTGGGCTGTTGACCAGGACTGACTCAGGTACACGGGCGGTGAGTGATTGCCGGGCTGAGAGAGCTGCGGAGTCAGGCCGGCCCAATCCGGGTACCTGGTGCAAAGCCGGTGGAGGCTTTGTCAGTTTCGGCGCAAAACTGACAACCGTTAATCTTGTATCCGACTGTCCAGAAGAGAAGCCGTAGTCGCTACGAAAACTTAGCTTCCGGATAAGTCATCTGTAACTCTAGGCCCACAGTCAGTCAGTCGTGTCTGTAAAAATTCCTAAGGGCAGTAGAGTCTTTTCCTTTATTTTTGAGTCTGTAAAAACCCTAAGGGGCTGGTAGAATATTCCTAGTGTTGGGATGCCTATAAATAGGACCCCAATCCCTAGGGTTTGGACTACCCTTCTAGAAATCACTTTTTGCATCATTCATTGGGTCATTCCTCTTGTTCCCTGTGTTGTCTCTCTCCTGTTTGTGTGCGCCGCCAGAAACCTTCTGTGAGTTTATTTCAGATTCATTTTCCCTTGGTTTGGTTGGTGGTTGATTCCCTCTGGTTGAGTGCTGCATTTATTTATCAGCTTTGACTCCTTCAGTTTGCTTGCTTCAATTTATTTCCCGTGAGATTTCTGCTTGTTTTTGCTTCTGTTCCTCACGAAATGAGTACTAGTTCTTGCTGTTGCAAGTAGTACTGCTACAGTGCTCGCTGCCAGCTTTTTACCTTCCCTGCACTGCTTTTTGATCGAAGCTGACAGATCCAGAAACTTTTCTAGCTGTTTCTGGCGAAGCCACCCTCTCGGTTCGAAGCCTCTCAGCTCCGTGAGGCAGGCTTCGATATAACCTCTTCGAAGGCTTCGTTCGATCTTCGGTTTTTGGTTTGCGTCCTGTGTTGCTAAGCTTCGAAATATATTTTGAACAGCATCGCATACTTCGACCAAGAGTGCGAAGGGGCTTCGGCACTAGCTGTTCGAAGTCCATACCTCGATAGTTTTCGAAGTTGGGTTCGAAGCTTGCAGTTCTGCTAGGCCTCGCACTGACTTTTGTGTGGTGTGTCACCCTTCGCTTCTCTTTTCGAAGCTTGCTCTTTTCGATGGTAGAGCTTAGGCTTCGAATTTGGTTTTCTGTCGTCTGACAGGCTTCGCTTCATTGTTCGAAGGTAGTCCGTCTGTGTGTTGCATTCGAAGCTTCCTGTTCGAGGGTTTAGGTTCGAAGTGCTCGGTTCGAAGCTGTGTTCGAAGCCTTGCCTTCGAAGTACATACTTCGAAGAAGGCTCCGGCTCTGTCATACTTCGCTTCGAAGCATACTTCGCTTCTTGCCACTTCGAACTAGGCTAGACCAAAACACCTTCGGCATCTTCGTCATGCTTCGCAACTGACCTCCGAAGCAGGCTCCGCAACCAACCTCCAAAGCAGGCTTCGACCAGCGAAGCTGTCTTCGTCACCATCTCCGAAGCAGACCTCAACGGGCGAAGCAGGCTTCGCCAAGTTCCGAACAGGAGACAAATTTTGACAGTAACTTCTCATTTCACTCTACATATACTTAGATCATTTCATTGAGAAGTTTAGGCCTAATATACAGTATTCATCTGCCTAGTTGCTCGTTTTTATTAGTTCTCTGTATATCATCAGTTGCTTCTAGGTTAGATACCTTTAGACTTAGGTCTTCTGTTTATTTTCTGTTGCTTAGTCTTTTGAGGTGCGTTGGGTATTGGGAACAGGCCATTGATTCGAAAGAATTTTTAAAGGCGCCCATTCACCCCCCCTCTGGTCGCTACTTTCGGTCCTACAACCGGTGAGAGCCGCAGCGTGACGGCAGCCCCATGGCCTCTTGTCGCCGCCATGCTGCTCCTACTATCGTGCCGTCGGTGCCCCACTGCCTACCTCCGCCTTGTTTTTTATCTCTATCAGTTCTCCTTCACCTTTACGTGGTAGCCTTCACGTGGCAGATATCTAGAGGTGGACTTTAAGGAGGGTATTTATATCTTTCCCTAAGATTTTTGGGTTAATTGCTTCTGTGCCATCGTTATTGTCTGAAACGCCAGAAATGCCATTAATATTCAGCTATTTCCTCATATGCCATTACTATTCTTTGATTTATGCTTGCATGCCATTTTGTACGCGTGCTAGGGCTATAGGCCCACCTATAGGCGTCTATTATTTTGTATTGCCGAGAATACCCCTTGGGACGGAGCAAACTAGTTTTCTGAACCCAAACATGCATTCAGGAACAACTAGATGATCGGAGCCAACAAACTTCTGATTGCTCTGCATCCTTGGCTTCCTCTTCTTCTCCATGTAACCCTCATCAGCATATCTCAATGACGATGTCACCACCTCTGGTGACCCATTTCCAACAGCTGCAAGAAGTGTGTTGTAGCCACCACCGTTCTCCCATCAACTGCCTGATGTCGCGCAACCAACCTCCAAGCTTCCTACGGGGCTTGGACGTTGGGACAACATGGTTGGATGTGGAGGATGATGTGGTGGTGGTGGCCCGACGTATGAGCTCTTAGACGATTGGGGAGTGGCCAATGCAAAGCTCAAACTCCTTGAAGGTGAGCTGTCGGCCAGTGCCGACCTCTCGGACCACCTCCTCATGAACCTTCCTGACCTCAAACTTTGTGCCATCATCCATGTTTTGGATCCGGCATTGCTCCGTGCCACTATCGCTCGGGTTATACACCACTGGTGGCTTGCCATGCTCGCTGGATCTGGGCTCCTCTACGGCCTCCGGGAGGGGCGAAGGCATGAAGAATGGAAAGGGGCGGCAAATGAGGGGATAGGCGGGGAGAGGGAGGTGGTAGGGGCTTGGAGCCATAGAGGCTGAGGCTGCGCATCAGCATGCAGCGGTGCTAGTCGATGGAGGCAGGCTTGGACATCCAAACCTCGTAGGCGGAGAACGAAGCAGAGGCGGAGACGAGGGGGCATTCATGGCAATATGAAATAGTAGACACCTGCAAGTGACCTCGTAGCTCTAGCACACGTACAAAATGGTTTACATGCATATATCAAATGAAAGCGGAATAATCTCACGCAGTGAATAGATTGATGGATATGTGATTACATATATAGTGGAGGATCCAGAGCTTTCCATAACTCAATCACCGGTTTATAGAAGCAGAGACCGGGAGAGAAGGAAAGGGATCCTGCAGTCTTGGAAAGAGATTAACCTAAACAAGGTAGGCTAGATATTATGCAAATATAGCTTAACACCCCCCGCAGTCGAAACGGGAGGTGGACGAACATTGAGACTGGCTCGAAACTCCATGAACACAGAAGATGGCAACCCTTTGGTGAAGATATCTGTCACGCCCCGATTTATACAAAATCGAGACATTATTGAATTTCCATAGAAAAACAATAATACAAGAGGTTCATCATGCGACAACGTACATACGGTAAAATTCATGGTACGCAGACCATATTTATTACAACATTGTTTTAATAAAACAGTAGAGTAAAATAATTAGAAAACGGCATGACGAACTTCTTCTTCAGGATTTTTCTTCTTGACTGGGTCGCTACTCCAGACCGTCTTCAAGATAGGCATCCTCTGTGGGGTCCAACGGGTATGAGTACAAAAAGTACTCAACAAGCCACCGCAAATGCAAATAATAATGCAGGATAATAAACAAGGAAGGATAAAGGCTAACAATGCGGAATAAAGCAGTTGCAGTTATGGCATTTAGTGTAATCATATTTTAATCATGCGGAAAGTAAACATGAGCATCATCAACATCAACTAACTCGAGGAGTACGTTTTACCTCCTCGCACAACGGTCCTTACATGACAAACAACATGCACAATCATATTCATAGCAACTAACTGGGGGATGTCACGCAACCCGCCCTTGACCGTGGGCTCGGCTTTTCGAAAAGATTTAAGACTCTGATCAGAGATGTACTACTGTACCCACAAGGCACGCACTCATCTCAACGAGATGACCCATTTCACGGGAACTCGTGCCAAAACCTCAATATGAGATGTTCCAAGCGATAACCACCCGCTCTAGGTTTCGCCGGCGCGCCGGGCCGCATCCCGGCTAACGTCGCACCCCCTTTTGCGCCACATTGGTACAAGTCACCCGCAGGTGCAACTTGACCCATCTCCAAGTGGTGGCCTCGGTTTGGAACAACCCATACCTTAGTTAGGACTTACCCACTAGACTTGTGGTTAGTACGTAAGTGTATTGCAACGGATCCCTCAGACCGGTCCTTATAGTGCCCCGGGTGCGACTGACCAATGCCCTAGCTTGCACCCGGAACCCACCATGCATACACTCACAACCATGACTCATCACCAACAGAATTTCCAAAGATAAGAAGTAACGGGATCATATAACAGAACCATTTCACTACGACTCATTTTTATCCTATAGCGGCCGTGCCAATACATTGGACACTAGCTAATATCATTGATCATATGGTGACAAGGAGGTTAGGCGAGATAGCATGGCTTGGGTTGCACATCAAGGTCGGGGGATCCTAAATAAATATAATGTAAGGGTTCATTTGACTAATGCATATACATAACCTATGTGTTTTAGCGATAGTCGATTCAGACATGGGTTCAATATGCTCAAAAGAATGGTTTGGTGACTTGCCTTGTTCAGCAAAGGGAGAGGGAGGGACTTCGGGGAAGTACTCCGGCTCTTCGGCGACGTCGTAGTCTTTTTTAATATAAAGTAAAATAAAAAGAACACAACATCCAATCAAACAGTATAACATTACATTATAAACATGTAAGTTTAAGTTGGTTATAAATAAAATAAATTCAAATTTTAAAGTCCTGAAATTTATTTCTCCATTAATTTAAAGTGAATCTAAATGAATTATTGTTTTTCATAAAAAGGGTTTTCAAGTGTATATAATACTACATTAAGTTTTCTAATCAATTTAATATAAATGATTCAGGGAAAACTCAGTGGTTTTAGTGTTTAAACAGAAGGGACAATTATATAAGTTTTCTGGAATTTAAATATTTGAATTTACATTTAAATCCTAAGGGCATTTGAATACTTATTTAAATAAACATGAGAATGTCAAAATAAACCTACTGTTTTTATTGCATAAATATGTAGAGAATAATTTTATGAATTTTCTGAAATTGGAATGGTAATTTTTAGAGTTCAAATGCATTAGATATGAATTTTACAAGTTTAAAAGCATTTCTGGAATTTATTTTCAAATTTTAAACCTCTCGGGTCCACGGTGAGCCAGGCCCACGGTGAACCCGCGCACTGTGCGCGTGCGCCGGGTCGATCTGGACCGTCGGATCCAGATCCGACGCGCGAGGGCGAGGCGGGACGCGCAAGTGGCTACGGACGGCCAGGATTAAAACGTGCGAACCGGTACCACGTGGACGAACGAGATCAAACGCGGGATTTTAAAACTAACGGACGCACGAGATCGCACCGTACCGCTTCACTCAGATCCGACGGTGCCGATTAAATCGCACGAGGGATTAAATCCGGGCCGTTAGATCTGGATCGCACGGCGGGGATCGAATCCGACACGGCACGGGTACTCGACCCGTGCCGGTCGTCTTCTCCGACGACGGCGAGCGGGCCAGCGGCCACGGCGATCGATGGCGGTCGAAGCTAGGTCCTAAAATGGAAAGAGGGCAACGAGGGGGTCACGAAGGTACCTCGGCGGTGGTTCGGGAACGACGGGGCGTGGCCGGCGACGAGGTAGACGGTGAGGTGGCCTCGGGTCCTTGTCGACGACGGTGTTCCGGCGAGGCTCGTGGATGGCGGAGGGGTGGTCGGGGTCGGCGGCGTCCTTGCGGTGATGACGGTGGGGTTGGCTAGGGCGGAGGGGGTCGCTAGCGACGGCGAGGGGCGACTGGAGTAGGAGCGGCGGTGAGGTGTTAAAAACCGAAGAGGGGGCGCTCTGTTCGTTCTCGCCGTGAATTGCCGTGGGGGTAGAACGCGGTGGAGGCCAGGTGCTTAAATAGAGGCATCGGCGAGGGTTAACGGACACCGCATGCAAGGAAAGCCGAGGAGGGCTTTAACTCGCCGGCGATGGCGCGACCGTGCGCGTGAGGGCGGTCCAGGGGCTTAAACGCGCGCATTAACGTGCTTAAATGACCGGCGGGGCTCGGGGAAGTTAATGACGGGCTCGGTTTAACGGAAGGGGGAACCGGCGAGGGGATCCGAGGCGAAGTCTTCGCCGGCGGGATTAGGGGGGGCGGCGCGGGGTTGAAGACGATTCTGACGAGCGGGGGCCACAAGCCAGTGAGTGCGAGCGGACGAGGGGCGACTGACGGGTGGGGCCGAGGTGTCGGGTTCGCGCGCGAGGGGAAAGGTTTCGGCGCCGACAGGTGGGGTCGGCTTGTCAGCCAGGGGCGCGCGGGGTAACGGGCTGGGCCGGCCGGGAGAGAGGGAAGGGAGGGGAGGAGAGCCCATTACTGTTTCAATCCTTTTCCGAATAAAAATAATTCCAGAAAATGGATTAAAATATTAGGGCTACTTCCAAGGCTGGTAAAAATTTATAAAAATTCTCAAAATTATATTTTGGTCTTAGGATCATATACAAAAAGTTTCACCTCCTGATTTGGTCATCTACCCTATGTTGTAGTTCAAAAGGGTATAAAAGGGATTTAAAAGTATTTTCTGAAATAATAATTCCAAGAAATTGAATATAATAATATTTTTATTGTTTTGAAAAATTGGGGTGTTACAAACCTATCCCCCTTACAAGAATCTCGTCCTCGAGATTGGAACGCTACTCGAATAGCTCGGGGTATTGGGCTTTCAGCTCGTCTTCTTTTTCCCAAGTGGCTTCTTCTGCGGGATGGTTGTTCCATTGGACTTTGCAGAAGCGGACGACGCGACTTCTGGTTACCCTTTCCTTGGTTTCCAGGATCTTGACGGGTCTCTCTATGTAGGTCAAGTCTTCTTGGACGTTGAGCTGCTGAAGGTCGGCTTGCTCGGTGGGCACACGGAGACACTTCTTCAGCTGCGAGACATGGAACACATCATGAACGCCTGCCAAGGATGGAGGCAGTTCAAGTTGATATGCCACTTCTCCTTGTCGACGGAGGATCTGGAAAGGTCCGACGTAGCGGGGTGCTAGTTTGCCTTTCATGTTGAACCTTTGAGTGCCACGGAGGGGAGTGACTCGGAGGTAGACATAATCGCCCTCCTCAAAGGCTAGATCTCTTCGACGGTTATCGGCGTAACTCTTTTGCCTGGACTGGGCTGCCTTCAGTCGGTCCCTTATGATCTTAACTTTCTCTTCGGCTTCTCTCAATAAATCTGTCCCAAACAGTTGTGATTCCCCGGTTTGATCCCAGAGCAACGGCGTTCTGCACTTACGCCCATAGAGTGCTTCGAACGGGGACATTTGCAGGCTGGCTTGATAGCTGTTGTTGTAGGAGAACTCCGCATAAGGTAAGTTCTTGTCCCACATTCCGCCAAAGTCTAGAGCACAAGCTCTAAGCATATCCTCCAATATCTGGTTGACCCTTTCGGTTTGACCGTCGGTCTGTGGATGATAGGCGGTGCTAAAGTTCAGCCGGGTGCCGAGTTCCTCTTGAAGGTTCTTCCAAAACTTGGAGGTAAACTGACTCCCGCGGTCAGATACAATCTTCTTGGGAACTCCGTGGAGGCACACGATCCGGGTCATATACAACTCAGCCAACTTGGCGACGGTGTAAGTTGTCTTGACCGGGACGAAGTGGGCTACTTTGGTGAGTCGATCAACGATCACCCAGATAGAATCATGACCAGCTTGGGTCCTGGGCAGTCCCGTGATGAAGTCCATTCCTATTTCTTCCCACTTCCATTCAGGGACTTTGAGGGGTTGAAGAAGTCCGGCAGGTCTCTGATGCTCTGCCTTGACTCGCCGGCATGTGTCGCACTTGGCCACATACTCAGCTATTTCTCTCTTCATGCTGACCCACCAATATTTCTCCTTCAGGTCTTGGTACATCTTCGTACTCCCGGGATGAATGGAGTAAAGAGTATCGTGGGCTTCTTGAAGGATGAGAGTCTTCAACTCAGGTATGTTGGGTACGCATACTCGGTTTCCGAACCAGATGGTGCCATGCTCGTCCTCGGAGAATCCAGGGGCTTTACCCTTCCTCATGTTTTGCTGGATCTCCAGGATGTCTGGGTCTTCCCTCTGCTTCTCTCGGATCTGGTCTATTAAGACAGGCCGAGACTCCAAGGCTGCGAGGTACGCTCGAGTGGTGATCCCTAGGTTTAGCCTTTCCATCTCTTTATAAAGTAGAGGAGCCTGGTCTTGAATCATGATGGCATTGCAGTACCCTTTTCGACTAAGGGCGTCTGCCACCACGTTCGCTTTGCCCGGATGATAATGGATGCCCAAGTCGTAATCCTTGATCAGTTCCAACCATCTCCTTTGCCTGAGGTTCAGATCTGGTTGGGTGAATATGTACTTGAGGCTCTTGTGGTCGGTGAAGACCTCACACCGGTTTCCCACAAGGTAATGTCTCCATATCTTCAAGGCATGAACTACGGCTGCTAGTTCCAGGTCGTGGGTTGGGTAGTTCAGCTCATGCGGTCTCAATTGCCGGGAGGCGTAGGATATCACTTTCCCTTCTTGCATTAAGACACATCCCAATCCTTGACGAGAGGCATCACAGTAGACGTGGAAGTCTTTCCGGATGTCTGGCAGAGTCAGAATGGGAGCTGACACAAGCTTCTTCTTGAGAGTCTGGAAGCTTTCTTCGCAGTCGGGGGTCCAATCAAACTTCACCTCTTTCTGCAGAAGTCTGGTCATAGGCTTGGCGATCTTGGAAAAATTCTCGATGAACCGGCGGTAGTATCCGGCCAATCCGAGAAAACTCCGGATCTCAGTCACGGTCGTGGGCTGCAGCCAGTTGGTTACCGCTTCAACGGTGGTTGGGTCCACTGCTATTCCTCCGGCAGATATAACATGACCGAGGAACTTCACTTCAGACGACCAAAATTCGCACTTGCTGTATTTGGCGTACAGCTGCTGCTCCCTTAACTTTCCGAGGGTCAGACGGAGGTGAGTCTCGTGTTCTTCCTTGGTCTTGGAGTAAACGAGGATATCGTCGATGAATACCACGATGAACTTGTCCAAGAACTCCATGAATACATTGTTCATCATGTTCATGAAGAAGGCCGGGGCATTCGTGAGTCCGAACGACATCACAGTGTACTCGTAGAGTCCATAGCGGGAGGTGAAAGCAGTCTTGGGTATATCTTCCTCCCTGATCCTCAACTGGTGATAACCTGACCTGAGGTCAATCTTGGAAAACACCGAGGATCCTTTCAGCTGATCGAACAGGTCGTCGATCCGAGGCAATGGGTATTTGTTCTTGATGGTTACGTCGTTCAAGGCTCTATAGTCCACGCACATCCTCTTGGTCTTGTCCTTCTTCATGGCAAATATGACCGGTGCACCCCAGGGTGAGGTACTCGGTCGGATGTAACCTTTCTGCTCGAGGTCTTCGATGTTGCTCTTGACTTCGGCTAGTTCATTGGCGGCCATTCGGTATGGGCGTTTGGAGATTGGAGTGGTCCCCGGGACAAGCTCGATTCTGAATTCGATGTCCCGTTTGGGAGGCATTCCGGGCAGATCTTCGGGGAAAACATCTGCAAACTCCTTGACTATTGGCACCTCTTCAAGAGCTATCGAGCGAAGGGATGCTCCGAGTGGTTTGCGACTGGTCATCCGGAAGGTGACGGTTACGCCTTCAGGGTTGGTCACCGTGACGGACTTGTTGGCACAGTCGATCACTCCCTTGTGCTTCATCAACCAATCCATACCTAATATAAGGTCGAGTCCGGTGCATTGGATGAGGACAGGCTCGGCCCGAAACAGCACTCCTTGGATGTCAAGTTGAACCTTAGGGCTGTAGAAGCGAGCTGAGGTCCTATTGCCGGGGGTGGCAATCACCATGGGAATTGGTAGAGGGAGCATGTCCAGATTGTTTGTTTTTGCAAAATCTTCCGAGACAAAGGAGTGGGTTGCTCCAGAGTCAAATAATATGACGGCCGGTACGGAATTCATAGTAAACGTACCGAGTACGACTTCAGGAGCCTCCTGAGCTTCCTCCGCGCTGATGTGGTTGACGCGGGCGCGAACGGCCTGGTGGGGTGCTGCGCCTTGGTTCTGCTTGGGGTGAGGACACTGGTGCGAGTAGTGCCCTTCCTTGCGGCAGTTGAAGCAGACGACCGGCCTTCCCTGGCGATCCCTCAAGATCGGGGCCTTGGCGGCTGGTGCGGGCTGAGCGGCCGGAGCTGGTGGAGCGGGGCGAGGATGCCCGGCGTTGGATCCACCGGCTGCATGGGGTGGCCTGTAGGCGGGCCGAGGATGGTAGGCGGGTGCTGGTGGCGGAGGGACGAAGCGGGGCCTCTGAGTGTTCGCCTGCTGGTGCTTGAAGGCGATCATCTTCCTCTTCTTGAGGTCCAGCTTGTTCTGCTCAGTCTCTTGGATGAGCGCTTTGTTGACAAGCCGCTGGAAGTCGGCGAAGTCGGCGGCGACGAGCTGGATGGACAGCTCATCCTTAAGTCCCCTGAGGAACTTGGCTTGGCGGAGGGCGTCGGTGCGCACTTCCTCCGGTGCGTAGCGTGCGAGGCGGTTGAACTCATGGAGGTACTCCATGACAGTCCTGTTGCCCTGCTGCAGGTCGCGGAACTCCTGCTGTTTGACCGCGATGACACCGGCGGGGACGTGGGCGGCACGAAAGGCGATGGTGAACTCCGCCCAAGTCACCATGTGGCCCTCTGGCTGGGACGCGCGATAGTTGTCCCACCACTCGGCGGCGGGACCCTGGAGCTGATGAGTGGCGAAGGCCACTCGCTCACGGTCTGTGCAGGGGAGGAGGTCGAGCTTCTTCTCGATGGTGCGGAGCCAATCTCCGGCCTCCATCGGGTTGGTTGTGCTCGAGAAGATGGGCGGGCGCACGCGCAAGAACTCGGAGAGTTGCGGAGCGGCCGCGGGTGCTGGTGCGCGAGGGGCGGGCTCCCCGTTTTGCAGACGGTCCAACTGAGCCTGTTGGTGCTGCATTTGGGTGAGGAGGGCGGTGATCAGATGATTCTGGTTCGCCATCATTTCCGCCAAGGTGGGGTGGTTGGCGGAAGGCGACCCAGACTGACGTGGGCCTGTCGCACCCCAGTTGGGCACAACTCCCTCGGGCGCATCTCGGCTTCCTCCTGCTCCGTTGTTGGAGCCGGTGTTCTGGTGGTCGGCCATCTTCTGAATATCCCAAGTGAGGAAACAAAAGATGACGAAACAATAATACAACCAAAAATTAACATATAGCATTCAAGCACACAAATATATCAAGTGGTATAAATAGTCCATTACAATCAAGTTCTTATTCCACCCACAACACACTCGTTGCGGGTAGCACCACATACAAAATAATGCTTTTTATTTATTTTTGCGTCTCCTAACGCCTACTCGCCACCGGAGGCGGTCTCCGTGCTCTCGGAACCACGAGTGCGCGGCTCCAGAGGGATGGTGGGCTCGAGAAAATTCTCGATGATGGAGTCGGAGACGAGGCCGGGGCGTGGTGGAGGGGCGCTGGTGGAAGGCCTGGCGGGGGAGGGTCGTGGCGGGATCCTCTTGGGGCGAGGGAGGGGCTCACGGATAGGCTTCTTCTTCCTTGGAAGAAGAGGAACCATCTCCGCGATGTCCTTCTGCAGCTCCATGATCTTGCGCTGCAGCTCGCCGTTTTGCTGGATCAGGTTCTTCGTTTCTTCACGAAGAAACGCAACCGCCTCATGGTGCTCGTCGGCGTCGAGCACCGCCTCGGTGTGGAGATCATCCATGGCCTGCAGAAGACGCGACTGCCGAGCCATGACCGGATCACGCACGGAGTGAACTCCGAGGTAGATACTACGGTGGGCTCCGGGAGTACGCTTCGGCACAAGCCGGAAGGATGAGTTCTGAAGACGATCGTCGTAGATCATCCTCAGCTCCATGAGGGCCTGGAGGGCGACTCGTTGGCACGCGACGTCGAAAGTCGGGCCTCCAAGTGCGGTGGTGTAGGGCGGCAGATGTTCTCCGGAGCCATGGACGGTGAGGGAGACGTCGCAAGGCCCGGCGAACTCGTCGGGGTAGACTCCTTGAAATTCGGGTTCGAAGAGGAACCCGAGGAAGGTGAGCATCATGCGGAGCTCCCGGACGAAGCCCTCATAGTGGCGGCAGTAACTGTGAACTTGGTAGACTGGCATCTACAAAACAGCAAGTTGAATAAAGTGAGGAGAGAAACAAAGTTTAGGAAATAGAATTTCAAGAAATAATTTCCTATGGCTTAATGGCTGGGCGGGTCTGTTTGGCTTCCTACAGTCAAGTCGGCTCTGATACCATCTTGTCACGCCCCGATTTATACAAAATCGAGACATTATTGAATTTCCATAGAAAAACAATAATACAAGAGGTTCATCATGCGACAACGTACATACGGTAAAATTCATGGTACGCAGACCATATTTATTACAACATTGTTTTAATAAAACAATAGAGTAAAATAATTAGAAAACGGCATGACGAACTTCTTCTTCAGGATTTTTCTTCTTGACTGGGTCGCTACTCCAGACCGTCTTCAAGATAGGCATCCTCTGTGGGGTCCAACGGGTATGAGTACAAAAAGTACTCAACAAGCCACCGCAAATGCAAATAATAATGCAGGATAATAAACAAGGAAGGATAAAGGCTAACAATGCGGAATAAAGCAGTTGCAGTTATGGCATTTAGTGTAATCATATTTTAATCATGCGGAAAGTAAACATGAGCATCATCAACATCAACTAACTCGAGGAGTACGTTTTACCTCCTCGCACAACGGTCCTTACATGACAAACAACATGCACAATCATATTCATAGCAACTAACTGGGGGATGTCACGCAACCCGCCCTTGACCGTGGGCTCGGCTTTTCGAAAAGATTTAAGACTCTGATCAGAGATGTACTACTGTACCCACAAGGCACGCACTCATCTCAACGAGATGACCCATTTCACGGGAACTCGTGCCAAAACCTCAATATGAGATGTTCCAAGCGATAACCACCCGCTCTAGGTTTCGCCGGCGCGCCGGGCCGCATCCCGGCTAACGTCGCACCCCCTTTTGCGCCACATTGGTACAAGTCACCCGCAGGTGCAACTTGACCCATCTCCAAGTGGTGGCCTCGGTTTGGAACAACCCATACCTTAGTTAGGACTTACCCACTAGACTTGTGGTTAGTACGTAAGTGTATTGCAACGGATCCCTCAGACCGGTCCTTATAGTGCCCCGGGTGCGACTGACCAATGCCCTAGCTTGCACCCGGAACCCACCATGCATACACTCACAACCATGACTCATCACCAACAGAATTTCCAAAGATAAGAAGTAACGGGATCATATAACAGAACCATTTCACTACGACTCATTTTTATCCTATAGCGGCCGTGCCAATACATTGGACACTAGCTAATATCATTGATCATATGGTGACAAGGAGGTTAGGCGAGATAGCATGGCTTGGGTTGCACATCAAGGTCGGGGGATCCTAAATAAATATAATGTAAGGGTTCATTTGACTAATGCATATACATAACCTATGTGTTTTAGCGATAGTCGATTCAGACATGGGTTCAATATGCTCAAAAGAATGGTTTGGTGACTTGCCTTGTTCAGCAAAGGGAGAGGGAGGGACTTCGGGGAAGTACTCCGGCTCTTCGGCGACGTCGTAGTCTTTTTTAATATAAAGTAAAATAAAAAGAACACAACATCCAATCAAACAGTATAACATTACATTATAAACATGTAAGTTTAAGTTGGTTATAAATAAAATAAATTCAAATTTTAAAGTCCTGAAATTTATTTCTCCATTAATTTAAAGTGAATCTAAATGAATTATTGTTTTTCATAAAAAGGGTTTTCAAGTGTATATAATACTACATTAAGTTTTCTAATCAATTTAATATAAATGATTCAGGGAAAACTCAGTGGTTTTAGTGTTTAAACAGAAGGGACAATTATATAAGTTTTCTGGAATTTAAATATTTGAATTTACATTTAAATCCTAAGGGCATTTGAATACTTATTTAAATAAACATGAGAATGTCAAAATAAACCTACTGTTTTTATTGCATAAATATGTAGAGAATAATTTTATGAATTTTCTGAAATTGGAATGGTAATTTTTAGAGTTCAAATGCATTAGATATGAATTTTACAAGTTTAAAAGCATTTCTGGAATTTATTTTCAAATTTTAAACCTCTCGGGTCCACGGTGAGCCAGGCCCACGGTGAACCCGCGCACTGTGCGCGTGCGCCGGGTCGATCTGGACCGTCGGATCCAGATCCGACGCGCGAGGGCGAGGCGGGACGCGCAAGTGGCTACGGACGGCCAGGATTAAAACGTGCGAACCGGTACCACGTGGACGCACGAGATCAAACGCGGGATTTTAAAACTAACGGACGCACGAGATCGCACCGTACCGCTTCACTCAGATCCGACGGCGCCGATTAAATCGCACGAGGGATTAAATCCGGGCCGTTAGATCTGGATCGCACGGCGGGGATCGAATCCGACACGGCACGGGTACTCGACCCGTGCCGGTCGTCTTCTCCGACGACGGCGAGCGGGCCAGCGGCCACGGCGATCGATGGCGGTCGAAGCTAGGTCCTAAAATGGAAAGAGGGCAACGAGGGGGTCACGAAGGTACCTCGGCGGTGGTTCGGGAACGACGGGGCGTGGCCGGCGATGAGGTAGACGGTGAGGTGGCCTCGGGTCCTTGTCGACGACGGTGTTCCGGCGAGGCTCGTGGATGGCGGAGGGGTGGTCGGGGTCGGCGGCGTCCTTGCGGTGATGACGGTGGGGTTGGCTAGGGCGGAGGGGGTCGCTAGCGACGGCGAGGGGCGACTGGAGTAGGAGCGGCGGTGAGGTGTTAAAAACCGAAGAGGGGGCGCTCTGTTCGTTCTCGCCGTGAATTGCCGTGGGGGTAGAACGCGGTGGAGGCCAGGTGCTTAAATAGAGGCATCGGCGAGGGTTAACGGACACCGCATGCAAGGAAAGCCGAGGAGGGCTTTAACTCGCCGGCGATGGCGCGACCGTGCGCGTGAGGGCGGTCCAGGGGCTTAAACGCGCGCATTAACGTGCTTAAATGACCGGCGGGGCTCGGGGAAGTTAATGACGGGCTCGGTTTAACGGAAGGGGGAACCGGCGAGGGGATCCGAGGCGAAGTCTTCGCCGGCGGGATTAGGGGGGGGGCGGCGCGGGGTTGAAGACGATTCTGACGAGCGGGGGCCACAAGCCAGTGAGTGCGAGCGGACGAGGGGCGACTGACGGGTGGGGCCGAGGTGTCGGGTTCGCGCGCGAGGGGAAAGGTTTCGGCGCCGACAGGTGGGGTCGGCTTGTCAGCCAGGGGCGCGCGGGGTAACGGGCTGGGCCGGCCGGGAGAGAGGGAAGGGAGGGGAGGAGAGCCCATTACTGTTTCAATCCTTTTCCGAATAAAAATAATTCCAGAAAATGGATTAAAATATTAGGGCTACTTCCAAGGCTGGTAAAAATTTATAAAAATTCTCAAAATTATATTTTGGTCTTAGGATCATATACAAAAAGTTTCACCTCCTGATTTGGTCATCTACCCTATGTTGTAGTTCAAAAGGGTATAAAAGGGATTTAAAAGTATTTTCTGAAATAATAATTCCAAGAAATTGAATATAATAATATTTTTATTGTTTTGAAAAATTGGGGTGTTACAATATCCGCATACTGTGATGTAGTGGGAACATGCAAGACACGGACGTCACCCAATGCCACACGCTCACGGATGAAGTGCAAATCAATCTCCACGTGTTTGGTTCGTTGATGCTGAACGGGATTAGAGGATAAATAGACAGTAGAAATATTATTGCAGTAGACGATAGTGGCACGCTGAAGAGGACTGTATAACTCAGTCAAAAGTTGGCGTAACCAACAAGCTTCTGCGACACCATTGGCCACGGCACGATACTCAGCTTCTGCACTGGAACGAGAGACGGTATGTTGTCGCTTGGAGGACCAAGAAATAAGGTTGTCACCAAGAAAAACACCATAACCAGAAGTGGATTTGCGAGTGTCAGGACAACCAGCCCAATCAGCATCTGTGTATACAACCAAATCAACAGGGGAGGTCTTGGAAAGAACCAGACCGTAGTCAAGTGTACCGTGGAGGTATCGTAGAATCCTCTTGACTAAAGCGAGGTGTGGCTCCCGTGGATCATGCATAAATAGACAGACTTGCTGAACAGCATAGGCAATGTCAGGTCGATTGAAAACCAAGTACTGGAGTGCACCAACAATACTCCGATAATCTGTGGGATCTTGAACAGGAGAGCCAGCACCTGACAGTTTGGAGGAAGTATCGACAGGGGTATTACATGGCTTGTAGTAAGACATACCAGCACGGTCAAGAATCTCCAGAATATAATGACGCTGTGACAAATGCAGTGTGTCATTCTATCGGTGGACCGAAATTCCTAAGAAGTGATGGAGCGGTCCAAGATCCTTCATAGAGAAGGCTGTTTGAAGGGCAGCAATGGTCCGACGGAGAACATCTTCAAAAGAAGCGGTCAACACAATATCATCGACATAAAGAAGTAAATAAATGATGTCACATCCTTGATGATAGATAAATAATGAAGTATCTGATTTGGCCTCCACAAATCCCAAAGAGAGAACATAGGAAGCAAAGCGACTGTACCATGCCCGAGGAGCCTGCTTGAGTCCATAAAGTGATTTGTTGAGGCGGCAAACATGGTTAGGATGAGCAGGATCAATAAAACCCGAAGGCTGAATGCAGTAGACGGTCTCAGATAGTGTGCCATGCAAAAAGGCATTTTTCACATCCAATTGGTGAATCGGCTAGTTGCAAGAAAGAGCCAGAGTGAGTACCGTGCGAATTGTAGCTGGTTTAACAACTGGACTGAAAGTCTCATCAAAATCTATGCCAGGCCGTTGAGAGAAACCACGAAGAACCCAACGAGCCTTGTAGCGATCAAGAGACCCATCCGGATGAAGCTTGTGGCGGAATACCCATTTCCCTGAAACAACATTAACATCGGCTGGGCGGGGAATGAGATCCCAAGTGTTGTTCTGTTGCAAGGCAGAGAACTCTTCTTCCATTGCGGCACGCCAATGGGGATCAGCGAGCCCACCACGGTAGGTCTTGGGTAGGGGTGAGAGCGTGGCAGCATGAAGATTGATCCGATGAACAGGACAACGGATCCCATCTTTTCCACGAGTCACCATGGGGTGAGCATTATCGGTGCTGGGCAGACGGACGTGAGAAGAAGCTGGTGCAGCAACTTGGTCGGTGGTGCCAGCTTTTGTATTGGGGCGCTTTGGACTAGGTGCGCCAGGGAAAGTAGCCGACCTAGTAGCTGGAGATGATGCGCCCGGGCTAGCATACAGAGGCCCAGTAGAGGGGCTGGTGCGCAGAGGCCTAGTAGAGAAGGCTGGCCCGACAGCTGGTGAAGAAGCACCTGGGCTGGCGCACAGAGGCCCAACAGAGGGAGTCGGCCCAGCATCTGGTGGGGAGGTGCCTAGGCTGGCATGCAGAGGCCCGGCAGAGGCAACCTGTGGAGAGGTACCTGTGCCAGGTCTAACGCTCAGAGGCCCAATGGACCATCGGGTGGCCGGCACAACAGAAGGGCTGGGGCTAGCGCGCTGGAGCTTAGGGACCTGCGAGTGTTCTGTGTCCAGCAAAAAATCAAGATCATTAGCAGCAATGACACCATGCGTAATTGTCCAATCAGCGAAGGGAAAACATCCTTCATTGAATGTGACATGCCGTGAAACGATGACTCTGTTGGATGCCAAGTCTAGACACCGATAACCTTTATGCTCAGAGGAGTAACCAAGGAAGACACACAAGGTGGAGCGAGGTGAAAGTTTGTTGGCAACAGTGGCAGAAAGGTTAGGGTAGCAGGCACAACCAAAAACACGAAGATGATCATATGATGGAGAGATGCCAAGGAGGGCAAAATGAGGTGTGGACATGTTGAGTGTTTTGGTTGGGAGGTGATTGAGAAGATATGTGGCGGCATGGAGGGCCTCAGCCCAAAAATGAGGGGGCATACTTGCTTGGAGAAGAAGCGTACGCATGATGTTGTTGGTAGTGCGAATGACACGTTCTGCTCGGCCGTTCTGCTGGGAGGTATATGGACATGACATGCGGAGTGCAACGCCATGTGTGAGGAAGAATGTGCGAGCAGGGGAGTTGTCAAACTCTCGACCATTATCACATTGCACATGCTTGATGGTGGCGCCGAACTGTGTATGGATGAAAGTAAAAAAGTTAGATAACGTGAAAAAGGTATCGGATTTGAGGTGTAAAGGAAAAGTCCAAGTGAAATGAGAGCAATCATCCAATATGATTAAATAATATTTGTAACCAGAGACACTAGGAATGGGAGGGGTCCAAAGGTCACAATGTATTAAATCAAAATTTCTGGTGGCACGGGAGCTAGAGACATGAAAAGGGAGATGAACATGCCGGCCAAGTTGACAAGCATGGCAAAAAGGCGCTAGAGTGCCATTATTACAGCGGATAGCAGAAGAACTAGCTAACTTGTACAAAACCTCAGACCCGGGGTGACCAAGAAGACAATGCCAAAGTGAAGACGTAGCGGCAGCAACCAAGGCACGAGGGTGAACAGGATGCTCTGGTTGTAGAGGATAGAGGTCACCGAAACTATTGCACCTGATGATCACGTTCCTGGTTGCAAGATCCTTCACAGAAAGGCCATATGGGTCAAATTCAACAGAACAATTATTGTCAGTGACAAAATGACGAACAAAAATTAAATTTTTGATAATGTGTGGAGTGACAAGAACATTCTGAAGAAGAAAATGGTGATTTGGAGCATGCAGGAGAGCAGAACCAGTGGCGGTGATAGGAATAATGGAACCATTGCCAACAACAATATTAGAAGGAGTAATAGAGTTTGGTGCCTGGGAAAGAGCAAGGTTACCGGCATCAGAAGTCATATGATCACTAGCACCAGAGTCCATATACCAATTTGTAGTGGGCGGTGGAGTGAGTGCCATCGTGTTGAAGGCATTGGCCAGAGCTGCTTGATCACATCCAACATTGGGGCTCCATGCGTTTGGCGGGGGCTGAGACAACCCGACCGAAGGGTAGGGGCCGCCGCTTGGTGCAGCTCCTAGGGAGGCGGCGTGGTGACCGAACACGCCTGGAGGAGCTGCAGTGAACGCCTGAGGATGCTGCTGAGGTGGGCGTGAGTCGGCCATAGGCCAAACCTGTACTTGGTCGGCCCATGGATGCTGAAAAGAAGGTGGCCATCCAGGGAGCTTGCCACCAGAAATACTACTACCTGTAGTATTATTGTTGCCGCCACCAACAGCACTGCCCCGATCATTATTGCTTCGGTTGTTACGTCGACGCCGATTATTTTGATGATTGCCACCGGACGTGGTATTGGAACCAACAGTGCCAGAATGCCCACCCCTAGTTGATGTGGGAGCAGGGGTACTGTTCGAGGATCCGCCCGAAGGAGTGGATGATGTAGCGGGGCGGGAGGCAAGCAACACCGTGGAGTTAGTCGCGGGCTTGTGAGCCAGCGTGATTTCTTCGAGGAGAAGATCATTGCGGGCGTCGATGAAGGAGGGGAATGGCTTTTGGCGCTTCAGTAAGGTGGCCATGTGAGCATATTTCTCATTGAGGCCACGGAGAACCGACAGAACAAGAGTTCGGTCATGAACATGCTCACCCAAATCTGCAAGTTGATCAGCCATACTCTTCAATTTGCGACAATAATCAGAGATACTGAGGTCACCTTGGACAAAATTGCGAAATTCGGCATCAAGTAGTAGGGCGCGAGTATCTTTATTGCCAATGAACTCATCTTCAAGAGCAAGCCACACAGCACGGCTAGTAGCATGAGGAGTCATCACGATCTCTAAAAGATTAGCTGATATGGTGCTGTACAGCCAAGAGATGACGACGCAATCCATGCGATGCCACGGAGCGTAGTTGGGATGCACTTGATAAGAGAGAACGTGGTCGGTCAGCGCATATTTCCCCAGGTTGATAAGATGAAGGCCGCGCCATTTGGAATAGCACGGCGAAGCAGTGTCGAGGACGACCAGAATCAGAGACCGAATGTTGAGGACGGAGACGGCCTGCGCATGGAGATTGGCGATGAGCAGAGCATCTGCGGTAGCGTCAGCAGCCAAAAGGGGCGGAACCGCCAGAGCGCCACCAGACAGCTGCGCGTAGGCGCTTGACGCATGTGCGCCTGGCACCTGCGCGTGCGTCGTGCGGCCGTCGCCGCCTACACCTGAGCCATGGACGCCTACATGCGCGTCGAGGGCTGCGTCGGCAAGCGCAGTCTCGCTGCTGGCGTTGGAGGTAGAAGGGCCAAGCATGAGGCTGGTGGATTGCAGTGGCTGGAGGGGCGGAAAAAAATTGCGGAAGCGATGGCAGGGAGTCACGCAGGAGCGACCGCCTCTGATACCATGAAAGCGGAATAATCTCACGCAGTGAATAGATTGATGGATATGTGATTACATATATAGTGGAGGATCCAGAGCTTTCCATAACTCAATCACCGGTTTATAGAAGCAGAGACCGGAAGAGAAGGAAAGGGATCCTGCAGTCTTGGAAAGAGATTAACCTAAACAAGGTAGGCTAGATATTATGCAAATATAGCTTAACATCAAAGAATAGTAATGATATACGAGGAAATAGTCGAATGTTAATGGCATTTTTAAAGTTTCAGGTAATACCGGTGACAAGGAAGCGATTAACCCAAGTTTTTTTTTTCTATTTTTTGTTGCTGGGCAAGTGGATGTCGGAATCACAGTGCTAGTTTTGCAATCCCCAACAACTTTTCTCCAGGGGAGAGGTTGCAATCGCTGCAGAGTTGTGTTTCAGTGGGAATTTTCTTAGACTTTGTTCCTTTGCCAATCTTCAAAGTCCAACACCCACCAATCCACCAACTATTTGATGATTTTTGTTCCTTTGCTCCTCATCTCCTTAGGTCAAAAACATCTGCCATTCTGCCCTTTAATTTGTTCAATTTGGGAGTGTCCCCGTCTTCCACACTCTGTTCACCCCAGCCAATTGGCATGCTCAGGTTAGGCTAATTCTCCTTTAATTTATGATCAAGAAAGGTGGTTACAAATTGCTTGCAAAAGTGTTGGCTTTATCAGGTTTACAAAATACACAACACAATGGGACCTGTCCCCACTAGATGCAGTTACAGTTAAGTTGTTCCTACATGTGCACCATATAGCCGCGTGAAAGGATCTTTAACTAGCAATTTTTTTAATAATATTTTTTTTGAAAAAATAAATAAATCTGGTATACCTATTCAAAAATTTGCAAAAGTAGATATCTGTCGGCCGATCATCGGCCGGACCAGACTACGTCAGCCTGGTTCGACTGATGGTCAGCCGAACTAGACACAACGGCTAGTTCGACCGAATATGCAATGACTAGTTCGACCGAACCAGGCCACATCAACCTGATTCAGCCGACCATCGGTCGACCTGGCTCTATAAAAGGAGGGCAACTTCCCCCTTCTCAGCACATCCGTGACACTTCTCCAACAAACCATGAGCTGCCTAAGGTGCTCTCCTCCTAGGTAAGTCTCCCATCCCTTCTTTTTGATGATGAAGCCCTCCGAGGGGAGGCACTTTGAAGGGGGACTTCGGAGGAAGAGGCCATGTCGTGGCATTGGCTGATATGACAGGTATACAGACGAACGATCAACGAGCTATAAGAGTTGTGGAATCGTAGTGGTCCAATCCGGATACATGACACAAGGATGGTAAGTACGTGAGTGTCGTGGCATTTGTCATGTGACTCAGGTACATGAATAGGTGATTACCAGGCTGAGAGAGCTGCTGGGTCATGGTGGTCTAATCTGGGTACACAGTGCAAAGGCGGCAAAAGGCTTTGTCGGTTTTGACTCAAAACCGTCGGATCAAAATGTGGTGAAATTACCTAAAATAGGATTTTATTTTTTACACCGTGGACATGGCATTTTATTTTTTTGTTTTTATTTTTAGTCTGAAAAAAATACTTTTAGAGTATTTAGGAATATTTTTTTTAAATTTCTTTTGTAAAAATACCCTAAGGATATTATAAGAATTTCTTGTATATGGGTAGCCTATAAAAGGTCCCCATATCTTAGGAATACCTAAAACATTTTGAACCCATATTTTCGAGGAAATCAATTTTCAATTTACTAAAACTGTGTTCCGGCTGGATGCTTTTCTTCTGGCGCCGCCGTGTTCTTCTTTTCTCCATGCGCCACTGGTCTGAACTCTGAAAGGTGCGTCACTGCCTCTAGTTTTCTTTGCTGTTGCCCGGCAAGTTTTGTCTACTCATAGTTGTTGATCTTTTCTTTCCGCAGATTTTGTTTCTGTTTTTTTGGTCAAATCGTTGTCTGCTGGTCCGTTTTATTGCTGGATTAGTTTACTTGATTTCTCTGCCTGCACATGCAAGTGTTGTGCAGTGCCATGATTCAGCCACATCTTGTTTTATTTCTCATCTCGGGAGCTGCATCTTTAGCTTGTACTACGAATTGTTTCTCTGTCAGTTTACTACCGCGCGCCAGTGATGTGCATGGCCAACACTTAATCCATGCTTTCGTGGATCAGCATTGAAGACTGTGCCAAGTCTGTGTTTTCTCCACTCACTGCTTGTGTTTCGTTGCATCTGTTGGAGTTAATCTCCTCCTGGCCAGAGCGACCCAACTATTGGAGTTAGGGTGCGATGATTGGCCGAGCGACAAGTCTTCCCGCCGCTGTAGCACCAGTTGGCGTAGCGATGCATCACACTATTTCGTTCTCTATATAAACATGTATTCAATCATCAATAAAACAAGTGTTTAATCTCTCATTATGTGTTCAATCACTTGCGTTCTTTGCGTTTTCTTCAATTTACAACACGTTATCAGCACACTCTTCACAGGACATTAAGAACAGGCCACAAACATGCAAGAAATCTCAAGAAAAGAAGCGGAACAGAGTGTTGGTTCTTCGTTAAATCAAACAAAAAGAACAAGAACCACATGAAAATCAAAGGTACCATGTTCTTCAATTTATTTGTTACAGAACAAACACCTGCGGCGCTAGATCCGGCCTAGGGATGGCAATTGTGCCCGATTACCCGTTTACTCGCGGGTAAAAACCCTAATAGAATCGGGTTTGTTCTCAAATTTGTACCCAACGGGTAAACAGGTACGGGTATGGGTATTGACTACCCATACCCGTTTACTCGATTATTTGAGATATAAAAACTAATTCCAAACATTTGATTGCTAACTTCTGCAATGAGGTGATAAAGTGCAATGAGGTGACAAAAGACATGCATTATTATTTGATGTAACTATGAACCTAGAAAGGAAATGTATCAATAAAAAATACAATGAGATATGTCTGTCTAGGATACAAATAGAAATTTAAAAAAATGTAATTCTTGGCCTGTTTTGGAAATCTAACAACCCAGAAACAAGTTGTTTTGTTTTATATAACTTGATTTCTAATTGTTGAGTTGTTACGATTAATTCAATTTTACATTAACTAGGTGATACATGGTATAATTCCTTCATTTTTTTACCGTCCTCTCTCTTCCCCACTTCACGTGTAAACGGGTATACCCACGGGTATATGGCACCCGCGAATAATGAGTATGAACATGAATTTTTACTCGTCAAATAAATGAGTACGGATATGAATATACACTACCCGGACATGTAATACCCGACTGTCATCCCTAATCCGGCCAACACTAACTGCCTGGTCGACCCCAGGCCTAGGCGGAACCAGCAGTATGTATGCACTTCATCCCTAGGCGGCGTCGACGGCTGCACTGCATCTCACCCCTACACAAGTGGCACCGACGGCCCGTCGACGCGCCCCGGCGCGAATGAAGTGGCCCGACGAGCCCCCGGCCACAGCAGCTGCGGAGACCGGCCTCATCGTCAGGCGCACCCAGGCGGCGGCTTGGAGCCCCAAGAGCCGGCCGATGGCCTCTTCTTGCACTTTTGCTTCGATGGCTAGTACTAGGAGCATTTGTTAGTTTTTCTCTCTAAAACTAATTAATTGCCTCTGTACCCTACGGCCTACGAGATGAACTGAATACAGCCATAATCATTTTATTCCGCGTATGAATCAAAATGGGCTGAAGTTCTGGCCATGGCCAATCACATAATTATCGATGATGTTTTCTGAATTTATTTTCAGCAATTTCTGTATTTTGTACAATTTCACTCTATATGTATTTACATTTAGACCTTTATTATTATTGTACAACTGTGTTTAAGCCATTGTTCCATAATTTTTTAACTGTCTTCAAATTTCAATCCCTTTGCAATATAATAGCCTTACCCATTAGATTATATTTAAGCTATACATATGTTTCATGCCAATGCAAATTAATTTTTATTTTTGAAATAACTAATACATCACATTCTTTGATGTTGACTATATGTAAATAGTAATGTACTACGATAAGATCTACACCATGTCTTATGCATAATGATTATCCTTAAAATAAATCTGAATTTTGGATAAAGGTCTATACCTCTTGAGGTGATTACCATAAATCTATTTTTAAAATTTGGTATGCATAAGGTGATACATATGTATTGCTAGGGGATCTACATCTAATTATTTATGTGGTGATTATCTCCCATAAGCATACTCAATTCATATTCGGATTCAATTAGACTTACACTAATTTAGAGATTACCTAATTCATTTCTTAAAAATTGGTCAAACCTTGTGAGATTTTTACTCCTCAAAGTGTGTATCCAATTAGAAAATGAATTTTCAAAGGGTCTACTTTATATTAGTAAAATAGCTTCTTATAGTTATTTTAAATTTATGAGATTATAATATGTTTGAATTCAAGTTTCCTTATTTTCACATATTCAAATTTATGCATCAAAATGTAGGATCAATAGTCATAAAAGAGTTTGATCATCTTACTCGTAATGAATCCAATTTAAATTATAGATGAGTTCAACCATGTTCATAAAATTTGCTTAAAACTTTGGTTTTTGCGACTCGAAACCTCAATAATAGAGTCAATCAAATACAAGCATAAAGAGATACCACAAGCCGTGTTGACACTTCAACAAAAATAAAGATAATTTATTAGTCTAAATATGACAACAATGTAGTCATAATCATATTTCTAAAAAATATAAGACTCTAGATAATTGGTGAATTTGTATCTTATCCGTGCAATATAGACACATCATTAAATAGAGAAAATATGAAACACTTCAGCTCCATATGCATGATGTAAGTGGTTCGAACTCTCACATGGAAGATCTAAATACCACATAAAGTATACATCAGGGGGAGAATCTCTTGGATAATAATATGATCGTGGAACATACCACCAATGATCTATATATAGACTTTAATTAGGATCCATACAAATATATAGTTAGATAATTCACTCTCTATCTATTTGTGAGGGATAATTCATATTAAAGATAATAAATTATCATGAATTGGTTCAAATAAACACTATTGGTACAAAATAGATATGCAAAGATTCTATATATTTGATAGAATTATCATATAAAAATTCTTACATATAGACTCTACAGGACTTGGTACAATGAAGAAAGAGATATATTTTGTGGACAATGGTACCACAAAATATATAATTAGTGAAATATTCCTAAGGTCTCACCAAAAGACAAGGAAATATTTTAACAATCGTATGATGTGATGCAATAATTTTGGCTCAAATAATGCCATAACTATTCTATCTACGAGTACCCAAGTTATAATCTTGGATAACAAATTATCTAGATTCAACTCGTACTTCACTAAGTCATAAAAATATTCGTCAAAATGGTTTCCATATTGAAACTTATACAAACAAAAAAGAGACACTTCTCTTTATCTAAGATAACGGATATAATAAAGTGATACTTTAATAAGTATCACCTCTTCTACATAATTATACTACATATTCATCAAACCCGTACCACATGTTGCATATCAAGTAATTTTTTTTAGAATGTCAATGCATTCTAGATTAGGCATTTTCGCCTTGATCATCCTAACATTGGATGATGCGGAAAATTACTAGCAATTCTATTGGTCATAATTTAAATAATATTGTATTTTCTCAATTATTAAATTTTAGGTGCACCGCATGTGTCATAGGAAAAATAATTCTAAAGCCATCAAATTAAAATTTCATCTAAAACCACTCAAATTTCTTGAACATATTCAAGAAGACACACATGGTACTATACAACCATTTATCGGTCTATCTCGGTATTTTATGGTTTTAATAGATTCATGTACTATATGATCTTACATGTGTCTATTATACACATAAAACATGTATTTTCCAAAATTATGGCAAAATTTATTTGTTGTGAACTCATTATTTAGAACATCGAATTCAATCAATTCAAATGGACATACTACCAATTTTTTTGTTTGCCTTCCTTCAATCATTATTGTAAGGCCCTAGGAATTCAAATATTTTTATCCTATATGTTCACACTCAAAATGGCTAAATAGAATATTTAATAAAGAGGAAGCATATTATTATACCATCATTATAGAATTACAAATTTACCAACTCAATGTTGTGTTATATAGTTTTACATGATGCATAATTGATTCAGTTGCAACTAACTGAATATCAAACTTCCCCTCTATAAATAGTACGTGGAAATTCACTAAGTATTTCTCATCTACATAAGTTTGGTTGCGTTACAAACGCACCATTCTCACCACCATAGCATACATTAATGGGTCTACATAGGAATTTGGGATCTATATTAAGATATCAATGTCCGTCAATCACAATGTATCTCAAATCCCTCTCAAGGGAATCTATTTATTGCCCAGTATGCCTACATTTAATTAGGTACATTTCTAGGAATTAGGGGGAGAATTCAAGTACCAATAAAAATGCCAGGAAATTAATTATAAAGACATTGTCACATTGACACCTCAAATCCATGTACTCATAAATCTGAAATTCAAATTCAGAAAACCATTAATTTACAACATATTACAAATAACCTGCCAAATACATTTATTAATGACATAAATGTCACAAAATCCTATCACATTGCTAGGAATATACCAGAAAGGATAGAGGTACCAAATAAAACTATCCAACTCTCTAATCAAAGTGATAAAGGGAGAAGTATGGTTACCTACAAGTGTGAAGCTTCTTGCAAAGCATAAAGGAACTATTGAATCAAAGGTCCAATCATATATTGAGACAAATTATAAGGGTAATACTTCTCGTAGACGTACGAGAAAATATAAGAATAAAGCTTCTAAACTAGTAAATGTAACTCAACCTAGCATTGAGAAACACAAAATAGATTAACCACATCCACCTCCCGTATCAACAGTGCACTCAATATCTGATACTAGGACATCGAAACACTATGACGTCCTCATATTGGGAAACACAAAAATGTCAACTAACTAAGGTGTAAGAGATTTCATCAACTATCTAGAGTCTAGAGAAATATATAATCAAAAGACTACGATTGTCGACACGTAATTCTCTGCATCAATTACTGAAAACCTCTAAAAGATCCAGATCCAATATCCATGGTCCAGTGCAAAAATGCGCTCGTACTAGAACAAATAAAAGAGGTAATTCCAGCAGAGTTAGCCTTCCTCACAAAATAAAAGTATTATCATCAGTAATACCTACACCTCCAAAACCTTACCTGTGGGTTTCAAATATATTTTAATCTATAAACGATATGAAAACCATAATGTGGTGATACATAAGATGAGACTCATAGCACAAGGGTTCAAGCAGAGACCTTAATTAATTTCAATCAAACATTCTCTCCAGAAATAAGTGAAATCATTTCCCGATAAATTATATCTTTGATAGTATAAGAATTGTCTATCTGAACAATTGACATACATAGTGACTAATGCATATGAGTCACTTGATTCAAACATAAAGGTTCTATTAGAATCCAAAGTTCTGAATCTAAATACTAATGCAACATATATTGTGTAAAACTCAATAAAACATTACATGGCTTGAAACAGTCGGATGAAATTTGGTACAACCGACTCAATGAGTTCTTTATAAAAAGAATACTCAAATAACGATGATTGCCTATATATTCATCGAGAAATCCTCACTAGGATATTGCATTATATTTGTCTATGCTGACATCATCGACAACACTAATGATATTGATGAAGTATGTAATCATTCAAATGACGAAATTCAAGACAAAGGATTTGGTCAAAACCAAATTTTGTTTAGGTCTACAACTTAAACACCTTTTCTCGAGTATTTTAATACACTAAACCACATATATCCAGAAAACAACTATGGTCATTTGATCTCTACATTTAGAGAAAGATCAATTGAGACCTTAGGAAGAGATACAAGGACTGGAGGTTCCATATCTCAACATTGTTGGAACACTTATGTAATTTGCAAATTGCATTAGGCCTCATATCGTATTTGCAAAGAAATTACTAGCTAGACTTAGTATTAATCCAACTAAATATCATTGGACTGGACTCAAAAATATCTCCAAAGTGCCAACAATCTTGATTTTTTCTTTCAATAATAAAGAAATCAAGATCCAAATATAATTGGATATATATATATATATTGACTACTTATTTGATCCCCATAAGTTAGATCTCGAACAAGTTTTTGCGTTCTTACATGGTGGGACAACCATCTCATAGAAGTTTACCCAGTAAACATTAGTGGCTATATCTACTAATCATTATTAAATAATTTCATTATATGAAGCAACATGCAAACGTGTATGGCTTCATAGAATGATAAACCACATACCAAATCTTGTGTCATTGATTCCATTGAATCAAATACTATTATATTTCAAGATAATAGTGCTTCATAGCACAAATGTAGATAGTTTCATAATTTACAAGCATTAGGGGGGGAATCTCCTTAAAGGTTTAAACTGTACAAATATCGTATTATACTCTTTCATTTTATGAGTTTTATATACTTTCTCATAAAAGTTTTTAATGAGGTAATATCTACACAAGATCATATATACCATATTCCTATTTTTCCCTAAAAGGGTTTTTATAAGGAATATACAAAAGGTATATAACTTTTCCAAAGAAATGTTTTACTATAAGTACAAATCATACGTTGTATCATTTTATCCTTATTTTTTCTACATGGTTTTAAAGGAGTTTTAACAACATATCATAATCATATTCCTTCCTATTTTTCCCATGAGGTTTTTGGAAGAATATTCAAATAAGGTTGAGGGGGAGAATTCTCTCACAATATGCCTTATTAAGCATCATATTGTTCTCTTTTCTTTCTATGAGTTTTTCCTTTTCAAGGTTTCTCATATAAAGTTTTAATGAGACAATATGAAATACAAATATATGTCATATTTCTACTTTTCCCTATTAAGGTTTTTAAGCATATATCAAAGACATATAATTACTCATAAACTCTTCAGAGTATATGATAAAGTAATAATTCTACATAGTATTTCTCATATTTTCCCATAGGATTTTTTGAGGAATAATACATACATTAATTTTATGATGGACTCGATTAAGGGGGAGTGTTGGAGTTAATCTCCTCTCGGTCAGAGCGACGCAACTATTGGAGTTACGGTGCGATGGTTGGCCGAGCGACACGTCTTCCCGCCACTGTCGCACCCGTTGGCATAGCGACGCATCCACCAGTCACACCCTTTCATTCTTTATATAAACATGTATTCAATCATCAATAAAAAATTATTTATTCTCTTATTATCTGTTCAATCACTTGCGTTCTTTGTGTTTTCTTCAATTTACAACAGCATCATTGACCAGTGTTCTGCGTGTAGCCACACCACCAAGTGCACAGGAACAGCTGGCAGATTTCTCATGCCATTTCAACCTATCCATTTACCTAGTTTTGCATGCCAAAGAAGTTTTAAATCACCGGCTGACAGACTGTATGAGAAACCAAGGATTGGTTTCAGAGTGTGATGAGTGATTAACAGGCTTTTACCCTCTGGTTCGAAGGGGTACCTCCGAAGGGGGTTCGGAGGTTGGACCTCCGAAGGGTTCGGTGGTTTGGTTGTTGCAGCTGTTGCAGCGGAGTGTGCCTGTCGGAGGGGTCCGACAGTACACGATGACTGGGTTTGTACCGAAGGTCTCGGTACTTTGGGCGGTACACCGAAGTGTGTGCCGAAGGTTGCTAACCCGGAGAGGTCTCCGGAGTACTGGATACACTTGTCTGTTTGTGTTGGACCGGAAACGGCGACCAGAGGGGGGGTGAATGGGAGCTTTTTAAAAATTCGGGCTAAAAACTAGCCTTCGGATTCAGTTCTGTCTTCTGCGGAACAGGCTTCGAACACTACCTTCGAAGGTCTGGTTCGGAGGTACTTCGACACCTTCGAACACAGGCTTCGGAGTAGCAAAAGTTCGAAGCCAAGAAGACTTCGCTCCACTTACAACCCTCGAAAATCTACTCTGCTAAGTCAGTGCAGGCTCCGCACACAGGGTGCTTCGAGCAGGCTTCGCACTTCACCCTTCGCAAGAGTGGACAGCCCTCTGAGGACTTCGACCAGGAACTTGGCAGCAGCAACTGGTGCTGCGCTTCGTACACGAAGGTCTACACGCACACGCAAATGGACTACGCTAAGGGCTTCGACACAAGAAGCAAAACGGGCCTCGGTCAGGGCTACGCTAGTAAGCAGCGAGGTCTCGCCTCCTGTTACACAGAGCGAACGCACACTGACAAAACACACCTCGCACAAAAAACAGCCTTCGCCTCAACAGGCTTCGGTGCACTACAACAGGCGAGGTATGTAACGCGAGCTCAAACAAAAAGCACAAAGAAGCAGGGCTTCGCCGCTTGAACAAGGAACACAAAAATGAACTCTCTAGATGTATTACAATCGAAGTATGTGGCTACAGGAGCTCAACAGTAAATGCTCAAAAGTGTTAAATGTTACCTACCGAGCCCCCATATTTATAGCCCACAGTTCACCCAAAGGAAATGACTACACTACCCCTAGGGTTTACAAAGGATTTGACTCTACAGAACTAAGGGGTACAAAAGGTAGTCCACCTTTATTTTGGAGGCTTCTCTGTCAGCTTTGCAGAGGGGACAGTGTCAGCCTTTTACAGAACAGACAGTGTCAGCCTTTGCAGTCTTTGACCTTCTGGAATCCTCCCTTCGCACGCGAGGGTGCAGTAGCTTCGGCGAGAAGCCTTGAGCCTGGTGGCCTTCGGTTCGCCGAAGATAGCCTTCGATACAGTGACGGTTTTGAGCCGAAGCCGTCAAAGCCCTTGGGCCTTCGCACCAACACCTCCGGAGTGGACCACCACGGCTTCGCAGCTTCACCCAGCTCGAACTCCGTCAGTCCGTGTACCGAAGCCATGCAGGCCGAAGCACCTCAAGTCAACCTTGCTCCGGAGCTAGCCTCGCTCCGAAGCCTTCCACACTCCGAAGCCCCACCTTCGGAGTACCACCCTTCGAAGTCCCTCCTTCGTCCAAGGCCTCCGCATGAAGCATTCCATGAGCACTTCGTCGCAGTGTCTCTCCCCGAGCACACTCCTCGACGAGCCTCACCCGGACCATGCCTTCGATGCGCCTCGACTTCTGAGACCTTCGTCGGGTACCTTCGAGTGTCTCCCTCCGGAGCACACTTCGAACCTTTGCCTCCGCAAAGGACTTGTTCCACCAACTCCGAAGTCACCCCATTCGGAGTACCTTCGAAGTGCCTCACCTCCGAGGACTTTGTCTCGGAGCACCTTCAGCCGGAGCCACGCTCCGCACTCTCTGCCTTCACCTGGCACGCCTCGACCCGAGGACCGACCCGGACCCCCTTCGCAGCCACCGTGACGGAGCTCCCCGCTCCCCTGGCATCAAGCCTCCCGCTTGACCCAGGTTCACCTGGCTCGAACCTTGTCCGTCGCCTCCGAAGTCCCTGCGCACCACCGACACAGACAAGTGTATCCAGTACTCCGGAGACCTCTCCGGGTTAGCAACCTCCGGTACACACTCCGGTGTACCGCCCAAAGTACCGAACCCTTCGGTACGAACCTAGTCATCGCGTACTGTCGGACCCCTCCGACGAGCACACTCCGCTGCACAGCTGCAGCAAGCAAACACCGAACACCCTTCGGTGAAACCACCTCCGAACACCCTTCGGAGGTCCAACCTCCGAACCCCCTTCGGAGGTACCCTTCGAACAGAGGGTAAAAAGTCTGTCAATCACTCATCACAAACACTGAAACCAACCCTTGGTTTCTCAGTTTGTCTGTGGTGCGCAGGGGACCGCGGAGGCGACGAACGGTTCGTAGCAGGTGAACCTGGGTCAAGCAGGAGGCTTGATGCCAGGGGAGCGAGGAGCTCCATCACGGTGGCTGCGAAGGGGTCTGGGTCAGACCTCGGGTCGAGGTGCACCAGGTGAAGGCAGTAAGTGCGGAGCGTGGCTCCGGGTGTAGGTACTCCGAGACAAAGTCCTCGGAGGCGAGGCACTTCGAAGGGTACTCCAGATGGAGTGACTTAGGAGTATGGTGGAACAAGTCCTCTGTGGAGGCAAGGCGTTCGAAGTGTGCTCTGGAGGGAGACACTCGAAGGGTACCCGACGAAGGTCTCAGAAGTCGAGGCGCATCGAAGGCATGGTCCGGGTGAGGCTTGTCGAGGAGTGTGCTTGGGGAGAGGCACTGCGACAAAGTGCTCATGGAATGCTTCATGCAAAAGCCTTGGACGAAGGAGGGACTTCGAAGGGTGGTACTCCGAAGGTGGGGCTTCAGAGTGAGGAAGGCTTCGGAGCGAGGCTAGATCCGGAGCGAGGTTGACTTGTGGTGCTTCGGCCATGCATGGCTTCGGTACACGGACTGACGGAGTTCGAGCTGGGAGTAGCTGCGAAGCCGTGGTGGTCCACTCCGAGGGTGTTGGTGCGAAGGCCCAAGGGCTTTGACGGCTTCGGCTCAAAACCGTCACTGTATCGGAGGCTATCTTCGGCGAAGCGAAGGCCATCAGGCTCAAGGCTTCTCACCGAAGCTACCGCACCCCACACGTGCGAAGGGAGGCGGCAGAAAGGTCAAAGACTGCAAAGGCTGACACTGTCTGCTCTGCAAAAAGCTAACGCTGTCCCCTCTGCAAAGCTGACAGAGAAGCCTCCAAATAAAGTTAGACTACCTTTTGTACCCCTCTGTTCTGTAGAGACAAAACTGGTGTAAACCCTAGGGGTAAAGTAGTCATTTCACTTGGGTGAACTGCTAAGCCAAGGAAATGCAATTTGGGAGATTGTGGACTCACAATACTCCATCCCTGAGACTCGCACCTCTCAAACAGAGAAAGATCAGTATAATGCCAACTCCAAGGCTAGGAATATACTGTTCATTGGTTTGAGCCGGAGTGAGTTCGATAGGGTGCAGCACCTTAGGACTGCTAGGGAAATTTGGACCACTCTCACTATTTTTCATGAGGGCTCTACTCAGATCAAGGCCAGACGCCAAAGCACATACAATCAACAGTATCAGCTGTTTGTGCAGGCACCTGGTGAATCTATAGATGCCATGTTTTCACGCTTTGATGCTATAGTGAGTAACTTGCGGTCCAACGGGACACTTGCTTACAATGATCATGATAGGGCTATCAAGCTTCTCTATGCTCTGGACCGTAGCATATGGGAATTAAAGATATCCAGCATTGAGGAGTCCACAAGCTATGACACATTGACCTGTGATGAGCTCTTTAGCAAGCTGAAGTCCATAGAGATTGCCAAGGCATCTCTTGCAGTGCACAGAAGCTCTTTGCCACAGCCATTGGCATTGGTTTCTAGCACTAACCGTGGCACCACTGCAGAACCAAGCACATCTGGCACTTGTGTTCTTGCAGATGGTTTTGCTTTGTCCTCCCTGGTCTCCATCACAAAGGAGCAGGTGGACACTCTGGATGATGATGAGCTTGCTCTCATTGCTAGAAGGTTCACCCGTTTTCATCATGAGAGACGGGATCAGAGGAGAAGTGGTTTTAGTGGTTGCTTTGAATGTGGCGACACTTCTCATATTAAGGCAAATTTCCCTAAGCTCAAGAAGAGAGATGAGAGTGAACGCCCTAAATACCACAAAAAGGAGAGGAAGCCTTTTGTGAAGGGCAAGTGCGGCAAGGTGGCTAAGAGAGTAGCCAAAGCCGCTTCCAGAGCATTTGTTGCTGCTCTCAGCGACATCGACAATTCCTCAACTGAGGAGTCGAGCTCTGAGGAGGAGGAGTTCCCAAGGAAGGAGGACAAGAAGGACAAGAAGGGACGAGACTTCACCGGCCTTTGCTTCATGGCCGACAGCGATCTCAGCGGCGATGAGCTTGACTCATCTGAGGTACCTCTATCATCTGACCAGCTATTAATTAAATTAGATGAGCTGAATGAAGTAGTTCTCGGTCAGGATAGATTACTTGTGCAAGCCGCTAGAGAAAGAAAAGACCTTAGACTTAGGCTAGAATCTGTTTCTACTGAATATGTCATGCTTAAGTCTAAATTTAATGATGCTGAATGTGAATCTTGTTCTGTTGTCATGGGTTAGCTTGCTCAGTTGCGTTCTGTACATGCTCAAACTCTTTCTGAGCTTGAGACTGCACAGAAGCAGCTTTTGGTGGTTGATTCTAGACCTCATGATATTATTGAATGCATGAACTGTTCTTTATTACACGAGAGCATTAGTTTACGTGATAAACATGTTCATGATTTAGAGGCTAGATTGGAGAGGGCTGGTAGTTCTAAGGATGTGCAGCCTGTTTGTGACACGTGCATTACCCTTAAGGACCAGCTAGGCACTGTTAGAGAGCGAGCTGAAAACCTCATGTCTGAAAATGAATACCTTCTTTCCGTGGTTAACAAATGCACTGAGGGAAAGAGTAGGATGGATTTGCTCTTGGCCAAGACCAAGATGTGTGCTGACAGAGCAGGGTTAGCTCTAGGTTTGGGTTTTGAGAGGATTCCTTCAGATAGTGAAAACAAAACTGTTTTTACCTCTCCCACTACCCTAGAGAAAGAGAGAGCTATGTTAGACACCCCATTAGCCAAAAAGCCTACCCGACCACCAAAGAAAACCACTCCTCCTGCCAAGAAAAATCCTCCCAAGAAAACCACTCAGCAGAAGCCCAAAGAGCCTGTAAGACTTGCTCCTAAGACCCATGAGAGTGCCCCTAGGAGAATTTTTCATTGTTCCTATTGTCAGCGGGCGGGTCATTTGGTTGGGTTCTGTTTTCGTCGCATCAAGGATGAGCGACGCTCTCAGGAGATGAGTTACCAGGACATGCATTACCCATCTTTAGGTATGCATGAGTCTGAGTTTTACTATCGTCCTACTTTTGAGGCTCCTCGTGCTTCTCGGAGAGGTTTTGCTCCTCGTGGTGTTCACCATGTTCCATATGGTGGTAGACCCCGGGCGAGTAGCTTTGTACCTCGTCAGAGTAGGAGACCTCGACATGTTGTTCGATCACAGCATGTAGGTAGACCTCGCACTTTGCATCATTCAGATTATCATGTGCGTAGACCGTCTACTTTTACTGTGCCTACTACTTGTATCACTCAGTGCTGGATGCCTCGTCATTTTTTCACTCACCCCAGCACTGAGCGATCGAGATATTCTTATCATGTGTAGGCGACAGACCGAGGCTTGGAGGGCACGTGGATCATGGACTCCGGTTGTTCGCGCCACATGACTGGAGATGCAGCATGGTTCTCCAGCCTCACCACAACCAAGCAAAGGGAACATATCACCTTCGGAAACAATCGAAGGAGTAGAGTGAAAGGTAAAGGTGTGGTAAGAATTAACTCGAATTTCACTCTCAAAGATGTTGCTTTGGTTGAAAACCTGGGATACAATTTGTTGTCTGTATCTCAGTTGCTTGATGAGGGCTTCGAAGTGCGATTCCATCGTGATACTTCGTAAGTGCTCAATTCTGATGGCGTTGTGGTGTGTAAGATCTTTAGAGTTGGGAGAGTTTTTGGAGCTGATTTTTCAGAATCATCTGGTTCTTCTCATTGTCTTGTTGCACATTCTACTTCTGAGCTTTGGAAGTGGCATAGGAGACTAGGGCATATGAGCTTTGAGTTGCTCGCTCGACTGAGTGCCCTAGGTCAGATCCGAGGATTGCCCAAGCTCAAGTTTGAGAAGAATTTAGTTTGTGCTCCTTGTCGACATGGAAAAATGATTGCCGCTTCGCATTCGCCAGTCACCTCAGTGATGACTGAACAACCCGGAGAACTTCTCCACATGGACACTGTAGGTCCTTCTCGGGTTAGTTCTTTAGGCGGCAAGTGGTATGTTTTAGTCATTGTCGACGATTTCTCTCGCTACTCTTGGGTCTTCTTTCTTGCCAGCAAGGATGAAGTTTTCTCACACTTTCGGAGCTTGGCTTTGAGACTTTTCACTGAACTCCCTGGTGCACTGAAATTCATTCGAAGTGATAATGACACCGAGTTCAAAAACAGTCTCTTTGTTGATTTTTGCATGGAGCATGGCATAGAACATCAATTCTCTGCTCCGTGGGTTCCTCAGCAGAACGGTGTCGTTGAGAGGAAAAACCGCACTTTGGTTGAGATGGCTAGGACGATGCTCGATGAGCATAGGACTCCTAGAAAATTCTGGGCTGAGGCCATGAACACTGCATGTTACATCTCAAACCGAATCTTCTTGCGCTCAATTTTGAATTTGACATCTTATGAGCTACGTTTTGGGAGACAGCCCAAGGTTACTCATCTTCGAGTATTTGGCTGTCGCTGCTTCATCCTAAAACGTGGTAATTTGGATAAATTTGAGTCGCGATCTTCTGACGGGATCTTTTTGGGTTACACTACTCATGGTCATTCTTATCGTGTTTATAACTTGGAGACTAACACTGTCATCGAGTCATGTGATGTGACTTTTGATGAATCAACCCCCTCTGTTAGTTCTGCTTTTGAACAGGCAAATGAACACGACATAGAACAGACCATATTCGAAGAAGAAGATCCCGGAGAGTTCAAGGATGAACCCCTACTACCCTCGACGTCAACCCCCGAAGCTGACCCCGCTTCGACCACTTCAGCACGAGGTCCCAAAGCAACTACCTCGACATTGGTCATCTTGGACCACTCCAACGCACAAGATGAGGGGTAGACTGCATCCCGCCGCGAGGCTCCACACCATGTTCAAAGGATGCATCCTCCCGAGCAGATCATTGGTGAGCTTGATCAAAGGGTAACATGTTCTCATGCTCATTTCATTGATTCCGCTTTTGTTGCTTCTTTCGAGCCCTTAGATGTTAGTCATGCACTTTCTGATTCTAGTTGGATCAATGCCATGCATGAGGAACTTGAAAATTTTGAGAGAAACCAAGTCTGGACTTTAGTTGATCCTCCACCAAATGTTCATTTCATTGGAACAAAATGGATTTTCAAAAATAAACAAGGGGAGGATGGGACTATAGTTAGAAACAAGGCTAGACTTGTAGCTCAGGGTTTTTCTCAACTAGAAGGGATTGATTTTACTAAAACTTTTGCACCTGTTGCTCGCCTTGAGGCCATTAGGATTTTGCTTGCCTTTGCGACATCTCGGGGATTCAAACTCTATCAAATGGATGTCAAAAGTGCTTTTCTTAATGGCTTCATAGGTGAACATGTTTATGTAAAACAACCCCCTGGTTTTGAAAACCCCAAGTACCCACATAAAGTTCTTAAACTTCATAAGGC
Source organism: Zizania palustris (assembly GCA_019279435.1). NCBI lineage: Eukaryota > Viridiplantae > Streptophyta > Magnoliopsida > Poales > Poaceae > Zizania > Zizania palustris. Next base: position 40,322,901 of record JAAALK010000079.1, read on the forward strand.
TCTTTATGGACTCAAGCAGGCCCCTCGGGCATGGTATGACAGACTTAAGTCTTTTCTGCTTGAGCGGGGGTATTTGATGGGCTCTGTTGATAAAACCATGTTTACTCTCAAGCATGGCAAAGATTTCCTTCTAGTGCAGATTTATGTGGATGATATCATCTTTGGTGGCTCTTCTCATGCTTTGGTTGCCGAGTTTGCAGATACCATGAGCAGGGAATTTGAAATGTCCATGATGGGTGAACTCACCTTTTTCCTTGGATTGCAAATCAAGCAAAGCAAAAAAGGTACTTTTGTCCACCAGACGAAGTACACCAAGGACCTGCTCAAGAAGTTTGACATGGCAGATGCGAAGCCCCTCGCCACTCTAATGGCTACATTTGTAGCATTGGATCCTGACGAAGATAAAGAAGCCGTAGATCAGAAGGAGTTTCGAAGCATGATCGGCTCCCTCCTCTACTTGACTGCTACGAGGCCGGACATACACTTCGCAGTGTGTCTGTGCGCTCGTTTTCAGGCTTCACCACGAGCTTCGCACCGTCAAGCGGTAAAACGCATTCTGAGGTATCTCAAACATACCCTCGAATTTGGCATATGGTATTCAGCATCTTCATCTTTGTGTCTTCGAGGTTATTCCGATGCTGATTTTGCTGGGTGTAGAATTGATAGGAAGAGTACCTCTGGTACTTGTCATTTTTTGGGTACATCACTGGTTTGCTGGTCTTCCCGCAAACAGTCTAGTGTTGCACAATCGACGGCTGAGGCCGAATATGTTGCTGCAGCTAGCTGTTGCTCTCAGATTTTGTGGATGGCTTCCACTTTGCGGGATTTCGGGTTAGATTATAAGAGTGTTCCACTTTTCTGTGATAACACTAGTGCTATTTGTATTGCAAACAACCCGGTTCAGCACTCCAGAACCAAACACATTGATGTGCGGTATCATTTTCTCAGAGATCACAATGAGAAGGGTGATATTGAACTTCAATATGTTGATACCCAACACCAGCTAGCCGATATTTTCACGAAACCCCTCGATGCTTCTCGATTTGCCTACTTGCGTGGGGAACTTGGTATTTGTCACCCTTACGGCATTTTGTGAGGGAGAGCTGTCTTTAATTGTATGGCATTTGCTCATCATGTGTGAAATTGCATGTACATCTGTTGCACTTATATGCCTCATTTTAATTCATGAAATCATGACAGCTCAGCTCCTTTTAATTTATCTGAAACATTCATGTGCATGATGTTTTCTTTTCAAAATCAAATCGTGCTCACTACTTAGTCTTGAATCTAGCATGTTTAGGCAGGACTACTTTAGCTATCTTTTATCTGCTTGATAGCAAGACACATTTCTTTGGATGCTAAAAATTGCGACTTGAAAAATTGTTCTACATTTTCATGGATATTCATAAAGTGTCAAACAATTTGTTAATTTAATCCCAAAATTCCAAACTCCATGATTTGCATAAGTGAAAAGATCCAGGTGGGTTTGTTAGTTGCACTACTCTATTCTAGACTGCTTACCATTGCACATTGGTCTGAACTGGAATAGTGTAGTGTATGCCAAAATCATTGCTTTAAGCTTCTAATGGTTTTCATGCCTAGGATTGGCCTGATTGGATAGTATAAGGTGGACAAACAAATAACCCCTGGCAGTATGAAAAAGAACAACAAAGCTCATTGATCATCAAGTTTGCTTTCATAGCTCTATTTGAACTGGACTTGTATATCTAGAGTAGAAATTGACTAGCTTTGCGCAGTCCTTGCTTTTCCTTGTCTAGTTTCCTTGACTAAGTGGTGATGTTTTTATTTCAAAAATGATCAAATCGCATGCTTCATCATGTTTTTAGAGAATGTTAATTTGAGCTGAGCCCATGATCATTGGTGTTATTGTTGGCATATTTTTGCTTTATATGTCTTTGCAATTCTGCTCATTTCCAAGCAATGCCTCTTTTACATGCTCCTTGATGCTTGCATTGTCAAAGGGGGAGAAATTTTTGAGCTCTCTGCTGCAAGGGGGAGAAAGTTGGGTTCTTTGTTGCCAAAGGGGGAAAATTAACTCAGGGGGAGTTTTTATCTTGGAAAAGGGGAGATTTGCCGAAGGGGCTTTTACTCTTTTGAAAAGGGGAAGGAAAATTCTTTTGTCAAGTGACATGATTTGGCTCTTTTCTGAGTTTTTATGGTCACTTGTGTGCTGAAATTCTTTAAATTTTCTTGAACTTGAATTTGGTTGTCAATGCACTCATCAAGGGGGAGATTGAGAAACCAAGGGTTGGTTTCGGAGTGTGATGAGTGATTGACAGGCTTTACCCTCTGGTTCGAAGGGGTACCTCCGAAGGGGGTTCGGAGGTTGGACCTCCGAAGGGTTCGGTGGTTTGGTTGCTGCAGCTGTTGCAGCGGAGTGTGCCCGTCGGAGGGGTCCGACAGTACATGATGACTGGGTTTGTACCGAAGGTCTCGGTACTTTGGGCGGTACACCGGAGTGTGTGCCGAAGGTTGCTAACCCGGAGAGGTCTCCGGAGTACTGGATACACTTGTCTGTTTGTCTGTGGTGCGCAGGGGACCGCGGAGGCAACGGACGGTTCGTAGCAGGTGAACCTGGGTCAAGCAGGAGGCTTGATGCCAGGGGAGCGGGGAGCTCCGTCACGGTGGCTGCGAAGGGGTCTGGGTCGGACCTTGGGTCGAGGTGCACCAGGTGAAGGCAGTAAGTGCGGAGCGTGGCTCCGGGTGAAGGTACTCCGAGACAAAGTCCTCGGAGGCGAGGCACTTCGAAGGGTACTCCGGATGGAGTGACTTCAGAGTATGGTGGAACAAGTCCTCTGTGGAGGCAAGGCGTTCGAAGTGTGCTCCGGAGGGAGACACTCGAAGGGTACTCGACGAAGGTCTCAGAAGTCAAGGCGCATCGAAGGCATGGTCCGGGTGAGGCTTGTCGAGGAGTGTGCTCGGGGAGAGGCACTGCGACGAAGTGCTCATGGAATGCTTCTTGCAAAGGCCTTGGACGAAGGAGGGACTTCGAAGGGTGGTACTCCGAAGGTGGGGCTTCGGAGTGAGGAAGGCTTCGGAGCGAGGCTAGCTCCGGAGCGAGGTTGACTTGTGGTGCTTCGGCCATGCATGGTTTCGGTACACGGACTGACGGAGTTCGAGCTGGGAGTAGCTGCGAAGCCGTGGTGGTCCACTCCGGGGGTGTTGGTGCGAAGGCCCAAGGGCTTTGACGGCTTCGGCTCAAAACCATCACTGTATCGGAGGCTATCTTCGGCGAAGTGAAGGCCATCAGGCTCAAGGCTTCTCACCGAAGCTACCGCACCCCTGAGGAGCCATGCTGAATAGCGTGGGCCTCATGGCTCCAGATGTGATGAGTCATTGTCAATGATAGTCAAAGAGGACTGAGTAGAGAGAGAAGACCTGCTGTGTCTGGGCCGCGTGTGACTCAGGTACACGGGCAGCGAGCGACTGTCGGGCAGAGGGGCCGCGAAGTCGGGCTGGCCCAATCCGGGTACATGGGCTAGGAGCAGCAGAGGATCCACTGGACTGTTGACCGGGATTGACTCAGGTACACGGGCGGCGAGTGATTGCCGGGCTGAGGGAGCCGCGGAATCGGGCCGGCCCAATCCGGGTACCCGGTGCGAAGACGGTGGACGCTTTGTCAGTTTCGGCGCAAAACTGACGACCGTTGATTTCGGATCTGACCGTCCTGAGACGAAGCCGTAGCTGCTACGAAAGCTCCGCATCAGGACAAATTACCTTTATTTAGGTTTTTACTATTTTGCCTTTAGGCCCACAGTCTGTCAGTCGAGTCTGTAAAAAACCCTAAGGGCATTTCAGTCTTTTCCATTTTTATTTTAGCGTTTGTAAAAAACCCTAGGGGTATTTCTGCATTTCCCCATTTATTGGGCTGCCTATAAATAGGCCCCAATCCCTAGGGTTAGGGTTAACTCACTTTAATCAAAAAAAAAATCAGAGTTCATCTTACCTGCCCCTGTTTTTGTGCGCCGCCATTTTTCTGTGCTCTTCCTGTTTCTTCGTGAGATTGGCTGAGACTTCACCGATGGCTTACTAATCAGGTTTAGCTGTTTCAAATCCTTACTCCAGATTGTTGAGAGTTGCGGTTTGTGTCTTGGCCTTTATTTTTCGGTTGCCTCATTCTGCATGTCACTATTTTTTATTCAGTTTGGCGTGTTCCTGGCGTGTTCTTCTCAAGTTTTCCCATCTACGCATATAGCTGCACAGCTATTGGCTGCCTAGGCAGCTTGTGCTGTCTTGCTTGGCTGTTCAGCCTAGAGCAGCAGGCTTGCTGGGTCTACAAGGCTGCCACGGTGGGAAATCTCTTGCACAGTAGCTTTGCACGGGGTAACGCGCTGCTAGCTTCTGCGTTTAATGGCAGCACAAGTCTGTTTTTTATTGCCTGTGAACAAGAGCTGCAGTCCTTGACTCATGATTTCTACGTACACTAGTACCTAGACTCAAGCATAGTTGTAGCCCTGCATTTCTTGCTGCTGCTGTTGTAGGCGTGATCATAGCAAGGTTCTGCTGTAACAGACCCTCGTATACAATCGCCGAAGGCTTTATTTTCGAAGCTAGCCTCGTTCCTTTTTCCGAAGCCCTGCAGCGAAGTTTGAGTTCTGTTTTTTTTACCAACTTCGGAGTTGTTACAGCACTTCGCTATTTTGTTTGGACGTGTTTCGAAGTACTAGTACCTGTTTAAAGTTTCGGAGCACACTTCGATAGTTTGTGCATGGGTTCGAAGCTCATCTCTTATTTTCGCACGTAGCCTTCCTGTCCTGGCCAGCAGATTTCGGTCTATTTTCGAAGTGCACATGCTGTAGCTTCGAACGGGACAAGTCTATCGAAGTATTTTGCTCTGTTCGAATTTCTGTACTTGTGCAGACTTCGCAGTTGACTTCGATCAGAATTGTGATAAAGGCTTCGAAGTTTCAGCTTCTCTGATTTGTTGGCTTCGCTCGAAGTGTACTGTTTGGAGTATTTCTTTTTGCATAGCATGCTTCGTAGGCTGCAGTGAGACTCTGAGAAACAACTTCGAACCAAACTCCAGAAGACTTCGAACAGGCTTCGGCAAGGACACCACATGCTTCGGCAGCTACTACTGTAGGCTTTGCACCACACAGGCTTCGCCAAGTCCCGAACAGGAGACAACTTTAGATAGTAACTTCTCTTTTCATCTTATACATTCTTAGATCATTTCATTGAGAAGTTTAGGCCTGTTACAACTTATTCACCTGCCTAGATTGCACTACTTTAGATTCACTCTGTTTATCATCAGTTGCTTCTAGGATAGAAACCTTTAGACTTAGGCCTTCTGTTTATTTTCTGCTGCACAGTATTTTGAGGTGCGTTGGGTATTTGGGAACAGGCCATTGATTCGAAAGAATTTTTAAGGCGCCCATTCACCCCCCCTCTGGTCGCTACTTTCGGTCCTACAAGTGGTATCAGAGCCTGGTTAGGGTTTTTCCATACCTTAACCGGTTCTAAACCCCAGTAGTGATCATGACTTCTCCTGGCAAGGTCCCGTCCTTGGAAGCTTATGGCTATAATTATTGGAAGACTCGCATGCGAGCCTATCTCATGAGCCAAAGCTCGGACATCTGGGACATTTGCGTTCACGCTACGTTTGTCATATTGCCAGTTGCTGAGCGTGATTCTCCTGGTATCATCGCCCAGCATGTGAACAATAGCAAAGCGGTGAACATCTTGTTTTCTGGTTTGGGTCCCACTGAGTTTGAGCATGTGAGCCATCTCTCCACTGCGAGAGAGATCTGGGCTACCCTCCAGGCACACCATGAGGGAACAGCTCAGGTCAAGGCTCGGCTCTATCAGACCTACCGGCGTGAGTACGAGAACTTTACACAAAAGCCGGGTGAATCTGTTGAAGCGTTGTTTGGTCGTTTTCAGTCGATCATAAACAAGCTTCGGGACAACAAGGCTGAGGGTGTTCAGTTAGTCTCAGATCACGAACAGGCGCTCAAGGTTCTTCATACCTTGGATCCAAAGATCTGGGAGATCAAGGTATCCTCTATCATTGAGAGCACTTCTTATGATACCTTGACCATTTCTGATTTGTTTAGCAAGCTGAAGGCCACCGAGGTTGATACCCAGTTGAGATCAAATCTCACTGTCTCTGGATCAAAGTCTCTGGCCCTTGCTACACCTTTTGTTGATCCCTCTTCTATGAGTTGTGTTGGGTTCTCTTTGATGTCTATCACTGAGGATCAGCTTGAGTCGTTGGGAGATGATGATTTGTGTCTTTTTAACAACCGGGTGCGTCGTGTCTATGATAAGAGGATGTTCAAAAGACACGGCACAAAGACCGGATGCTTTGAGTGTGGTGATCCAGGACACTTCATCGCCGACTGCCCCAAGCGCAATGGCCACAAGAAGGGCACCGGTGGTGGCTTCCACGACTCCGGCAAGCACGACAGCTCCTCCTTCAACAAGGGCAAGCCAAAGACCAGATTTTTCAGAAAGGCCCTGAAGGACTACCGGCGAGAGAACAAGAAGCGCGACAAGGCCTTCTTCGCCGAGATGGAGAAGAGGTACTCCAAGCGGTCCACGTCTTCTTCCTCTTCATCGAGCTCGAGCGATGAGGAGATCATCATCAGGAAGGGGAAGGACAAGGACGATCCAGCAGGCCTTTGCTTCATGGCCTTCGGGGACAGACCGAAGAGCCGCTCACATCAGCGCCGAAGATCCCGCAAGAGCTTCTGCTCAATGGCTCTTGGGGATAAGAAAGAGAAGATCTCCTCCGATGACTCCGTCGACGACGACAACGAAAAGGTATCATCCTATGAACGCGAAATCGTTGATTTACTTGAAAGCAATCGTCAGGAGTTAAAGTATCGGGAAAAAACTGCTTAGAGGGGCTAAGAAGAGGATAGATGAGTTAGAGAGTGAGCTTGCTGTGGCCAACAGCAGAATTGAGAGTCTATCTTCTTCCCCTTGCTTGGGTGATAGCAGTGAGTGCCCAAAGTGTGAGGTGCTTCTGTGTGACCTGTCGACTCTGAAGTCCAAGTACACAGAAAGGGTTGATGAGAGGGATGCTTTGGCCACTGAGCTTGAAAGCGCTCAGCTGGAGCTGAAAGATGCTCAAGCCACCGTCGTCCTACCCTGTGCTGATTGCCCATCACATCTTGCTAGTTTAGCTGAGCTGAAAACTAAGGGCGATGAGTGTCTGGGTGATTTGGAGAGAATGAGAGCTGAGCTGGCGCAGACTAGGCTAGAACTTGAGACATTGTCAATTCCACCAAATGTCTGTGAGAACTGTCTGTCTCTTAGACTTGAGTTGATTAAGCTGAAAGCCGAGAAGTCTGTCCAGGTAGATAGTGAGTGTGAGACCTGCTTGTCTCAGGTGGAGGTACTAGCATCCTTGAGAGAGGAGCTAGCTGATTCTCAGAATGAGAACTTTTACCTCCGGTCTATCCTGAGTTGGATCAGTGCAAGAGAGCCACAGCTCGGCATGATGATCCAGCAGTTCAAGAGACAGGATGGGTTTGGGGTAGGTTATACCTATACCAAGGCTGACTTTGAGAGTGCCATTAGCCGGGCAGTGGAGTGGAGTAAAATGACTCCTGAGCAGAGATATCCCAAGACCCATTCCACTGAGTCTTCCCAGGCTTGTCAGCCCAAGGATGGAGTTGTCCATGAACCACCCAAAGCTCCACCCAAGAAACCCATCTGGGTTCCAAAGCCCAAACTCCTCCACACTTCTCTTGACTCTCTTCCTGGACCCTCTCAACCCAAGAAGCCGACACCAAACACCACTAAGCCCAAGAACCCCAAGCCTCAACCACATCCCAAGAAGCCCACCTATCATTGTGAGTACTGTCAGAGAGACGGGCATCTTGCGGAGTTTTGCTTCAGGAGGAAGCGGGTTGAGAGAGCAGAGCGTGCTCGTGGTGGTCAGGAGCAGTTCTACCAGCAGGGTGGTAGACTGCGTGTTCCTCGACGCGGGGAGAGGCTGGAGGCCAGGCCGCGTCGTGTAGGTGGTGGTAGAGGAGACGGCTTTCATGCCCGTGCTCCAGATGGTGGTGTTCGTTCCGGTAGAGCTCCAGGCCATTTTGGATACGGTCCTGGACCTCGTGGCCGAGGCTTTAGGCAGAACCGAGGACCGCGCTTTGAGCCGCGTTTTGGTCCAAACTTTTCTGATGATTTCTGCTTTCCGTCTTTTGAGCAGATGGCTCGACACTGGTTTAGCTCTTTTGCTAAACCCGGTGCCGGACCATTTGTTCCCACTTACAGCCACTGATTGTGCAGGATCGGGGACTGGAGGACGTTTGGATCATGGACTCAGGGTGTTCTCGCCACATGACGGGACATCGCAGATGGTTCTCCAGTCTCACTCCCCCGAGCTCCAAAGAGTACATCACCTTCGGGAACAGTGGTCAAGGGAAAGTAAGTGGCATTGGCTCAATTCGCATTTCAGACCATTTTTCTTTGAAGAACGTTGCTTTGGTTGGAAACTTGAACTTCAATTTGATTTCTGTTTCGCAACTTCTTGAGGATGGTTTGGAGGTGCGTTTTAAGAAGGGCAATTCTTCTGTGTTTGATTCTAGAGGGTCTTTGATTTGCCAGATATTACCTTTCGGTAAAGTTTTTCGGATTGACTTCTCTAGTTCTTTTGGCCCTTCTCGCTGTTTGATTGCTGGATCTTCTTCTGAGCTCTGGAAGTGGCATAGGAGGTTAGGCCATTTGAGTTTTGACCTGCTAGTCAGGTTGAGCTCTATGGACCTCATCCGAGGATTGCCCAAGCTTAAGATGGAGAAGGATCTAGTTTGCCATCCCTGTCGTCACGGGAAAATGGTTGTCGCTTCTCACTCACCTGTGACTCAGGTGATGACTTCGTATCCGGGCGAGCTGTTACACATGGACACTGTCGGTCCAGCTCGGGTACGCTCAGTCGGTGGGAAGTGGTACGCACTTGTGATTGTTGACGATTTTTCTCGATTCTCGTGGGTTTTCTTTTTGGAGTCTAAGGATGAAACTTTTCATTTTGTTCATGACCTGATTTTGAAGCTGAAGAATGAGAACAATGGTCGGATGCGAGCAATTCGCTCCGACAACGGCTCTGAGTTCAAGAACTCTCAGTTCGTCAGCTTCTGTAGTGATCAGGGTCTTGACCATCAGTTTTCTGCTCCTTACACTCCCCCACAGAATGGCGTTGTGGAACGAAAGAACCGCACGCTAGTCGAGATGGCCAGGACGATGCTCGATGAGCACAGGACTCCTAGGCGCTTTTGGGCTGAAGCCATGAACACGGCTTGCTATTTGGCCAACCGCATTTTTCTTAGAGCTTACCTTGGTAAGACCTCTTATGAGTTGCGGTTTGGCAGACAGCCCAAAGTGAGCCACTTGCGAGCGTTTGGCTGCAAGTGCTTTGTGCTCAAGAAGGGAGGGCATTTGGACAAGTTTGAGTCTCGTTGCTGGGATGGTGTTTTTCTTGGTTACGCTTTGCATTCTCGAGGCTTCCGTGTTTGGAACCTTGACTCCCAGCAGCTTGTCGAGACTTGTGAGGTTTCGTTTGATGAGTCCTTGCCTTCTTTGAATCCTTCTTTTGAGCTTTCTGGTGATGGTGAGCTCGGAGAGTCCATCTTCGAGGAAGATGAGGATACTCCAGCTGCTGATGAGGGTGGGCCTTCTGCACCTCCTGCAGAGCCCACACCTTCTGAGACTTCGACTGAGGACGAGGGCGGACCTCTGATCACTTCTTCCACTTCGATCGAGCCCCCTCAGTCGAGTCCAGAGGTGCCAGCTGCTGACTCCGGTGAGGTGACTTCAGATCACCAGGGATCCCGAGCAGTTCAGCGTGATCACCCCTCAGAGCTCATCATCGGTGATGTGTCTTCAAGAACTTTGCGTTCGTCTGTTGACTCTCTTGGTGTGTTTGCTGAATCTGCTTTTGTTGCATCTTTTGAGCCCAGAGACATTTCTCATGCTCTTTCTGACTCAAACTGGATTAATGCCATGCAAGAAGAGCTTGAGAATTTTGTCCGCAATCGGGTTTGGACACTGGTAGAGCTGCCACCAGGATGCAACCCCATAGGCACCAAGTGGGTGTTCAAGAACAAGCAAGGTGAAGATGGGGTTGTGGTGCGCAACAAAGCTCGACTAGTTGCCCAGGGTTTTTGCCAAAAGGAGGGTATTGATTTTGAAGAAACCTTCGCTCCTGTTGCCCGTCTTGAGTCCATTCGCATTCTCTTAGCTTTTGCCGCTTCGAAGAGTTTTAAGCTTTTTCAAATGGATGTCAAGAGTGCTTTTCTGAACGGGTACATAGAGGAGGAAGTTTATGTTAGGCAGCCCCCCGGTTTTGAGAATCCTAAGTTTCCTCGACATGTTTTTAAGTTGCAAAAAGCTTTATACGGGTTGAAGCAAGCCCCCAGGGCTTGGTATGACCGGTTAAAGCAGTTTTTGTTGGGGAAAGGCTTTGTGATGGGTTCTGTGGATAAGACTCTCTTCTTGCTCAGAGATGCTTCAGATTTCTTAGTCGCTCAGATATACGTGGATGATATTATCTTTGGCGGTACTACTAACGATCTTGTGTCCAAGTTTTCTGAGCAGATGCACAGCGAGTTTGAGATGAGCCTCATGGGTGAGCTCAAGTATTTTCTAGGGCTCCAGATCAAGCAGACCAAGGATGGCACCTTCATCCACCAGGGTAAGTACACTCGAGACATGTTGAAGAAATTCGACTTTGGTGGAGAGCTGAAGCCTCAGATGACCCCAATGGGTACATCTGGGGGCCTGGACAAGGACGAGAGCGGCGTCAAGGTCAACGAGAGAGAGTTTCGAGGGATGATCGGTTCGCTGCTGTACTTGACGGCGACAAGGCCAGACATACAGTTCGCCGTGGGACTGTGCGCGCGCTTCCAGTCTTCACCACGCGCGTCTCATCGGCAGGCTGTCAAGCGCATCTTCAGGTATCTCACTTATGCGCCTGATCTTGGTCTTTACTATTCAGCATCATCTTCTCTTGATTTATCTGGCTTTTCGGACGCTGACTTTGGTGGGTGCCGGTTGGATCGCAAGTCGACTTCCGGTACTTGTCAATTTCTTGGTTCTTTCTTGTCTCTTGGTCTTCTCGAAAGCAATCTGGAGTTGCTCTTTCGACCACAGAGGCTGAGTATGTAGCTGCTGCTAGCTGCTGCTCACAGTTGTTTTGGATGATTTCCACTCTGAGAGATTTTGGGTTGTTCTTTCCTACCAGAGTTCCTTTGTTTTGCGACAGCACCAGTGCCATTAGTGTAGGGAAAAACCCATGTCTTCATTCAAAAACCAAACACATTGATGTGCGCTTTCACTTTTTGCGGGATCAATATGAGAAAGGTGTCATTGACCTTGTTCATGTTGATACCCATCATCAGTTGGCTGACATTTTCACCAAACCCCTAGATCAGTCTACTTTTGAGCGTTTACGAGGGGATTTGGGTGTTGTGTATCCTTTTTAGGATATTTTGAGTCAGTTCATTTCTTTCTTCTTTACTCTTTTCTTGAGTCTTTTTGTGTGTGTTCATATCATACATATTCACATATCACACTTTTGAGCCTGCTTCTGTTATATGATTGAACTGCTTGACTTATTCTAGCTGGTACATGCTTTTGCTTACTTGTCGATGATCATGCTTTGCTTCAGTTCATTTGATATGTCTGATATCTGTCATATGCATGGCTTTTACACTTTAAACTTGAAAAATGATCACCATTGCTTCTGGTAACTAGCATGTGTAGGCTGAGTGCTTTTGCTATCTGTTACATGCCTTGTAGCTAGTTCATCACATAGATGCAGATATGCAACTTGGACATCTTTATGCTTTAACATGGAAAATGTGCTATAAAAATGAGAAAAATCAAAAATGAATGAAAATTCCATGCCTTTTTATGCTTGAGTTGAAAAGATCCAAGTGGGTTTGCATTGTCGCATTGCATTGTTCTGGACTGCTTACCATAGCACTTTGGTATGAACTAGGACAGTGTAGTGTATGCCAAGACCAATGTCTTAAGCTTCTGATGGTCCAGTTCTGGCCTAGGCTTGACTTGGTCGGTTAGCATAAGGTTTGACATGCAAATAACCCTTGGCAAAAATGAAAAAGGAAAATGAAAAAGCCTGAAAATTAAAAAGACAACAAGTTTGCTGAAGCACTTTGTTTTGGACAATGCTTATCTTGGTAGATATCAGTTAGCTTCTGCATCTCATGTTTTACATTGCTTGTTAACTGGAAAATGTGGTGATGCCTTTGTTTGCAAAAACTGAAAAAATGCGTGCTCATGACTTTCTTTAGATATCATCTGTTGCACTGATCATGCCATGAGTCTTAGACAGTATGTCTTTTGCTATACTTGTTAGATGTCGTAATTGCAGTCAATCATATCTGAGAAGCATGCTTTCTACACTCCACCTGCACCCCAGTTGCATTCATTGCATATTTTGAGGGGGAGTTGCATTTCAGGGGGAGTCAGTGTCGTTTTTCGAGTGCTTGATGAGTTCACTTGTCAACAAGGGGGAGAAATTTTGGTATAAGAGTTTAAGGGGGAATTTTGGCTTTCTCTGGGATTTGTTTCAGGGGGAGTTTTTGTCCCGTTTGTCCATACTCTTTTGATATCCTTGTTGATGTTTCTGAGATTGCACTCGTTTTCGAGCTTTTTACTTTATTCTTCTTCTTCTTTGTTTTCTTGTGTTTTGTTTTCGTGTTTCCACAGTTGCTTGCAGGTACTGAAGAGCAGATGAAGAGAAGTGTTGACAATGCACTCATCAAGGGGGAGATTGAGGAGCCATGCTGAATAGCGTGGGCCTCATGGATCCAGATGTGATGAGTCATTGTCAACGATAGTCAAAGAGGACTGAGTAGAGAGAGAAGACCTGCTGTGTCTGGGCCGCGTGTGACTCAGGTACACGGGCAGCGAGCGACTGTCGGGCAGAGGGGCCGCGAAGTCGGGCTGGCCCAATCCGGGTACATGGGCTAGGAGCAGCAGAGGATCCACTGGACTGTTGACCGGGATTGACTCAGGTACACGGGCGGCGAGTGATTGCCGGGCTGAGGGAGCCGCAGAATCGGGCCGGCCCAATCCGGGTACCCGGTGCGAAGACGGTGGACGCTTTGTCAGTTTCGGCGCAAAACTGACGACCGTTGATTTCGGATCTGACCGTCCTGAGACGAAGCCGTAGCTGCTACGAAAGCTCCGCATCAGGACAAATTACCTTTATTTAGGTTTTTACTATTTTGCCTTTAGGCCCACAGTCTGTCAGTCGAGTCTGTAAAAAACCCTAAGGGCATTTCAGTCTTTTCCATTTTTATTTTAGCGTTTGTAAAAAACCCTAGGGGTATTTCTGCATTTCCCCATTTATTGGGCTGCCTATAAATAGGCCCCAATCCCTAGGGTTAGGGTTAACTCACTTTAATCAAAAAAAAAATCAGAGTTCATCTTACCTGCCCCTGTTTTTGTGCGCCGCCATTTTTCTGTGCTCTTCCTGTTTCTTCGTGAGATTGGCTGAGACTTCACCGATGGCTTACTAATCAGGTTTAGCTGTTTCAAATCCTTACTCCAGATTGTTGAGAGTTGCGGTTTTGTGTCTTGGCCTTTATTTTTCGGTTGCCTCATTCTGCATGTCACTATTTTTATTCAGTTTGGCGTGTTCCTGGCGTGTTCTTCTCAAGTTTTCCCATCTACGCATATAGCTACACAGCTATTGGCTGCCTAGGCAGCTTGTGCTGTCTTGCTTGGCTGTTCAGCCTAGAGCAGCAGGCTTGCTGGGTCTACAAGGCTGCCACGGTGGGAAATCTCTTGCACAGTAGCTTTGCACGGGGTAACGCGCTGCTAGCTTCTGCGTTTAATGGCAGCACAAGTCTGTTTTTTATTGCCTGTGAACAAGAGCTGCAGTCCTTGACTCATGATTTCTACGTACACTAGTACCTAGACTCAAGCATAGTTGTAGCCCTGCATTTCTTGCTGCTGCTGTTGTAGGCGTGATCATAGCAAGGTTCTGCTGTAACAGACCCTCGTATACAATCGCCGAAGGCTTTATTTTCGAAGCTAGCCTCGTTCCTTTTTCCGAAGCCCTGCAGCGAAGTTTGAGTTCTGTTTTTTTTACCAACTTCGGAGTTGTTACAGCACTTCGCTATTTTGTTTGGACGTGTTTCGAAGTACTAGTACCTGTTTAAAGTTTCGGAGCACACTTCGATAGTTTGTGCATGGGTTCGAAGCTCATCTCTTATTTTCGCACGTAGCCTTCCTGTCCTGGCCAGCAGATTTCGGTCTATTTTCGAAGTGCACATGCTGTAGCTTCGAACGGGACAAGTCTATCGAAGTATTTTGCTCTGTTCGAATTTCTGTACTTGTGCAGACTTCGCAGTTGACTTCGATCAGAATTGTGATAAAGGCTTCGAAGTTTCAGCTTCTCTGATTTGTTGGCTTCGCTCGAAGTGTACTGTTTGGAGTATTTCTTTTTGCATAGCATGCTTCGTAGGCTGCAGTGAGACTCTGAGAAACAACTTCGAACCAAACTCCAGAAGACTTCGAACAGGCTTCGGCAAGGACACCACATGCTTCGGCAGCTACTACTGTAGGCTTTGCACCACACAGGCTTCGCCAAGTCCCGAACAGGAGACAACTTTAGATAGTAACTTCTCTTTTCATCTTATACATTCTTAGATCATTTCATTGAGAAGTTTAGGCCTGTTACAACTTATTCACCTGCCTAGATTGCACTACTTTAGATTCACTCTGTTTATCATCAGTTGCTTCTAGGATAGAAACCTTTAGACTTAGGCCTTCTGTTTATTTTCTGCTGCACAGTATTTTGAGGTGCGTTGGGTATTTGGGAACAGGCCATTGATTCGAAAGAATTTTTAAGGCGCCCATTCACCCCCCCTCTGGTCGCTACTTTCGGTCCTACAACCCCACGCGTGTGAAGGGAGGCTGCAGAAAGGTCAAATACTGCAAAGGCTGACACTGTCTGCTCTGCAAAAAGCTGACGCTGTCCCCTCTGCAAAGCTGACAGAGAAGCCTCCAAATAAAGTTAGACTACCTTTTGTACCCCTCTGTTCTGTAGAGACAAAACTGGTGTAAACCCTAGGGGTAAAGTAGTCATTTCACTTGGGTGAACTGTGGGCTATAAATATGGGGACTGGGTAGGTAACATTTAACACTTTGAGCATTTACTGTTGAGCTCCGGTACTAGCCTCCTCATACTTTGAATACATCCAGTGAGTTCCTTTTTGTGTTCCTTGTTCAAGTGGCGAAGCCCTGCCTCTGTGTGCTTTTTGCTTGAGCTTGTTTTACATACCTCGCTGCATACTTCGTCCATTTGTGTGTCACCTTGAGTGACTTGTGACAGTGCATCGAAGTCTGTGTTGACGAAGTGTGTTGTGTGCGAAGTGTGTTTTTAGTGTGCGTTCGCTCTGTGTAACAGAAGGTTAGATCTTGCTGCTTACTAGCGAAGCCCTGATCGAAGCCTGTTTAGCTTCGCGTATCGAAGCCCCCAGTGAAGTCCGCATAGTGTGCGTTTAGACCTTCGCAGTACGAAGCTCAGCACCAGTTGCTGTCGCTAAGTATTAGGTCGAAGTCCTCAGAGGGCAGTCCACTCTTGCGAAGGGTGAAGTGCGAAGCCTGCTCGAAGCACCCTGTGTGCGGAGCCTGCACTGACTTAGTAGAGTTGTTTTCGGGGTTGTGGGTGGAGCGAAGTCTACTTGGCTTCGAATTTTTTACTCCTTGCGAAGCCTGTGTTCGGAGCTGTCAAGTACCTCCGAACCAGACCTTCGAAGGTTGGTGTTCGAAGCCTGTTCCGCAGTAGACAGAATTAAAACCGAAGGCTGTTTTTAGCCCAAGTTTTTAAAAGCTCCCATTCACCCCCCCTCTGGTCGCCGTTTCCGGTCCAACACTGTAATCCTATGAATTTTCTTACGTCGTTTTGGTTTGTTCCTACCCATCGCACACTATTCTCCATTGCCTTGGTATCTGTGCCTATGGGTTGAAAACAGGTAATCACTCATTAGTCACAACCTTGAGTCACTCGCTCCTATGCAACCTAGTGCACATGATTTTTCTTGTACACACTGTTCAGTGCAGAAAACTTTTCTTCTCTGTCATTGTTTTTATTTCTGCTAGTAGTAATATGTGATGTTCAATATCTTTCATCTGTGAGATTTATCTTTTTAGTTTACTTAATGTGATGCAATTAATTTGCCTTTGAGCACTGAGTTGGTATCTTTTGATTTAAGACACTAGTTGCTTTTTGAAAGCTAAATTATATTAGTGCTTTGTGATCTCTCAGACTATCATCTTACATCATATCAGATAGGAGAGTGATAACACTATCTTTATTTGTGATTTTCAAATTTGCTTGCTTCCGATTGATTATTTGGAGGAGCGTTGGGTATTAAGAAAAGACCATCTATTCGAAAGAAATTTGTTGAGAAGCCTATTTATGGGATCGGAATGGCGACTAGAGGGGAGATGAATAGACACCTCGACACTTTCTTTTGAATGTGATGGCCTAATCGAATCACCCAACACACCTCTAAGGACTCAAATCCAAGTTTCAAACTATTCAGCATAATTTAGAGCTCAAACAGATTCAAACGCCCAAAAACAACTTTGATTCAAGCTTCTCAAACAACCACTATCAAAACACTCACTCTAGAGATCAAACTCAAGTGTAAAAAGTAAATCAGAACGTTTTAATTCAATTACAATTGAGATTCAAACACTTCTGAAATTTTTCGGACGGTGAATAGTGAATGTAACTTACCAAAATGCCTTTGCCAAATTATGGTTCAGATTGCACAACTCAGTTTCAATCTAGATTCAGATCAGCACATAAGAATATAACACTTAATCAAGAAAGCTAGATTCTGAACCTTCAAATTGCTGCACAACAATTTCAGATTTCTTAAAATGAAACTAAAACTGCAATACTGTAGCAGATCCGACAACAGAAATTTCAGGCAATCATATTTAAACAATATCAGACCAGATACTTCCCTTTTCAGCAAATATTTCAAGCAATTACTGTTTAGAATAAACTGAATGTTGTTCAAGGAAGTTTTCTTCACAATCAATACAATTCTGAAACAGATTGGAATAACAGCAGCTACTATTCAATATCTGACAATACTGAGGAAAAAAATTCAAGCTGAGTGTTTTCTTCAAAAGACAACTCATGCTGCTAGATTATCCACACATATGCATTACTAGAGAGTCCTATGGTTATGAGGATATGCACATCAAAGTAATTCAGAACAGGTTCAATACTATTCAGTACACAAATCTCAATTATTCAAATTACCATGTTGGAAAACTTTGAGAAAAAACAGATTACACACTGAATACATAAGTCTATTTCAACAGCACATCTGAGAATAACACTGAATCACTAACCAATCCACACAGTTTATCTTAGAGCACAACTTTTAAACTTCAAAGTTCCTGTTTTGAATCCCAAATGTCAGCAGCAAAACCAGTACAAACAATATCAGAATTGAAACAAATCACTTTTGTTTCTCTAAAACTGATTCACTTCTGGATCAGAATTAAACCAACCATGAAAGTATTGTTTACCAACCAGAATTCACAGGATACTTCACTTAACTCAATTTCAGCAACAAAACAGCTGCACAACCAATTTACTTCAATCACAAAAACAAAAGGACCAGAATTCAGAGTGTATGAAGAAGAAAGAACAGAACAGATGCTATAGAATTTTCAGAAAAATAGGAGTGACAATACTGTTCAATATATTGGACAAGGAACTTTTGTAGTTCTAAGCATCAACAAAGAATTTCAGTACTAGAGACAAGATGTGAGAGATTTCAACCTTCAAAACAGTCTTAAAGAACACTTGAAATTAGACTGAAATTGATTCAATCACTAAGATTCAGTGACAAAAACTCTTGACAGAATTGACAACACAACTAAAATATTCAGTCAACTAGTGTGACTCTGTCAATCAGATGAATATCCTCAGTGTTCATATCCAATCAGAGTTACAACACTTATCATACCACATGAACACTCAATTCAAAGTGACTCATAGAATCAAAACTCAGATAAAGTCTGAATCAGAGAAGAAGCTGCCAAACAAAATCAGAAACAGGATGATCAGATTGATCCAAATAGGTTTAATCTAACCACTTGAAGTAATTTCAAATCAATATTCTATAACCACACCTGATTACACGTCATCCACAAATATTCACTCAATCACAACTGTATGTATTAAACTTGAGCACATAGAGACAAATTCAGAAGTGATCAGAGATTAACATCAAGAAAAACTGAACCTACACTCAAACCTAAACCGATTTAATCATCAAGATTCTTCTGTATATTCATCAATCAAAACTAGAGAGAATCATACAAAATATCATCTCAGATCATCAGGAATTCACAAAAATTTCGATGGAAATATAACCTGAATCGCTGTTGAATACTGCAACCGTTTGGACGATGAACAGCTTTCCTAGAAATGTTGTTGCTGATCCGACAAGGTTCACTTCCCTCTGTTCATCGTCAAATGCCAGAATATGCTAGAGAAGCTCTTGTGTTTACCGTTCAGATGCTGAAGAGAAGAGAACTCAAAATGGGATCAGCACTGTCGGCACGCCTGTATCAAATCTGGCTTGATCAAAGCCTCCTGTTCATCATCACGCGTTGCAGCAGAAAAGAAGCTCTCGGATGAACAAACAAACTTGTAGAGGAAATATGAAATTCATTTTCTTTTGCTTGAATGTTCTAGCTACACAATTCTGTTCAGCCAGGGGATTTTATATCCCACCTACTCCACATTCTAGAAGGCATCTTTTACAATCAGCCCCCTAGAAAGACCCAAAATACAAATCTGAAAATAACAACTAGAAATACTCTATTACAATAGACCCCTCTTTAGAATATTTTCAGAATATATATATACTCCAAAAATACTCTAAAAAGAACACAATATGACACTAAAAAAATCTAAACTAAAACTTGACACTATTTTATTGAAATAGTAAAAACATTTAAAATTCCAACGGTTTTCAACAAAAACCGACAAAGCCTTCTCAGCCCTTCGACTCGTGACACCGCTTCGTGACTCCGAGCGCCAGCAAGACACTTCCGCTCTCGATCCCCTCGAGCCGCGCGAATGCTTGTCCTGGCCTCCCTCTCGCGAACCCGGTCGACACACCGTCACAGTCAGCCGTCCGTCCAAGTCTCGCTCCGTCTCTTCGTGCACTCTTGAGATCTTCTCCAACTTCACCCGACCTCCCTGATCCTCTAGCATCAAGCTCCCCGCTCGACCCTCGATCACCCGCCATTGACAGTCGGTCAGTATCTCCACCCTACACAAACAAGACAAGCCAAAACAAGAATGCGACGCACTGCCGAAACCCTCGGCAGCCAAACCTTCACTACACATCGAAACCCTCGATGCACTCAACACACTCTCGACCACTCATCCACTCAGACGCTCGTCCTTATCAATCACTCATCATTCAGACCGAAACCACCCTTGGTTTCTCACTATTCATCCCCTCTAGTCGCTTGTTTTAGTCCTACAATTGGTATCAGAGCCGGTTATATCACTAATTGACCTTAACCGGTTTTGTGATCCATAGGCGGCATGGATAAACACAACAAGATTTCTTTGTTCGATTGGCGTGATTTTGCATAATGGAAGGTGCGCATGGAGGCTTACCTTCAAAGTCAAAGAAGTGCTATTTGGGACATTATTGATTCCCAATATGTGATCCTTGATACTCGCACCACTCATACTGAGAAAGAGCAGTATGATTACAATAGCAAGGCAAGAAACATATTGTTCACTAGTCTGAGTCAAAATGAGTTCGATAAGGTCCAGCACCTCCGCACTGCTCATGAGATTTGATCTACTCTACCTGTTTTTCATGAGGGCTCTACCTAGATCAAGGTCAGGCGCCAAATCATATATAACCAAGAATATCAACTGTTTGTGCAGGGGCCTAGTGAATCAGTAGATGCCATGTTTACGCGCTTTGAATGACATTAATGGTGAAAATTGTCAAAAAGTAAAAATTGGTAATTTGGACCGAAAATATGCAATTCCTGGCATAGGCTGGTCCGACCGGCCCTATAAGGCCGGTCTGACTGAACCGGTCCGAGTCAGATCTGTTTTGAGTTGTTTCAGGATGTTTTTTATCTCTAATCAACTTGTAACGACTTGGACATATTTTCTAATCAAATTAGAGTCCAAGAACGTCAAGACTAACCCCTATAAATGTCGGGGCAAGGCCGATTCAAGGGACCCCCGAAACTCTAATAGATCCAATCTATTATTTACCTTGAATCGTTCTTTACTTACAATCTACTTTCCTTCCCTAGGATTAGCCATAACGTCCATTTTTGTTGGTTTGCGCTGTAAACCATCCGTCCACCCCGTCGTAATCATGGTAATCCTTGTTGATTCGCTCGTGAATCATTCGTTCAATCCACATAACAGATTTCTATCATTTTACCGGTTTTTATCGTTAATTCGGTCTCTAGGCCGAATTACCTCTAATTTCTTAGTGTTTTGTAGTGTTTTATCCCTATCTTCTTCACCAAGGACCCCTGCATCCATCCTTTATCACCAAGACGATTGCCGGAGCCCGGAGATCAACTTCTAGGGACCGTTGGTTTGACCGGAGGCTTCTTCCCGGTCTGACTGGCCCGTGCCATGCCGTCATCTGTCTTGCCGGCACGCCTCGATCTGACCAGAAGCCAAAGGCCGATCTGACAGGACGCGTACGGAGGCCTCGGGAACCCTTTGCGAGACACACTAGAGTGCCCTCCGGAGCCCCTCACGCCCTTCGATCTGACCGGAGGTTTGCCTTCGGTATGACCGATCAAATACCGGAGCCCCCCTTCAGTCGTCCCCGCATCGAGCAAAGGAGGCTTAGGACCCCCTTCGTACTGTATGTCGGAGACCCCTTCAGCGAGCCCTCTGCACCGTCGGTCCGACCGACGGTGTACTGTCGGTCTGATCGGCTCGCTTTGGACGGTCTGATCGCCGAGCACCCTTCGGTCCAACCAGCCCCATTTTGGTCGGTTTGATCGCTTCCCCCGTACTTTGGTCAGTTAAATAATATTATTTTGGTATTTTTTAATTGCCTGGCGACTCCGTTTTATTTCCTTTGTTATGGTCAAGGGTCGTAGGAACGCGATGTCAGTGTCTCGAGACATTTAGTGGGCCACCCCTAGGCGTTAGCGCACTATTGGATTGCCGAACTGATGTCAATGTCCGTTGGTGCTTTATCAACAGATTTTAGTGTCAACACGTATTATATCAAAACTCAAGAATGTGTTAAATCATAATACAAGATCATACTATATCAAAACATGTGCAGAATACTGAGCAGAATAGAAAACTGGCTCAAGAATTAAAAGAGTCCCTTAGATTGTTTCTCTCATTGTAATTGTCACACAAGAAAGAACTTATATCAAAAGATCAATATTTGTCATAACAAAGAAGCATAAGCAAACATATATAATTTAGCTAACATGTTAAGAAAGTCCTACATAATTACAAAAGATGTGCCTTATAGACACCATCACTGCACATTTTGTAATCAAGCCCTACATTAGTATAAAAGGTGTGCACAATCCACACATTGGCAGACAACCAGATTATGTTTATAGTTTCATCAAACATAAATAGTTAGGTCTTATAGGGAGATGATTACACATCAACCACCAACTAATTAGGAAAAATGTTAGTGGTCAGTGAGAAGTACACTACTCATTCAAGTAGTGCTTCACAATCCAATGATTCATCCACATCCGATGATAATACAACAATTATTCACTCCTGCAAATACAACAATAAATCAAAAATAAATCAGAAAGAAACAACAGGAATGAAGAATAGAGCATGCGGGGGCAGCGAAGAAAAAAGTTCTATGTTGTGCTTGCTCGCCGCGCGGGGTAGGGCAACACGCCTAAGGGTAGTGGGGGCCTATGCAGAGGGGCGGCAACGACTGGCGGGGGCCTATGTCGGGCGGCTACGGTGGGGGTTGCATGGGGTGGTGGCGGTGGTGCTTGCGAGGGCGGTGGTGGGTCCATGAGTGGGAGGTAGAGGAGGCCTGTGCGGAGGGGCGACAACGAGGGCCTGTGCGGAGTGGTTGCAACGGGGCCCTATGTAGGGAGGCTACGACGGGGGCCATGTGGGGTGGCGGCGGCAGGTGCTTGCAAGGGCGATAGTGCGATAAGATGGAGGCCGGTAGGGAGGAGTGGTCTACAAGCAGGGAGGAGCAGTGGTGGCGAGGAGGCTCTCACCTAGGAAGAAAGTAACCCCAACGTGTTTTTGTCCACACCCTCCTGCTCGCTCGAGCATGGATCTGGGGAGAACGTCGATTTAGGGTGCTCTCTAGATCTGTGATGGAACCGCGTATACTCGTACCGACAAATATAGAGAGCTATAGTGGAACCGAGAAAATTGGGTATTTGCCACTTTCAAGAGTGGGCTTCGCATAAATGCCATTTTCATTATTGGATTCGTAAAAATGCCATACAGCTCAATAAATATTTGTTTTCCATGCCATTCCATCTATTTCCTAATTTATAAATTATTTTTTTGGATTTTTGGAAGTGAACTGACCATTATACCCCTGTTGATTCACGGTCGATCTGTTACCATCTGTCCATCTCTTAGGGTTCTCCCGTTGCTTTTTTCTTTACGCGTTTGCTCCTCTGCCTTCATCTAATCGGCCGGCCGCGCGGCGCGCCCTCTGATGAAGCGGTGCTGCGACCGCCCCCATCGATGTCGTGCCACGTGCGTGGTCCGTTGTCCGTCGTTGGACTGCATCCTGCTTCGATCGCCCGCCTCAACGACGTCTACACGCGTAGAACGTCCTGAACCGGTGTCTGTCGGCTGTCTCCACACATTTGAAGAAGGTAAAAATCAACGTTGATTATGCAATTCATACAAGATGACATCACTCTTACATCATGATGACATCAGCACCATGCAAGATGTTTTATCTATTTATTGAAACTTTTTATTTTCAGTCCGAACAGTTTGGCTTGTTCGTGTAAAATTGCAAATCACATCTCCTGTCTTTCTTTTGAGATCGCGTCGAAAGATCCATGGATAATTGCAGGTATATTTCTCTTTGCATCTGTTGTCTCTCTTTTGACGCATATGTTATCTCTATTTTGAGATGAACCCTGAAATTTGTTATATTTGATGTAGGGAGAGCTTACATATCACGTCGAAGAGCTCTTTTGAGAAGAACCCTGAACATATTCCAGAAGTTGATTGGGATAACTTACCGATAGTAGAAACACATGATGAGGAAGGAAGAATTGAACTTATGAATGAAGATCAAATATATGTGGTTTTAGATTTGACAGATGAGGATGAGAAAACAAAAATGTCTACATCAAATATGGATTTGATGGATGAACATGATGGTGGCAGCAATGAGGAGTTTGTTGGTGACCCCATTCCTGATGAGATGGTGATTACATATGACAAGGACCATCCAACAATGGAACTTGGCAGTATGTACCCATCAATGACAGAGTTTAGACTAGCAGTACGACAATTTGCCATCAATGAGGAGTTTGATTTAGGCACACAAAAATCAGATAAGATGAGATTTAGAGGGTTTTGCAAGTCCAGTGCAGATTGTCCTTGGAGGATTCTTGGTAGTCTACAAGATGACAAAAGTACTGTAAAGGTTACAGTTTTAATTGATCGACATAACTGTATTTCTAGCAGCAGGGTGAAGACTATAACACCAAATCAGAATTGGGTGGCTAATAAGGCTGTGAGTATCCTTAGGGATTCTCCTAACATGGGTGCTAAAGAGTTGCAAGACAAGTTGCAGAATGGATACTCTGTCACAATTTTATATGATACCGTTTGGAGGGGTAGGGAAAAAGCTCTTGCAGAGGTTTACGGTAAATGGAAAGACAGTTTTGAGCTGTTATATAGATGGAAGGCCGAGGTAGTAAAGAGATCACCCTGTTCCTGTGTATTGCTGCATGCAGCATGCCCAGTTGCTTAAATACAAGTTCCAGCATGCACATATAAATACAAGTTCCAGACTAATCAATTGTCTGGCAAACTCAATAGATTACATGGTATTATGTATTTCCTTTAGATTAGGTTGCAATTGTTTGCTTACAGGCACATACAAATACAAGTTCTAGACTAAACAATTGCCTGACAAACTCAACATATTACATGGTATCACTTGTGCACATTCTTCAGTTACTAAGCTGCTAGTACACAGTAGTAACGAAATAATTTCAAGTTTTCACTTGTGGTTTGCAATTTCAGCCCAGCCAGTGTTGCAATTTCTGATAGCCTTTGAAATCAATGACCCGAAAATAGATAAATGGATAAATTGCATCAATTAGGCTGCTGAAAATATGGCTACTGCACAAAATAGCTCAGCCGGGTGGTTGCTGTAGAAGTCTCCTGGGGCGCACGGTGGGCAGTGGTGATGGCAGCTGCAGCGAGTGGCGATGTCATCATGATGTAAGAGTGATGTCATCTTGTATGAATTGCATAATCAACGTTGATTTTTACCTTCTTCAAATGTGTGGAGACAGCCGGCAGACACTGGTTCAGTACGTGAAACGCGCGTAGACGTCGTTGAGGCGGGCGATCGAAGCAGGATGCAGTCCCACGACGGACAACGGACCGCGCGCGTAGCGCGACGTCGATGGGGGCGCTCGCAACACCGCTTCACCAGAGGGCGCGCCGCGCGGCCGGCCGATCAGATGAAGGCAGAGGAGCAAACGCGTAAAGAAAAAAGCAACGGGAGAACCCTAAGAGATGGACAGACGGTAACAGATCGACCGTGAATCAACGGGGGTATAATGGTCAGTTCACTTCCAAAAATCCAAAAAAATAATTTATAAATCAGGAAATAGATGGAATGGCATAGAAAACAAATATTTATTGAGCTGTATGGCATTTTTACGAATCCAATAATGAAAATGGCATTTATATGAAGCCCACTCTTGAAAGTGGCAAATACCTAATTTTCTCAGTGGAACCAGACAACCAACTTTGGTATTTGTGGTACTATATGGTGCATCCTGGTTCCACCGGTTCAGAACCAAGCAACCATACAAGTCCTTGGTGTTCAATTGATTGCCTGTAAGACTAGTGGTGCCGGCTGTGCATGTTGTGGTTGGTGCGATTTTAGACCACTCAATTTTGATCTCACCAGGGCTTAAATAGGGTTAGATTCTAAGGTTGTGTTTGATTACCCGCATCAATCCATCTCTGCAACAACCTGTTCCGGATCTAATGTAGGTAATACGTTTGGTTGTTTGAATTGAATCTTCTGATCTTGTATGACACGACGCAGATTCATAAGACGTTGTACGGTACGGTTCGACTAAATTTGGCGGACGAAACCATCCGGCCGCTTCTCTCTCCCATGCACTTCTCGTCTCTAGCCGGTCGGCGTCCGCCCACACCAGAGTGCCTTCTTCCTGGCGACGTTGCTAGGCGTCAATGCCCCGTCCCTAGCGCACCTTCTCCCGTCGATCTCCTGCCTGCCGGCCCAACCACACCACTGCGTGGTAGATCCCGCTGTCTCCCCTCTCCTGCTCGCTGGCCTGTCCAGTCTCCACCGCGCCAGAACTTCATGGTGGTGCCCATGGGTCTTGGTGGGCGGGTTGATGGACACGAAGATGGTGCCTACATCGGATGTCAATGCTAAAGAAGTGATTCTGGCTACACTTCCGTTCCCATTAGAAACAGAGCACAACCTGTTTTGAGTATGTATTGCCAAAGCCCGACAGAAACCACAAAAACGAAATGGGCAGCAGCAAGCAAGAAAATGAGTGCTCCAAATTAAAGGCATATCTTCCTTTCATTTCTGCTTCTATTGTATGTGCTAATGGCTGTCTGCGTGGCAAGATCAATATGGTTTATGGTGGTTTATATACTGTTTATACCTTTATATTGATGTGAGCTGATTTTGAGATCTCAGAATGTGATATGTGGTATGTGATATGTGATATGTGGTATTTTGGTTTTGAGAAAGCTCATTTTGAGATCTTCGTATTGTCGTTAGCTGATTTTGAGAGTGAGAAATATGTCCTCTGAAAACAAAACTGAGCATTGTGTGATTAGAATTAGACCGGTAATGAATAAAGATAGATGTACTTGTTGTATTTTACGCTTTGCAATCTAACTATGTTAGAAGGTAAGATTACCACCTATTAGGAGGAGGTGACTACACTCCATCATATTCAACCAACAAAACATGAATTTATATCATCCCGCACCATTTCATACAAGCAACCAAACAAAATCATGTAATATTTCATACAAGCAACCAAACACTTACTGTATCATCTCATCCAAGGCCATTCCATATGGTGAACCGTCCCACACAGGTTCAACTTGATACACAAGTAACCAAACTGGTGTTGTATTTCATTTGCCTGTCCATTTTGTGCATGTCATAGTTATGTTCTCTTCGGTTGCTAGGATATACAATTTCAGCTTGTTTTGGATTTTGTATGACTATTTGTACCTTCAGGGTACTATAACGGGTACTATAACGGTTTCATCCGTGGCTTCTGCCGAAGAAGTTAATGCCTAATGGACCTGATTGAGCATTCTTTGGTGTGACATCTAGGAGAAATATTTTGTTTAGTTTAAAATGCTACCTGCCGCAACTCACACTTGCTTCAAAACAGTAAGCTACCATCGTCATGCCAATTTAGCAGTTTGCATGCATAGCACATATATCTCATACTCTATTACTTACGAGACTAGCCTTACACCTCCAAAATATCCTCAGAAATTCAAAGCATCCTAAAGGAGAAGAAACAACAAGACATGATTTCTTCTTAGAAGCCACAAAACCAATTATTTCTATGAGCATAAGTTCTGTAGGGCTTTATAATAAGTTGCATTGCTTTTACACTTGCATTTCCAAGGTTACACGTCTAAGAAATGGGGTCCACTTGGGCTTCCATAGTTCTCTGATCCTAGAAAGCCCTAAAGGTAACCTAATTTGTTGGTTGCACACTTGCTCTAGAAAAGATCATTGTGTAGATTCCCCGAAATACAGCCTGCAAAGTAGTGCATGTTAATCTTGTCATTTGGCAATTAAAATCCTTATTTTTTTAGCTATTAGTTTCTAGTGTTTTCTAATGAGGCTAGTAGGGTACTATGTGCTTTTTGTGGTCCTGTTTGAGACCTTCGGGCTAAAGTAATCTGATGCATGCTTTATTCATTATTCTTTTTATTTTGTTGGTGATTAATCTTCTAGATGATTGTTCTTATTCTTTTATCATAAAGTCCACTATGTAGTACTTTCAATGTTTAAGCAAAATATTTATTTTTACCTTGCCATGAATCTCCCAATATATTCAGTTTTTTTGTTTCCTTTAAAAAGTAGTTCAGATTAGACTTTTCAAGTAGTTGATCCAATATTTGAAGTCTGTGATGGTGGTATAATTGTATAAAATTAAGTACAAGTTTCCAAGTGACAGAACAAGTACAAGTTAGTAAATTTCTAAGCAAATGGCTCGTAGTACTCGGCTACCTGAACTATCGAATTCATGGTCTACTTTTCTGAATTATAACCTGGAGTCTAGAAACTCGTGGGAATTAAAAAAACAATTAGGTGTCATTTATGTTTATTTGCAGTTTTGGAACCTTCTAATCGTCTATAGGATTTTGGCTTCTCAACATGATACACAACTTGATCTTACTTATTCCGACACATTATTAATAACTATAATCTGCATTTTTTTCTCAGTTTGTTGATATAGATGTTTACCATTTTTTAGAATATCTATTGACTTTTAAGATCAGCTTTTCAGGAGACTCCACCTCTCCTCAGATAATCTTGTCAGATATTCTACTTGACAGTGATGAGAATTGTGTTGGCTGCTTTGTAAGAGAGGTTGGGTAGGGCAACCAGATAAAGGGAAAATATCCTGTGCAATCGCTCATTTAGTGTAAGTGTGCAATCAAATCATCTAGAACATCCAATTTAGATCCAACGATTACATATGAAAAGGGTTAAAAGTAAAAAAGTACTAGGTTTCAGATGGATGCACCAGATCGCTTGATTGGATGTACCAGATCGCTTGATTGCACGATTGCACCAATATAAATGATTGCACAGGATATTTCCCCCGATAAAAGCTCCACAGTTCTACATATGCCAGAAAATGATTTGGCATTTGGAAGTGCATAATTACACCAAATATGCAGAGCTTAAGTAGTTAAGTTGATAGTACACTATGCAGCAAACTATTACGACGATGAGTCTAAAAACTACTACTAATCCTGGACCAAAACCATTATCCTAAAACAATACCAGCTAGCCTCTCAAATGGATGGAACATAACCAACTCGATCGCATGAATGTAGTCGGCCACTGATCATGAATGCACATCCAATCCATACAGAACACATTCTTTGCTTTGTTGCATCCAATGATGCAAATTTACATTTTACAATGACCTTTCATAGAAAGAAGCTCTCCTTCAATCCTCCTCAAGTTGGACATCTCCAAGGCCTTCGACACAGTCTCTTGGGAATTCCTCCTTGACCTCCTGTAGCACGTCGGTTTTGGGCCAAAATGGAGAAACTGGGTCATTATGTTTTTGGCCATGTCTTCTACAAAGGTCCTCATAAATGGAAGAGATATATCTCTGATTTCTTTAGCCAGAGGTTTGTGACAGGGGATCCTCTTTACCCCTCCTGTTTGTGCT
The DNA here is from genome assembly GCA_019279435.1 of Zizania palustris. Classification (NCBI taxonomy): domain Eukaryota; kingdom Viridiplantae; phylum Streptophyta; class Magnoliopsida; order Poales; family Poaceae; genus Zizania; species Zizania palustris. Next base: position 40,351,599 of record JAAALK010000079.1, read on the forward strand.
AGTGATGGATGTGCTCGTTTGTTTGATCAGTCACGCCAATGCCAATGGTATTCTGTTACCACTGTTGGGTCCTAGGCTGCCTTTTCAGAGTTCTCTTTATGCCGATGATGCGGTTCTTTTTCTTCCTCAACATCTTTGGGCAAGCTTCTGGGTTGCAGGTTAACTGGCAAAAGAGTGCCTTGTCACCAATTTGCTGCAACCTCTCTGTGATCGCTTCTCGAAGAAGCTTTTGAGTTGGAAGCCAAAAATGCTTTCAACAAAAGGGCGTCTCCTTGTCCACTCTGTGCTAATGGCCCTCCCAATTTTCCTCATGTCAGCCATCACCCTTCCGAAATGGGTCGTAAAAGCAATCAACAGAAAGTGTCGTGCTTTTCTTTGGAAGGGAGACAACAAACTCTCAAGGGGTCAATGCCTTGTGCCTGGTATAAAATTTGCGCCTCAATTGAGTACGGGGGCCTGGGGATCAAGAATCTAGACCTATGTATCACTGATACCAATACGCGATATAGGTACGGCGACACGGTGATACACCGAATAAAAAAAGATACGTCGATACGACAGATATATATATATATAATTATGTTAATTTGCTAAACAATAACAATATAACATAAATCAAAGAAACTTACGTATTGAAAACTGACTGACTGCTTGAGTTTTTCACTTTTCACTTCCTTCTTCCGATGGCTACTATGACGGTGACAAAGACGATGATAGCTAATAACACCGGTGGCTAGCGGTTGCTATGATGGTGGTAAAGATAGTGGCAGCCAAGAATGACAGTGGCCGACGGCTGCTATGGCAGCAGCAAAGCTAGCAAGCTAAAGAGGATGCATGAAGTACTACTGACTCAGCTAGTGGCGTGAAGAGAAAAGAAAACTAGGGTTTAGTATGGGTTTAGGCCAACATATCGGAATATAAGTATCGAGAAGTATCGGACGTGTATCGGGAAGTATCGGTTATGTATCGAGAATTTATTTATTTATTTTTCAAATTAATCCGATACATATCAGACCGTATCTGATACCGATACGGCACCTGTTTTATCGTATGGGTGATACGTAGATCTAGACTGGTTGGGCACCTCACTCCTCTGCCGCATCCGAGTTTCAGGTTTAGTGGTGGTCTTCTAGGCAATATGTTGATCGGCGGGGGCGAGCAATCTTTGATTCTGGGGTGACTCTCGTGGTTTGGATGATTTGGAAAGAATGTAACGTCTGGATCTTCAACGGAGTTTCACGCTCGCCTTCTGATCTGTCTAATGATATTCTCTTAGAATGGCATTGATGGCGTGAAGCCGGCCTTCTGAAAGGCTAATTCTGTGTTGTGGCATTGTTTATCTCTCGTCGTTCTGTTTTCTGTAATGGTGGTCATAAGCTTGTAGCGTTGAGGTCTGTCTTTTGATGAGTGCATTCTATTGTATAGAGATGATTGCAGCAGGCCTCTGATCTCTCACGGCACCCTGCTGCCGATTCATTGTAACCCCTTTCATCCTCTTAATAAAATCTGATCTGCGCTCTTCTCACCGTTCCAGCGAAAAAAAACAATGCATCTAAAAGAAGGAAGATTGATGGTTGGTGAACTATGCTTTTTTATGTGAAGTGAAGAAATGTGATGGGGATCGATTTCATGTCATGAGGAGTGTTCGCCTGTTCGGTATGCTTCATACTGTATGTATATATGTTGGATACTTTGGGTTTCTTTACACGCAATGATTCTCAATTTTTCCTTCTGTGCACTGTTATCTTTGTATTATTGATTCTGAAGTTCGTGACACATATATACTAGATATGATTCAAGCTGCTAAAATCATACCTCACAATTAATCAGATTTCTATCTGCTTCCACATTCTTGAGTATCCATAGCATGTACAAGGATATTTTCATATCAGTAAATTCCCCCTAAAAAGTGTATTCATCATCAACTACAAGCCTCGTTCGGAGATACAAGCATACGAAATATATTAGTCGGTTGAGATCAAATGGTTGTATGCCTGTAAAGTAGGGCATGAAGGATTAAACCATATCTACACACAGCCTGTCACATGCAGCAATATTTTTATGGAATACATGGCTGGATTAGCCTCTAGCGTCGATGTCGCAGCGGTAGCCTTCGCGTGACAAGATAGGGTTTCTATCCGATTTGTTTTGATCTAATTGTTGATGTTTTTTTTCTTTGTGTTTAGGGCTATATTTATAATATAACCAAATAACCTCCAAGCTATTCTTAAAGAAATAAAACTCCTAAAATAATTGTAAACCCTAATTTTGCTACAGTCCATAGCAAGTATTGTTCACACTACGGTACTTGTGTGGGCACTGTTCACATGGGTTGGGCCTCGACTCAATAGCCTAGACCAACACTAATGACACATACACCCCTCTTTTTGTACAGCTTGTTCCTAAGCTGCCCCTAAGCCGCAGGACGACATTAATCTTAACTTGACACTTAACATTAACATTAATAAGACTAAAGTCTTTTACATTTCAGCTTATTATTCTGAACTAAAAGAATTCTAATCCTAGCTTGAGGTGATCCCATCCCATACTTGGTAGAGAAATGACAACTCTAAACCATGGCTCAGCCCGCCCCCACCTCGCACAGCCTTGTTCAGACATACAAGCATTTGAAATATATTAGTCGGTTTAGACCGTGTGGTTGTATGCCGGTAATGTAGAGCACGAAGGATGAAACCATATCAAAATAAGCATGATCCATATAGGAACTATTTTTCCCTGAAAATGATTCCTCTGTATTTTGAGATTTGCATTGCCATGATTGTTCACAAGATGCATAATGGTTAGACACCATTTAGAGTGTAATTGTTAGCTATAGAAACATGTGCACTAAACTTGCTAATGTATAGATACTATGTTGAATTTCATTATCTTTTTTCTTCTGCTATAAATGCTTGACAGAAGACTAGAAAGGCTCCAGCACTAGTTCAGGTGAACAATTACTAGTATTTTAAGTTTCATTCAAATATCATACATTTTCTGACTATAGCTTGCTATAACCTGGATACTAATGATAGGAATAAGTTTGACTTGTCATTAAAGTATATCTTCAAGGTCTAATGATTTGAGCACAACTGTGATGTGATGAAGAAACTTGCATATTTCATTGAACTCTAAACCTTAGAGTTTAACCTTTTAGTAGGTTATTTAAACTGAAACCTTGAGGTTAGCCTTTACAGAATCTCAAAAGCTGATAGATGGGTCTTGTGGAGCAGATGAAACTCGAGTACATCAGCCATGGGCTTTCGAACCAGCCTAGTGTGGGATGAGCCGAGTACAGGATAGCTCCTACAGATAGAAAATAACTCTATCTTGTAATTCAATAGATGAAAATGATAAGATAATGAATATAAACTCTATCCCGGATGTCTTGGAGGAAATAAACATTACAGGAATCCAGCAAACTTCCGTCGGCCAAAGCCGACAGCGATGGAAGTTTGGCCAATACCAACGGAAGAAGCTAACTTTCATTGGCATTTGGCCGCTAGAGGCGCGTCGACGAAAAATGGCTAATTTCCGCTGGCCACCGATGGAAATTAATTAACTTTCGTTGGCCATGCCTAGCCGACGGAAGTTAGCAAGAAATCACTACCTTCCGTCGGCTAGGCGTGTCCGACAGAAGTTATGGCCACTAACTTCCGTTGGCTAGGTCTAGGCCGATGGAAGTTAAAGACCAATAACTTCCGTCGGCTGACCATAGCCGACGAAAGTTAGTGATTTTTTTTATTTTTTTGGTTCACCCATTCACATCCACATCCATAAACATAATCACACATTCACAATCATATATGCATCCACAAACACATTCACACATTTAAAATCACATTGATCCACAAATACATTCACTTTCTTCACCTCCACAAACACATTCACAAATTAACCAAACATTCAAAAACACATTCACATTCACAAACCATTCACATTCTCCACCTTCACAAACCATTCACATTCACAAAATTAACCATTCAATCTCACAAATAACATTTAAAGGCACAATACATTCAAAGTAATAGCAAGTGTATTCAAATTCATAAGTCGCGTTCAAATCCACAAAGTGACAAGTCATGTGAAGAAATAACATGCATACTCAATCAGCACCCTCACTTGGTTGGTTTAAATTGTGGGCGCCGCCGCTGACTCTCGGATCCTTCACATTTGAAACTGAGGCTCCATCCTGACAAGAAGTACGAAGAATCTGAAGCAATACTGACGAGATTTTCATTCATGTAAAATAGACATTACAACAAAGTAACATGTTAGGAGGTACCTCAGCTGTAGGAGGAGTACCAAATGTAAATAATAGTAGTGGGGGACATATCGATTGGAACTGCGACATGTCAAATCCATGCTACTATGCAAATTGCTATACATGTTGTAATGTAATCTGTTAGTTTTAAACTTATTACTAAATGCTATATAGTTGTAATGCAATCACTGAACTTACTTGAAACATCACCTGCTGTTGTGCTAAGCAAGTAGCATAAAACTCATCTCGCTGCCTCATTGCCTCGTCTCGCTGCCTCATTGTCTCTGTCAGCTGAAGCACTTGCGGGTTTTCTTCTGAGCGGTGACGGTTAGAGCTAACCCATGAAGAGCTTTGTGAGGAAACTAGGCCCTCCATTTATTCCTTCACAACGTAGCTTATCTAATTGTTTCTCCGTTGGTTAACGACCAGATGTCAAGTATTTCAAATGAAACATACTGTCATTGTAAAATGAGTAAGTAAACAAATAAGCTATGAACCATCGTCAGTAAAATAGAAAATTAAAAAGCATTCACTTACGCGAAATATTGTTCCATCTCTTCCATATTTGAGTACATATAGAGTAAAGCATATGTCCGCTCTTCCTAAGTTATATACTATATCGTGGAGACACCAACAGTCATACCGTTCCACTAAAAAAATTGAAGGTCACTAGAAGGATTGTCTTCATCCACATGGTACCGCATAGTAGGTGTGTTGACATTGTGATGCTCAGCGAAGTATATACTAGTGAAGTATGCTATCTCTTTTAATTTAAATTATTTTGCGATTCAACCTTTAACTCTTGCCTTATTGCCAACCATTGCTCTAAGCTTCTTTAGGGACCTTTCAATGTTATACATCATTACATCCACTTAGGGCCACCTACCTTAGCTTCATATGGAAGATGAACCAGTAAATATTGCATTGGATTGAAGAATCCTGGAGGGAATATTTTTTCCAATTTACATAAAAGCATTGGTGTCTCTTTCTCCAACTTCTCAATCATCTTTTTCTTAATTTCTTTAGCACAAAGTTATCTATAAAAATGGCTCAGCTCAGCTAACGCCTTCCACACATCATCCTTCAAGTACCCGCGAAACATTACAGGAAGGAGAATTTTCATTATTATGTGGTAATCATGACTTTTCAATCCATTTAACTTTCCTGTCTTCAAATTCATAGCTCTTATAAATCCTACAGCGTAACCATCTAGGAATTTCAATTTTTTAACCACCTCATTACTTGTTTCTTTTCTCTGGGTTTTAACAAAATGGCACACGTGGCTTGCCATCACTATTTGTTAATTCAAGGGTTGTTCTATTACAAATCTCAGCTAAATCTCTTCTTGCCTTTAGATTATCTTTTGTCATGTTCATGAAATCCATGCATGTGCTTATAATGCTTTCACCAACATTACGTTTCTGATGCATGACATCAGTGTTGTGCATCGGAATCAGTGATTTGACATACGATAGTTCCCATAATCAACATATGTGGGTCTAATTATGTTCGGTTCTAAATCCTACAAATCTATCCCCATTTTCATTAAGGACCAATTCATTCAACATTTCAGCGATCTCCTTAGACGTCTTGGTAGTCCCTTTACGACAACATTGTCCTTCTTGAAAGTGTTCATCCGCAACCTAAATGGGTGATTCATGGGCAAAAAGCATCTATGCCAATCAAAGTAACAAATCTTCCCCCGAAGTTAAGACGAAGAAAATATGTGTCCTTACCACATATCAAACATGTCAGCCTTCCACGATAACTCCAACTATAAAAAATGTTGTATGCCATAAAATCATGGACTGACCATAGATACGCAACTCGAAGATTGAATTTTTGCTTCTGGTCATAGTCATGTACTTCAACTCCTTTCCACAATTGTTTCAACTCTTCAATTAAGGTCTTCAACATCATGTTGAGGCGTGTTCTAGGATGCTCTAGACCAGGTATAATGATATAAAAGAACATAAATTCATATTTCATGCAAAGTGAAGGTGGAAGGTTGTATGGAATAGCAAAGACAGACCAACAAGAGTACGACAACGCAGTTACATTGAAAGACGTGAATCCATCTATTGCTAACCTGATGTGAACATTCCTTGCATCCCTAGTGAAGTCTGTGTAAAAATCATATATGCATAACCATTAGACGGGTGCACCATCACTTGGTCGTTCTCACATACACCTTCCTTATGCCATATCATATGCCTAGCAGTTTTCTTTGTGAGAAACAATCATTTCACCCGAGGTGTAAGAGGCATGTAATGAAGTTGCTTATGAGCAACCTCCATCGTCACCTTTTCACCGTCTTCGTTTATGACCTCTACGAACGTTAGTTTACCACATTTTAAGGACTTCATCTCATTCTTATGGTCTTTCTAGAAAAGCATGCAGTTATCTTGGCACACACCAATCTTTTCATACACTATACCAAGAGCAGAAAACATTTTTTTGACTGTGTTGGTGTATTTTTTGGTCACACACATGGCCTGAGAGATCTTCTTAACTCTAATACAGGTCCTATAATCTTAGAAGAAAAAAGAAGGTTCTAAGCGTGCCAATCAGTTTGACCCTGCAAATGATAAGGAATCATAAAAGATAATGTTAGTAGCAATGCCAATTGGTTGTCAAACCGATGACTGTGGCAAGAGTAAAATAATAGGAATAAATGCGGCTATCGGCCATGGGGATGATGATCGCGCCCACGCTATCGGGCTGAACACTCTATCAGTCGATAGGATAGCGTCCTTATGCAACAGGGCCGATGAATGCCTCCCAAGTGGAGATGAAACATAGCTAATTAGATACATATTTATAGTCTAGAGACTTACCATCCAAGTAATCTACCTTATACCCAATTCTGGATCATCTTTATCTTCTCTCACCTTCATCGGATCCTTCATGTCCGGTAATATCGTAACAATACGGACGAACTTCTTTGATCAACTTTGACTGGACCCCTTTTTGACTTCTGCTGATTGTGCGACGTTCTTGGTGGGCCTAAGCTCTACTAAATCTTGGTGTCAACACATGCCCCCTAGTTTCAGAGCATTGAATGGCTTCTGATGCTTCAAAATTACCAGACATCATCACCCCCTGCCATCACATCTTTTCAAATGTCTATCCGCGACGTCTTTTCACACTCATTAATTGTAGCTGAAACCTTTCATCTTCTAGTACTTTATAAAATTTTGCCTAAGGTCCTGGCTCCATATAACTTTTATTCTCCCATTTTGCTTCTTCTTCTCTGGCCATTCACAACTGCGATGGGTGTCGCTTGGTCTGACGCGTATACTTTTCTTTATGGCGGTGTCGGACCAGGCTTCATCCCACACAGTTTTGTAATGGTGGTCATCAAACCAAAGATTCGGTTCCACAAAACCTGGGCCTACAAAGATCTCGGTGTTTTGAAAATTGTACTCATGATTACCTTTCACCAAACGTTGCGGGTGGTGCCCACTAGATCCGGTGGGATTGGTTTGAGCCGGCTGCCGAGGAGTCACTCTTTGCTTTATAAGTACCCTGGTCAATCCACCTTTCTTCGTCACACTCTCTTCCCACTATTCACTTTTGTCCTCGAGCTCACCGCCATCTCCTTCCAGTACTACTCGCGATCGCCGCCACTCGTTGTCTTCTTCTCCTTGGCCGATCCTGCACTCCTACAACACCAGCGATGACCACCATCAACACGATTCCCGAGGTAAGTCTTTGGCATTCCACCCTTTTCACTGTTCTTTAGTTTTTCTTGGTTTGTCCACCATTTTCTTCACTGTTCCCCTTTTCTTATTGTTTCTCTTTTATTTTCTTCCCTGTAGAACTTGCGGAACTAGGTCTCGATCACCGTTGCTAGCCACGCCAATCACCATTTCCTGCGTCCGATGGATGACCCCGATCCTGTTGACATCAATAACGTATAAACCAATCAGATTCCTCTTAAGTGTTCGTCCATGCCTTCTTCCGATTTGCACCTTAACTTTAGGGCCTTCCCTTTCCCGTTTCCTGATCAGCGTGATTGGTATCTTAGGGTATCGGCCGTTAACCGCCTGTCTTGGGAGGAAATCGGCATCGTCCACTGTATCGGCCTCTCCTAGCCGAACCTTACAAGAACGAGCCACTCCTCGCCACTGCTTGCTATTTTTGGTCTGATGCCCTTAATGCTTTTGTTTTCAGCAATGGTCCGATGACTCCCTTTCTACTAGATGTCCTTGCCTTGACCTCTCTCGACATTATCTCCCCTTGCAATCCTCTTTCTTTCCGCTCCAAATCGACCCATTGCCTTGGTGTAAAATCTACTGGTAGTTGAGGTAAATATATCATGAAGCATAACAAGAAGACCGACCATATCGAGGTCAAGGAGCATGTAGTGTTCCTCAACCTCTGGTTAGAGCAGTTCATTTTCTATGGATCTACTCTAGGTCCAACTGCCCACCTCTAGTTCCTAGCCGAGCATCTTACCGCCAAAAAGAAAATCCCCATCGACTGATACCTCCTTGGTGCCACTTATCATCATATTCATCAAGTATCGACCAAGCTATCAGTGGGTGAACCTATCAGTCACTTTGGCGGGCCTTAGTGGTTTTTGCAGCTATGACTCAATATTTACACCGCCGATGCAATCGACAATCCTCCCTTTTCTTTTATGGATTTCCTTGCAGATTATCCCAAATTGATTGATCATATCTACCGCCAATGCCTATCTTTGGGCAAGGCGGCTGCTTGCCGATCCACTTTCTAGATGTCACCCGATTCCTTGAGCCTCTCTTTCATGGTGTTTTACTCTGGCTTTATGGATGAGAGGGTCGTATGGTTTGCATATGTGTACTTATCCGAGTACGAATACCCTCGTGGGTTCCTCCTGGCCGATGTTTGCTGGAATGAGGGATCCACCAAAATCTCCAAAACTTTGATTACTCTCTAGGTTCTGCCCATCAACTTCACTACCTGCAGAGCCTCCTATGAGTTCTATCATCCAATTGTCTACTCATGGCAGTTAGGATTCAGCCAGCTCCCACCTTACCTATTCTTCATCAGCCGAATCCAAGTTCGTGGAGAAGTTGCGGATGGCCCGGAGTACGATCAGCTTTCTCGGGTGGCCGACCAAGTGCCTTATGGTGATCTTGCCCCTAGTCAGCATGCACCATCATCTTCGTCGACTTTGTTGAGTGGTGGGGTGAATGGGCACCGCACTTGTTCAATCGACACTCAAGGACGTACTGCAAGCGTTTACATCTCGGCTACATCGATGACTCCTCGCTGGTAAACACATATAACTTGACCCTTTGTTCGTTTTGCATGTTACTTTATCCCTTACTTAATTGGCCACTAGAACCTTGGGTAGCGGGCCCCCTACCCCTACGGACTTGCTTGCCAAGAAGTGGGTCAAAATCCCGGCGCGCAAGCATAAGTCACTAGGTATATTTGCATCTTTTGTACTGTATACTTGCTTTGCATTCTTGATGCCTAATGCTTTTTCCTATTCAGCCTTCATCCCCCGTTGTCGTGCCTCCTCACGTGGCTTCTGACCGGGTGGCTGACGACCCAGCAAGTGCCCGATCGACCCCACCTGATGGAGGTGCTATGGCAAAAACCAACATCGGGGCCGATATCTAGGGGTTATACCTCCCGGTTCTGGTGTATTGACCAAGGTGGTTGATGCGGCCGAGGCGGCATGAGTCAATGCGCCGGAAGGCGTGGCGGTTGATGTTGGGGTTCCCCTGCTCCGAGCCCTAACTTGGTACTTTGCTCACTTCATCTCTTTGTTGCCTTCTGTATCGTTAACATTGGCCCCAAACGCAGCCAATGTAGGATGCCGCGGGATCATCTACTCCCCAAGGTAGTCTTGGAGAAAAGGGATCACACACCCTCCTAGTGGCTGAAGACGACGTTGCTGCTTCATCTGCCGATAGCATTCTGTGATCGGTCGCCCCTGCCAAGCCTACTAACGTGAGTTCTTAACACTTGTTCTCTCAGTGGGATTGCCCTCTATTTAACATTCTTTCTTCTTTCAGTCCTTTGTTCGGAAATTCCCCTTCGATATCATGCCATATCTAGAGGATGAGGAAGTCACCGGTGCCCCTTCGTCGGCCACGACTCGACTGTCCCTAGAGGTGAAGGATGTGTTGTCGTACCTACTGCATCGGCTAGAAGACCCGATGGAGGTTCTTGTCAATGACTCGGGGCTGATACGAGGTCGCTTCAATGACATCCTGGACCACCTCTCACTAGAGCTGGTCAATGCTCTTACGCTGACTGCATATCTAGAGTTCCATTTGCTAGACGTGTAGTGGGCAGTGAAGCAGATGGCCGATCACACCAGCCATGCATTGCAGCGGGAGGAGATCAAGGTCCACGACAAGGCAATGCTCACCGAGGGCACCCTTCTGGATGACATCTCAGACGAGTCAATGTCCACATCACTGGAACTTGATCAATTACGGGCGGAGGAGGCCGATCTAGTATCGAAGCTGGATGGGGTCTGGATGAAGATCATGGAGAAGGAAGGTTCTTTGGCCTCCTTCCTGGCTTGGATTGAGGCCTAGAAGCACCGGCTCACCTGTGTCATCCGTCATGCACAGCGCCGATGTTGCGCCCTTCAAGATGTCCCTGGCGCGAACACCGAATATCGGGCCATCCTCTAGAGTGACAATGCTATCCGGCTACAAGCAATCGAAGCCATCCACTGTGCACTTGCTTAGTTTTTATGTAGGATCCTCATCTTGTAACCTGAACTGATATGATTTTGCAATACATTTATCATTGGTCCCTTGAATTGATTTTGAGATTTTTGTGTCTAAGGGTGATGCTTCAGCATCGGCCGTCTAAAGGTGATACCATCGGTATCGGCTGTCTTGCGTGTAGTCCTTTAAGCATTTATCCAAATGCCCGGGATATATTTCTTCAGGTACTTTCCATTCAAAGCTTTCCCAAACACTTATCCATCCAATCCTTCGAGCAGATAGGTATTTCCAGGCACCACTCAATGCACTTGAAATGGACCTTCCCAATTAGGCGACCACTTACCGAACCGATTGTCCTTAAACCCGATTGGTAGGATAAGTTTCCACACATGTTCTCCTTGCCCAAATGACTTAGGAACCACTTTCTTGTTTTAGAACCTAGCAACCCTTGCTTTGTTTTCTTCGATATTCTTAGGGGCTCTCAATTGGACCTACGCTAGATCATCTAGGCCATCTGTCATTAGATTATAATAAGCATCGTCTGTGAGTTGGTCCTATAGTGTAATCCTTCTCGAGCTGATGTTATTTTCCCACGGTAGTACTTCTTCATGGCCATAGACTAACTGATACGGTGGTACTTGAGTTGATCCATGTCGAGCCATCCGATAAGCCACAAGTTCTTCTGATAGAGACCAATGCCAACACTTCGGTTGCTCGTTGATTTTGCGTTTTATTAAGTTGATCAAAATCTTGTTGGATGCTTCAGCTTAACCATTATCCTGTGCATAATATGGTGACAAATTTAAGAGCTTGATTCCCATACCGGTGGCAAATTGTAGGAACTCCTCCGATATGAAGATTATCCCTTGGTCTATGGTGATGGTCTGTGGAACCCCGAACCGATATATTATATGTTCTCTGATGAACTCAATAGCATCAGTAGAAGTAATCCTTTTGAGTGGGACAACCTCTACCCATTTTGTGAAATATTCAGTGGCCACCAATATAAACTTATGTCCTTTACTTGACACTAGGTAGATTTGGCAGATCATATCGATGCCCCACCCTCTAAAGGGCCAGGGTTTGATTATCTAGTTCATTGCCGGTGCGGGTGCCCTCTGAATAGTTCCAAACCTTTGATAATATTGGCACACCTTTATAATATTTTATGTAGTCCTCAACCATAGTCGGCCAAAAGTAACTTGTCCTCCGAAGCAGACATTTTATTTTCTAGGCCGACTGGTGTATTCCACATATGCCATACCTCGCTCATTACCACCTTGGCTTCTTCGATACTTATGCATTTAAGGAGAACCCCATCAATCGTCTGATGGTACAAGTCTTCCCTGAGCAGAACGTATCTCGTTGCTTGATATCTGAGTTTTCTTTGTGCCGATGTTGAAGGATTTTTCAAATAATGAATGATATCGTACCTCTAGTCATCGACATCTATCTCTATGATATCTATCTCGATTGACCTGGCCATCGGCTTGTATCCTGACACCATCTGGGCCAAGTCGTTTTCTTCTGAGTTTTTCTCTCGGGATATGAGTAAGGGTCACGCTTCGACAGTTTGACATTATTGCTTGGCACTTATCATGATATTCTTTTAGCATACTGTCCTTGCACTCATACTTGTCTGGCAGCTGCCTCATTACTAATAGAGAGTCTCCCATGATTTCTATTGTATCGTCGCCCACTTCTTCCAATAGTTGTAACCCTTTCAATACTGCTCCTTACTCGGCCTGGTTATTGGTGGAGAAAGGTTTGATGGTGTATGTGAACTAAAATGAGGCCCCTCAAGGTGAGATGATTACCAGGCCTATACCACATCCATGCTGACACACCTGTTGATAAAAAAATGACATTAATGGTCAAAATTATCAAAATATCACTTTTTGGTAATTTGGGCCAAAAATGTGCCAAGACCTGGCAAAGGCCTATCCAACCAGCCAAGTAGGTCTGGTCTTACCGGCCATGTATGCCCGGTCTGACCGGCCATGTATGCTCGGTCAGACCGGCCATATGGGTCCGGTTAGACCGGCCCAACTGGAGTCCGACTCCAATTAGTTGATTTCGGGTATTTTTATCCCTAATTAATTTTGGATGACTTGGAACTCATGTCTAACTCAGATTAGACCCCAGGCCCTCATGTCCAACCTCTATAAATCGAGGCAAGGCTGATTCAAGGAGATCCCATGGTGACACTACATTGAATCGTTCTTTTTGCTTTCAATCTACTATTTCCTCTCTACTTTTGCCCTAGCTTTATTGTTTACTCTAGCAGTAGCCCTTTGTCAATTTGATTTGCAAATTGTCTGTACTTTGCCATGTTATCGCGAGTTCTTTGTGGGTTTTATCCGAAAACCTTCCGTTTCACCCTCGTACGGGTTTTTATCGTTTTTATTGGTTTTTACCGGTGATTCGGTTCCTAGGCTAAATTGCCATTGGCTTCTTGTGTTTTGCAGGTGTTGAAGTTTCCATATTCATCATCAAAGGAATCTACATCAAGCCGTTTCCAACAATACAGTCATCAAAGTCTGGGAGATCCAACCCCTAGAGCCGTCGGTTTGGCAGGAGGCTGTCTGCCGGTCAGACCGCCCCATGCCGGACCCATCACGCCACTGCCGGCATGCTATAGTCCGACTGACGGTGCCTCATCGGTCTGACTGACTCTTCGCACTAAAGGCCATCTTCGCACACCTCGCACGAGATCCCTCTTTTCGGAGTCCTCTGCGCGCCGAACCCTTTCGTCAGTGGCCCTCGGTCTAGCCGGAGGCTTGTCTCCGGTCTGACCGACCGAGACACCGAAGCCTCTTTGCCAATCCTCGCACCGAGCATCGAAAGCCCTCAAACCCCTTCATATTACACACTTTGGTCCGACTGGAGTTCTGATTCCGATCCGATTGGGCGAAGCACCAGAGAGCCCCGTCACGCAGGACTACCTCGTGGTGCTCCCCTAGAGCCCCTCGCGTGACCCTCGGTTTGACCGGAGGCCTACTTTCGGTCTGACCGGGCAAGGCACCGAAGGCCCTTCGGACCCCGCGCGCTGAATGTCGAAGGCCCCTTCGGTGACACGCTTCGCACAGTCGGTCCGACCGATGGTTTTCCTTTGGTCTGATCGTTCTATCTTGGCCGGTCTGACTGCTGGACCACCTTCAGTCCAACCAGCCCTGTCTTGGCCGGTTTGACTACATTTTTCCACAATTCGGTAAATTTAATATTATTCTGTTATATTATTTGATTGCCTGGCGACTCCGTTATTCCCTTACCACTGTTTAAGGGTTGTCGGAACACGATGTCGGCATCGTGTCATGTTTAAGGGTTTACCTCTAAGTATCCACACATTTTTGGATCATTGGATCAATGTCCGTGTGTTTGGCGCATTTTCGTGTCAACAAACCCAATCAGTCGAAGAACAAGCTCATGGTGTCAGCTCAACATGAGTCACTGCCTCATCTCCATGTTGATGCACGAGAAGTATAGGCATAAACAAAGCTTATCCAATGTGGGGTATCGGGTCTCGATGTCTAGTAATCTTCTACGGAGGAAGAAAATCGCCCTTTATTTCTTGTCAATCTCCTGTACCAAGATCGATCTGATGGCTTGACCATCGGTTGACAAATATAACCGGAATGGAATCCCTTTTTGTGGCGGAATCGGCACTAGAGGTGAGGCTAAGTATTCTTTGATCTCATCGAACACCTTCTACTGCTTTTATCCCCATATGAATTCCTAGTCAGGTTTTAGCTTTAATAGCAGAGTGAACAACTATATTTTGCTTGAGAGGTCAGTTATGAATCTTCTGAGAAAATTTATCTTCCCAATCGGTGAGTGCAACTAGGTTTTATCGGCAGGGGGTTGGGTGTTCTTAATTGCTTCAATATTGTGTTGGCTTATCTCGATCCCTATTTCATGCACAATAAAGCCCAAAAACTTCCCAGCTGATAAACCAAAGGCGCACTTCTCAGGGTTCATTTTTAGTCCATAATTTTTGGCCCACTCTAGGACTTGACGTAGATCGGCCACATGGTCTTGGGTGCTGCTTGATTTTACCACACCGTCATCTATATATATTTCCACCAACAGGCCAATCAGGTCATGGAAAATATAGGTCATGGCCCTTTGGTAAGTCGCTCCAGCATTTTTCAAGCCAACGGTCATCGTCACTGACTCATAATGTCCAATAGCACCTGTGCACCGGAAGGTCATCTTGTGGATGTCTTCGTCATCCATGAAAATGTGATTATAACCTGCATTCCTGTAACACCCAGATTTATTCAAATCGGGACTTTATTTAAATTCCATAGAAAATCAATAAATACAAGACGTTCATCACACAACTGCGTACAATACGCCAATCAAAGATGGTTCGTAGACCATATTATTACAAAAGAGTTAAATGAAATAGAAACTAGGAAAATAAATGTTGTAGATGAACGCCTTCTTCCAGTCTTGCGCCTTTACTGGGTCGCTACGCCGTCATCCTCCTTATAGTATGCTGCCTTTGGTGTGGTGAGTCAACGGGGGTGAGTACAATCGTACTCAGCAAGCCACCGGAATGCAATAATAATGCAAGATAGTAACAAGGAAGGTAGTGGCTCATGTTTGCAGAAAAGTACAGTTGTAGAGCATTTAATGAAGTCAGGTTATTAGTACAGAATGTAAACATGTGTCGTAATGCATCATCTTCTAACTCAAGGGGTACAGTCAGCCCAATCTCGCTGAACAGTCCTTACATGCCATGAATCACACCATCATTCATACAAAAGTAAACTAATTGCGGTGAACATGGCCCAACCCACCCTTAACCGTGGGCACGACTTTTCGAAAATATTATACTCTGATCAGAGGTGTACTACTATACCCACAAGGCACTCATTCCCGCACACCAAAGTGTGTCATGATGACACCACGTCACCCCGAAGGAACTCATGCCAAAACCTTTAGCATGGAACACACCAATTCGATAACACCCTCTTATAGGTTTCATACGGTGCCCCAACACGTCGGGCCAACACCGTACCCCCCCTTGAGCCTTGTCGATACAAGCCACCCTTAGGTGTCACTTGCCCCCTCCACTATGGTGCTTCAAGTTGGGATGCTCCATACCTCCAGTGAGGACTTACCCACTAGACTTGTGGTTAGTATGAGTTTGTTTTGAAACAGATCACGCAGACCAGTCCTTATAGTGACCTGGGTGCGACCAACCAATGCCCTAGCTTGCACCTGGAACCCACCATACTTATAACATAACCGAAACTCCAACAGAATTCCAGAGACGAGAAATAACGGGGAAATCATATAATAGAATCCAACCATCTATGACTCGTTCTTTTATCCTATAGCAGTTGTGTCGATACATTGGACACTATCTAATATAATATATAAAAGTGACAAAAAACTGACAAGGAGTTTAGGCTCAATAAGCATGGCTTGGGTTTGCACAACAAGGACGAGGATCTAATAAATATATCGTAGGGCTTGTGATTAAACTAATGCAATATTAACCCTATGAGTTATAGCGGTAATTATGAAAAATGGGCTCAATTATGATCAACTTGGGGTTTTTCACTTGCCTTGATTAGCAAATGGTGATGGTGGAACCTCAGGATAGAAATACGGATCCTCGACGGTGTCGTAGTCTTCCCGATTCGAAAAATAAACATAACATTCAATATGAACAATCCAAAATCACAATTCAAACATATAGACTTTGGTTGAATTAAAACAAGTGAAATAAAGTTCTTAACCTACTGAAATTATTATCTAAATTGTGGAGATAAATTTTTATGGAGTTATGGATTTTTCTATAAAGAAATAAGAATTTTCCTAAAGAGTTTTTAAATCCCCTATTAAATAAAAATAAAATGTTCAAAATAACCTTACTATTTTTATTGCATAAATATGTAGAGAATAAATAGAGAAATTTTTTAGAATTGAAATGGACATATTTGGAGTTAAAATGAGCAAGTTATGAATTTCCAAAGTTATAACAATTTTCTGGATTTTTTATTTAAACAGAAAAGGGTTCGGGTCCATAGTGAGCCAGGCCCATCATGGACCCGCGCACTGTGCACGTGGACCAGGCCAATTAGGACCGTCCGATCTAGATCGGGTGGCCGACAATGAGGTGGGGCGCTTAAGTTACAATGGACGACTGAGATTAAAAGAAATCGAACCGGTATGCGTGGACGCACGAGATCGATCTAGGATTTTAAATAGTGATCATCGGCTTAGATGAGCCCATACCGTTTCGGCGAGATCCGAGTGCCCAGATTAAATCCTATAGGGATTTAATCTGCGCCGCTCAGATGCGATAGCACGGCTAGGACACCGTCCGACACGGACGTGGCACGAGGGAGGCAGAAGCCTTCGTCCCCGACTCTGGCGGCGTGACGACGAATGATCCCAGCAATGGCGATGGCTAAACATCCATGCTAAGGGCTGAAATAGAACCCGGGGAGCAAGGGGATTACAAGGGTACCGGAAGTGGTGACGGCGGGGTAGAGGTGGCGATCGGCGACGACATAAGGTGGTGGAGACCTTCGGGTTCGACGAAGGTGGTGAGTTCCTGCGGTCTTCAAGGCCAATGGGGATGTGGCCAAGGATGGGCGGGCTACGGCGATTCTAGAGGTGCCGGCGGCGAGGGAAGTGGGGCCCTGAGGTGACGGTGAGGGGTGGACAAAGTAGAAGCAGAGCAGTAGGGCTAAAAATGAGCGGCGGCGCTCTGGAATGCGAGTGCTTGGGCGAAAACGGTGTGGCCGAGTTGCGGTGTGGGTGGGGGTTTAAATAGGGTCGCCCGCGGAGGAATTGGAAGGCTTAACGGGGCAAAACTGTGGAGAAACTTTCCAAGTTTGTGGTGAGGTTTCCTAGTGCTCGGTTACCTGCCATCTGAGGTGAAAACACGTTAGCTTTTAGGGGAAAGAGATCACCGGCGAGAGAGGAAGGGGATCCCGGGCTCAATTTAGGGATTGGCGACGGCCGATGGCTAAATTAGGAAAGGGGGTCACCAGATTTGGAAAGGGGGGATTCCATCGGAGAAGATGGATCCGACAGGTGGCCCTCACCTGCCAGCAGCCGAGCGCGAGGGCAACAATGCCGACAAGCAGGCCCGGGTGGACAACGGCTGAGGGGGCGGTTGGTGCGGCTGACAAGAGGGACCGACGGGCATGCGCGCGGAAGAGAGTGGGAGGGGAGCGCCGACAGGCGGGTCTCACCCGTTAGTGGCTCAGGCATCGGGCTGGGCTAGGCCAAGGGAGGTTTCAGGGGTTGCGGCCCAATATCATTTAAAATAATTCTAGAAATTGGTTTATTTGTTTACAACTAGAAGCATAAGTGGTAAAATTTTGTGGAAATTCTCAAAAATATATCTTGGCTCATAGAACCTGTCATAATTTTATCAGCTTTAAATTTGAATTATTTCTCTAGCTTTTGTTTTATTTGGGTCCTTTTATCCCTTTTCCCTATTAAAAATATTTCTATTGAATCCAGAAATTTCATTTTTCCCTATTTTTATTTATTCTGAATTTTTGGGGTGTTACAATTCCCATCCATGGAGCTGATAATCTTGTGACCCGATGCAGCATCCACCAGTAAATACACGATTGGCATTGGGTATTCATCTTTAGGGGTCGCTTTATTTAGATCTCTGAAGTCAACACATATTCTAAGCTTCCCACTTTTCTTCCATACTGGCATTTTGTTGATACCCACTGTGCGTATCGGCATGGTCTTATGAATCATGAATCATATAACCTTGTTACCTCGGCCTTGATGTCTAGATATATTTCCACCTTGAACCACTGAGGTGACTACTTGAATGGCACAAACCCTTGTCTTATTGGGAGCTGATGTTCTACGATCGATTGGCTTAGTCCTGACATTTCGTGATATTCCCATGCGAAACAGTCCTGGTATTCTCGAAATAATGTGATTAATTCATTCTTTATTTCATCTGTAAGTTGAGCACTTACAAAGGTTGGCCTCGGTCTATCACCAGGTTCGATGTATACCTCCTATAGCTCATCGGTTGTGGCAAAGCATTGACCAAGTTTACCTTCTGTTTCATCCATGTTGCCTTCAAAAGGTGAGCTTGGGCTGTTCATTGCTGACTGGTTTGATTCCATCATTTGACACTTTGAGAAAATCACCGTCCCAAACCTTGCCGGATAGGCATACAACTTCTTCCATTTCCCATACTGATAAATCGGCTATAGCCACGTTAATCGATTTATCGGTGGGAACTATTTACACTTGATCGTCGACCCACTGCATGAGGCTCTGAAGCATTGTTGATGAGACACAACAATTCACATGAATCCAATTGTGCCCCAGTAATAGACTGTAGGATCATTTCCCTTCTTTGACAAAGAAGGTGGTCGGCACAGTCTTGCTTCCAACCGTCAATTCTGCGTTTAGCACCCCCATCGTATCTGATGAATTGTTGTCGAAGTCCCTAAGTTCCATATTGGTTTTGATGAGGTCCTCCATCCCTTTTCCTAGATTCCGAAAGGTGGAATATAGCATCAGGTTGATGGCCGGGCCTCCGTCTATCATCATCTTGGACATCGACTTAGTGTTGACTAGGCCCTTGATGTAAAGAGGTCTCAAGTGCCGATGCTCGTGATCTTCTGGCTTGTCGAATACTGTCGGCTTCGGGGTCAATACCAGCTGAGCCATTGTATTGGCATGTTCGGTGTCAGCCTCAAGGGTGGCCCGATACTCTACAAGGAGGAAGAAAACCATGTTTACCCCTGCGTCTTTCTTGTCATCGTAATCAGGCTTATCCTTCACTCGTCATTCACTTTTAATCCTTTGGGGTCGACTAGTCTCGTTTTTGTGGCTATGTATCCTCAGTTCTCTCTACCGCAACCACTGTACTCTCCTCTTTTATTTCTTTGTAAATATCCCAATCAGGCACCATTGTGGCTTTTCTGTGGTGGCGCTGCCATCGGTCGATTGATTGTTTTCCTTGGCGTTGATGGGTCCCAACCTTTCAAGTATCGACACCCTTGGCAACGATAACCTCCGATGGGTGGCCAACCTTTCCTGACTATGTGGCCTCACCCTTTCAGTGCTTGAATCGTAACCGCCCTGCCACCTGTCTTCACTGCCACATATAGGGCTGTTGTCCATCAACGGCAGGCAGAGCCCTTCGTTCTAGCAAAATCTTAAGAACTCACAATTCCAATGAGGGTTGAATCGTGAGTACTCGTGATCGTCCTCACCATCCATCCTTTCTCTTGACTTCTTCACATACTTTACTATTAGACCTGAGGAGGTGACACCACTATTGTTTTGCTTGCTCTTCTTTGAGTGTCGATCATCAACGTGGTGCGCATGCACCATGTTGACTGGGAAGGGGTGACCGTCGATGTTCATTGGCTTCTTCCCATCATCAAACTTGATTCGACCTTGCTCCATGGACGATTGGATCTGTTGTCTAAACACTTTGCATTCGTTAGTGTGGTGAGACAGGGAGTTGTGCATCTTCTAATTTACCACCATCAAATCGGTGATCTTCATATCGTGTATGTCGGCGAAGAAATATTTACGAAACTTCTTCTCCAAATCTGCCCATC
This sequence comes from Zizania palustris, assembly GCA_019279435.1. Taxonomy (NCBI): domain Eukaryota; kingdom Viridiplantae; phylum Streptophyta; class Magnoliopsida; order Poales; family Poaceae; genus Zizania; species Zizania palustris. Next base: position 40,372,130 of record JAAALK010000079.1, read on the forward strand.
CTCTGACAGAGTTCACTAGCAGTGACGAGAACAATGTGAAGGCCTATCTTGATAGCAACAGCGGGAAAAACCTAAACTTCAGTGCTTCTTCAACCGATGCCTCGCCACACTGAGCGATAAAATGGCTAATATGCTCTATCGTGGAGACTAAGTCCTACCCCGAGAACTTGGTGAAGTCAGGGATCTTGTATCGATTTGGAAATAACACCCGATCGAACCACTCCAAGTACGGTCGTCGATACACTCGTTCAGAGCTCTTCGTCTTCACCTGACTTACGAAGCTTCGAAGTTGCTCTTGAAGACGAAGGGGTCCAACCTTCGAGGGCGCCTGTCCAAGGCAACGACGATGCCTTGGACTTCTCCGCTTTTGATACGAACCGCCTACAACTCGGACTTGGGCCAACCTGCAAGAAGGAAGGAGGGATCTCTAGACTTCGAAGTGCGGACGGTCCAACCATGGACGATCTAGCCCTAGTGAGGGTTCGTCCAGCCAAGGGGGCCCTCACCGCAAAAAAGAGCAAGCAGAAGCGGGGGTCAGTTTTTTGGGGGTTGCGAGCCCGCTTTTACTTAGGTTTTGATAGTGCTTACTCGTAGTTTGTATTCGAAGCGTATCGATGTACTTCACAATTATATGAATGAAATTTTTATTTGTACTTTGAATGAACAATTAATGAAGCACACTTCGTACGCATGGTTCTCGGCCCCCTTGCATGTGGCGGTTTGGGGACTTCAGCCAAGCCGGCGTGTGCAATCATGCGATGACTTGGTACAATTTAGTATGCGGACGGATGTGTTCGGCCATACGACTTAGAATGTTAGATTTCTTTTTAACCTGCACGGGTACTTTGATTGCTTGACTTGGAATAAATCGACAAGTTTTACTTCAATTTTTTAATAGACGAAGGCTGGTTTAGTTTTTTGAATTCGTCGATCAAAGCCGGGTTTTGGGTTTTACTCGATGTGAAGATGGTCTTCGAAACATATTCGAGGTGAACCGAGGCTTCGAGATACGTGATTGATACCCAAAGCAAGGATTCAGGGATTACCTTTAGCGAGCGAAGCAGGGCTTCGAGGCTCTATTTTTGATGAGCGAAGCAAGGCTTCAAGACTTTGTTTTATGATAAGAGAGGATGGTGTCGATCACATCGGAGTATTGAGTCACCTTCGACTCTTTTGGATGCTTCGAGTTGTGAGCTCGGAGTCCGGGACGCTTCGAGTTGCAAGCTCAGAGTATCATTTTTTTTTATAAATTTCTATGGGCCCGGAGGCGCTATGTAGCGATGAAGGTTGAGCGGATCACATCATTTTTGGGGTCATTTGACAGAACCCGAAGTCAACATATATCAGAGTGAACCACGACACTATGTATATATGTGTTGACTTTATTTATCTCGCGCTGAGCCTACCTTTGAGCTCGGGTTGAGGAGTAGCTTATGCATACCTTCGGAAACCCAAAGATTCCGGAGACCAAGGTCTTCGAAGTAGGGGTGTTAAAGCTTGCCTTAAAGCCCCTGGGGCCTCCGAGACCAGAGAGAAGACTGAGAAGCCTTCAGAGTGTATTTGAAGCCTCTAGCTTGGGTAGGACTTCGCAAACATCTTCTGAGGTATGCTTCGGGATGAGTTTCATAGGTAGTAGTAGAGAGGCTAATTTAGTACTAGTCTCCCCATAGACGACACCAACTGTTATTGCAATTTCTTTAGCTACAAGCAAGTTTGTGTAATTATGATAACCTCGAAGAGTTATACTATGAAAGTAATATGAACCTCTAAGGGTCTGTGTGGATAGAGTGTTTTATACTAGTTCAGGCCTCTAGAAGGGATAATAACCTTATGTCCAATTCATAGTGACTTTGTATTATATGCTCTATCCCCGTTACAATAGAGATGCCAAGCATTTATAGGCAAAATATAACAAAAAAAGACCACCTTACCCTCTACTTACACCCGTCATACAGGACCTTGTTTACAGGACTTCGTAGGGGTAGAGTGGTAAACTCATTTACAAATACATGTCCAAATACCAGGAGCGAAGGCCCTTGGTTTAGGCCTTCATGCCAGAGGGCTTTTAAGATATTTTAGTCGACACCAGAGTGTGGGCCAGAGGCTTCGTACTAGAGTGGCCTCCGAAGGTGGATGGGGAGCATGCTTCAAATCCTTATTATCGTAGCAGGCTTCGCTTATCCATATTGGGTGGAGCCTAGAGTGGCCTCGGAGGGGGTTTTAGTGCTCATAAAACTCTGTATTTAGCTCTTGGCCTTGCGATTTTTGGAGTATTCTTCAGATACTTGCTTCGCTCAAGACGAAGGAATCTTGGGTTTACTCTTGGGCTTCGAGGCTTCAGAGGGCTTCGGCCTTTCACAGGCTTCGAAGATATTATCATTTGACCTCTATTAGAGTAAAGTTATTTCCCCTGACAATGTGAAAACAATATGAACGGGAACACGAACTAGCAAAGCTTTTGACAGGCATCTCGTTGCGCGCCACCCATGGACCAAACCGCCCGAGTCCAGAGGCGATAAGCACAAGTAGGGATGGATATGGATGTGAAAATATCCGAAATATCCGTATTCGTATTCGAATAACTATAAATATGGATATCCATATTCGTATCTGAATTAAATATAGATGACATTTTACAAATATCCAAATTTGTTTTACAAATGTGGATTTGGAAACGGATATCCGAATTTCTACTGAATGTGGATATTAAAATGGATACATCCATATCCGTTTTAGGATTTCACACATATTAAACTTAGACTCAAGATAACATGGCATTAATATATTAATAGTTTATTTATTATTTATATAATTATGGAATACTTAAGTTAGTGAATATTAATATTTTTTATTTTTATATAATTATGAAATACTTAAGTTAGTCAAAGTTTTCTAGCAATACAAGACAATAAGATATTTGCGACTTTGTTTGAGCTTGAAAATTTTTCTACACTCAATATATAACATAACTTATATTATTAAAAATGTTTGTATTTTATAGATCCATTTGCTATTTTTAACTCATTAAATGTGTTTCGAGAATTTAAAATGAAATATGTGAAAGTTGAACTACAAGTACCTAAAATAATACACTAAAATTTACAGAAAAATCATATTCACTATTTTTTTTACATTTTTAGTTCTTATCCACTAAATATAAAATAAAAATATATGTTACGACATTCATCGGTAATGTGGAGCTTTAGGGTTTTTTAATTCGAGAAAAATCAAAAAAGTCTAAAAAAATATAAGTCTTGTCGTGGTATTATAATATTATATGTAGATACTATGATAAAGTTTTAAAAATGTTTCAAAAAAGTTATCATACATAATATTAAGAAATTTGAGATTCTCTTGAAAGGAATTAGAGTTTTGAGAAAGAATATGTTATGGTGGAAAATAAATTGACTGTTAAATCTTTGTTTGAATTTTAAACTTTTTATAATTAAAATACAACATATATCATTCCATATAATTTTTTGTATTCTTCTAGATCCATTTGCTATTTTTAACTCATTAATTGTGTTTTTAGGATTTAAATTGAAATATGTGAAATTTGAACTGCAAGTACCTAAAATAATGCACTAAAATTTATAGAAAAATCATATTCACTACTTTGTGTCCATTTTTTAGTTCTTATCCACTAAATTTAAAGAAATTTTAAAAATCTATGTCACAACACTTCATTTGTAATGTGGAACTTAATGGTTTTTTAATTTAAAAAATCAAATAAAGTCTGAAAAATACGAAACTTGTCGTGGCGTTATAATATTATACGTAGATACTATTATAAAATTTTAAAAATGTTTCAAACAAAATATCATACATGATGTTAATAAACTTGAAATTTTCTTGAAAGGAATTAGAGTTTTGAGAAGCAATAGGTTATTATTGAAAATAAATTGATGGTTAAATCTTTGTTTGAATTTTAAACTTTTTTATAATTAAAATATAACATATATCATTCCATATAATTTTTTTATATTTTTATAGATCCATTTGCTATTTTAACTCATTAATTGTGTTTCTAGGATTTAAATTGAAATATGTGAAATTTGAATTGCAAGTACCTAAAATAATGCACTAAAATTTATATAAAAATCATATTCACTATTTTGTGTCCATTTTTCGTTCTTATACACTAAATTTAAAGAAATTTTAAAAATCTATGTTATGACACTCCATCGGTAATGTGGGACTTAAGAGTTTTTTAATTCTAAAAAAATCAAATAAAGTCTGAAAAATACGAGACTTGTCGTGGTGCTATAATATTATACGTAGATACTATGATAACATTTTAAAAATGTTTCAAAAAAATATCATATAAGATGTTAATAAATTTGAGATTCTTTTGAAAGGAATTAGAGTTTTGAGAAGCAATAGGTTATGGTTGAAAATAAATTGAAGGTTAAATATTTGTTTGAACTTGAAATTTTTTATAATAAAAATACAACATTTCTCATTACATATTTTTTTTTGTATTTTTCTAGATCCATTTGCTATTTTTAACTCATTAATTGTGTTTCTAGAATTTAAATTGAAATATGTGAAATTTGAACTGCAAGTACCTAAAACAATGCACTAAAATTTATAGAAAAACTATATTCACTATTCTGTGCCTATTTTAGTTCTTATCCACTAAATTTAAAGAAATTTTAAAAATCTATGTTACTACACTCCATCGGTAATGTGCAACTTAATGATTTTTTTAATTCTAAAAAATCAAATAAAGTCTGAAAAATATAAGACTTGTCATGGTGTTATAATATTATACGTAGATACCATGATAAAGTTTTGAAATATTTTTAAAAAAGTTATCATACAGAATGTTAAGAACTTGAGATTCTCTTGAGAGGAATTAGAGTTTTGAGAAGGAACAGATTATGATTGAAAATAAATTGATTGTTAAATATTTTTTTTGGAAATTTAAACTTTTTTATAATTAAAATAGAACATATCTCACTCCATATATTTTTTTGTATTTTTCTAGATCCATTTGCTATTTTTAACTCATTAATTGTGTTTCTAGGATTTAAATTGAAATATGTAAAATTTGAACTGCAAGCACTTAAAATAAAATAATGAAGTAAAATTTATAAAAAAATAAAATTAACTATTTTGTCTCAATTTTTTAGTTCTTATCCACGAAATTTAAAAATATATGTTACGACACTCCATCGATAATGTGGAACTTAAGGGTTTTTTAATTCTAAAAAAAAATAAAGTCTGAAAAATACGAAACTTGTCGTGGTGTTATAATATTATACGTAGATACTAATATAAAATTTTTAAAATATCTCAAAAAAATATCATACAGAATATTAATAAACTTGAGATTCTGTAATTAGAGTTTTAAGAAGCAATAGGTTATGGTTGAAAATAAATAAATTGTTAAATCTTTGTTTGAACTTGAAAATTTTTATAATCAAAATACAATATATATCATTCCATATATTTGTTTTGTATTTTTCTAAATACATTTGCTATTTTTAACTTATTAATTGTGTTTCTTAGATTTAAATTGCAATATGTGAAATTTGAACTGCAATTACCTAAAATAATACACTAAAATTTATAGAAAAATCATATTCACTATTTTGTGTCTATTTTTATTTCTTATCCTCTAAATTTAAAGAAATTTTAAATATCTATGTTATGACACTCCATCGGTAATGTGGAGCTTAAGAGTTTTTAATTGTAAAAAATTAAAATAAAATCTAAAAAATACGAGACTTGTCTTGATATTATAATATTATACGTAGATATTATAATAAAATTTTTAAAATGTCTCAAGAAAGTTATCAATCATAAATTTTAGCTAGCGTTATTAAAAACTTAGTTTGTGTATGATTTATTATTTATCATTGCTTGTTATTAATTATTATTCCAATTTGGTATATCGGACGCTTTGAACTTTTGAAAATTTTATGAGACGAATATTTTGAGTTAAACCGAGTAAACCCGAATATATATTCGTAAATTTATTTCCCTAAGCTGAGAACGCTTTGCCCCGCGCTCGACAAACTCCACCCGTGCGGGCTGCGGCGAGGAAAGTCTCGCGACCAAACTACGGTCGCGCCCACACGTGCGCAAAGAACGAGCCGCCGGCCGCGTACCTGCCTACTCATCGTTCTCATGTTCAAACCATGCGCGCGTGTCCGTTTTTTCTTCACATTTTTTTTCTTTTAGTCACTCAAGCCCCGCACAGAGCACGTTTCCATCGCACGCAGGCTGTGTGTTCCACGCATTTTCCTCTCATGTTTCCACCGGTTTCCCATTTTCTTGAGCTCAAAAGGAACGTGTTTTCATTTCTCCAGTAAGATCGGCAGCAGCTACAAAATCTACAGTACTGTATTATTCCATTGGACTTGATGAATGGCTTAATTACACCGCCCATTGGGCTAAAGCTGCATAGCACCCATCCAGCAGGTGTAACGCTATTGCTATCAGTAGCCCTCCAGTATAGTAACTGTGAAGCCCTTACTATAATAATTAACCAACGAAGAAACAGAAACAGGAAAGCCTACACCCATGCAACTACTATGTATGTACATGACATGCCACTCCTCATGTAACTTTCATCGGGTCCCGCGATGTCATTGCCGCCTTTTGGAGTCCACGTCGTCTTAACTATGTGCCTCCGTCTAATCAACCCACTTAACTGCATAAATTATCTTGCGATTTTTCTTGGTCAACGGAGTCAACTCCAGCGGCTTGCCTGAGTTGGGTTACACCAAAGCCGTTTTGTGACACTGACACCATCCATCGGTGACGAGCTTTTGGTTGGCTGACTAGTCGTCTAGAATGGGTTGCCACACAGCCCCAGTACATGAGGATGTCACCTGGAGGAACGGGTCGCCGCCGAGGTGAGCTCCAGCGGGGTCGAGTATCGAGGCGGTCGGGTTGACAGGGCCGTCGGTGGCGAAGGTGCGCTCCCACTCGGTGATCTTGGGCTGGCTCTGCACCTCGCACGCGAACTCCGGCAACAGCACCTGCTCTGAGCAGCTCGAGTCGGCGTGCAGCCGTGGCATCGAGTCCGACGGCCGGTCGTAGTACGCCGCCAGGTCCGGGAACGCCGGGGCCAGACCGGGCGCCCCGACCACTGGCTTCTGCTCCGGTGGAGAGCTCACCGCCGCGTTGAAGCCCACCATCGGCTTCCTCTCGGCGCCGCTCGCCGCCACCGCCGCCGGCGACTTCTCCAGCCCGCCCTTCTTGTTGTAGATGCGGCAAAGCACCCAATCATCCAACTGCACCGATACAAAACAAATCACAAAACCAGGTTAGAAACACATCAGATTCCAGACGCAATCACGCAAGCAAGTACCGGTGCAACTAAACAAACCAGAAAGCTCCAATTTTTAAAATCTAATGAATACATTGTTAAACCGAAGTCCCGAAGCAGCACGTGAATTGACGCGTACCGCGTCGCCGAGGAAAGGCGAAAAAGTCCGACCAGAAAATTGAGAAAACCCCGTAGCCGGACACCACCGCGTCAATGATCACCTCAGAAGCAACGCCCGTGTCAATGATCACGTGGGCCAGCGACTTCGCTGACCCCACTAGCCAGCGGGAGAGATAAACGGCGGGACGACGTGGTAAGCTGGAGTAGGTTGCCGTTGCCGTTGTTGGCAGTTGCCACCGCGGCCTCACGCACCCACTTTAAAATGCCGTGGCCGCGCGCCCGTAAGCTCCAGTAGCCGGGGTTTTCCGAAGACGACACGCCGCAAAAGCTACCCAGGTCGCCGCTGGATGGCGGATCTGTGAGCCGCGCCGCGCCGCGGCACGGAGAGAGAGAGAGAGAGAGAGAGAGAGAGAGAGCTCTGGCCACAATGGGATGCTCTTGGTTTGTGGCCCTGAACCTTTTGGGCGCCTGCGCGGCGCTGATGGCGCTGGCGCCGGTGGCGCGGGCGCAGGCGCAGGGAGGGGGCAACTCGAGCGCCCCGGCGGCGGGGCCGTTCGTGACTCGGGACAACATCCTGCTGGACTGCGGCGCGACGGGGCAGGCAAACGACACGGACGGTCGGCTGTGGAGCGGCGACGCGGGCTCCAAGTACGCGCCGGCGAACCTCGCCTCCGCAACTGCCGCGGTGCAGGGCCCATCGGTGCCGCAGATACCTTACCTCACCGCGCGGGTCTCCGCGGCGCCTTTCACCTACTCCTTCCCTCTTGGCCCCGACCGCAAGTTCGTCAGGCTTCATTTCTACCCGGCAAACTACAACAACCGCGCCGCCGCCGATGCGCTCTTCTCCGTCTCCGTCCCCACCGCCAACCTCACGCTTCTCTACAACTTCAGCGCCTACCAAACTACCGTCGCTCTTAACTTGGGCTACGTCGTCCGCGAGTTCTCCGTCAATTTCACTGCCCCGACACTCGACCTTACCTTCACACCGGAGAAGGGTCCCGGTCACCCCAATGCCTATGCCTTCGTCAACGGCATCGAGGTCGTCTCCTCCCCCGACCTCTTTGGCAAATCCCCCCCGAGCCTGGTCACCAGCGACGGCACCGGCCAGCCTTTCCCAATCGATGCTACTACGGCTATGCAGACCATGTACCGTCTCAACGTTGGAGGCAACGCCATCTCCTCCTCCAAGGACACAGGCGGCTACCGGTCATGGTTAGATGACTCCTTATACATTACTGGTGCAGCGAGTGGGGTGAGCTACGGGAAGGACGAAAATGTCACCATCAACTACAGTGACAATGTGCCGCGGTATGTGGCGCCAGAGGACGTGTATTCTTCAGCGCGGTCGATGGGGCCTGACAAGAATGTGAATCTAAACTTTAATCTGTCCTGGACAATGCAAGTGGATGCTGGCTTCCAATACCTCGTGAGGCTCCATTTCTGTGAGATACAATCCGAGATGACTAAGCCTAATCAGCGGGTGTTCAACATTTACATCAACAACCAGACCGCTTTTAGTGGTGCTGATGTGATTTTGTGGTCTCAAGGGCTTGGCAGTCCAGTGTATAAGGATTATGTGGTGAGCACGCTAGGTTCAGGGTCTATGGATTTATTGGTGGAGCTACATCCAGATATCAGGAACAAACCACAGTACTACAATGCTATCCTCAATGGGATGGAGGTTTTCAAGCTGCAGCTTAATAACGGGAGCCTTGCAGGGCTCAACCCTGTTCCTAGTGTTGTTCCAACGGGGCCTGGTGGTGGTGGAGATTCTGGGAAGAAGTCAAGTGTTGGGCCAATCGTTGGAGGAGTGATTGGAGGTGTTGTTGTTCTTGTACTTGGATGTTGCTGCTTCTTTGTGATTTGCAAGCGTCGTACAAGATCAGGTAATGATGCAGGAGTGAGTGATGGGCATTCTGGTTGGTTACCTCTGTCACTTTATGGCAACTCGCACACTTCCAACTCAGCCAAGTCGCACACTACTGGGAGTTATGCTTCGTCTTTGCCATCCAACCTGTGCCGACATTTCTCATTTGTGGAGATCAAGGCTGCGACAAACAACTTTGATGAGTCACTCCTCCTTGGTGTGGGTGGATTTGGTAAAGTTTACCGGGGAGAGATTGATGGAGGAGCAACCAAGGTTGCTATCAAGCGTGGAAATCCATTCTCTGGGCAAGGTGTGCATGAGTTCCAGACTGAGATTGAGTTGTTGTCAAAACTCCGCCACCGGCATCTTGTGTCACTGATTGGCTACTGTGAGGAGAAGAATGAGATGATTCTGGTCTATGACTATATGGCCCATGGAACTCTTCGTGAGCACCTGTACAAGACCCAAAATGCGCCGCTGTCATGGAGGCAGCGCTTGGATATCTGCATTGCTGCAGCTCGTGGGCTTCACTACCTTCACACTGGTGCGAAGCACTCCATCATCCACCGTGATGTGAAAACGACAAACATCCTCCTTGATGAAAAGTGGGTAGCCAAGGTTTCAGATTTCGGTCTGTCCAAGACTGGGCCGTCGATGGATCACACACATGTGAGCACAGTTGTCAAGGGCAGTTTTGGTTATCTCGATCCTGAATACTTCCGCAGGCAGCAGCTTACTGACAAATCTGATGTCTACTCTTTTGGTGTTGTGCTGTTCGAGGTCCTATGTGCTCGGCCTGCCTTGAATCCCACTCTTCCAAATGAAGAAGTTAGCTTGGCTGAATGGGCAGTGCGGTGCCAGAAGAAGGGTATTCTTGATCAGATTATCGATCCCCACCTCAAGGGAAAGATATCTCCAGAGTGTTTCAAGAAGTTTGCAGAAACAGCTGAGAATTGTGTTTCTGATCAGGGCATCGACCGTCCTTCGATGGGAGACGTGCTGTGGAACTTGGAATTTGCCCTCCAATTGCAGGAAAGCTCAGAGGAGAGCGGAAGCCTTGGATGTGGGATGTCAGATGAGGGCACTCCCCTCATGATAATTGGAAAGGAGGATCCCAATGCTCCGTCGAACGAATCAAGCACCACCACAACCACAACTACCTCCATAAGTATGGGTGAGCAGAGTATTGCTAGTATCGACTCTGACGGTCTGACACCTAGTGCTGTTTTCTCGCAGATTATGAATCCCAAGGGCCGGTGAGGTAACAATGCCTCTATTTGTTACTTTGTAGCCATAATTTATTCATCCCGCATATGTATTCCCCTCTGTATTCACCCTGTTTGTAATTTGTAATGCACTATAAGATACCACTGCTGTTGAGCCAAGGAGTAATCCTGCTGCTGAGGTGCACGGTATGTCAGTTTTGTAAATCTTGGATTGATAGTTCATACTCGATTATTGGCAGAGCTAGGTGGAATCCTTTTTCTGGCAAAATCATTGCGTACAAGGTTCAGTGTTGATAGCAAAAAACGACATTAATGTTTGAAATTGTCAAAATATTAATTTTAATAGTTTTGGGCCAAAAATATGCCAGACTTGGCACATGCCGGTCCAACCGGCCATGTAGGCCCGGTCTGACCGGCCATGTGGGCCCGGTCTGACCGGCCCTATCCGAGTCCGATTCCAATTAATTGATTTCGGGGTATTTTATCTCTAACCAATTCCTAACGACTTGGACTCGTACCTAAGTCAAAATTAAGCCCAAACATGTCATGTCCAACCCCTATAAATATAGGGGCAATGCCGATTCAAGGACCCCCAAAACCCTAATAGATTCAATCTATTATTACCTTGGATCGCACTTTTACATTTCAATATACTTCCTTGCCCTAGGATTAGCTTAACACGTCCATTTTTGCTGGTTTGCGTTGTAAACCATCCGTCCACAGCGTCGTAATCATGGTAAGTCTTGTTGGTTCGCTCGTGAATCGCTCGTTTAATCCACATAACAGATTTCTATTGTTTTATCGGTTTTTATTGGCAATTCGGTCTCTTGGCTGAATTGCCTATCATCTTTTGGTATTTTGCAGTGTTTTTCATCTCATCTTCTTCGCCAAAGACTCTTGCACCCATCTATCTTCGACAAAGCGGTCGCCGGAGTCTAGAGGAAAATTTCCAGGAGCCGTCGGTTTGACCGACGGTGTTATCCCGGTCTGACCAGCCCATGACGCGCCATCATCTAACGCGCCAGCACACTGCGGTCTGACCAGTGGCATAAGGCCGGTCCGATCGGGCTTTGTGCAGAGGCCTCTAGGAGTACTTCGTGTCACCCTTCAGAGCCCAGGGCAATCAGATCAAGCACGGTCGGTATGACCGACGGCGAGAGGCTGGTCTAATCGGGGTGTGCTGGGTCATCATCTTCGTCGCTGGCACCCGTCGGTCTAACTGATGGTGCTTGGTCACTCTGACTGACCGTGTGCGGTTAGCTTCGGTCGGTTTGCTTTGCCTGTCAGTATAGGCGTGTGCACCCTCATCGGTCTAATCGGCCCCTCTGGGCCAGTCTGACCGCCCCTTCCTAGCTTTGGTCCAATTGGTCTTCATTGGCCAATTAGGTTTAATTTTCTTACTTCGGTTAATTAGGTTATATTCTTGTAGTCTAATTGACTGGAGACTCAACCCTCCCTTGTCACTATCATGGGTCGTCGAAACATGACATCAGCATCGTGTCACACCTAGGGTTGTATTTAGGTATCCACATGCTTTTGGATCGTCGAATCGACATCAGTGCGTTGGTCCTTTGATCGACAGATTTTAGCGGCAACACACTTTTTGGTGACTCCGTTAGCGGCAACATACATCGGCGACGGGTACGTCTACTACATCTACATCAATGGGACTCTCGACGCCGATGGACCTGGTAGGGAGCGCGGAGATCGACGACAGCAACATCATCCTCCCCACCCTCATCGATCTCTTCGAGGAAGATAGGGCAAAGATCGAGGCTAAGACAAAGGAGTTGCACGCTATCCTGCTTGGGCACTTCACCAAGACCCGTGGGGGCTTCGTCAAGCGTGATATCGACATCCCTGACCTCTTTGGGAGCAAGGTAACACCATCATCCCTCGACTATCCTCCCAGGACATCGAGCAAAAGATAGCCACCATAGTAGACCTGGCGGTTAGCACCACTTTTGCAAATTGTCTAGAGGTCGTGGTCGACTCTAAAATGGAGGCGATGTTTAGGAGATTCGGCCTTTCCGAGGTCGCTTGTCCAACTCCGATTTCTAGTGTACCCCCTATCCATCACATACACAGTAGAACCAATGGGAGTACCGGGAAAACTATCATGTCTCCAGCCTCGTCATCTATGGCCGAGACCGCGTTTAACCCTGTCGGTCAGATCGGCCCTTGGGTCGGTCAGACCGACATATGCCATCCTCAATAGCTGACAATAGTCGTTTACACCCTTAGTCAGACCGGCCCTATAGCCGGTCAGACCGCCCCTACCACCTATTACACACCGCCTCTACCCGCACCTATGCTACCCTTTCCCGCGCTGCCCACACCTCTTGCTCCCGTGCACCCATATAGGCCCGAGCAAGTCCCGTATAATGAGACGACACGAGAGGAGGAGGCACACGACCGACACGCTGGGATACCGTCACGTGTCACACCTCGGCATGAGAGACGCGGCCAGGAGAGAGGCGTAGACGACATAGAAGAGCGAATATGCGCACTATTTTGGGAATGTGCAGGTTTCACACCTCGGGATCGGGCTAGGGTTTACCACAAGCCGTACCTAGACCACTTTGACACTATCTCGTACCTGCGCTGCTTTAGGGTTCCTGAGTTTACTAAATTTGACAGTGAAGGCAGTAAAACCACCCTAGAGCACATAGGACAAATCCTAGCACAGTGTGGCAAAACTAGTGGGTCGGATGCGCTGAAGCTTAGATTATTTTCTCTGTTGCTTTCTGGCAGCACTTTCACTTGGTTTTCGGCGTTGCCGCCAAACTCCGTACAAACTTGGGCCTAGTTAGAGCAGGAGTTCCACGATTACTTTTATACTAGGGAAACTGAACTTAGGCTCTCACACTTGACATCGGTTAGGCATATGGCTAGCGAGAGTGTCTCTGAATTTTACCATAGAACATTTCTGAGAGACTTGGCCGACCTATCTTTTAATGGTTTATGCTTCGAACTTAAGAAGAAGCTAGATGGCCAGGATTTCTTCGAAGTTAGTCAAGTCCTACAGAAGGATCTGGTTCAAGAAAGCTGAGCCAAAAGTAAGAAATTCACTAAGACATTTAACAAACCTAAGGGTGAGGTGGACATCATGGAGCACTCCGATGAAGAATCATCGGAGAGCGAGGATGACTCGGTTGACTTGTACACCGTAGAGTGGAGTTGGTCTAACAAGACCAAGCCTGTTACTTGCTCTAAGTTACGGTCGTCTCCCACTAAGAGTCGGCCCAACGAAGTAAAGTATGCATTTGATGTGACCAAGTGCGACAAAATATTTGATTTTTGGTTGAAGAACAAGCTCATCATGTTGCCGAAGGGTCACATCATTCCGACTACCGACGACTTGAAGAAACGCGCTTACTATAAGTGGCATGATTCACATTCTCATTCTACTAACGATTGTAATGTTTTTCGTCGACAGGTTCAATCGGCCATAGAGAAAGGACGGTTGAAGTTGGATACCAACCATAAGATGAAGCTTGACCAGGGCCCCTTTCCCATGAACGCCATTGATCTCGATGGAAAGAAGGTGCTTATTCGTCCTAAGCAGGTAGATTCGTCCAAGGGGAAGGCGGTCATAATTGGAGAACCCCACACACACACACTCATGCCAAAGAATCCCGAGGTAGGAGTGTGGAAAGTGAACACCAACGTGCCATCTTCGGCAGCGGCCCACAAGAAGCCGAAGGTGACAAGTGAGATGCTGCTATAGAAACACAAGAAGATGGCCAAGAAGGTAAACACTCTGCTAGGACTACCAAGGAGGTCGAACCATCCATGGAGAGATGAGTTCGACCCGCGATGGGTGAGACCACTGGAGCCACCTTTTCCTCCACCCCCGTATCACCTAACGATGGCACAGTGGCCTCCGTGTTACTTTCCGCCTCCTAGGTAACCTACCCCCTACTATATTGCTCCATTTGTGCCTTTCGATTTTTATAACATGCATAATCAACTGGGTGCAGCAAGGGGCGATGTCTTCGACAGGTTGCCCGTCACACCACGAGGGCATTCAAAGGAGGTGTCTGAGGCCATTGTAGTCAAGGTGGGGTCCCAGGACATCCCAATCTCTAAGGAGACCCCCTTGGAGAAAGACGGAGGCAAGTCGCGAAAGGCGGCCGACCAAGAGACTGTCATTCTAACCGCAACCCCAAGGCCAGTCAGACCGCCCTCACCACCCTGGTCTAACTAGCCAACTATGGTCGGTCCGACCGGCAATATTCAGTCCACCGACAACAGTCGGTCGGACCGGCCCACCATGGCCGGTCTGACTAATAGGGCCCAGTCAGACTGGCCCAGTAAGTCAGATCCAACTGACAAGGTACAGGAAAGGGTTCCCACCAAGCACAAAAATGTCGAGGCCGATCCGGGTGCTTCCCATTCGGCCAAAAACTCTAGGAGCAACTTCGTGGAGCCCGGCACAAAGCCACAACCTTCATGGGCACCTCTAGGCACAACCAAATCCCTGAAGAGGCGGCTACAACATCTTTGAGCTTAAGAGATGCGCGAGAAGAAGGCCAAGGATGAGCGGGACACCATTTTTGAGGAGATCCGTCCCCGACCAGTGATGGAGCAGGTATGGAAGCCCAAGACGGTTGCCGCAAACAACCCGATTCCTACTCTTAACGATGATGATGATCTAATGAATGATGACTACACGCTTATCTCCGAGGAACCCCCTCCTCAAGCGATGGACATAAACATCGTCATGCTTCCCGTTGAGTTCGCGCTACCACAGAACGAAGCCGAGGTCGCTCAGTTGAGCCCCAGCCCACAGGAGGCCATTTTTGAGAAGCCCGAGGATACGACGGGAAGCCAATCTTTAGGATGCATGTAGACGGAGGTGCTACCATCAACCTAATGCCATACTATCTATTGAAGAATGAGAAACCAAGTTGAAATGTTCCTTGGTTTCAAGTCTGTGATGAGTGATTGACAAGTTCTCTTCTGGGCGAAGGGGTCCCTCCAAAGGAGTTTAGAGGTGTTTACCGAAAGGTTCGGTGGTTGATGGCTGTAGTGGAGTATGTCTGTCGAAGGGGTCCGACATCATAGGATGAAAAGTCTGTATCGAAGGGTTCGGTACTTTGGGTGGTACACTGGAGTGTGTACCAAAGGTTGTTTACCGGAGAGGTATTCGGGGTACTGGAAACTCTTGTCTACTTGTCAGTGGTGTGCAGGTGACTTCGGAGGCCACGGAGGGTTCGTAGTGAGTGAACCTAGGTCAAGTGGGAGGCTTGATGCCACGCGAGTAGGGAGCTTGGTCATGAAGGCTGCGTGGGGTCGAGGTCAGTCCTCGGGTCAAGGTGCGCCAGGCGATGGCAGAAAGTGCGGAGGGTGGCTCCGGCTGAAGGAACCCCGAGGCAAAGTCCTCGGAGGCGAGGCACTTCGAAGGGTGCTCCGGAAGGAGTGACTTCGGAGTATGGTGGACAAAGTCCTCAGGATTGAGGCAAGGCCTTTCGAAGTAAGCTCCGGAGGGAGGCATTCGAAGGGACACCTAACGAAGGTCTCGGAAGTCAAGGTGTATCGAAGGCATGGTCCGGATAAAGGTCCTCGTAGAGTGTGCTCGAGGCTGAGATACTGCGAAGGGGTGCTTATGGATATGCTTCATGCGGAGGCCTTGGACGGAGGGACTTCGAAAGGTGGCGACGATACTCTGAAGGTGGGGCTTCGGAGTGTGGCTGACTTGAGGTACTTCGGCCATGCATGGCTTTGGTACATGGACTGATGAAGTTCGAGATGGAAGTAGCTGTGAAGCCGTGGTGGTCCACTCCAAAGGTGGTGCGAAGGCTCAAGAGCTTTGACGGCTTCGGCTCAAAACCGTCACTGTATCGAAGACTGTCTTTAGTGAAGTGAAGGCCTTCTGGTTCGAAGCTTGTCACTGAAGCTTCTGCACACTTAGTGTGTGAAGGGGCTTCAGAAGATTTCACTTTGCAAAAGCTGATCGTGTCTGCTCTACAAAATCTGTTGGACCGGAAACGGCGACCAGAGGAGGGGTGAATGGGAGCTTTTAAAATTTCAGACTAAAAATAGCCTTCTGTTTTAATTTTGTCTTTTGCGGAACAGGCTTCGAACACACCCTTCGAAGTACTGGTTCGGAGGTATTTTACAGCTCCGGAAACAGGCTTCGCAAGGAGCAAAAGTTCGAAGCCAAGAAGACTTTGCTCCACCCACAACCCCGAAAAATCAGCTCTGCTAAGTCAGTGCAGGCTCCGCACACAAGGTGCTTCGAGCAAGCTTCGCACTTCACCCTTCGCAAGAGCGGACTACCCTCCGAGGACTTCGACCAAATACTTAGCGACAGCAACTGGTGCTGGGCTTCGTACTTCGAAGATCAAAACGCACACAACACAGACTTCACTAAGGACTTCGCCATGGGAAGAACGACGGGCTTCGATCAGTGCTTCGCTAGTAATTAGCGAGGTCTAGCCTCAAGTTTACACAGAGCGAACACGCACTACAAAACACACTTCGCTTAAAACACACTTCGCCCAAACAGGCTTCGATGCACTGCCTCAAATCAATCGAAGTGACACACAAGAAATCGAAGTATGCAGCGAGGTATGCAAACAAGCTCAAGCAGAAAATGAACACAGTATCAAGGCTTCGCTGCTTGAACAGGGAACACAAAAATTGAACTCACAGGATGAATACAAAGTATGTGGTGGCTAGTATAGGAGCTCAACAATGAATGCTCAAAGTGTTAAATGTGACCTACCCAGCCCCCACTATTTATAGCCACTATTCACCCATGTGAATTGACTACTTTACCCCTAGGGTTTACATTGGATTTGTCTCATCAGAACGGAGGGGTACAAAAGGTAGTCAACTTTATTTGGAGGCTTCTCTGTCAGCTTTGCAGAGGGGACAGCGTCAGCTTTTTGCAGAGCAGACACTGTCAGCCTTTACAGTCTTAGACCCTTCTGAAGCCCCCCTTCGCACGCGAGGGGTGCGGTAGCTTCGGTGAGAAGCCTTGAGCCTGACGGCCTTCGCTTCACCGAAGTCAGCCTTCGATACAGTGACGGTTTTGAGCCGAAGCCGTCAAAGCCCTTGGGCCTTCGCACCAACACCTTCGGAGTGGACCACCATGGCTTCGCAGCTTCTCCCAGCTCGAACTCCATCAGTCCGTGTACCGAAGCCATGCATGACCGAAGTACCTCAAGTCCACCTCACTCCGGAGCCAGCCTTGCTCCGAAGCCAACCTCACTCCGAAGCCCCACCTTCACAGTACCACCCTTCGAAGTCCCTCCTTCGTCCAAGGCCTCCGCATGAAGCATTCCATGAGCACTTCGTCGCAGTGTCTCTCCCCGAGCACACTCCTTGACGACCCTCACCCGGACCATGCCTTCGATGCACCTCGACTTCTGAGACCTTCGTCGGGTAAATCTTCGAGTGTCTCCCTCCGGAGCACACTTCGAACACCTTGCCTCTGCTGAGGACTTGATCCACCATACTCCGAAGTCACTCCTTCCAGAGTACCCTTCGAAGTGCCTCGCCTCCGAGGACTTCGTCTCAGAGTACCTTCACCCGGAGCCACGCTCTGCACTTACTGCCTTCTCCTGGTGCACCTCGACCCGAGGTCCGACCTCGACCCCTTCGCAGCCTTCGTGACGGAGCTCCCCGCTCCCCTGGCATCAAGCCTCCCGCTTGACCCAGGTTCACTTGCTACGAACCGTCCGTCGCCTCCGAAGTCCCCTGCGCACCACAGACAAGCAGACAAGTGTATCCAGTACCCCGGAGACCTCTCCGGGTAAGCAACCTTCGGCACACACTCCGGTGTACCGCCCAAAGTATCGAGACCTTCGGTACAACCCAGTCATCGTGTACTGTCAGACCCCCCCGACAAGCACACTCCGCTGCAACAGCTGCAGCAACCAAACCCACCGAACCCTTCGGTGAAAAAGTCTCCGAAGCCTCCGAACCCCTTCGGAGGTACCCCTTCGAACCAGAGGGTAAACACTGTCAATCACTCATCACAGACTCCGAAACCAACCCTTGGTTTCTCAATCTCCCCCTTGATGAGTGCATTGACAACCAAATTCAAGTTCAAGAAAATTTGAAGAATTTCAGCACACAAGTGACCATAAAAACTCAGAAACGAGCCAAATCATGTCACTTGATAAAAGAATTTTCCTCCCCCTTTTCAAAAGTGTAAAAACCCCTTCGACAAAAAGAATTTTCCTCCCCCTGAGTTAATTTTCCCCCTTTGCTGCAGAGAACTCAACAATTTCTCCCCCTTTGGCAATGCAAGCATCAAGGAGCATGTAAAATATGCATAGCTTTGAAATGGGAAGAATTGTAAAGACATATAAAGCAAAAATATACCAATATTAATACCAATTTTCATGTGCTCAACTCAATTTAACATTCTCTAAAAATATGATGATAGCATGTGATTTTATCATTTTGAAGTAAAAGCATCACCACTCAATCAAAGTAACTAGACAAGTAAAAGCAAGGACTGCACAAAGCTAGTCAATTTCTACTCTAGACAGACAAGACCAGTTCAAGTGGAGCATTTAAAAGCAATCTTGATGTTGGACCGGAAACGGCGACCAGAGGGGGGGGGGGGGTGAATGGGAGCTTTTAAAAATTCGGGCTAAAAACTAGCCTTCGGATTCAGTACTGTCTTCTGCGGAACAGGCTTCGAACACTACCTTCGAAGGTCTGGTTCGGAGGTACTTCGACAGCTCCGAACACAGGCTTCGCAGGAGCAAAAGTTCGAAGCCAAGAAGACTTCACTCCACTAACAACACTCGAAAATCTACTCTGCTAAGTCAGTGCAGGCTCCGCACACGGGGTGCTTCGAGCAGGCTTCGCACTTCACCCTTCGCAAGAGTGGACAACCCTCTGAGGACTTCGACCTAGTACTTAGCAACAGCAATTGGTGCCGGGCTTCGTACGCGAAGGTCTACACGCACACAAAAACGGACTACGCTAAGGGCTTCGACACAAGAAGCACTACGGGAAACGATCAGGGCTTCGCTAGTAAGCAGCGAGGTCTTGCCTCGTGTTACACAGAGCGACAGCACACTGAAAAACACACTTCGCGAGAAAAACACCCTTCGCCAAGACAGGCTTCGGTGAACTAAAAACTAGCGAGGTATGCAATGCGAGCTCAAGCAAAAGCACAAAGAAGCAGGGCTTCGCCGCTTGAACAAGGAACACAAAATAAATTGAACTCTGGATGAAAACCAGTGAGGTCTGTGTGTACAGGAGCTCAACAGTAAATGCTCAAAGTGTTAAATGTTACCTACCGAGCCCCCATATTTATAGCCCACGGCTTCATCCTAAGGAAGTGACTACTTTACCCCTAGGGTTTACAACTGATTTGTCTCTACAGCACTAAGGGGCACAAAAGGTAGTCCACCTTTATTCTGGAGGCTTCTCTGTCAGCTGCAGAGGGGACAGTGACAGCTTTTTGCAGAGCAGTCAGTGTCAGCCTTTACAGTGTTGACTTCTGGAACCTCCCTTCGCACCGGAGGGTGCGGTAGCTTCGGCGAGAAGCCTGGAGCCTGTTGGCCTTCGCTTCGCCGAAGATGTCCTTCAATACAGTGACGGTTTTAAGCCGAAGCCGTCAAAGCCCTTGGGCCTTCGCACCACCACCTCCGGAGTGGACCACCACGGCTTCGCAGCTACTCCCAGCTCGAACACCGTCCGTCCGTGTACCGAAGCCATGCATGGCCGAAGCACCACAAGACAACCTTGCTCCGGAGCTAGCCTCGCTCCAAAGTCTTCCTTACTCCGAAGCCCCACCTTCGGAGTTCCACCCTTCGAAGTCCCTCCTTCGTCCAAGGCCTCCGCATGAAGCATTCCATGAGCACTCCGTCGCAGTGCCTCTCCCCAAGCACACTTCCTCGACGAGCCTCACCCGGACCATGCCTTCGATGCGCCTCGACTTCTGAGACCTTCGTCGGGTACTTCGAGTGTCTCCCTCCGGAGCACACTTCGAACCCTTGCCTCCGCAGAGGACTTGGTCCACCAACTCCGAAGTCACTCCATTCGGAGTACCTTCGAAGTGCCTCACCTCCGAGGACTTTGTCTCGGAGTACCTTCAGTCGGAGCCACACTCCGCACTCTTTGCCTTCACCTGGCACGCCTCGACCCGAGGACCGACCCGGACCACCTTCGCAGCCACCGTGATGGAGCTCCCCGCTCCCTTGGCATCAAGCCTCCCGCTTGACCCAGGTTCACCTGGCTCGAACCTTTTCCGTCGCCTCCGAAGTCCCTGCGCACCACCGACAAGCAAACAAGTGTATCCAGTACTCCGGAGACCTCTCCGGGTTAGCATCCTCCGGTACACGCTTCGGTGTACCGCCCAAAGTACCGAAGCCTTCGGTACGAACCCAGTCATCGCGTACTGTCGGACCCCTCCGACAGGTACACTCCGCTGCAACAGCTGCAGCAAGCAAACACCGAACACCCTTCGGTGAAACCACCTCCGAACACCCTTCGGAGGTACCACCTCCGAACACCCTTCGGAGGTACCCTTCGAACAGAGAGTAAAAAGCCTGTCAATCACTCATCACAAAACACCGAAACCAACCCTTGGTTTCTCAATCTCCCCCTTGATGAGTGCATTGACAACCAAATCCAATTTCAAGAAAAAATGAAAAACTTTCAGCACACAAGTGACCATAAAAACTCAGAAAAGAGCCAAAGCATGTCACTTGATAAAAGAATTTTTCTCCCCCTTTGTAAAATAGTAAAAGCCCCTTTGGCAAATCTTCCCTTGATAAGAACTCCCCCTGAGTTAAGCAAATTTTTCTCCCCCTTTATGTCAAAAATCTCTCCCCCTTAGAAATTATGCCTTCTTGCGGCAGAGAACATAGCAAATCTCTCCCCCTTTGGCAATGCAAGCATCAAGGAGCAGTCAAAAATGCAAAGCTTCGAAATGAATAGAATTGCAAAGACATATAATGCAAAAATATGCCAACAGTAATACCAATGTTCATGTGCTCAGCTCAATTTAACATTTTGTGAAACAAGATGATGGCATGTGATTTTGTCATTTTGAGATAAAAGCATCACCACTTGATCACAGCAGCTAGACATGAGAAGGCAAGGACTGCGCAAAGCTAACAAATTCTACCCTAGACAGACAAGTCTTGTTCAAAAGGAGCTGTGAAAGCAAACTTGATGATCAATTAATTGTGTTGTTCTTTTTCTTAATGCCAGGGGTTATTTGTTTGTCCACCTTATACTTTCCAATCAGGCCAAGCCTAGGCATGAAAGCCATCTGAAGCTTAAGGCGGAGATTTTGGCATACACTACACTATCCCAGTTCAGACCAAAGTGCAATGGTAAGCAGTCTAGAATAGAGTAGTGCGACAAACAAACCCTCCTGGATCTTTTCATTTAAACCGGACAACTCATGGATTTTTGATTTTGATTCAGGTGAATTAAATATTTTGATGAATATCCATGAATAAAGAACACACTTTTCAAGTTGCAAATTTTAGCATCCAAGGAACAGTGTCTTGCTGTCAAGTAGATAAAAGATAGCTAAAAGCAGTCCTGCCTAAATATGCTAGATAAAAGATGGTGCAGTGAGCAAGTTTTGATTTTTGAAATAAAACATCATGCACAAGCAATGTTCCAGACATATTAAATAGAGCTGAGCTGACATGATTTCTTGAACTAAAAGCAGGCATATAATAGCAAAAGATGTAAATGCAATTCCACACATAATGAGCATATGCAAGACAATTAAAATCAGCTCCCCCTCACAAAATGCCGTAGGGATGACAAATACCAAGTTCCCCACGCAAGTAAGCAAATCGAGAAGCATCGAGGGGTTTTGTAAAAATGTCGGCAAGCTGGTGTTGGGTATCAACATATTGAAGTTCAATATCACCCTTCTCATTGTGATCTCTGAGAAAATGATACCGTACATCAATGTGTTTGGTTCTGGAGTGCTGAACCGGGTTGTTTGCAATACAAATAGCACTAGTGTTATCACAGAAAAGTGGAACACTCTTATAATCTAACCCGAAATCCCGCAAAGTGGAAACCATCCACAAAATCTGAGAGCAACAGCTAGCTGCAGCAACATATTCGGCCTCAGCCGTCGATTGTGCAACACTAGACTATTTGCGGGAAGACCAGCAAACCAGAGACGTACCCAGAAAATGACAAGTACCAGAGGTACTCTTCCTATCAATTCTACACCCAGCAAAATCCGCATCTGAATAACCTCGAAGACATAAAGAAGAAGACGCTGAATACCATATGCCAAATTCAAGGGTGTGTTTGAGATACCTTAGGATGCGCTTAACCGCTTGTCGGTGCGAAGCTGGTGGTGAAGCCTGAAAACGAGCGCACAGACACACAGCGAAGTGTATGTCCGGCCTCGTGGCAGTCAAGTAGAGGAGGGAGCCGATCATGCTCCGGAACTCCTTCTGATCTACGGCTTCTCCATCTTCGTCAGGGTCCAATGCTACAGATGTAGCCATTGGAGTGGCGAGGGGCTTCGCATCGGACATGTCGAACTTCTTGAGCAGGTCCTTGGTGTACTTTGTCTGGTGGACAAAAGTACCTTGTTTGCTTTGCTTGATTTGCAAACCAAGGAAAAAGGTGAGTTCACCCATCATCGACATTTCAAACTCCCTGCTCATGGTATCTGCAAACTCGGCAACCAAAGCATGAGAAGAGCCACCAAAGATGATATCATCCACATAAATCTGAACTAGGAGGAAATCTTTGCCATGCTTGAGAGTAAACAAAGTTTTATCAACAGAGCCCATCAAATACCCTCGCTCAAGCAGAAAAGACTTAAGTCTATCATACCAAGCCCGAGGGGCCTGCTTGAGTCCATAAAGAGCCTTATGAAGTTTAAGGACTTTATGTGGGTACTTGGGGTTTTCAAAACCAGGGGGTTGTTTTACATAAACATCTTCACCTATGAA
Organism: Zizania palustris; assembly: GCA_019279435.1. NCBI lineage: Eukaryota > Viridiplantae > Streptophyta > Magnoliopsida > Poales > Poaceae > Zizania > Zizania palustris. Next base: position 40,395,548 of record JAAALK010000079.1, read on the forward strand.
GCCATTAAGAAAAGAACTTTTGACATCCATTTGATAGAGTTTGAATCCCCGGGATGTCGCAAAGGCAAGCAAAATCCTAATGGCCTCAAGGCGAGCAACAGGTGCAAAAGTTTCAGTAAAATCAATCCCTTCTAGTTGAGAAAAGCCCTGAGCTACAAGTCTAGCCTTGTTTCTAACAATTGTCCCATCCTCCCCTTGTTTATTTTTGAAAATCCATTTTGTTCCAATGAAATGAACATTCGGTGGAGGATCAACTAAAGTCCAGACTTGGTTTCTCTCAAAATTTTCAAGTTCCTCATGCATGGCATTGATCCAACTAGAATCAGAAAGTGCATGACTAACATCTAAAGGCTCGAAAGAGGCAACAAAAGCAGCATTAGTGAAATGGGCATGAGAACGTGTTACCCTTTGATCAATCTCACCAATGATCTGCTCGGGAGGGTGCATCCTTTGAATATGATGGGGAGCCTCGCGGCGGGATGCAGTCTCCCCCTCAACTTGTGCGTTGGAGTGGTCCAAGATGACCGATGTTGAGGTAGTCGCTTCGGGACCTTGTCCCGACGTAGTTGAAGCGGGGTCAGCTTCGGGGGTTGACGTTGAGGGTAGTAGGGGTTCATCCTCGAATTCTCCGGGATCTTCGTCTTCGAATAAGGTCTGTTCCATGTCGTGTTCATTTGCCTGTTCAAAAGCAGAACTAACAGAGGGGGTTGATTCATCAAAAGTCACATCACATGACTCGATGACAGTGTTAGTTTCCAAATTATAAACACGATAAGAATGACCATGAGTAGTATAACCCAAAAAGATCCCGTCAGAAGATCGCGACTCAAATTTATCCAAGTTACCACGTTTTAGGATAAATCAGCGACAGCCAAAAACTCGAAGATGAGTAACCTTGGGCTGTCTCCCAAAACGCAGCTCATAAGATGTCAAATTTAAAATTGAGCGCAAGAAAATTCGGTTTGAGATGTAGCAAGCAGTGTTCATGGCCTCAGCCCAGAATTTTCTAGGAGTCCTATGCTCATCAAGCATCGTCCTAGCCATCTCAACCAAAGTGCGGTTCTTCCTCTCAACAACACCGTTTTGTTGAGGAACCCGCGGAGCAGAGAATTGATGTTCTATGCCATGCTCCATGCAAAAATCAACAAAGAGACTATTTTTGAACTCGGTGCCATTATTGCTTCGAATGAATTTTAATGCACCAGGGAGTTCAGTAAAAAGTCTCAAAGCCAAGCTCCGAAAGTGTGAAAACACTTCATCCTTGCTGGCAAGAAAGAAGACCCAAGAGTAGCGAGAGAAATCGTCGACAATAACAAGTACATACCACTTGCCGCCTAAAGAACTAACCCGAGAAGGACCTACAGTGTCCATGTGGAGAAGTTCTCCGGGCTGTTCAGTCATCACTGTGGTGACTGGCGAATGCGAAGCGGCAATCATTTTTCCATGTCGACAAGGAGCACAAACTAAATTCTTCTCAAACTTGAGCTTGGGCAATCCTCGGATCAGGCCTAGGGCGCTCAGACGAGCAAGCAACTCAAAGCTCATATGCCCTAGTCTCCTATGCCACTTCCAAAGCTCAGAAGTCGAATGTGCAACAAGACAATGAGAAGAACCAGACGACTCTGAAAAATCAGCTCCAAAAACTCTCCCAACTCTAAAGATCTTACACACCACAACGCCATCAGAATTGAGCACTTGCGAAGTATCGCGATGAAATCGCACTTCGAAGCCCTCATCAAGCAACTGAGATACTGACAGCAAATTGTATCCCAGGTTTTCAACCAAAGCAACATCTTTGAGAGTGAAGTTCGAATTAATTCTTACCACACCTTTACCTTTCACTCTACTCCTTCGATTGTTTCCGAAGGTGATATGTTCCCTTTGCTTGGTTGTGGTGAGGCTGGAGAACCATGCTGCATCTCCGGTCATGTGGCGCGAACAACCGGAGTCCATGATCCACGTGCCCTCCAAGCCTCGATCTGTCGCCTACACATGATGAGAACGTCTCGATCGCTCAGTGCTGGGGTGAGTAAAATAATGACGGGGCATCCAGCACTGAGTGACACGAGTAGTAGGCACAGTAAAAGCAGACGGTCTACGCACATAATAATCAGAATGATGCAAAGTGCGAGGTCTACCTACATGCTGTGAACGAACAACATGTCGAGGTCTCCTACTCTGACGAGGTACAAATCTGCTAGCCCGAGGTCTACCATCATATGGAACATGGTGAAGACCTCGAGGAGCAAAACCTCTCCGAGAAGCACGAGGAACCTCAAAAGCAGGACGATAGTACATCTCAGACTCATGCATACCTAAAGATGGGTAATGCATGTCCTGGTAACTCATCGCCTGAGCACGTCGCTCATCCTTGATGCGACGGAAACAGAAACCAATCAAATGACCCGCCCGCTGACAATAAGAACAGTGAAACACTCTCCTGGGGGCACTCTCATGGGTCACAGGAGCAACTCTCACAGGCTCCTTGGGTTTTCTCTGTGTGGTTTTCTTGGGAGGATTTTTCTTGCCAGGAGGTGTGGTTTTCTTTAGTGGATGGGTAGGCTTTTTGGCTGATGGGGTGTCCAACAGAGCTCTCTCTTTCTCTAGGGTGGTGGGAGAGGTAAAAACAGTTTTGGTCTTACTATCTGAAGCTATCCTCTCAAAACCCAAACCTAGAGCTACCCCGGCTCTGTCAGCACACAACTTGGTCTTGGCCAAGAGCAAATCCATCCTACCCTTTCCCTCAGTGCATTTATTCACCACAGAAAGAAGGTATTCATTTTCTGACATGAGGTTTTCAGCTTGCTCTCTAACAGTGCCTAGCTGGTCCTTAAGGGTGATGCAAGTGTCACAAACAGGTTGCACATCCTTAGAACTACCGGCCCTCTCCAATCTAGCCTCCAAATCATGAACATGCTTATCACGTAAATTGATGCTATCGCGCAATAATGAACAGTTCATGCAATCAATAATATCATGAGGTCTAGAATCCACCTCCAAAAGCTGCTTCTGTGCAGTCTCAAGCTCAGAAAGAGTTTGAGCATGAACAGAACGCAACTGAGCAAGCTCACTCATGACAACAGAACATGATTCACATTCAGCATCATCATATTTAGACTTAAGCATGGCATATTCAGTAGAAACATTTTCTAGCCTAAGTCTAAGGTATTTTCTTTCTCTAGCAGCTTGCACAAGTAATCTATCCTGACCAAGCACTACTTCATTCAGCTCATCTAATTTAATTAGAAGTTGGTCAGATGATAGGTTTACCTCAGATGAGTCAAGCTCATCGCCGCTGTGATCGCTGTCGGCCATGAAGCAAAGGCCGGTGAAGTCACGTCCCTTCTTGTCCTTCTTGTCCTCCTTCCTTGGGGACTCCTCCTCAGAGCTCGATTCCTCAGTTGAGGACGTGTCGATGTCGCTGAGAGCAGCAACAAAAGCTCTGGAAGCGGCCTTGGCTACTTTCTTAGCCATCTTGCCGCGCTTCCCCTTCACAAAGGGCTTCCTCTCCTTTTTGTGGTATTTGGGGCGCTCACTCTCATCTCTCTTCTTGACCTTGGGGCAATTGGCCTTAAAGTGAGAGGTGTCGCCACATTCATAGCAGCCCCTAAAACCACTTCTCCTCTGATCCCGTCTCTCATGATGAAAGCGGGTGAACCTCCGTGCAATGAGAGCAAGCTCATCATCAGCTAGAGTGTCCACCTGCTCCTTTGTGACGGAGACCAGGGAGGACAAAGCAAAACCATCTGCAAGAACACAAGTGCCTGATGTGCTTGGTTCTGCAGTGGTGCCACGGCTAGTGCTAGAAACCAATGCCAATGGCTGTGGCAAAGAGCTTCTGTGCACAGCAAGAGATGCCTTGGCAATCTCTGTGGACTTCAGCTTGCTAAAGAGTTCGTCACAGGTCAATGTGCCATAGCCTGTGGACTCCTCAATGCTGGATATCTTCACTTCCCATATGCTACGGTCAAGAGCATAGAGAAGCTTGATAGCCCTATCGTGATCACTGTAAGCAAGCGTCCCGTTGGATCGCAAGTTACTCACTATCGCGTCAAAGCGAGAAAACATGGCATCTACAGATTCACCAGGTGCCTGCACAAACAGCTGATACTGTTGATTGTAGGTGCTTTGGCGCCTGGCCTTAATCTGAGCAGAGCCCTCATGAAAGACAGTGAGTGTTGTCCAAATTTCCCTAGCAGTCCTAAGGTGCTGCACCCTATCGAACTCACTTCTACTCAAACCGATGAACAGTATGTTTCTTGCCTTGGAATTGGCAATATACTGATCCTTCTCAGTCTGAGAGGTGCGAGTCTCAGGGATGGAGTATTGTGAGTCCACAATCTCCCAAATTGCATTTCCTTGGCTTAACAAGTAAGCCTCCATGCGCACCTTCCAGTATGCAAAATCTGTCCCATCGAACAGAGGAATTTTACTGCCTCTATCCATGTCGCCAACAGATCACAAAACCGGTTAAGGTCAACTGGTGATCTTAACCTGCTCTGATACCAATTGTTGGACCAGAAACGGCGACCAGAGGGGGGGTGAATGGGAGCTTTTAAAAATTCGGGCTAAAAACTAGCCTTCGGATTCAGTACTGTCTTCTGCGGAACAGGCTTCGAACACTACCTTCGAAGGTCTGGTTCGGAGGTACTTCGACAGCTCCGAACACAGGCTTCGCAGGAGCAAAAGTTCGAAGCCAAGAAGACTTCACTCCACTAACAACACTCGAAAATCTACTCTGCTAAGTCAGTGCAGGCTCCGCACACGGGGTGCTTCGAGCAGGCTTCGCACTTCACCCTTCGCAAGAGTGGACAGCCCTCTGAGGACTTCGACCTAGTACTTAGCAACAACAACTGGTGCCGGGCTTCGTACGCGAAGGTCTACACGCACACAAAAACGGACTACGCTAAGGGCTTCGACACAAGAAGCACTACGGGAAACGATTAGGGCTTCGCTAGTAAGCAGCGAGGTCTTGCCTCGTGTTACACAGAGCGACAGCACACTGAAAAACACACTTCGCGAGAAAAACACCCTTCGCCAAGACAGGCTTCGGTGAACTAAAAACTAGCGAGGTATGCAATGCGAGCTCAAGCAAAAGCACAAAGAAGCAGGGCTTCGCCGCTTGAACAAGGAACACAAAATAAATTGAACTCTGGATGAAAACCAGCGAGGTCTGTGTGTACAGGAGCTCAACAGTAAATGCTCAAAGTGTTAAATGTTACCTACCGAGCCCCCATATTTATAGCCCACGGCTTCATCCTAAGGAAGTGACTACTTTACCCCTAGGGTTTACAACTGATTTGTCTCTACAGCACTAAGGGGCACAAAAGGTAGTCCACCTTTATTCTGGAGGCTTCTCTGTCAGCTGCAGAGGGGACAGTGACAGCTTTTTGCAGAGCAGTCAGTGTCAGCCTTTACAGTGTTGACTTCTGGAACCTCCCTTCGCACCGGAGGGTGCGGTAGCTTCGGCGAGAAGCCTGGAGCCTGTTGGCCTTCGCTTCGCCGAAGATGTCCTTCAATACAGTGACGGTTTTAAGCCGAAGCCGTCAAAGCCCTTGGGCCTTCGCACCACCACCTCCGGAGTGGACCACCACGGCTTCGCAGCTACTCCCAGCTCGAACACCGTCCGTCCGTGTACCGAAGCCATGCATGGCCGAAGCACCACAAGACAACCTTGCTCCGGAGCTAGCCTCGCTCCAAAGTCTTCCTTACTCCGAAGCCCCACCTTCGGAGTTCCACCCTTCGAAGTCCCTCCTTCGTCCAAGGCCTCCGCATGAAGCATTCCATGAGCACTCCGTCGCAGTGCCTCTCCCCGAGCACACTTCCTCGACGAGCCTCACCCGGACCATGCCTTCGATGCGCCTCGACTTCTGAGACCTTCGTCGGGTACTTCGAGTGTCTCCCTCCGGAGCACACTTCGAACCCTTGCCTCCGCAGAGGACTTGGTCCACCAACTCCGAAGTCACTCCATTCGGAGTACCTTCGAAGTGCCTCACCTCCGAGGACTTTGTCTCGGAGTACCTTCAGTCGGAGCCACACTCCGCACTCTCTGCCTTCACCTGGCACGCCTCGACCCGAGGACCGACCCGGACCACCTTCGCAGCCACCGTGACGGAGCTCCCCGCTCCCCTGGCATCAAGCCTCCCGCTTGACCCAGGTTCACCTGGCTCGAACCTTGTCCGTCGCCTCCGAAGTCCCTGCGCACCACCGACAAGCAAACAAGTGTATCCAGTACTCCGGAGACCTCTCCGGGTTAGCATCCTCCGGTACACGCTTCGGTGTACCGCCCAAAGTACCGAAGCCTTCGGTACGAACCCAGTCATCGCGTACTGTCGGACCCCTCCGACAGGTACACTCCGCTGCAACAGCTGCAGCAAGCAAACACCGAACACCCTTCGGTGAAACCACCTCCGAACACCCTTCGGAGGTACCACCTCCGAACACCCTTCGGAGGTACCCTTCGAACAGAGGGTAAAAAGCCTGTCAATCACTCATCACAAAACACCGAAACCAACCCTTGGTTTCTCACTTGATGATCAATGAATTTTGTTGTTCTTTTCATAATGCCAGGGGTTATTTGTTTGTCTACCTTATACTTTCCAATCAAGCCAAGCCTAGGCATGAAAGCCATCAGATGCTTAAGGCAGTGATTTTGGCAAACACTACACTATCCCAGTTCAGACCAATGTGCAATGGTAAGCAGTCTAGAATAGGGTAGTGCAACAAACAAACCCACCTGGATCTTTTTGCTTTGAAGCATGTAAATCATGTATTTTTGGAGTTTTGATTTAGTGAACAAATTGTTTTAGCACTTGATGAATATCCATGAGTATGTAGAACAAATTTTGTGCAAGTTGCAATATTTAGCATCTAGAGAAAGGTGTCTTGCTATCAAGCAGATAATAGATAGCTAAAGCAGTCTTGCCTAAACATGCTAGATTCAAGACTAAGCAGTGAGCATGATTTGATTTTGGAAAGAAGAATCATGCACATAATGTTTTAGATATATCAAATAGAGCTGAGCTGTCATGATTCATGAATTATAATCAGGCATATAAGTGCAAAAGATGTAAATGCAATTTCACACGCAATTAGCATATGCACACCAATCTAAATCTGCTCCCCCTCACAAAATGCCGTAAGGGTGACAGATACCAAGTTCCCCATGCAAGTAGGCAAATCGAGAAGCATCGAGGGGTTTTGTGAAAATATCGGCTAGCTGGTGTTGGGTATCAACATATTGAAGTTCAATATCACCCTTCTCATTATGATCTCTGAGAAAATGATATCACACATCAATGTGTTTGGTTTTGGAGTGCTGAACCGGGTTGTTTGCAATACAAATAGCACTAGTGTTATCACAGAAAAGTGGAACACTCTGATAATCTAACCCGAAATCCCGCAAAGTGGAAACCATCCACAAAATCTGAGAGAAACAGCTAGCTGCAGCAACATATTCGGCCTCAGCCGTTGATTGTGCAACACTAGACTGTTTGCGGGAAGACCAGCAAACCAGAGAGGTACCCAGAAAATGACAAGTACCAGAGGTACTTTTCCTATCAATTCTACACCCAGCAAAATCCGCATCGGAATAACCTCGAAGACACAAAGAGGAAGACGCTGAATACCATATGCCGAACTCGAGGGTATTTTTGAGATACCTGAGAATGCGCTTTACCGCTTGGCGGTGCGAAGCTCGTGGTGAAGCCTGAAAATGAGCACACAGACACACTGTGAAGTGTATGTCCGGCCTCGTAGCAGTGAAGTAGAGGAGGCAGCTGATCATGCTTCGGAACTCCTTCTGATCTACGGCTTCTCCATCTTCGTCAGGATCCAATGCTACAGATGTAGCCATTGGAGTGGCGAGAGGCTTCGCATCAGCCATGTCAAACTTCTTGAGCAGGTCCTTGGTGTACTTCGTCTGGTGGACGAAGGTACCTTGTTTGCTTTGCTTGATTTGCAAACCAAGGAAAAATGTGAGTTCGCCCATCATGGACATCTCGAACTCCCTGCTCATGGCATCTACAAACTCGGCAACCAAAGCATGAGAAGAGCCACCAAAGATGATATCATCCACATAAATATGAACTAGGAGGAAATCTTTGCCATGCTTGAGAGTGAACAGGGTTTTATCAACAGAGCCCATCAAATACCCCTGCTCAAGCAGAAAAGACTTAAGTCTATCATACCATGCTCGAGGGGCCTGCTTGAGTCCATAAAGAGCCTTATGAAGTTTAAGGACTTTATGTGGGTATTTGGGGTTTTCAAAACCAGGGGGTTGTTTTACATAAACATCTTCGCCTATGAAACCATTAAGAAAAGCACTTTTGACATCCATTTGATAGAGTTTGAATCCCCGGGATGTCGCAAAGGCAAGCAAAATCCTTATGGCCTCAAGACGAGCAACATGTGCAAAAGTTTTAGTAAAATCAATCCCTTCTAATTGAGAATAACCCTGGGCTACAAGTCTAGCCTTGTTTCTAACTATAGTCCCATCCTCCCCTTGTTTGTTTTTGAAAATCCATTTTGTTCCAATGAAATGAACATTTGGAGGAGGATCAACTAAAGTCCAGACTTGGTTTCTCTCAAAATTTTCAAGTTCTTCATGCATGGCATTGATCCAACTAGAATCAGAAAGTGCATGACTAACATCTAAGGGCTCGAAAGAAGCAACAAAAGTGGAATCAATGAAATGAGCATGAGAACGTGTTACCCTTTGATCAAGCTCACCAATGATCTGCTCGGGAGGGTGCATCCTTTGAACATGATGTGGAGCCTCGCGGCGGGATGCAGTCTCCCCCTCAACTTGTGTGTTGGAGTGGTCCAAGATGACCGATGTCAAGGTAGTTGCTTCGGGACCATGTGCCGAAGTGGTCGAAGCGGGGTTGGCTTCGGGGGTTGATGTCGAGGGTAGTAGGGGTTCATCCTCGAACTCTTTGGGATCTTCTTCTTCGAAGATAGTCTGTTCCATATCGTGTTCATTTGCCTGTTCAAGAGCAGAACTAACAGAGGGGGTTGATTCATCAAAAGGCACATCACATGACTCGATGACAGTGTTAGTTTCCAAATTATAAACACGATAAGAATGACCATGTGTAGTGTAACCCAAAAAGATCCCGTCAGAAGAACGCGACTCAAATTTATCCAAATTACCACGTTTTAGGATAAAGCAACGACAACCAAAAACTCGATGATGAGTAACCTTGGGTTGTCTCCCAAAACGTAGCTCATAAGATGTCAAATTCAAAATTGAGTGCAAGAAGATTCTGTTTGAGATGTAACATGCAGTGTTCATGGCCTCAACCCAGAATTTTCTAGGAGTCCTGTGCTCATCGAGCATCGTCCTAGCCATCTCAACCAAAGTGCGGTTCTTCCTCTCAACAACACCATTCTGTTGAGGAACCCGCGGAGCAGAGAATTGATGTTCTATGCCATGCTCCATGCAAAAGTCAACAAAGAGACTGTTCTTGAACTCAGTGCCATTATCACTTCGAATGAATTTCAATGCACCAGGGAGTTCAGTGAAAAGTCTCAAAGCCAAGCTCCGAAAGTGTGAGAACACTTCATCCTTGCTGGCAAGAAAGAAGACCCAAGAGTAGCGAGAGAAATCGTCGAAAATGACTAAAACATACCACTTGCCACCTAAAGAACTAACCCGAGAAGGACCTTGAGTGTCCATGTGGAGAAGTTCTCCGGGTTGTTCAGTCATCACTGTGGTGACTGGCCAATGCGAAGCGGCAATCATTTTTCCATGTCGACAAGGAGCGCAAACTAAATTCTTCTCAAACTTGAGCTTGGGCAATCCTCGGATCAGACCTAGGGCACTCAGACGAGCGAGCAACTCAAAGCTCATATGCCCTAGTCTCCTATGCCACTTCCAAAGCTCAAAAGTAGAATGTGAGACAAGACAATGAGAAGAACCAGATGACTTGGAAAAATCAGCTCCAAAAACTCTCCCAACTCTAAAGATCTCGCAGACAACAACGCCATCAGAATTGAGTACTTGCGAAGTATCGCGATGGAATCGCACTTCGAAGCCCTCATCAAGCAACTGAGATACAGAAAGCAAATTGTATCCCAGGTTTTCAACCAAAGCAACATCTTTGAGAGTGAAATTCGAGTTAATTCTTACCACACCTTTACCTTTCACTCTACTCCTTCGATTGTTGCCGAAGGTGATATGTTCCCTTTGCTTGGTTGTTGTGAGGCTGGAGAACCATGCTGCATCTCTGGTCATATGGCGCGAACAACCGGAGTCCATGATCCACGTGCCCTCCAAGCCTCGGTCTGTCGCCTACACATGATAAGAAAATCTCGATCGCTCAGTGCTGGGGTGACTAAAAATATGATGAGGCATCCAACACTGAGTGATACGAGTAGTAGGCATAGTAAAAGTAGACTGTCTACGCACATGATAATCAGAATGATGCAAAGTGCGAGGTCTACCTACATGCTGTGATCTAAATACATGACGAGGTCTCCTACTGTGATGAGGTACAAATCTACTCACCCGGGATCTACCACCATACGAAACATGATGAACACCTCGAGGAGCAAAACCTCTACGAGAAGCACGAGGAGCCTCGAAAACAGGACGATAGTAAAACCCAGACTCATGCATACCTAAAGATGGGTAATGCATGTCCTGGTAACTCATCGCCTGAGAGCGTCGCTCATCCTTGATGCGACGAAAATAGAACCCAACCAAATGACCCACCCGCTGACAGAAGGAACAATGAAAAACTCTCCTAGGGGCACTCTCATGGGTCTTAGGAGCAACTCTCACAGGCTCCTTGGGCTTCTGCTGAGTGGTTTTCTTGGGAGGGTTTTTCTTGGCAAGAGGAGTGGTTTTCTTTGGTGTCCGGGTAGGCTTTTTGGCTGATGGAGTGTCTAATAGAGCTCTCTCTTTCTCTAGGGTAGTGGATGAGGAAAAAATAGTTTTGTTCTGACTATCTGAAGGAGTCCTCTCAAAACCCAAACCTAGAGCTAACCCTGCTCTGTCAGCACACATCTTGGTCTTGGCCAAGAGCAAATCCATTCTACCCTTTCCCTCAGTGCATTTGTTAACCACAAAAAGAAGGTATTCATTTTCAGTCATAAGGTTTTTAGCTCACTCTCTAACAGTGCCTAGCTGGTCCTTAAGGGTTATGCAAGTGTCACACACAGGCTCCACATCCTTAGAACTACCGGCCCTCTCCAATCTAGCCTATAAATCATGAACATGCTTATCACGTAAATTAATGCTCTCGCGTAATAAAGAACAGTTCATGCATTCAATTATATCATGAGGTCTAGAATCAACAACCAAAAGCTGCTTCTGTGCAGTCTCAAGCTCAGATAGAGTTTGAGCATGTACAGAATGCAACTCAGCAAGCTCACCCATGACAACAGTACAAGATTCACATTCAGCATCATTAACCCTAGACTTAAGCATGACATAATCAGTAGAAACAGATTCTAGCCTAAGTCTAAGGTCTTTTCTTTCTCTAGCAGCTTGTACAAGTAATCTATCCTGACCAAGAACTACTTCATTCAGCTCATCTAGTTTTATGGAAAGTTGGTCATAGGATAGAGGTACCTCAGATGAGTCAAGCTCATCGCCGTTGTGATCGCTGTCGGCCATGAAGCAAAGGCCGACGAAATCTCGTCCCTTCTTGTCCTTCTTCTCCTCCTTCCTTGGAGACTCCTCCTCCTCAGAGCTCGACTCCTCAGTTGATGAAGTGTCGATGTCGCTGAGAGCAGCAACAAATGCTCTGGAAGCGGATTTGGCTACTCTTTTAGCCACCTTGCCGCGCTTGCCCTTCACAAAAGGCTTCCTCTCCTTTTTGTGGTAATTAGGGTGCTCACTGTCATCTCTCTTCTTGAGTTTAGGGCAATTGGCCTTGATGTGAGAAGTGTCGCCGCACTCAAAACAACCACTAAAACCACTTCTCCTCTGATCCCATCTCTCATGATGAAAACGGGTGAACCTTCTGGCAATGAGAGCAAGCTCATCATCATTCAGAGTGTCCACCTGCTCCTTAGTGATGGAGACCAGGGAGGACAAAGCAAAACCATCTGCAAGAACACAAGTACCAGATGTGCTTGGTTCTGCTGTGGTGCCACGGCTAGTGCTAGAAACCAATGCCAATGGCTGTGGCAAAGAGTTTCTGTGCACTGCAAGAGATGCCTTGACAATCTCTGTGGACTTCAGCTTGCTGAAGAGCTCATCATAGGTCAATGTGTCTTAACCTGCAGACTCCTCAATGCTAGATATCTTCACTTCCCATATGCTACGATCAAGAGCATAGAGAAGCTTGATAGCCCTATCATGATCATTGTAAGCAAGCGTCCCGTTGGACCGCAAGTTACTCACTATTGCATCGAAGCGAGAAAACATGGCATCTATTGATTCACCAGGTGCCTGCACAGACAGCTGATACTGTTGATTGTATGTGCTTTGGCGCCTGACCTTAATCTGAGTAGATCCCTCATGAAAAATAGTGAGAGTGGTCCAAATTTCCCTAGCTGTCCTAAGGTGCTGCACCCTATCAAACTCACTTCGGCTCAAACCAATGAACAATATATTTCTAGCCTTGGAGTTGACATTATACTGATCTTTCTCTGTTTGAGAAGTGAGAGTCTCAGGGATGGAGTATTGTGAGTCCACAATCTCCCAAATTGCATTTCCTTGGCTTAGCAAGTAAGCCTCCATGCGCACCTTCCAGTATGCAAAATCAGTCCCATCGAACAGAGGAATTTTACTAACTCTATCCATGTCGCCAAGAGATCACAAAACCGGTTAAGGTTAACTGGTGATCTTAACCTGCTCTGATACCAATTGTTGGACCGAAAACGGCGACCAGAGGGGGGGGGGGGTTAATGGGAGCTTTTAAAATTTTAGACTAAAAATAGCCTTCTGTTTTAATTTTGTCTTCCGCTGAATAGGCTTCGAACACACCCTTCGAAGTACTGGTTCGGAGGTATTTTACAGCTCCGGAAACAGGCTACGCAAGGAGCAAAAGTTCGAAGCCAAGAAGACTTCGCTCCACCCACAACCCCGAAAAATCAGCTCTGCTAAGTCAGTGCAGGCTCCGCACACAGGGTGCTTCGAGCAAGCTTCGCACTTCACCCTTCGCAAGAGCGGACTACCCTCCGAGGACTTCGACCAAATACTTAGCGACAGCAACTGGTGCTGGGCTTCGTACTTCGAAGATCAAAACGCACACAACACAGACTTCGCTAAGGACTTTTCCACGGGAAGAACGTCGGGCTTCGATTAGTGCTTCGCTAGTAATCAGCGAGGTCTAGCCTCCAGTTTACACAGAGCGAACACGCACTACAAAACACACTTCACTTAAAACACACTTCGCCCAAACAGGCTTCGGTGCACTACCTCAAATCAATCGAAGTGACACACAAGAAATCAAAGTATGCAGCGAGGTATGCAAACAAGCTCAAGCAGAAAATGAACACAGTATCAAGGCTTCGCTGCTTGAATAGGGAACACAAAAATTGAACTCACAGGATGAATACAAAGTATGTGGTGGCTAGTACACACAGGATGAATACAAAGTATGTGGTGGCTAGTACAGGAGCTCAACAATGAATGCTCAAAGGGTTAAATGTGACCTACCCAGCCCCCACTATTTATATCCACTATTCACCCATGTGAATTGACTACTTTACCCCTAGGGTTTACATTGGATTTGTCTCATCAGAACAGAGGGGTACAAAAGGTAGTCAACTTTATTTGGAGGCTTCTCTGTCAGCTTTGCAGAGGGGACAGCGTCAGCTTTTTGCAGAGCAGACACTATCAGCCTTTACAGTGTTAGACCCTTCTGAAGCCCCCCTTCACTACAACAAAACAGGCAACTTCCGTCGGCCAAAGCCGACGGAAGTTAGCCCTTTCCCGACGGAAGAAGCCAACTTCCGTCGGCAAAACGCTATCTTCCGTCGGCCTTTGGCCGACGGAAGCGCGGCGACGGAAGTTAGCTAACTTCCGTCGGCGGCCGACGGAAGTTAGCTAACTTCCGTCGGCTTCACGTGGCCGACGGAAGTTAGCCCCGAACTCTGCCACGTCACCAGGGGGGCTTTAACTTCCGTCGGCCAGGCTGGCCGACGGAAGTTAGGGGCAGCTAACTTCCGTCGGCTTTGACCATAGCCGACGGAAGTTAGCCTTTCTGCCCACGTGGCCGAAACCAGCTCATCTATCCTGACCAAGCACTACTTCATTCAGCTCATCTAATTTAATTAGAAGTTGGTCAGATGATAGGTTTACCTCAGATGAGTCAAGCTCATCGCCGCTGTGATCGCTGTCGGCCATGAAGCAAAGGCCGGTGAAGTCACGTCCCTTCTTGTCCTTCTTGTCCTCCTTCCTTGGGGACTCCTCCTCAGAGCTCGATTCCTCAGTTGAGGACGTGTCGATGTCGCTGAGAGCAGCAACAAAAGCTCTGGAAGCGGCCTTGGCTACTTTCTTAGCCATCTTGCCGCGCTTCCCCTTCACAAAGGGCTTCCTCTCCTTTTTGTGGTATTTGGGGCGCTCACTCTCATCTCTCTTCTTGACCTTGGGGCAATTGGCCTTAAAGTGAGAGGTGTCGCCACATTCATAGCAGCCCCTAAAACCACTTCTCCTCTGATCCCGTCTCTCATGATGAAAGCGGGTGAACCTCCGTGCAATGAGAGCAAGCTCATCATCAGCTAGAGTGTCCACCTGCTCCTTTGTGACGGAGACCAGGGAGGACAAAGCAAAACCATCTGCAAGAACACAAGTGCCTGATGTGCTTGGTTCTGCAGTGGTGCCACGGCTAGTGCTAGAAACCAATGCCAATGGCTGTGGCAAAGAGCTTCTGTGCACAGCAAGAGATGCCTTGGCAATCTCTGTGGACTTCAGCTTGCTAAAGAGTTCGTCATAGGTCAATGTGCCATAGCCTGTGGACTCCTCAATGCTGGATATCTTCACTTCCCATATGCTACGGTCAAGAGCATAGAGAAGCTTGATAGCCCTATCGTGATCACTGTAAGCAAGCGTCCCGTTGGATCGCAAGTTACTCACTATCGCGTCAAAGCGAGAAAACATGGCATCTACAGATTCACCAGGTGCCTGCACAAACAGCTGATACTGTTGATTGTAGGTGCTTTGGCGCCTGGCCTTAATCTGAGCAGAGCCCTCATGAAAGACAGTGAGTGTTGTCCAAATTTCCCTAGCAGTCCTAAGGTGCTGCACCCTATCGAACTCACTTCTACTCAAACCGATGAACAGTATGTTTCTTGCCTTGGAATTGGCAATATACTGATCCTTCTCAGTCTGAGAGGTGCGAGTCTCAGGGATGGAGTATTGTGAGTCCACAATCTCCCAAATTGCATTTCCTTGGCTTAACAAGTAAGCCTCCATGCGCACCTTCCAGTATGCAAAATCTGTCCCATCGAACAGAGGAATTTTACTGCCTCTATCCATGTCGCCAACAGATCACAAAACCGGTTAAGGTCAACTGGTGATCTTAACCTGCTCTGATACCAATTGTTGGACCGGAAACGGCGACCAGAGGGGGGGTGAATGGGAGCTTTTAAAAATTCGGGCTAAAAACTAGCCTTCGGATTCAGTACTGTCTTCTGCGGAACAGGCTTCGAACACTACCTTCGAAGGTCTGGTTCGGAGGTACTTCGACAGCTCCGAACACAGGCTTCGCAGGAGCAAAAGTTCGAAGCCAAGAAGACTTCACTCCACTAACAACACTCGAAAATCTACTCTGCTAAGTCAGTGCAGGCTCCGCACACGGGGTGCTTCGAGCAGGCTTCGCACTTCACCCTTCGCAAGAGTGGACAGCCCTCTGAGGACTTCGACCTAGTACTTAGCAACAACAACTGGTGCCGGGCTTCGTACGCGAAGGTCTACACGCACACAAAAACGGACTACGCTAAGGGCTTCGACACAAGAAGCACTACGGGAAACGATTAGGGCTTCGCTAGTAAGCAGCGAGGTCTTGCCTCGTGTTACACAGAGCGACAGCACACTGAAAAACACACTTCGCGAGAAAAACACCCTTCGCCAAGACAGGCTTCGGTGAACTAAAAACTAGCGAGGTATGCAATGCGAGCTCAAGCAAAAGCACAAAGAAGCAGGGCTTCGCCGCTTGAACAAGGAACACAAAATAAATTGAACTCTGGATGAAAACCAGCGAGGTCTGTGTGTACAGGAGCTCAACAGTAAATGCTCAAAGTGTTAAATGTTACCTACCGAGCCCCCATATTTATAGCCCACGGCTTCATCCTAAGGAAGTGACTACTTTACCCCTAGGGTTTACAACTGATTTGTCTCTACAGCACTAAGGGGCACAAAAGGTAGTCCACCTTTATTCTGGAGGCTTCTCTGTCAGCTGCAGAGGGGACAGTGACAGCTTTTTGCAGAGCAGTCAGTGTCAGCCTTTACAGTGTTGACTTCTGGAACCTCCCTTCGCACCGGAGGGTGCGGTAGCTTCGGCGAGAAGCCTGGAGCCTGTTGGCCTTCGCTTCGCCGAAGATGTCCTTCAATACAGTGACGGTTTTAAGCCGAAGCCGTCAAAGCCCTTGGGCCTTCGCACCACCACCTCCGGAGTGGACCACCACGGCTTCGCAGCTACTCCCAACTCGAACACCGTCCGTCCGTGTACCGAAGCCATGCATGGCCGAAGCACCACAAGACAACCTTGCTCCGGAGCTAGCCTCGCTCCAAAGTCTTCCTTACTCCGAAGCCCCACCTTCGGAGTTCCACCCTTCGAAGTCCCTCCTTCGTCCAAGGCCTCCGCATGAAGCATTCCATGAGCACTCCGTCGCAGTGCCTCTCCCCGAGCACACTTCCTCGACGAGCCTCACCCGGACCATGCCTTCGATGCGCCTCGACTTCTGAGACCTTCGTCGGGTACTTCGAGTGTCTCCCTCCGGAGCACACTTCGAACCCTTGCCTCCGCAGAGGACTTGGTCCACCAACTCCGAAGTCACTCCATTCGGAGTACCTTCGAAGTGCCTCACCTCCGAGGACTTTGTCTCGGAGTACCTTCAGTCGGAGCCACACTCCGCACTCTCTGCCTTCACCTGGCACGCCTCGACCCGAGGACCGACCCGGACCACCTTCGCAGCCACCGTGACGGAGCTCCCCGCTCCCCTGGCATCAAGCCTCCCGCTTGACCCAGGTTCACCTGGCTCGAACCTTGTCCGTCGCCTCCGAAGTCCCTGCGCACCACCGACAAGCAAACAAGTGTATCCAGTACTCCGGAGACCTCTCCGGGTTAGCATCCTCCGGTACACGCTTCGGTGTACCGCCCAAAGTACCGAAGCCTTCGGTACGAACCCAGTCATCGCGTACTGTCGGACCCCTCCGACAGGTACACTCCGCTGCAACAGCTGCAGCAAGCAAACACCGAACACCCTTCGGTGAAACCACCTCCGAACACCCTTCGGAGGTACCACCTCCGAACACCCTTCGGAGGTACCCTTCGAACAGAGGGTAAAAAGCCTGTCAATCACTCATCACAAAACACCGAAACCAACCCTTGGTTTCTCACTTGATGATCAATGAATTTTGTTGTTCTTTTCATAATGCCAGGGGTTATTTGTTTGTCTACCTTATACTTTCCAATCAAGCCAAGCCTAGGCATGAAAGCCATCAGATGCTTAAGGCAGTGATTTTGGCAAACACTACACTATCCCAGTTCAGACCAATGTGCAATGGTAAGCAGTCTAGAATAGGGTAGTGCAACAAACAAACCCACCTGGATCTTTTTGCTTTGAAGCATGTAAATCATGTATTTTTGGAGTTTTGATTTAGTGAACAAATTGTTTTAGCACTTGATGAATATCCATGAGTATGTAGAACAAATTTTGTGCAAGTTGCAATATTTAGCATCTAGAGAAAGGTGTCTTGCTATCAAGCAGATAATAGATAGCTAAAGCAGTCTTGCCTAAACATGCTAGATTCAAGACTAAGCAGTGAGCATGATTTGATTTTGGAAAGAAGAATCATGCACATAATGTTTTAGATATATCAAATAGAGCTGAGCTGTCATGATTCATGAATTATAATCAGGCATATAAGTGCAAAAGATGTAAATGCAATTTCACACGCAATTAGCATATGCACACCAATCTAAATCTGCTCCCCCTCACAAAATGCCGTAAGGGTGACAGATACCAAGTTCCCCATGCAAGTAGGCAAATCGAGAAGCATCGAGGGGTTTTGTGAAAATATCGGCTAGCTGGTGTTGGGTATCAACATATTGAAGTTCAATATCACCCTTCTCATTATGATCTCTGAGAAAATGATATCACACATCAATGTGTTTGGTTTTGGAGTGCTGAACCGGGTTGTTTGCAATACAAATAGCACTAGTGTTATCACAGAAAAGTGGAACACTCTGATAATCTAACCCGAAATCCCGCAAAGTGGAAACCATCCACAAAATCTGAGAGAAACAGCTAGCTGCAGCAACATATTCGGCCTCAGCCGTTGATTGTGCAACACTAGACTGTTTGCGGGAAGACCAGCAAACCAGAGAGGTACCCAGAAAATGACAAGTACCAGAGGTACTTTTCCTATCAATTCTACACCCAGCAAAATCCGCATCGGAATAACCTCGAAGACACAAAGAGGAAGACGCTGAATACCATATGCCGAACTCGAGGGTATTTTTGAGATACCTGAGAATGCGCTTTACCGCTTGGCGGTGCGAAGCTCGTGGTGAAGCCTGAAAATGAGCACACAGACACACTGTGAAGTGTATGTCCGGCCTCGTAGCAGTGAAGTAGAGGAGGCAGCTGATCATGCTTCGGAACTCCTTCTGATCTACGGCTTCTCCATCTTCGTCAGGATCCAATGCTACAGATGTAGCCATTGGAGTGGCGAGAGGCTTCGCATCAGCCATGTCAAACTTCTTGAGCAGGTCCTTGGTGTACTTCGTCTGGTGGACGAAGGTACCTTGTTTGCTTTGCTTGATTTGCAAACCAAGGAAAAATGTGAGTTCGCCCATCATGGACATCTCGAACTCCCTGCTCATGGCATCTACAAACTCGGCAACCAAAGCATGAGAAGAGCCACCAAAGATGATATCATCCACATAAATATGAACTAGGAGGAAATCTTTGCCATGCTTGAGAGTGAACAGGGTTTTATCAACAGAGCCCATCAAATACCCCTGCTCAAGCAGAAAAGACTTAAGTCTATCATACCATGCTCGAGGGGCCTGCTTGAGTCCATAAAGAGCCTTATGAAGTTTAAGGACTTTATGTGGGTATTTGGGGTTTTCAAAACCAGGGGGTTGTTTTACATAAACATCTTCGCCTATGAAACCATTAAGAAAAGCACTTTTGACATCCATTTGATAGAGTTTGAATCCCCGGGATGTCGCAAAGGCAAGCAAAATCCTTATGGCCTCAAGACGAGCAACATGTGCAAAAGTTTTAGTAAAATCAATCCCTTCTAATTGAGAATAACCCTGGGCTACAAGTCTAGCCTTGTTTCTAACTATAGTCCCATCCTCCCCTTGTTTGTTTTTGAAAATCCATTTTGTTCCAATGAAATGAACATTTGGAGGAGGATCAACTAAAGTCCAGACTTGGTTTCTCTCAAAATTTTCAAGTTCTTCATGCATGGCATTGATCCAACTAGAATCAGAAAGTGCATGACTAACATCTAAGGGCTCGAAAGAAGCAACAAAAGTGGAATCAATGAAATGAGCATGAGAACGTGTTACCCTTTGATCAAGCTCACCAATGATCTGCTCGGGAGGGTGCATCCTTTGAACATGATGTGGAGCCTCGCGGCGGGATGCAGTCTCCCCCTCAACTTGTGTGTTGGAGTGGTCCAAGATGACCGATGTCAAGGTAGTTGCTTCGGGACCATGTGCCGAAGTGGTCGAAGCGGGGTTGGCTTCGGGGGTTGATGTCGAGGGTAGTAGGGGTTCATCCTCGAACTCTTTGGGATCTTCTTCTTCGAAGATAGTCTGTTCCATATCGTGTTCATTTGCCTGTTCAAGAGCAGAACTAACAGAGGGGGTTGATTCATCAAAAGGCACATCACATGACTCGATGACAGTGTTAGTTTCCAAATTATAAACACGATAAGAATGACCATGTGTAGTGTAACCCAAAAAGATCCCGTCAGAAGAACGCGACTCAAATTTATCCAAATTACCACGTTTTAGGATAAAGCAACGACAACCAAAAACTCGATGATGAGTAACCTTGGGTTGTCTCCCAAAACGTAGCTCATAAGATGTCAAATTCAAAATTGAGTGCAAGAAGATTCTGTTTGAGATGTAACATGCAGTGTTCATGGCCTCAACCCAGAATTTTCTAGGAGTCCTGTGCTCATCGAGCATCGTCCTAGCCATCTCAACCAAAGTGCGGTTCTTCCTCTCAACAACACCATTCTGTTGAGGAACCCGCGGAGCAGAGAATTGATGTTCTATGCCATGCTCCATGCAAAAGTCAACAAAGAGACTGTTCTTGAACTCAGTGCCATTATCACTTCGAATGAATTTCAATGCACCAGGGAGTTCAGTGAAAAGTCTCAAAGCCAAGCTCCGAAAGTGTGAGAACACTTCATCCTTGCTGGCAAGAAAGAAGACCCAAGAGTAGCGAGAGAAATCGTCGAAAATGACTAAAACATACCACTTGCCACCTAAAGAACTAACCCGAGAAGGACCTTGAGTGTCCATGTGGAGAAGTTCTCCGGGTTGTTCAGTCATCACTGTGGTGACTGGCCAATGCGAAGCGGCAATCATTTTTCCATGTCGACAAGGAGCGCAAACTAAATTCTTCTCAAACTTGAGCTTGGGCAATCCTCGGATCAGACCTAGGGCACTCAGACGAGCGAGCAACTCAAAGCTCATATGCCCTAGTCTCCTATGCCACTTCCAAAGCTCAAAAGTAGAATGTGAGACAAGACAATGAGAAGAACCAGATGACTTGGAAAAATCAGCTCCAAAAACTCTCCCAACTCTAAAGATCTCGCAGACAACAACGCCATCAGAATTGAGTACTTGCGAAGTATCGCGATGGAATCGCACTTCGAAGCCCTCATCAAGCAACTGAGATACAGAAAGCAAATTGTATCCCAGGTTTTCAACCAAAGCAACATCTTTGAGAGTGAAATTCGAGTTAATTCTTACCACACCTTTACCTTTCACTCTACTCCTTCGATTGTTGCCGAAGGTGATATGTTCCCTTTGCTTGGTTGTTGTGAGGCTGGAGAACCATGCTGCATCTCTGGTCATATGGCGCGAACAACCGGAGTCCATGATCCACGTGCCCTCCAAGCCTCGGTCTGTCGCCTACACATGATAAGAAAATCTCGATCGCTCAGTGCTGGGGTGACTAAAAATATGATGAGGCATCCAACACTGAGTGATACGAGTAGTAGGCATAGTAAAAGTAGACTGTCTACGCACATGATAATCAGAATGATGCAAAGTGCGAGGTCTACCTACATGCTGTGATCTAAATACATGACGAGGTCTCCTACTGTGATGAGGTACAAATCTACTCACCCGGGATCTACCACCATACGAAACATGATGAACACCTCGAGGAGCAAAACCTCTACGAGAAGCACGAGGAGCCTCGAAAACAGGACGATAGTAAAACCCAGACTCATGCATACCTAAAGATGGGTAATGCATGTCCTGGTAACTCATCGCCTGAGAGCGTCGCTCATCCTTGATGCGACGAAAATAGAACCCAACCAAATGACCCACCCGCTGACAGAAGGAACAATGAAAAACTCTCCTAGGGGCACTCTCATGGGTCTTAGGAGCAACTCTCACAGGCTCCTTGGGCTTCTGCTGAGTGGTTTTCTTGGGAGGGTTTTTCTTGGCAAGAGGAGTGGTTTTCTTTGGTGTCCGGGTAGGCTTTTTGGCTGATGGAGTGTCTAATAGAGCTCTCTCTTTCTCTAGGGTAGTGGATGAGGAAAAAATAGTTTTGTTCTGACTATCTGAAGGAGTCCTCTCAAAACCCAAACCTAGAGCTAACCCTGCTCTGTCAGCACACATCTTGGTCTTGGCCAAGAGCAAATCCATTCTACCCTTTCCCTCAGTGCATTTGTTAACCACAAAAAGAAGGTATTCATTTTCAGTCATAAGGTTTTTAGCTCACTCTCTAACAGTGCCTAGCTGGTCCTTAAGGGTTATGCAAGTGTCACACACAGGCTCCACATCCTTAGAACTACCGGCCCTCTCCAATCTAGCCTATAAATCATGAACATGCTTATCACGTAAATTAATGCTCTCGCGTAATAAAGAACAGTTCATGCATTCAATTATATCATGAGGTCTAGAATCAACAACCAAAAGCTGCTTCTGTGCAGTCTCAAGCTCAGATAGAGTTTGAGCATGTACAGAATGCAACTCAGCAAGCTCACCCATGACAACAGTACAAGATTCACATTCAGCATCATTAACCCTAGACTTAAGCATGACATAATCAGTAGAAACAGATTCTAGCCTAAGTCTAAGGTCTTTTCTTTCTCTAGCAGCTTGTACAAGTAATCTATCCTGACCAAGAACTACTTCATTCAGCTCATCTAGTTTTATGGAAAGTTGGTCATAGGATAGAGGTACCTCAGATGAGTCAAGCTCATCGCCGTTGTGATCGCTGTCGGCCATGAAGCAAAGGCCGACGAAATCTCGTCCCTTCTTGTCCTTCTTCTCCTCCTTCCTTGGAGACTCCTCCTCCTCAGAGCTCGACTCCTCAGTTGATGAAGTGTCGATGTCGCTGAGAGCAGCAACAAATGCTCTGGAAGCGGATTTGGCTACTCTTTTAGCCACCTTGCCGCGCTTGCCCTTCACAAAAGGCTTCCTCTCCTTTTTGTGGTAATTAGGGTGCTCACTGTCATCTCTCTTCTTGAGTTTAGGGCAATTGGCCTTGATGTGAGAAGTGTCGCCGCACTCAAAACAACCACTAAAACCACTTCTCCTCTGATCCCATCTCTCATGATGAAAACGGGTGAACCTTCTGGCAATGAGAGCAAGCTCATCATCATTCAGAGTGTCCACCTGCTCCTTAGTGATGGAGACCAGGGAGGACAAAGCAAAACCATCTGCAAGAACACAAGTACCAGATGTGCTTGGTTCTGCTGTGGTGCCACGGCTAGTGCTAGAAACCAATGCCAATGGCTGTGGCAAAGAGTTTCTGTGCACTGCAAGAGATGCCTTGACAATCTCTGTGGACTTCAGCTTGCTGAAGAGCTCATCATAGGTCAATGTGTCTTAACCTGCAGACTCCTCAATGCTAGATATCTTCACTTCCCATATGCTACGATCAAGAGCATAGAGAAGCTTGATAGCCCTATCATGATCATTGTAAGCAAGCGTCCCGTTGGACCGCAAGTTACTCACTATTGCATCGAAGCGAGAAAACATGGCATCTATCGATTCACCAGGTGCCTGCACAGACAGCTGATACTATTGATTGTATGTGCTTTGGCGCCTGACCTTAATCTGAGTAGATCCCTCATGAAAAATAGTGAGAGTGGTCCAAATTTCCCTAGCTGTCCTAAGGTGCTGCACCCTATCAAACTCACTTCGGCTCAAACCAATGAACAATATATTTCTAGCCTTGGAGTTGACATTATACTGATCTTTCTCTGTTTGAGAAGTGAGAGTCTCAGGGATGGAGTATTGTGAGTCCACAATCTCCCAAATTGCATTTCCTTGGCTTAGCAAGTAAGCCTCCATGCGCACCTTCCAGTATGCAAAATCAGTCCCATCGAACAGAGGAATTTTACTAACTCTATCCATGTCGCCAAGAGATCACAAAACCGGTTAAGGTTAACTGGTGATCTTAACCTGCTCTGATACCAATTGTTGGACCGAAAACGGCGACCAGAGGGGGGGGGGGGGTTAATGGGAGCTTTTAAAATTTTAGACTAAAAATAGCCTTCTGTTTTAATTTTGTCTTCCGCTGAATAGGCTTCGAACACACCCTTCGAAGTACTGGTTCGGAGGTATTTTACAGCTCCGGAAACAGGCTACGCAAGGAGCAAAAGTTCGAAGCCAAGAAGACTTCGCTCCACCCACAACCCCGAAAAATCAGCTCTGCTAAGTCAGTGCAGGCTCCGCACACAGGGTGCTTCGAGCAAGCTTCGCACTTCACCCTTCGCAAGAGCGGACTACCCTCCGAGGACTTCGACCAAATACTTAGCGACAGCAACTGGTGCTGGGCTTCGTACTTCGAAGATCAAAACGCACACAACACAGACTTCGCTAAGGACTTCGCCACGGGAAGAACGTCGGGCTTCGATTAGTGCTTCGCTAGTAATCAGCGAGGTCTAGCCTCCAGTTTACACAGAGCGAACACGCACTACAAAACACACTTCACTTAAAACACACTTCGCCCAAACAGGCTTCGGTGCACTACCTCAAATCAATCGAAGTGACACACAAGAAATCAAAGTATGCAGCGAGGTATGCAAACAAGCTCAAGCAGAAAATGAACACAGTATCAAGGCTTCGCTGCTTGAATAGGGAACACAAAAATTGAACTCACAGGATGAATACAAAGTATGTGGTGGCTAGTACACACAGGATGAATACAAAGTATGTGGTGGCTAGTACAGGAGCTCAACAATGAATGCTCAAAGGGTTAAATGTGACCTACCCAGCCCCCACTATTTATATCCACTATTCACCCATGTGAATTGACTACTTTACCCCTAGGGTTTACATTGGATTTGTCTCATCAGAACAGAGGGGTACAAAAGGTAGTCAACTTTATTTGGAGGCTTCTCTGTCAGCTTTGCAGAGGGGACAGCGTCAGCTTTTTGCAGAGCAGACACTATCAGCCTTTACAGTGTTAGACCCTTCTGAAGCCCCCCTTCACTACAACAAAACAGGCAACTTCCGTCGGCCAAAGCCGACGGAAGTTAGCCCTTTCCCGACGGAAGAAGCCAACTTCCGTCGGCAAAACGCTATCTTCCGTCGGCCTTTGGCCGACGGAAGCGCGGCGACGGAAGTTAGCTAACTTCCGTCGGCGGCCGACGGAAGTTAGCTAACTTCCGTCGGCTTCACGTGGCCGACGGAAGTTAGCCCCGAACTCTGCCACGTCACCAGGGGGGCTTTAACTTCCGTCGGCCAGGCTGGCCGACGGAAGTTAGGGGCAGCTAACTTCCGTCGGCTTTGACCATAGCCGATGGAAGTTAGCCTTTCTGCCCACGTGGCCGAAACCAGCTAACTTCCGTCGGCTATGGCAAAGCCGACGGAAGTTACCTGGTATTTTTTTTTTTATTTTTTCCTGGTTCCCCTACTCACACTCACATCCAACCACAATTTCACATACATTCACAATACACATCCAAAATCACATTCAAACTTCACATATAACATCCAAAACCACATCTCACATCCAAAATCACATCCACACTTCACACATCACATCCAAAATCACATAATATAACTGAATTCACATCCAAAGTCACAGTAAACATCTGAATTCACATATAACATCCAAACTCACATACAAATTCACAAAACACAGCGAGAGCCACATACAAAGTCATATTTGTCCATATACTCACTGATCGCCCACATTTGGGTCGTGGGCGCCGCCGCTGCCTCCTGCTTCGTTCACATTTGCCCCGGAGGCTCCATCCTGGCCAGGCGTACGGAAACACTGAAGAAATAGACAAAATTAGAAACGAACTCAACTACACTTCTAAACGCTAACTTAGGTATTTAGGAGGTACCTCAGGTGATGTAGGAGATAGTGGTGGTGGCGGGGGAGGTAGTGGTTGGAACATAGACATGTCAAATCCACTGTTTTGCTGGGCTAGTTGCTACACATGTTGTAATGTAATCAGTTAGTTCTAAACCTATTTCTGAATACTTTTGAACTGCAACACTCTAAAGTAAGCTTACTTGGATCATCGCCTGCTGTTGTGCTAAGCAGACGGTATAGTACTCTTGTTGTTTGCTGTAGTGCTCGTCGCGCCGCCTCATTTCCTCCCTCATCCGAACCATCTCTGGGGTTTCTTCTGAGCGACGACGGCTGGAGCCAACTCCGACGGAGCTCTGCGACGACTGAGCTGACTTCTGAGCTCTCACCGCTCTCGAGTCAATAACTCCATTGAACATGGAGTACCTGCAACATTAACAGGGGTTAGTTACCATCACAATACCATACACAAAACATTAATAAAAACATTGTCTCACCGTCCATGGCTTTTGCCACCTCCGCTGGAGTACACGGCCATTTGGTCCACAGGTTCTCTCCGCCAATCATAGTTCTCTCCATGGAGTTGAACCATGTGTTCACCATACTGCGCCTGCAAAAAACATGTCCGATTAGCTAGACGCAGAAAAATGAAATTACGTGAACTCTTAATAACATCTCACCAAATGGTCCGTGGCTGTCTGGCTACACAAGACATCTGGCTGTGCCGGATCGCTTCCTTTGTGACCAGAGGTATACACCTCTATGTCACTTGGCACGTTGCCAGATTTAGCTTCCTATGCATTAGAAATGAGTTAGTCGCATTACAATGTATCTATAGCTAGAGAGTGACAGATCGGTCTTACCAAGCGTTTAGCGTGGCGAATATGTCCGTCGGCACCATATCTGTGCTTCGGATCCGTCCCGCGGCATTGTCTTTTCTGCTCGGAAGTCTTCTTAAATGCGGCTGAAGACCAAATCTTGCAGAATTCAAAATAGGCGTCCTCGCGGTTTGCCAACCACGGAATCCTCACCTGAACAGAGATGCTATTTGTATTATATGACAACAAATCTCAACAATCGAAGAGGTAAAAAGTTAGAATTGTTTACCGAACGGTATTCTTCTTCAGTCAAATAGACTGACGATGAGCCCGTCGCCTTGCTCATTCGTTGCCCTAGCTTCTCCTTGTAGTAAGCATTGTTCGCTTGAATGCGGGCATACGAAATGGCGTCCTTCACCACCTTATGCGCATTGTTGTTGAAGACTACAAGCGCATGGTTATGGTGATTGCCGACTTCTGGCAAGCAAAAGCGTAACTGCAAAAATAATGATTAGTATAGTGTTGTAACTCGAAAATTCTAAAAGAAAATTGAAAAAACACTTGCATACCCAGAAGTCATGAGACACCGCCCCCTGAGCAGTTCCGTGTCGCCCGTCAGGAGCGAACCGGTACTGGTCCCATGTTTGGCATAGAACCCGCTCACCGGTCGGCATTGTCAGCATCCCTGGGTAGTGCAGACGGCACAGGTTACCCAATATCTGGTTAACCTGTCTGACCCTCGAAGTGCCGTCGAACCGAGAGTCAATCCAAGATCTAGAAATACATAATAAATAAAGTTAATTAGTTTAGTGAAAGAAATTTTTTGAAAACAAAAGCAAAACAACAGAAGAGTATTACACTTACCCGTCACCAACAGGCGTAATCTCGATCTTGGCTCCACCGGAAGAGACTACTGGTGGAGCGACCAAGTGACTCGTCCTGAAAGTTACCGAGGACCCGCCGGCAGCCTCAGCACCTTCCTCCTGACCCGCACCCTCCGGGAGATCCCCCTGCCCCGCACCGGCCTCTGGGTCATCCCCCTGCCCCACACCCTCTGGGTCATCCCTCTGTGCCGCACACTCTGGGACATCCCCCTCTTGCCCGCCACCCACCGGCCGATCATCCTCATGACCCGCACTCTCCAAGTGTTGTTCCTCCTACAAAACAGTATTGAAACAATTAGTAATAGTTTATAACTGGCATAAAAAACAATCTGAAAGTTACCTCCTCATCTAGTTGAAATGCAATAGGCCGACCAATTAATGTCGGATCTATGCATCTCAGGAGCTGCTCTTGACGACGTCTGTTTGAAGAAGAGGAACTACCCTGGAATAGGGTGTCCTCCTGACTCGTCGGTGTACTCGCCGGAGTACTCGCCGATGAACTCCCCAAGCGGAAGAGCTTCCTCGTGACAGTCTTCTTATTTTTCGACATCCTGTTCAAAATAAGCACAAACAAGCATTTATTAGTAAAGAAGGTTTGTACATATGAAAAAACATGTAATATGAAGTATATTGCATATCCATGTATCAAAACAATTACTTGTCAATTATCATCAAAATCAGGATCAATTTGTCCTTTTCTCCCCAAAGCACGCCATGTTACTTTTTTCTTCTTATGTTGGTGTTTCCTTTTCTCGGGAACTGCCACATCATTAGAATCGCCGAGAAAAGAATCTATCGACGATTCTGACTCTACATTAAACGAAGTTGGCAATTCATCATCTTGATAAACCTCATCGACCTCTTCAACCTCCAATTGATAAGCGTCATCACTAGGGGTTTGTAGACGTTCCCGAGGATTCACTTTGTAGACTACCCACCAAGCACTTAATTTTTCACATGGGTAGGGCATATAATACACCTGCTCGACTTGATGAGCAAGGACAAAATTGTCGCAACTAGATAATCGTTCCGCGTGTTTGACTTCAACCATCCCAAATATGCAATGACTTCAACCAAACTTCATAACCTGGCACGAAACCATATTTGCAAATATGCAATGACAACGTCCTCTTGTCTTGCCAACGAGAATTTCTGCACTTCATGCATGGGCACCTCGCGCCACTGTTTGTTGTCAAAGCGAATGCACGATCAACAAATTTCTCAGCGTTGATTACCCACTCCCTCGTGTGAGCTCCACTTTTCATCCAACCACTATACATCCACCGTCGGTCGTCCTCAGCCATTCTATATGCAAAACATTCATTCAATCAAGAAGATTCACGCACTGGCCGCTATAAAAGGGCTCGCAACATACACACATCCTGGCCACCCCCCGCCTCCGCCTCCGGACAACGGAGGGGAAGCAGAGGCGGCCGGGCGGCTGGCGACGCAAGGGGAAGCAGAGCCCGCGGCGCAAGGGAACAGGGTTAACCGAAAGGCCTGTGCCACACCTTAGACACTACCACGGACCCTAGGCGCCCGCCCAGACACGCCTGATGGCGATCGCGATTCACCATGACATCCGGCGGTGACCGCCTGGACGTCTAGTCGGCGCAGGCGACGCCATGGCAACCATGGTCTATAGGAAAAGATAGGTCCTAAACCCACCCAAGAGTGACCGACAAAACGTGGTATTTATGACGAGCCATGAGTTCGAACGAAATTTCAGCAGCATAACCCCGCTGTTCTCCAATTGCACGCCTGATAGTGGTGCAATGGAGAACAACAAGGTTATGTTACTGAAATCCCATTCGGACTCATGACTCATCATAAAACCACGCTCTGTCGCCCACTCCGAGGCTGTCCAAAAAGGGACAATTCCGGACCTACACATCTCACACGCATGACACGTGTGAGACATGTTGGTCCGAAACGGGTGACGCATAGGTTTCGTTACACTATCTACGTTGTTGTCAAATAAAAAATTGCATACGAAAAGAAAAAACTATAAATTAATAGAATAATATAATTAGAATCATATATACATAATATCACAACATATATTGCATATTAAAACAAAACATCACATATGAAACATATTTAAAAGCGTGAAACATACATAAAATCTCAATATTAATACATGACAAAATTCATATATGTAGCAAAAAATACCAAGAAGCAAGTCATACTAAAAAACATCTAAGAAACCTTTATAAAGCAAGATGCATACTACTATCATTCCACATTTCAATATATTGCAATCCAGTACAACGACAAAATTCAGAAATATTAAGTTAACTTTCAACTATACTAACAATATCATATCATGCACAAATTAAAAGCGAAAAAAATTAAAGCCGAAAAAAATTACTTAATCGTCGGGCGGCGACGAGTGGTGGGTGATGGTGTCCGGAGGCCGGCGGTGATCACAGTGGCACCACGCGACGGATGGCGATGGCCGAATTGGGGGCGGCGGTGGATCCTGAAAATTCACACATCTGATCATGCAAATTCAGAATAGGTGACAACTCACAAAACAAAAGATGAACTAAAGCTTCTAGTTACATATCACATTTCATCAATTAGTTCACATTATTCTATCAATTTTGCACAATTAATAAAAATGACAACTTCTATGACACAAAATTAGAAAGGATAGCAATTAATTCAGATCAACACTCACTATAGCATATCAACAAAATTAGTAAGGATAGCAATTAGAAACCCTTACTATTGCGCGGACGGCGGCCGGGCGGGCGGGCGGGCGGCCGAGGCGGCGGCCGGGCGGGCTGGCGGCCGAGGCGGCGGCCGGGCGGGTGAGGGCGGCCGGGCGGCGAAGCGGCGGCGGCGGGCGGGCGGGCGGGCGGCCGAGGCGGCGGCCGGGCGGACGGCGGCCGGGCGGGCGGCGGCCGGCCGGGCGGGCGGCGGGCGGGCGGCGGCCAGGCGGGCGGCGGGCGGGCGGCGGCCGGACGGGCGGGCGGGCTGGCGGGCGAGGCGGCGGCCGGGCGGGCGAGGGCGGCCGGGCGGCGGCCGGGCGGCGGCCGGGCGGCGAAGCGGCGGCGGCGGGCGGGCGGCGGCCGAGGCGGCGAAGCGGCGGCGGCGGGGAACGGGCGGGAGTGCGCGCGTGTACAGGGAGTTAGGGTCCCTGTACGCGCGCGCGGTTGGGTGAAAAGCCGCCTAACTTCCGTCGGCCAGCATTAAAGCCGACGGAAGTTAGCTAACTTCCGTCGGCTTCAATGCTGGCCGACGGAAGTTAGGGGGATCCGGGCGGCCGCGGAAAAACCCCTGCTAACTTCCGTCGGCCACTGTCAGAAGCCGACGGAAGTTAAGTTAACTTCCGTCGGCTTGTGGAGGCCGACGGAAGTTATTTAACTTCCGTCGGCTTGCCCAAAAGCCGACGGAAGTTAACTTGGCCGACGAAAATGTTCTGTTTTGTTGTAGTGCTTCGCACGCGAGGGGTGCGGTAGCTTCGGTGAGAAGCCTTGAACCTGACGGCCTTCGCTTCACCGAAGTCAGCCTTCGATACAGTGACGGTTTTGAGCCGAAGCCGTCAAAGCCCTTGGGCCTTCGCACCAACACCTTCGGAGTGGACCACCATGGCTTCGCAGCTTCTCCCAGCTCGAACTCCGTCAGTCTGTGTACCGAAGCCATGCATGACCAAAGTACCTCAAGTCCACCTCACTCCGGAGCCAGCCTTGCTCCGAAGCCAACCTCACTCCGAAGCCCCACCTTCGGAGTACCACCCTTCGAAGTCCCTCCTTCGTCCAAGGCCTCCGCATGAAGCATTCCATGAGCACTTCATCGCAGTGTCTCTCCCCGAGCACACTCCTCGACGACCCTCACCCGGACCATGCCTTCGATGCACCTCGACTTCTGAGACCTTCGTCGGGTAAATCTTCGAGTGTCTCCCTCCGGAGCACACTTCGAACACCTTGCCTCTGCTGAGGACTTGATCCACCATACTTCGAAGTCACTCCTTCTGGAGTACCCTTCGAAGTGCCTCGCCTCCGAGGACTTCGTCTCGAAGTACCTTCACCCAAAGCCACGCTCCACACTTACTGCCTTCCCCTGGTGCACCTCGACCCGAGGTCCGACCTCGACCCCTTCGCAGCCTTCGTGACGGAGCTCCCCGCTCCCCTGGCATCAAGCCTCCCGCTTGACCCAGGTTCACTTGCTACGAACCGTCCATCGCCTCCGAAGTCCCCTGCGCACCACAGACAAGCAGACTAGTGTATCCAGTACCCCGGAGACCTCTCCGGGTAAGCAACCTTCGGCACACACTCCGGTGTACCGCCCAAAGTACCGAGACCTTCGGTACAACCCAGTCATCGTGTACTGTCAGACCCCCCCGACAAACACACTCCTCTGCAACAGCTGCAGCAACCAAACCCACCGAACCCTTCGGTGAAACATCCTCCGAACCCCTTCGGAGGTACCCCTTCGAACCAGAGGGTAAACACTGTCAATCACTCATCACAGACTCCGAAACCAACCCTTGGTTTCTCAAAATCCGATGCTATCTCTTCCACGAAGTTGACAAAAGAAGCCTCCTATAAAAGTAGACTACCATCTGTACCCCCTTGTATGACTGAGATAAAAACAGTGTAAACCCTAGGGGTAAAGTAGTTTATTCGCATGGCTGAGTTGTACCTATAAGTAGTGAGGCTGGCTAGGTCTAGGCCAACACTTTGAGAATACATTTTCAAAACTCCCAGAGCTAGCTGCCATTATCATGTACTCAGTTATGTGAGTCTTTTGTGTTCCTTGTTCTTGCAATAAAACTTCCATTCTATTTTCTCTATTGCTTGAACTTGTATTCTAGTTTTGCACTGCATGCATTCAGATCGCTGTGCTACACTTTGTTTTGTGATATCTAGAGTTTTTGCTTTGTTTCTTTTCTAACGAAGGGTGTTTGTGTCCTGCACGTGCAATCCTTGTGAGATCTTCAGTGTGAGTTCGCTCTGTGTAAACTGGAGGCTGGTCCTCTTAGATTACTAGCGAAACACTATGCAAAGTTTGGCTCGAAGCCTATTTTCTTTCCTCAGTCGATGTCCTCAGCGTAGTCTGCTCAGTGTCTGTTTTCTAACCTCCGAAGTACGAAGCCTAGTACTAGTTGCTAGTGTGGAGTGTCTGTTCAGAGCCCTTAGAGGGAAACATACTCGTGTGAAGCCTGCTCGAAGGAACCTCGTGTGCGGAGCCTGCACTAACTTCGCTGAGTTGTGTTTTGGGGATTCTCAGTGTGAGCGAAGTCTCCTTGTCTTTGACTTTTTAACCTCTTTGCGAATCCTGTTCTCGGAGCTGTAAAATACCTTCGAAACAGACCTCCGAAGGGTGTGTTCTAAGCTTGTTCCGCAGGAGACAGTGTTTAAAACAGAAGGCATATTTTTGCCCGAAATTTTAAAAGCTCCCATTCACCCCCCTCTGGTCACCCTTTTCGGTCCAACAAATGGTTTCAGAGCGGGGTAAGATCACCAGTTGAGCTTAACCGGTTTTATGATCTTTTGGCGACATGGACAGAGTTAGTAAAATACCTCTATTCGATGGGATTGACTTCACATAGTAGAAGGTGCGCCTGAAGGCTTACTTGCTAAGCCAAGGAAATGCAATATGGGAGATTGTGGACTCACAATACTCCATCCCTGAAACACGCACTACTCAAGCAGAAAAAGACCAGTATAATTCTAACTCCAAAGCTAGAAATATACTTTTCATTAGCTTGAGCAGGAGTGAGTTTGATAGGGTTCAACACCTAAGGATAGCTAGGGAGATTTGGATGACACTCACTATCTTTCATGAGGGCTCTACATAGATTAAGGCTAGGCGCCAGAGGACATACAATTAATAGTATCAGCTGTTTGTGCAAGGCCCTGACGAATCTATAAATGCCATATTTTCTCGCTTTGATGCAATAGTGAGTAACTTGCGGTCCAATGGGACGCTTGCTTACAATGATCATGACAGGGCTATCAAGCTTCTCTATGCTCTCTATCGTAGCATATGGGAAGTGAAAATATCCAGCATTGAGGAGTCCATAGGCTATGACACATTGACCTGTGATGAACTTTTTAGCAAGCTAAAGTCCACAGAGATTGCCAAGGAATCTCTTGCAGTGCACAAAAACTCTTTGCCTCAGCCTTTGGCACTAGTTTCTGGCTCTAGCAATGGCACCACTACAAAACCAAGCTCATCTGGCACTTGTGTTCTTGCAGGTCATTTTGCTTTGTCCTCCCTGGTCTCTGTCACCAAAGAGCAGGTGGATACTCTAGGTGATGAAGAGCTTGCTCTCATTGCCAGAAGGTTCATCCGTTTTCACAATGAGAGATGGGATCAACGGAGAAGTGGTTTTAGTGGCTATTTTGAGTGTGGTGACACTTCTCACATAAAAGAAAATTGTCGCTTAAGAGGAGAGATGAGAGTGAGCGCCCCAAACACCACAAGAAGGTGAGGAAACCTTATGTGAAGGGTAAACGCGGCAAGGTAGCTAAGAGGGTAGTTAAGGACACTTCCAGAGCGTTTGTCGCAGCTCTTAGCGACATCGACACCTCCTCAACTAAGGAGTCGAGCTCCGATGAGGAGGAAGAGTCTCCAAGGAAGGAGGAGAAGAAGAAGATAAGGGATTTCACCGGCCTTTGCTTCATGGCCGACATCATTCACAATGGCGATGAGCTTGACTCATCAAAGGTACCACTATCCTATGACCAACTTTCCATTAAAGTAGATGAACTGAATGAAGTAGTTCTTGGTCAGTATAGATTGCTTGTGCAAGCCGCTAGGAAAAGAAAAGACCTTAGGCTTAGGCTAGAATCTTTTTCTACTGATTATGCCATGCTTAAGTCTAAAATTGATGATGCTGAATGTGAATCTTTCACTGTTGTCATGAGTGAGCTTGCTCAGTTGCATTCTATGCATACTCAAACTATTGATTGGCTTGAGACTGCATAGAAGCAACTTTTGGCGGTGGAGTCTTGACCTATTTCTTCTGATGCTTGTTTAAACTGTCCTTTACTGATTGATAGAATTAATTTGAGAGACAAGCATGTTAAGGAGTTAGAGGCTAGATTGAAGAGTGCTGAGTGTTCTAAGGATGTGCAGCCTGCTTGTTCAACCTACATCACCCTTAAGGACCAACTCAGTTTTGCTAGAGGGAAAGTAGAAAAACTCATGATTGAAAATGAATTCCTTCTTTCTGTTGTGAACAAATGTACTGAGGGAAAGGAGAGAATGGATTTACTCTTGGCCAAGACCAAGATGTGTGCTGACACGGCAGGGTTATCTATAGGATTGTGTTTTGAGAGAATTTCTTCAAACAATGAAAATAAAACTGTTTTTACCTCACCCTCTTCCTTAGAGAAAGAAAGAGTCCAGTTAGACACTACACAGAAAGCCAAGAAACCTACCCAACCTCTTAAGAAAAATCTACCTCCTCCACCCAAGAAAAACCCTCAGCAGAAACCAAAAGAACCTGTGAAGATTGCTCCTATGACCCAAGTGAGTGCCCGTAGGAGAGTGTTTCATTGTTCTTACTATCAGCGGGTGGGTCATTTGGTTGGATTTTTCTTTCGTCGCATCAAGGATGAGCGACAGTATCAAGCATTGAGATTTCAGGACATGCATTACCCTTATCCAGGTATGCATGAGTCTGAGTTTTACTCACGTCCTGTTTACGAGGCTCCCCAATCTTCTCGGAGAGGCTTTGCCCCTCGTGGTGTTCACCATGTTTCATATGGTGCTAAACCTTGTGTTAGTGGCTTTGTACCTCGACAAGTTGGGAGACCTCGTTGTGCGTCTAGGTTGCATCATGTAGGTAGACCTTGCACTTTGCATCACTCCACTTTACCTGTGCGTAGACAGTCTACTTTTACTGTGCCTACTGCTCGTATCTCTCAGTGCTGGATGCCTCGTCACATTTTCACTCACCCCAGCACTAAGCAATCGAGGATTTCTCATTTTGTGTAGGCACCATACCGATGCTTGGAGAACACATGCATCATGGACTCCGGTTGTTCATGCCATATGACCGGGAACACAACATGATTCTCTAGTCTCACCTCAACCAAGCAGAAGGAGCAAATCACCTTCGGCAACAACCGAAGAAGCAGAGTGAAAGGTAAAGGTGTGGTAAGAATCAACTCGAATTTCACTCTCAAAGATGTTGCTTTTGTTGAAAAGTTGGGATACAATTTGTTGTCTGTATCCCAGTTGCTTGATGAGGGCTTCGAAGTGCGATTTCATCGCGGTACTTCACATGGTGTTTTGGTTTGTAAGATCTTTAGAGTTGAGAAAGTTTTTGGAGCTGATTTTTCTAAGTCATCTGATTAGTCTCACTACCTTGTTGCATATTCGACTTTTGAGCTTTGGAAGTGGCATAGGAGACTAGGGCATATGAGCTTTGAGTTGCTCACTCGGTTGAGTGCCCTAGGCCTAATCCGAGTATTGCCCAAGCTCAAATTTGAGAAGAACTTAGTCTACGCTCATTGTCGACAAGGGAAAATGATTGTTGCTTCACACTCACCAGTATCTATGGTGATGACTGAACAACCCGGAGAACTTCTCCACATGGACACTATAGGTCCTTCTCGGGTTAGTTCTTTAGGCGGCAAATGGTATGTTCTTGTCATTGTAGACGATTTCTCTCGCTACTCTTGGGTCTTTTTTATCTAGTAAGGATGAAGTGTTTTCACACTTTTGGAGCTTAGCTTTGAGACTGTTTACTGAACTCCCTGGTGCATTGAAGTTCATTCGAAGTGATAATGGCACCGAGTTCAAAAACAGTCTCTTTGTTGACTTTGGCATGGAGCATGGCATAGAACATCAATTCTCTGCTCCGCGGGTTCCTCAACAGAACAATGTTGTTGAGAGAAAGAATCACACTTTGGTTGAGATGGCTAGGACAATGCTCGATGAGCACATGACTCCTAGAAAGTTTTGGGCTGAGGCCATGAACACTGCTTATTTCATCTCAAACCGGATATTCATGCGCTCAATCTTGAACTTAACTTCTTACGAACTATGTTTTGGGAGACATCCCAAAGTTACTCATCTTCGAGTATTTAGATGTCGGTGCTTTATCCTGAAACGTGGAAACTTGGATAAATTTGAGTCGCGGTCTTCTGACGGGATCTTTTTGGGTTATACTACTCATGGTCACTCGTATCATGTTTTTAATTTGGAAACTAACACTGTCATCGAGTCATGTGATGTGACTTTTGATGAATCAACCCCCTTGTGTTAGCTCTTCTTTTGAACAGGCAAATGAACACGATATGGAGCAGACCATCTTTGAAGACGAAGATCCTAGAGATTTCGAGGATGAACCTGTACTACCCTCAACATTGGCCCCCCGAAGCCGACCCCGCTTCAATCACTTTGGCAAGAGGCCCCGAAGCTACTACCTCAACATCGGTCATCTTCGACCATTCACCGGAACAAGTTGAGGGGGAGACTGCATCTCGTCGCAAGGCTCCTCATCATATCTATAGGATGCACCCACCCAAGCAGATCATTAGTGAGCTTGATCAAAGGGTAACACGTTCTCATGCTCATTTTATTGATTATGCTTTTGTTGCTTCTTTCGAGCCCTTAGATGTGAGTCATGCACTTTATGATTCTAGTTGAATCAATGCCATGCATGAATAACTTGAAAATTTTGAGAGAAACCAAGTCTGAACTTTAGTTGATTCTCCACCTAATGTTCATTTTATTGGAACTAAATGGATTTTCAAAAACAAACAAGGGGAGGATGATTCTATAGTAAGAAACAAAGCTAGACTTGTGGCTCAGGGTTTTTCTTAGTTATAAGGGATTGATTTTAGAGAGACTTTTGCACCTGTTACTCGTCTTGAGGCCATTAGAATTTTACTTGCATTTGCGAC
The DNA here is from genome assembly GCA_019279435.1 of Zizania palustris. Lineage (NCBI taxonomy): Eukaryota > Viridiplantae > Streptophyta > Magnoliopsida > Poales > Poaceae > Zizania > Zizania palustris. The sequence goes on from JAAALK010000079.1 coordinate 40,432,781, forward strand.
ATCCCGTGGTTTCAAACTTTATCAAATGGATGTCAAAAGTTCTTTTCTCAATGGCTTCATAGGCGAGGACGTTTACGTAAAACAACCCCCTGGTTTTGAAATCCCCAAATACCCATATAAAGTCCTTAAACTTCATAAGGCTCTTTATGGACTCAAGCAGGCTCTTCGAGCTTGGTATGATAGACTTAAGTCTTTTCTTCTTGAGCGAGGGTATTTGATGGGATCAGTAGATAAAACCCTTTTCACTCTGAAGCATGGCAAAGAATTCCTCCTAGTTAAGATTTACGTTGACGATATCATCTTTGGTGGCTCTTCTCATGATTTAGTTACCGAGTTTGCAGAGACTATGAGCAGGGAGTTCGAGATGTCCATGATGGGAGAACTCACATTTTTCCTTGGTTTGTAAATCCAGCAAAGCAAACAAGGTACCTTTGTCCTCCAGACGAAGTACACCGAGGACCTACTCAAGAAGTTCGACATGGCTGATGCGAAGCCACTCACCGCTCCAATGTCTACCTCGATAGCATTGGACCCTGACGAGGATGGAGAAGCCGTAGATCAGAAGGAGTTCCGAAGCATGATCGGCTCCTTCCTCTACTTTACTGCTATGAGACTGGACATACACTTCGCTATGTGTCTGTGCGCTTGTTTTCAGGCTTCGCCACGTGCTTCGCACTGTCAAGTGGTAAAGCGCATTCTTAGGTATCTCAAGCATAACCTCGAATTTGGCATTTGGCATTCTGTATCTTCCTCTTTGTGTCTTCATGGTTATTCAGATGCAGATTTTGCTGGGTGTAGAATTGATAGGAAGAGTACCTCCGCCCTCCGGTACTTGTCATTTTCTGGGTACTTCTCTTGTTTGCTAGTCTTTCCGCAAATAGTCTAGCGTTGCACAATCTATAGCCGAGGCCAAATATGTTGCTACAACTAGCTGTTGCTCACAAATTTTGTGGATGGTTTCCACTTTGCGGGATTTTGGGTTAAATTATAAGAGTGTCCCAATGTTTTCTGATAACACTAGTGCGATTTGCAATGCAAACAACCCGGTTCAGCATTCCAGAACCAAACATATGGATGTGAGATATCACTTTCTCAGAGATCACAATGAGAAGGGTGATATTGAGCTACAATATGTTGATACCCAGAACTAGCTTGCCGATATTTTTACCAAACCCCTTGATGCATCACGATTTGCTTATTTGCGTGGGGAACTAGGTATTTGTCATCCTTACGACATTCTGTGAGGGGAAGCATGATTTCATTATTTTACATTGGCTTCCTTATGATGATGTGTTGATGCACTTAGTTGCTTTTATATGCCTTCGCATGATTGTCTTTATCATGATGCTTTCAACTCTGTTTAATATATCTAACTTCATAATGAGCATGATTTTAATTTCCAAAATCCTAAACTTGATCACTGCTTAGTTTTGTGTCTAGCATGTGTTGTGCATAACTGCATTAGCTATCTTTTATCTGCCTGGCAGCTAGAATCCTTTACTTTGGATGCCAAAATTGCAATATTGCTTTTTCATGGAACTATCCAACAATCTCAACAAAAATCAATGTCCATGATTTGTGTGCTAAAAATGACAAGATCCAGGAGGGTTTGCTTGTCGCCTATTTTATTCTAGACTGCTTACCATAGCATTTTGGTATGAACTGGGATAACTTAGTGTCTTCCAAAATCACTGCCTTAAGCTTCTGATGGTCCTTCTCGATCTAGGATTTGCTTGGTTGGAAAGTATAAGGTAGAAAACCAAATAACCCCTGGCAACATAAAAGGAATAACAAGTCCGAATTATTTGCTTATCAAGCTTGCTAGATGCTCCATGAAATTGGACTTTCATTCCTCGGTAGAAATTATTTAGCTTTTGCAGTTCCTGTTTTCACTTGTCTAGATGACTAGTCTAAATGGTGATGCTTTTATTTGCAATAATTTGAAAAATTCATGCATCAATAATTGAATTTGGAATATATTAACTTAAGCTAAGCATCTGAGGCTGACATTATGCTTTGGCATATTCTTGCACCTTATGTTTTCACACTTTTCATCAACTCAAAGCCTTGCATCTTTTCTTGCTCCTTGATTCTAGTATTGCCAAAGGGGGTGAAAAATTCCTGGAATGCCTACCTAAGGGGAGAACAAGTGATGAAGCTCAAAGGGGGAGAAAATTTTTACTGCCTCAAAAAGGGGAATTAGTGTCAAATGGCTTTTCATGAGTCAAGTCGATAGAAATTGTGAAACCAAGTGAGGTCGCACTATGGTTTTTATATGTATGATGAGTGATTGAAAAGGTTGAGCGATCTGGAGTGGAGTGAGTGATGGATTGATTGCATCGATGCGATCGATGTGTGGATACGGGGAGTGGATGCTGAGGGGATCAATGTGCGTTATGTTTCATGTTTTAGGTTGTATCATGTGTGCAGGGTGGAGATGCTAACCAACTGTAAACGACGGGTGATCAAGGGTTATGCGGGGAGCTCGATGGCAGAGGATCAAGGATGCCGAGTGAAGTTGGAGATGATCTCAGGAGTGCACGAGCAGATAGAGCAAGACATGGACAGATGGATGGTCGAGATAGCATGACAGTCAAGTCAGCAAAAGGGAGGCCAGTGCAAGTGATCAAGTGGCTCAAGGGGATCGAGAACGGGAGAGACTTGCTGGCGGTCGAGTTCATGGATTGGCGTCATATGTCGGCGATCGATGAGGCTTTGTCGGTTTTTGCTGAAAACTGTCGCATCAGAAAACGTTTTTAATTCCAGTAATTATGAGTCTATTTTTTCTATTTTGTCATTTAGATTAAGTGTAATCTTTTAGTATTTTCAGAATTCTTAATTCTAAAAAAATATTAAAAGAATAGGTTCTATGATGTAATAAATTAGGAGTTTGCATTAATGGATTTTTCAGAATTTGTAATTCTAAAAATTCATTATGGCAATTAGGTAAATACCTAGAACTTTTACCCTAATGGCATTTTGGTGATTTCTTTAATGGGCTTGCCTATATAAAGGACCCAAAGGCCTAGGGTTTGGTGACTCTTTCAGCTGAACATTTTGGAGGCTACCAACCGCAATTTCTATTTTCTTCTAGCCTTTTTATTGTTCTTATTTTCGTGATTATTGTTCATCATTTCTTGATTATGGAGCACAGTTCTAGCACTGTTAGGAACTTCCAGTGCAGGTAGTGTTCATCTCTTTATGATTCACTTTTGGAGCTGAGTTTTGATCTATTTTGGTACTATTTTTAGACCTGAGTTCTACATAACTTTTGTTGTCCAAGTTTCAAGGGTTCCATTTTTGAAATTTTCAAAAGGTTTTGACCACTGCTGCATATATTTTTTCTGTCCAACAATATGCCTAAAAAGTTCTGAAAACTTCTGATTTCTGCCAAGTTGTTCTATTTTCAATCGGGATTCATATTTGAGGTGATTTTGATCTGTTTTGGTTCTATTTTTGGACCTGAGTTCTACATAACTCATGTTGTCTAAGTTACAAGGGTTCCATATTTAAAGTTTGCAAAAGGTTCTGAACACAGCTACATATAGTTTTGGCTCATCTATTTGCTATAAAAATTCTGGAAGGTGGTCACTTGCTGAAAATCTTGAAGGCTAAAAATTGAATCTAGAAACATTTTTCTCCTTTCTTTTTCTTTTCCATCTTGCCGATCATGCGCTGCCGTATGCAGTGATTCTTTTCGCCATTAACAACTGCATGTACTGCTGAGCACATGTTCCACCAAGCCCATTCTAAAATTGTTTTTTATGTGAGTCTTGTATTGATTACTCTCCAGAGAAGTTGTTGACTCAAAGTCTGACTAAAGTAATTCGACGTTTCATTGTCCGAAAAGAAACAGAAAAAGTTTCAGAGCTATTTTTAAAGTGCAATCTTTGTGTGTGCAAATTCAGTGCTGGTGATCCGTCAATCTATCATTTGACATAATATCAGATAGGAGGGTGATATCATCTGTTTTTATTGGAGTCTTTACTACATATGCTTCCACTTGTTCATTTAGAGGTGCGTTGGTGTTGATAGCAAAAAATAACATTAATGGTTAAGATTGTCAAAATATCAATTTTGGTAATTTGGGCTGAAAATGCACATGTCTCCGGGTAGGCCAAAGCCCTACAGGGCCGAAGGACCACTAGGCTACGGGCTTTGGAAGCTTCCAGCTAGCCCACAGCCTTCGACATGGAGTCCTTCGGAGGCCCACTCCGCCGAAGCTTCGGCCCAAGGAGCAGGCTTCGGCGGACCTAGCCAAAGGCCCACTTTGGGCAAGAGTTAGAGATTGAGTCCGATTTTTGACTGAGTCTTTTACGCATGACCAAATAGAATTCCACCAGATTAGGCTTAGAGATTAGAAGTCTAGCCCCTATCGCCTTGTTACTTCGCTTGTGAAGTATCCGCTAATCTGCATAACGGATTGCTACCTTCGCTCCTAGTGCAACACTTAGCAGAATTCGGTCCTCAGGCCGAATTGGTACTTCGAATCTACTCTATTGCAGGTTACCTATGTTCGGAGCTACTCCGCTGGAGGTATTCAGAGCTGAGAGATTAGTTTCAGAGGTTGCTAGAACACCCTTCGGTGAGATCTTCTCTTCGACCGCACGCCAACACGCTTCGCCAACAGACTTCATCACGACAGGATTCACCACGCTCGTACTCTGCTACGGACGAAGTCACGCTCGTCAGTTGCGCCTAAGTCATTACTCTGTATCCTGCTGTATCGGAGACTGTTCAGATCAGTCCGAACACCGAAGGTACCCTTCGGCGGGATACTTCGCACCAGACGCCGTAGGTACCCTTCGGTGACACCCTTCGCACTATACTTCGAATCAGTCGGGCTTCGCTCAGTTTGCTGATTTGTTCTATTTAATATATTTCTTTCGGCTAATTGAATTATTTCTGTGTGATCTGATTACCTGGCGACTCCACCCCCCTTACCACGGCTGAGGGAAGTCAGAATGTGATGTCGGTGTTGTGTTACACTTAGGCTTGTCCCTAAGTATCCGCACACTTTTGGATCGTCGAACTGACCCAAATGCCGGGGCACGTTTGAAGAGGCCATCATATTCACAAGAATTTATCGAGGCACCTATTCACCCCCTCTAGTCACCATTCCGATCCCAGAGAAATCCATTTATCAAGTGACAGGTTTTGGCTCTTTTCCAAGTTTTTATGGTCGCTTGTGTGCTGAAAACTTTCAAATTTTCTTGAACTTGAATTTGGTTGTCAATGCACTCATTAAGGGGGAGATTGAGAAACCAAGTTGAAATGTGCCTTGGTTTCAAGTCTGTGATGAGTGATTGACTAGTTCTCTTCTGGGCGAAGGGGTCCCTCCGAAGGGGTTCAGAGGTGTTTACCGAAGGGTTCGGTGGTTGATGGCTGCAACGGAGTATGTCTGTCGAAGCGGTCCGACAGCATAGGATGAAAAGTCTGTATCAAAGGGTTCAATACTTTGGGTAGTACACCGGAGTGTGTACCGAAGGTTGTTTACCGGAGAGGTCTTCAGGGTACTAGAAACTCTTGTTTTCTTGTCGGTGGTGTGCAGGTGGCTTCAGAGGCCATGGACGGTTCGCAGCGAGTGAACCTGGGTCAAGCGGGAGGCTTGATGCCAGGCGAGCGAGGAGCTCGGTCATGAAGGCTGCGTGGGATCGAGGTCGGTCCTCTAGTCAAGGTGCGCCAGGCGATGGTAGAAAGTGTGGAGGGTGGCTCCGGTTGAAGGAACCCCGAGGCAAAGTCCTCGGAGGTGAGGCACTTTGAAGGGTGCTCTGGAAGGAGTGACTTCGGAGTATGGTGGACAAAGTCCTCAGGATTGAGGCAAGGCCTTTCGAAGTAAGCTCCAGACGAAGGCATTCGAAGGGACACCTGACGAAGGTCTCAGAAGTCAAGGTGTATCGAAGGCATGGTCCGGATAAGGGTCCTCGTGGAGTGTGCTCGGGGCTGAGACACTACGAAGGGGTGCTTATGTATATGCTTCATGTTGAGGCCTTGGACGGAGGGACTTCGAAAGGTGGCGAAGGTACTTCGACGGTGGGGCTTCGGAGTGTGGCTGACTTGTGGTACTTCGGCCATGCATGGCTTCAGTACACGGACTGATGGAGTTTGAGGTGGGAGTAGCTGCGAAGCCATGGTGGTCCACTCCGGAGGTGGTGGTCACTACAAGAAAACTAAAAACTTATTTCGGCGTACTTAATTTTCGTTAGTTTTTTTAAACCGACGAAATAAAGATAACTTCTATCGGCCCTACCAAACCAACGAAAACAATGCTTAACTTCTGTCGGCTATAGAGGGGCCGACGAAAGAAAACCTTAACTTCCGTCGGTCCACTCCAGACCGACGAAAGATCCCGGTGCGTGCCCGCCCTAGGTTTTTACCAGCCCGCGCGGGGCGCCTTTTCCACCCCAAATCCACCTCGCGCCCTAGGTTTTCCCGAGCTGCCCACCTCCTCGCCGCCACCTCCGAGCCTCTCCATCGACCCTGATGGCTCCGTTCGCCTCTAGAGTCGCCCCACCCCTACTCTACCTCCTACCTCGTCGGCCCGTCTCCGTCGTCGCCTCCTCCTCGTTCTACAGGCCCCAACGTCGACAGGTGGGTTTACACTGGTTAGTATGTACGTCTTCCTCATCCTCTTCATCCACCTCCCGGCTCCTCATCCTTCATGCTGCTCCTCCCGATCCTCGTCCTCTCAGGGTTCCTCATCTCACCTCCGGTTTCTCTCGCAGATCTACCATGCGTTGGAGGTGTCTGCTACCAACACCCCCGCTTCTCTGTTTATGTGAGCCCAAGGCGACCTCGATTGGCCGATTCACTGCCTCTTCGCTCTGGAGATCGGGGACTCTCCTAGTAAGCACTAGCTACTTCACTTCCCCTCAAATTCCAAGCACCCGGGGCTGTGCATTATATTATTTGTAAATTTTCTATTGCTAGTATTATTAAGCAGCATCTGAACAAATTTTCTGTCGTTGGTAGTTGACAAGTTAGTGTGTTCTTAATTAATTTTATTTCTACAACTGCAACTTACTGTGTTCCTTGTATAACCCCTTTGTGTTTTAGCCTGAGTAGTTTCTGAACAAAACAACAAATGCATTATCTTGTGTGTCTCAATGTTTGTTTGGCCCTTTCTCTAGAGCATGCATATATATAACCATTTAAATTCTTTCAACATGTTTTAAGATATAGGTTTTATTGTCTCAATTCTGATGCCTGATGTCTGACATGTCTGTTGTTGGAGTTCACATATATTGCATTGTATTTTTTTCTCATGGTGTATTGTATTTTTCACATATATTGCATTGTATTTTTTGCAGGGATACAGCTGGTGGTCATGAAAGATCCAAGAGTCTGATTCCAAGCTATATTAGAGACTATTTAGTTGTTTAATATATTTTTCTTCCATTGTATTATTATTTTTCTATTTGTTAGATGTTTCTGAATGAATTTTAGTGTTAAGGACTATGTTCATATTTCTGAAGTTTGATTTTGTTTATTTGTCCAAGATTCAGGATTTAGTTGTTTCACTATGCAGAAAAATTGTACTTCATTTTTAGTAAAATATATAGTGAAAATTTTACTATCATATGCATGCCTTGAATGATTTTTTATGTGTTAAGGACTTCAATGCTGCACTTGTGTGAAAGCACAAAAAAGCAAAAAAAAATCTCTGCTGCACTCTCTAAGAGAACAGAAAAACAAAAAAATGTAACTTCCGTCAGCTTAATATAGCCGACGGAAGTTACTGTCATAAGTTGAGAATTTTTGTTGGCCACACCTAGCTGACGGAAATTAACTAACTTACGTCGGCGGCCGACTAAAGTTAGTCAATTTCCGTCGAATCGTCTTCGTCGGCTAAAAACTGACGGAAGTTATCTTCTTCCATCGGATTTAGCCTAACTTCCGTCAGCTTTGGTCGTTGGAAGTTGCCTAGATTATTGTAGTGGGTGCGAAGGCTCAAGAGCTTTGACAGATTCGGCTCAAAACCATCACTGTATTGAAAACTGTCTTCGGTGAAGCGAAGGCCTTCGGGTTTGAAGCTTGTCACCGAAGCTTCTGCACACTTCGTGTGCGAAGGGGGCTTCAGAAGATTCCACTTTGCAAAAGCTGATCGTGTCTGCTCTACAAAAGATGATGCTGTCTCTTCTACGAAGCTGACAAAAGAAGCCTCCTGTAAAAGTAGACTACCATCTGTACCCCCTTGTCTGACTGAGACAAAAATAGTGTAAACCCTAGGGGTAAAGTAGTCTATTCGCATGGCTGAGTTGTGCCTATAAATAGTGAGGCTGGCTAGGTCTAGGCCAACACTTTGAGAATCCATTTTCAGAACTCCTAGAGCTAGACGCCATTATCATGTACTCAGTTCTGTGAGTCTTTTGTGTTCCCTATTCTTGCAATAAAACTTTCATTCTATTTTCTCTATTGCTTGAACTTGTATTCCAGTTTTGCACTGCATGCATTGAAATCTCTGTGCTACACTTCGTTCTGTGATATCTAGAGTTTTTGCTTTGTTTCTTTTCTAACAAAGGGTGTTTGTGTCCTGCACGTTCAATTCTCGTGAGATCGTTTGTGTGAGTTCGCACTGTGTAAACTAGAGGCTGGTCCTCTCAGATTACTAGCGAGGCACTGTGCGAAGTTTGGCTCAAAGCCTGTATTCTTTCCTCAGTCGATGTCCTCAACGCAGTCTGCTCAGTGTCTATTTTCTGACCTCCGAAGTACGAAGCCTAGTACTAGTTGCTAGTGTGGAGTATCTGTTCGGAGCCCTCAGAGGGAAACATACTGGCGCGAGGAGTACTAGTGTGAAGCCTGCTTGAAGGCATCTCGTGTGCGGAGCCTGCACTAACTTCGTTGAGTTGTGTTTTGGGGAAGTCTCCTTGTCTTCGACTTTTTAACGTCTTTGCGAACCCTATTCTTGGAGCTTTAAAATACCTCTAAAACAGACCTCCGAAGGGTGTGTTCGAAGCCTGTTCTACAGGAGACAGTGTTTAAAACAGAAGGCAAATTTTTGCCCGAAATTTTAAAAGATCCCATTCACCCCCTCTCTGGTCGCCCTTTTCGGTCCATCAAAGAAGCTAGGCAGAAACGAAGACTACCTAATGAAGACAAACTTGACGCTCAATGACTTCAATGGCAAGAGCTCTGAGGTGAAGGGCATACTTTCTCTGGAGCTGATGGTGGGCAACAAGATGCTTCCCATAGCCTTCTTCGTCGTCGATGTGCAAGGTAACTACAGCGTATTGCTTAGGTGTGATTGGATTCATGCCAATTGCTACACTAGTGTTTGATCTAGTGGGATGGTGATGGTGTATAAGTTGTACCAGCTAATACTTCGGCCTAGGTTGCTTTGGCCGATGTGTCTATTGACGCCATCCACGATAAGGCAGAGTATCTCTCAAGTAGATACCTCTCAGACTACGTCTTTGTTAGCGTGTCTGAGGGGTGTTTTGTTCCAGTGTCTGTAAAGCCGGCTGATGTAGCTCGACTATCTCTAAACTAGTTGTCATGTCAAGTAAGAGTAATTTTAATTGGCTAAAGTCTCGTGTAGAGCAATATCGGTCTTCTAAAGACGAGATTACCAAATCCATTGAAGATTTTAGTGAAGTAGAAAAATTAGGTCAAGGTTTTACGTCGAACAACCCATTGGAACAAGTAGACATAGGACATGGTAGTTGTTGGGGGAAATACCTTACCCTAACAGAGGCCAAATGACAAGTGGGTTCCGAGGCCTCTGTAAGGCCAAAGCCCGCTGGGCTAGCGAAGCCGATAGCAGGCCTCGGCCCCGTCACCTCGGGCAAAGCCTGCTTCAAAGACCTCTGCGAAGACTACTTCAAGAATCCATGAGACCAGAAGCTGGATCTCCAAAGTCAAGTGAGGCCCCTTCCGAGGCCCCCTCTGAGGCCCTCTCTGAAGCCCTCTCTACAGTCCTCTCCAAGGCCCCTTCCGAGGACCACTGCTGCCCCTCTTCGAGAGTCCATCCAAACCGAAGCCTCCGGGCAATGCTCCGGCATAAATGTAAAATATCCCGAATCCACTACAGTGTAAAGACCAAAACCAGAGGCCTTGCCCCTGGTATTGACACTTGTACTAGTTTATACTTATCCTTTTTACCCCTACAAAGCTCTGTAGCCAGGGTCCTGCAAGTAGAGGGTAAAGTGGACTTTTCCTTTGATATTTGTCTATAAAAGTAGGGCACTACCCTTGTAAGCGGGGAGAACCCAAAGAATAACTACGAACGGGATGTAGGGCTATTATCCTCCAAGGAGGCTTGAACCAGTATAAAATCCCTCTCTCCTCATGAACCCTTCTAGATATTCACTTTCTTCTATACACCATCCACATTATAGAAACCTGTTAGTAGCTAAAACTATCTCTACAACAGTTGGCTCCGTCCGTGGGGAACCTAGTGCTAAAAGCTAGCGTCTCTACCACTACCTACATCCTGGAATACACCTACGAAGGAAGTTGTAGAATCCTACGGACTCTGCACACTCTTCGGCAAGGGGCTCCAAATACAAGTTGAGGGCCTCCAAGTCCTCTCTTCTGTTCTCCGGACCTTGTTAGGCCTCCAAAGGTACGCTTAAGATTGCTTCACCATTTAAAAACAAAAGCCTTGCTTTGCCCCTTAAAAAACGAAGCCTTGCTTCGCCCTTTAAAAACCAAACCTTGCTTCGTGAAGCTACATAGCTCCTCCAGGCCCATAGCGGTGGAGGTGAAGCTACATAGTGCCTCTGGGCCCGTAGCGATAAAAGTAGTATTCTGAGCTCACAACTCGAAGCATCATGGGACTCCAAGATTGCAACTTGAAGCGTCTGTGGATTTCGGGCCCCGGCCCGAAGCATCCCAAAAGAGCCGAAGGTGGCTCAGAGTCGAAGGTGACTCAATAATCTGGTGTGATCCGCACCATCTTTGCATAAGCACGAAGCCTAGCTTCGCATTATCAAATAAAGTCTGAAGCCTTGCTTCGATCGTCTATCCCAAAGCTCAGCTTCGCATTATCAAGTAAACTCTAAAGCCGTGCTTCGATCATCTACCTCGAAGCCCAGCTTCGTGTAAAATTATGTCTCGAAGCCCATCTCCGTGTAAAATCATTTCTCAAAGCCCTGCTTCGCATTATTAAGTAAACTTCAAGGCATCGCTTTAGAACCTCAAAGCCTTGCCTCACCTATCGTAGTTAGTATCTCAAGCTTGTCAATATTGTCTCTGAGAAACCAAGGGTTGGTTTCGGTGTTTTGTGATGAGTGATTGACAGGCTTTTTACCCTCTGTTCGAAGGGTACCTCCGAAGGGTGTTCGGAGGTGGTCTCACCGAAGGGTGTTCGGTGTTTGCTTGCTGCAACTGTTGCAGCGGAGTGTACCTGTCGGAGGGGTCCGACAGTACGCGATGACTGGGTTCGTACCGAAGGCTTCGGTACTTTGGGCGGTACACCGGAGTGTGTACCGGAGGTTGCTAACCCGGAGAGGTCTCCGGAGTACTGGATACACTTGTTTGCTTGTCGGTGGTGCGCAGGGACTTCGGAGGCGACGGACAAGGTTCGAGCCAGGTGAACCTGGGTCAAGCGGGAGGCTTGATGCCAGGGGAGCGGGGAGCTCCGTCACGGTGGCTGCAAAGGGAGTCCGGGTCGGTCCTCGGGTCGAGGCGTGCCAGGTGAAGGCAGAGAGTGCGGAGTGTGGCTCCGGCTGAAGGTACTCCGAGACAAAGTCCTCGGAGGTGAGGCACTTCGAAGGTACTCCGAATGGAGTGACTTCGGAGTTGGTGGACCAAGTCCTCTGCGGAGGCAAGGGTTCGAAGTGTGCTCCGGAGGGAGACACTCGAAGTTGGCCCGACGAAGGTCTCAGAAGTCGAGGCGCATCGAAGGCATGGTCCGGGTGAGGCTCGTCGAGGAGTGTGCTCGGGGAGAGACACTGCGACGAAGTGCTCATGGAATGCTTCATGCGGAGGCCTTGGATGAAGGAGGGACTTCGAAGGGTGGTACTCCGAAGGTGGGGCTTTGGAGGGTGAAAGGCTTCGGAGCGAAGCTAGCTCCGGAGGAAGGTAGACTTGAGGTGCTTCGGCCTGCATGGCTTCGGTACACGGACGGACGGAGTTCAAGCTGGGAGTAGCTGCGAAGCCGTGGTGGTCCACTCCGGAGGTGTTGGTGCGAAGGCCGAAGGGCTTTGACGGCTTCGGCTTAAAACCGTCACTGTATCGAAGGACATCTTCGGCGAAGTGAAGGCCAACAGGCTCCAGGCTTCTCGCCGAAGCTACCGCACCCTCCGGTGCGAAGGGAGGTTCCAGAAGTCAACACTGTAAAGGCTGACACTGACTGCTCTGCAAAAAGCTGTCACTGTCCCCTCTGCAGCTGACAGAGAAGCCTCCAGAATAAAGGTGGACTACCTTTTGTACCCCTTAGTGCTGTAGAGACAAACCAGTTGTAAACCCTAGGGGTAAAGTAGTCACTTCCTTAGGATGAAGCCGTGGGCTATAAATATGGGGGCTCGGTAGGTAACATTTAACACTTTGAGCATTTACTGTTGAGCTCCTGTACACACAGACCTCGCTGGTTTCATCGAGAGTTCAATATATTTTGTGTTCCTTGTTCAAGCGGCGAAGTCCTGTATCTTGTGCTTTTGCTTGAGCTCGCTTTGCATACCTCGCCTGTAGTAGTGCACCAAAGCCTGTTGAGGCGAAGGTTGTTTTTCTCGCGAAGTGTGTTTTTCAGTGTGCTGTCGCTCTGTGTAACACGAGGCAAGACCTCGCTGCTTACTAGCGAAGCCCTGATTGTTGCCCGTTTTGCTTCTTGTGTCGAAGCCCCTAGTGTAGTCTGTTTGTGTGCGTGTAGATCCTCGTGTACCAAGCCCAGCACCAGTTGCTGTCGCCAAGTACTTGGTCGAAGTCCTCAAAGGGCTGTCCACTCTTGCGAAGGGTGAAGTGCGAAGTCTGCTCGAAGCACCCTGTGTGCGGAGCCTGCACTGACTTAGCAGAGTAGATTTTCGAGGGTTGTAAGTGGAGCGAAGTCTTCTTGGCTTCGAACTTTTGTTCCTGCGAAGCCTGTGTTCGAAGCTGTCGAAGTACCTCCGAACCAGACCTTCGAAGGTTGTGTTCGAAGCCTGTTCCGCAGAAGACAGAACTGAATCCGAAGGCTAAGTTTTTAGCCAGAATTTTTAAAAGCTCCCATTCACCCCCCTCTGGTCGCCGTTTCCGGTCCAACAATTGGTATCAGAGCAGGTTAAGATCACCAGTTGACCTTAACCGGTTTTGTGATCTGTTGGCGACATGGATAGAGGCAGTAAAATTCCTCTGTTCGATGGGACAGATTTCGCATACTGGAAGGTGCGCATGGAGGCTTACTTGTTAAGCCAAGGAAATGCAATTTGGGAGATTGTGGACTCACAATACTCCATCCCTGAGACTCGCACTTCTCAGACTGAGAAGGATCAGTATAATGCCAATTCCAAGGCAAGAAATATACTGTTCATCGGTTTGAGCCGGAGTGAGTTCGATAGGGTGCAGCACCTTAGGACTGCTAGGGAGATTTGGACAACGCTCACTATTTTTCATGAGGGCTCTACACAGATTAAGGCCAGGCGCCAAAGCACCTACAACCAACCGTATCAGCTGTTTGTGCAGGCACCTGGTGAATCTATATATGCCATGTTTTCGCGCTTTGATGCTATAGTGAGTAACTTGCGGTCCAACGGGACGCTTGCTTACAGTGATCATGATAGGGCTATCAAGCTTCTCTATGCTCTTGACCGTAGCATATGGGAAGTGAAGATATCCAGCATTGAGGAGTCCACAGGCTATGACACTCTAACCTGTGATGAACTCTTTAGCAAGCTAAAGTCCACAGAGATTGCCAAGGCATCTCTTGCTGTGCACAGAAGCTCTTTGCCACAGCCATTGGCATTGGTTTCTAGCACTAGCCGTGGCACCACTGCAGAACCAAGCACATCAGGCACTTGTGTTCTTGCAGATGGTTTTGCTTTGTCCTCCCTGGTCTCCGTCACAAAGGAGCAGGTGGACACTCTAGCTGATGATGAGCTTGCTCTCATTGCACGGAGGTTCACCCGCTTTCATCATGAGAGACGGGATCAGAGGAGAAGTGGTTTTAGTGGTTGCTATGAATGTGGCGACACCTCTCATATTAAGGCAAATTGCCCCAAGATCAAGAAGAGAGATGAGAGTGACCGCCCCAAATACCACAAAAAGGAGAGGAAGCCCTTTGTGAAGGGCAAGCGCGGCAAGATGGCTAGGAAAGTAGCCAAGGCCGCTTCCAGAGCCTTTGTTGCTGCTCTCAGCGACATCGACACATCCTCAACTGAGGAGTCGAGCTCTGAGGAGGAGGAGTCCCCAAAGAAGGAGGACAAGAAGGACAAGAAGGGACGTGACTTCACCGGCCTTTGCTTCATGGCCGACAGCGATCACAGCGGCGATGAGCTTGACTCATCTGAGGTAAACCTATCATCTGACCAGCTACTAATTAAATTAGATGAACTGAATGAAGTAGTGCTTGGTCAGGATAGATTACTTGTGCAAGCCGCTAGAGAAAGAAAAGACCTTAGACTTAGGTTAGAATCTGTTTCTACTGAATATGCCATGCTTAAGTCTAAATTTAATGATGCTGAATGTGAATCATGTTCTGTTGTCATGAGTGAGCTTGCTCAGTTGCGTTCTGTTCATGCTCAAACTCTTTCTGAGCTTGAGACTGCACAGAAGCAGCTTTTGGAGGTGGATTCTAGACCTCATGATATTATTGATTGCATGAACTGCTCTTTATTACGCGATAGCATTAATTTACGTGATAAGCATGTTCATGATTTGGAGGCTAGATTGGAGAGGGCCGGTAGTTCCAAGGATGTGCAGCCTGTGTGTGACACATGCATTACCCTTAAGGACCAGCTAGGCACTGTTAGAGAGCGAGCTGAAAACCTCATGTCCGAAAATGAATACCTTCTTTCCGTGGTTAATAAATGCACTGAGGGGAAGGGTAGGATGGATTTGCTCTTGGCCAAGACCAAGTTGTGTGCTGACAGAGCAGGGGTAGCTCTAGGTTTGGGTTTTGAGAGGATACCTTCAGATAGTAAAACCAAAACTGTTTTTACCTCTCCCACCACCCTAGAGAAAGAGAGAGCTCTGTTGGACACCCCTTCAGCCATAAAGCCTACCCATCCACCAAAGAAAACCACTCCTCCTGCCAAGAAAAATCCTCCCAAGAAAACCACTCAGAAGAAACCCAAGGAGCCTGTGAGAGTTGCTCCTATGACCCATGAGAGTGCCCCTAGGAGAGTGTTCCATTGTTCTTATTGTCAGCGGGCGGGTCATTTGGTTGGGTTCTGTTTTCGTCGCATCAAGGATGAGCGACGCGCACAGGCGATGAGTTACCAAGACATGCATTACCCATCTTTAGGTATGCATGAGTCTGAGTTTTACTATCGTCCTGCTTTTGAGGCTCCTCGTGCTTCTCGGAGAGGTCTTGCTCCTCGAGGTCTTCACCATGTTCCATATGGTGGTAGACCTCGGGCTAGCAGATTTGTACCTCGTCAGAGTAGGAGACCTCGACATGTTGTTCTTTCACAGCATGTAGGTAGACCTCGCACTTTGCATCATTCTGATTATTATGTGCGTAGACCGTCTGCTTTTACTGTGCCTACTACTCGTGTCACTCAGTGCTGGATGCCTCGCCATTATTTTACTCACCCAGCACTGAGCGATCGAGACGTTCTCATCATGTGTAGGCGACAGGTCGAGGCTTGGAGGGCACGCGGATCATGGACTCCGGTTGTTCGCGCCACATGACCGGAGATGCAGCATGGTTCTCCAGCCTCACCACAACCAAGCAAAGGGAACATATCACCTTCGGAAACAATCGAAGGAGTAGAGTGAAAGGTAAAGGTGTGGTAAGAATTAATTCGAATTTCACTCTCAAAGATGTTGCTTTGGTTGAAAACCTGGGATACAATTTGCTGTCTGTATCTCAGTTGCTTGATGAGGGCTTCGAAGTGCGATTCCATCGCGATACTTCGCAAGTGCTCAATTCTGATGGCATTGTGGTGTGTAAGATCTTTAGAGTTGGGAGAGTTTTTGGAGCTGATTTTTCAGAGTCATCTGGTTCTTCTCATTGTCTTGTTGCACATTCGACTTTTGAGCTTTGGAAGTGGCATAGGAGACTAGGGCATATGAGCTTTGAGTTGCTCGCTCGTCTGAGCGCCCTAGGTCTGATCCGAGGATTGCCCAAGCTCAAGTTTGAGAAGAATTTAGTTTGCGCTCCTTGTCGACATGGAAAAATGATTGCCGCTTCGCATTCGCCAGTCACCACAGTGATAACTGAACAACCCGGAGAACTTCTCCATATGGACACTGTAGGTCCTTCTCGGGTTAGTTCTTTAGGCGGCAAGTGGTATGTTTTAGTTATTGTCGACGATTACTCTCGCTACTCTTGGGTCTTCTTTCTTGCCAGCAAGGATGAAGTGTTTTCACACTTTCGGAGCTTGGCTTTGAGACTTTTCACTGAACTCCCTGGTGCATTAAAATTCATTCGAAGCGATAATGGCACCGAGTTCAAAAATAGTCTCTTTGTTGACTTTTGCATGGAGCATGGCATAGAACATCAATTCTCTGCTCCGCGGGTTCCTCAACAGAACGGTGTTGTTGAGAGGAAGAACCGCACTTTGGTTGAGATGGCTAGGACGATGCTTGATGAGCATAGGACTCCTAGAAAATTCTGGGCTGAGGCCATGAACACTGCTTGCTACATCTCAAACCGAATTTTCTTGCGCTCAATTTTAAATTTGACATCTTATGAGCTGCGTTTTGGGAGACAGCCCAAGGTTACTCATCTTCGAGTTTTTGGCTGTCGCTGTTTTATCCTAAAACGTGGTAACTTGGATAAATTTGAGTCGCGATCTTCTGACGGGATCTTTTTGGGTTATACTACTCATGGTCATTCTTATCGTGTTTATAACTTGGAAACTAACACTGTCATCGAGTCATGTGATGTGACTTTTGATGAATCAACCCCCTCTGTTAGTTCTGCGTTTGAACAGGCAAAAGAACACGACATGGAACAGACCTTATTCGAAGATGAAGATCCCGGAGAATTCGAGGATGAACCCCTACTACCCTCGACGTCAACCCCCGAAGCTGACCCCGCTTCAACTACTTCGGCACGAGGTCCCGAAGCGACTACCTCAACATCGGTCATCTTGGACCACTCCAACGCACAAGTTGAGGGGGAGACTGCATCCCGCCGCGAGGCTCCCCATCATATTCAAAGGATGCACCCTCCCGAGCAGATCATTGGTGAGATTGATCAAAGGGTAACACGTTCTCATGCCCATTTCACTAATGCTGCTTTTGTTGCCTCTTTCGAGCCTTTAGATGTTAGTCATGCACTTTCTGATTCTAGTTGGATCAATGCCATGCATGAGGAACTTGAAAATTTTGAGAGAAACCAAGTCTGGACTTTAGTTGATCCTCCACCGAATGTTCATTTCATTGGAACAAAATGGATTTTCAAAAATAAACAAGGGGAGGATGGGACAATTGTTAGAAACAAGGCTAGACTTGTAGCTCAGGGCTTTTCTCAACTAGAAGGGATTGATTTTACTGAAACTTTTGCACCTGTTGCTCGCCTTGAGGCCATTAGGATTTTGCTTGCCTTTGCGACATCCCGGGGATTCAAACTCTATCAAATGGATGTCAAAAGTGCTTTTCTTAATGGCTTCATAGGTGAAGATGTTTATGTAAAACAACCCCCTGGTTTTGAAAACCCCAAGTACCCACATAAAGTCCTTAAACTTCATAAGGCTCTTTATGGACTCAAGCAGGCCCCTCGGGCTTGGTATGATAGACTTAAGTCTTTTCTGCTTGAGCGAGGGTATTTGATGGGCTCTGTTGATAAAACACTGTTTACTCTCAAGCATGGCAAAGATTTCCTCCTAGTGCAGATTTATGTGGATGATATCATCTTTGGTGGCTCTTCTCATGCTTTGGTTGCCGAGTTTGCAGATACCATGAGCAGGGAGTTTGAAATGTCAATGATGGGTGAACTCACCTTTTTCCTTGATTTGCAAATCAAGCAAAGCAAACAAGGTACTTTCGTCCACCAGACGAAGTACACCAAGGACCTGCTCAAGAAGTTCGACATGTCCGATGCGAAGCCTCTCGCCACTCCAATGGCTACATCTGTAGCATTGGACCCTGACGAAGATGGAGAAGCCGTAGATCAGAAGGAGTTCCGAAGCATGATCGGCTCCCTTCTCTACTTGACTGCCACGAGGCCGGACATACACTTCGCAGTGTGTCTGTGCGCTCATTTTCTGGGTACGTCTCTGGTTTGCTGGTCTTCCCGCAAACAGTCTAGTGTTGCACAATCGACGGCTGAGGCCGAATATGTTGCTGCAGCTAGCTGTTGCTCTCAGATTTTGTGGATGGTTTCCACTTTGCGGGATTTCGGGTTAGATTATAAAAGTGTTCCACTTTTCTGTGATAACACTAGTGCTATTTGTATTGCAAACAACCCGGTTCAGCACTCCAGAACCAAACACATTGATGTACAGTATCATTTTCTCAGAGATCACAATGAGAAGGGTGATATTGAACTTCAATATGTTGATACCCAACACCAGCTTGCCGACATTTTTACAAAACCCCTCGATGCTTCTCGATTTGCTTACTTGCGTGGGGAACTTGGTATTTGTCATCCCTTCGGCATTTTGTGAGGGGGAGCTGATTTTAATTGTCTTGCATATGCTCATTATGTGTGAAATTGCATTTACATCTTTTGCTATTATATGCCTGCTTTTAATTCAAAGAAATCATGACAGTTCAGCTCTATGTAATATGTCTGGAACATTGTTTGTGCATGATGTTTTATTTTCTAAAATCAAAACTTGCTCACTGCACAATCTTGTATCTAGCTTGTTTAGGCAGGACTGCTTTTAGCTATCTTTTATCTACTTGACTGCAAGATATTGTTCCTGGGATGCTAAAAATTTGCAACTTGAACACTTGTGTTCTTTATTCATGGATATTCATCACAATATTTAATTCATCTGAATCAAACAAAAAGATCCAGGAGGGTTTGTTTGTCGCACTACTCTATTCTAGACTGCTTACCATTGCACATTGGTCTGAACTGGGATAGTGTAGTGTATGCCAAAATCACCGCCTTAAGCTTCAGATGGCTTTCATGCCTAGGCTTGGCCTGATTGGAAAGTATAAGGTGGACAAACAAATAACCCCTGGCATTAAGACAAGAACAACAAAATTAATTAATCATCAAGTTTGCTTTCTGAGCTTCTTTTGAACAAAGACTTGTCTGTCTAGGGTAGAATTTGTTAGCTTTGCGCAGTCCTTGCCTTCACATGTCTAGCTGCTCTGATTAAGTAGGTGATGCTTTTATCTCAAAATGACAAAATCACATGCCATCATCTTGTTTCACAGAATGTTACATTGAGCTGAGCACATGATCTTTTGTATTACAATTGGCATATTTTTGTATTATATGTCTTTGCAATTCTGCTCATTTCGAAGCTTTGCATCTTTTGACTGCTCCTTGATGCTTGCATTGCCAAAGGGGGAGAGATTTGCTATGTTCTCTGCCGCAAGAAGGCATAATTTCTAAGGGGGAGAGATTTTTGCCATAAAGGGGGAGAAAAGATTTGCTTAACTCAGGGGGAGTTTTTTATCAAAGGGGAGATTTGCCAAAGGGGCTTTTACTCTTTTACAAAGGGGGAGGAAAATTCTTTTATCAAGTGACATGATTTGGCTCTTTTCTGAATTCTTATGGTCACTTGTGTGCTGAAAGTTTTTAAATTTTCTTGAACTTGGATTTGGTTGTCAATGCACTCATCAAGGGGGAGATTGAGAAACCAAGGGTTGGTTTCGGTGTTTTGTGATGAGTGATTGACAGGCTTTTTACCCTCTGTTCGAAGGGTACCTCCGAAGAGTGTTCGGAGGTGGTCTCACCGAAGGGTGTTCGGTGTTTGCTTGCTGCAGCTGTTGCAGCGGAGTGTACCTGTCGGAGGGGTCCGACAGTACGCGATGACTGGGTTCGTACCGAAGGCTTCGGTACTTTGGGCGGTACACCGGAGTGTGTACCGGAGGTTGCTAACCCAGAGAGGTCTCCGGAGTACTGGATACACTTGTTTGCTTGTCGGTGGTGCGCAGGGACTTCGGAGGCGACGGACAAGGTTCGAGCCAGGTGAACCTGGGTCAAGCGGGAGGCTTGATGCCAGGGGAGCGGGGAGCTCCGTCACGGTGGCTGCAAAGGGAGTCCGGGTCGGTCCTCGGGTCGAGGCGTGCCAGGTGAAGGCAGAGAGTGCGGAGTGTGGCTCCGGCTGAAGGTACTCCGAGACAAAGTCCTCGGAGGTGAGGCACTTCGAAGGTACTCCGAATGGAGTGACTTCGGAGTTGGTGGACCAAGTCCTCTGCGGAGGCAAGGGTTCGAAGTGTGCTCCGGAGGGAGACACTCGAAGTTGGCCCGACGAAGGTCTCAGAAGTCGAGGCGCATCGAAGGCATGGTCCGGGTGAGGCTCGTCGAGGAGTGTGCTCGGGGAGAGACACTGCGACGAAGTGCTCATGGAATGCTTCATGCGGAGGCCTTGGATGAAGGAGGGACTTCGAAGGGTGGTACTCTGAAGGTGGGGCTTTGGAGGGTGAAAGGCTTCGGAGCGAAGCTAGCTCCGGAGGAAGGTAGACTTGAGGTGCTTCGGCCTGCATGGCTTCGGTACACGGACGGACGGAGTTCAAGCTGGGAGTAGCTGCGAAGCCGTGGTGGTCCACTCCGGAGGTGTTGGTGCGAAGGCCGAAGGGCTTTGACGGCTTCGGCTTAAAACCGTCACTGTATCGAAGGACATCTTCGGCGAAGCGAAGGCCAACAGGCTCCAGGCTTCTCGCCGAAGCTACCGCACCCTCCGGTGCGAAGGGAGGTTCCAGAAGTCAACACTGTAAAGGCTGACACTGACTGCTCTGCAAAAAGCTGTCACTGTCCCCTCTGCAGCTGACAGAGAAGCCTCCAGAATAAAGGTGGACTACCTTTTGTACCCCTTAGTGCTGTAGAGACAAACCAGTTGTAAACCCTAGGGGTAAAGTAGTCACTTCCTTAGGATGAAGCCGTGGGCTATAAATATGGGGGCTCGGTAGGTAACATTTAACACTTTGAGCATTTACTGTTGAGCTCCTGTACACACAGACCTCGCTGGTTTCATCCAGAGTTCAATATATTTTGTGTTCCTTGTTCAAGCGGCGAAGCCCTGTATCTTGTGCTTTTGCTTGAGCTCGCTTTGCATACCTCGCCTGTAGTAGTGCACCGAAGCCTGTTGAGGCGAAGGTTGTTTTTCTCGCGAAGTGTGTTTTTCAGTGTGCTGTCGCTCTGTGTAACACGAGGCAAGACCTCGCTGCTTACTAGCGAAGCCCTGATTGTTGCCCGTTTTTCTTCTTGTGTCGAAGCCCCTAGTGTAGTCTGTTTGTGTGCGTGTAGATCCTCGTGTACGAAGCCCAGCACCAGTTGCTGTCGCCAAGTACTTGGTCGAAGTCCTCAAAGGGCTGTCCACTCTTGCGAAGGGTGAAGTGCGAAGTCTGCTCGAAGCACCCTGTGTGCGGAGCCTGCACTGACTTAGCAGAGTAGATTTTCGAGGGTTGTAAGTGGAGCGAAGTCTTCTTGGGTTCGAACTTTTGTTCCTGCGAAGCCTGTGTTCGAAGCTGTCGAAGTACCTCCGAACCAGACCTTCGAAGGTTGTGTTCGAAGCCTGTTCCGCAGAAGACAGAACTGAATCCGAAGGCTAAGTTTTTAGCCAGAATTTTTAAAAGCTCCCATTCACCTCCCCTCTGGTCGCCGTTTCCGGTCCAACAGTCTCTGTACTTATCCAGGTTAAAAAGAAATGAAGCGTTCGGAGCCCTAGGGCCAAATGCACCCTCTGCAATTTACACCGCATCGAGTAAATCCTCGCAATTGCACGCACCGACTGCGTCGAAGCCCCAAGCTGCTACGTTCAAGGGGGACCGATAATCATGAATTTGGAGTATGCTTACGCCTTCAAAGCATGCTTCGTTGTTCGTTTGCTCCGAGTCAAGCAATCGAAGTGCATTCAAGTTAAAGAGCAGGCGTAAGTTCGAACCCGTAAGCTGAATGCACCTCTCCGCATTCTAAGCTGCGTTGAGCCACCGCATGATTGCGTGCACCATCTATGCTAAAGTCCTTAGCCGCTACATGCAAGGGGGAGCGGTAGCCATGCATGTGGAGTTCATTTTATTTATTCATCTTTTCGAAGTACATTACTATTTGTGAGATGTAAAAACACGAAATGCACAACAAATGTGAAGTGTATTTCAATCACAAAGCATTCAACACACTCCTGTATAAGAATTGTTACATAAGCACTAGTCAAAACCTAAGTAAAAGCGGACTTGAGACCCCGAGAAAATCGAACCCCGCCTACTCCTTCTTCGGCGAGGGCCCCCTCAGCTGGTCGAACCCTTGTCAGAGTCAGACCTCCTGCAGCCAGTCCGCCCATGCCTCGAAGCCCGAAGGTCTCTTATTTCCTCTTGCAGGTTGACCCAAGTCTGAAGCGCAGGGGTTCTGCATCGAATGCGGAGAAATCCAAGACTTTATCTCCAATTTGCAAAGGCGCGCTCGAATGCTGAGCCCCTCCGTTGTCCAAAACTACGTCAAAATCGCTTAAGTCCAGTGAAGACGATGAGCTCTGAAGGGACTCAACCTTCACCGAAGCTAGTAACACTTGGGCTACCTCGAGTACGACTTTGCCCTTAGGACCCTTCTGTAATTTGAATCGAGGAGGGCCTTCAGACCTAGCTACCTCGAGCACTACCCAGTGCTGGCGAAGCGCCTCCGAATCCTCAAGCACTTCGACGTCAATATCTAGAGGATGAGCCTGGGTAGGTATAAAATACCCCCACATTTTCATTAATAAACTGAAAAGTTCGCTTTACATGCCTACCACTAAGTATTACAAAACAAAGCCTAAAGAGATCTACACCTTCGGAAGTGGAGGGTTCGATCCCTAAGGTGGGGTCTGTTGGGGAATAGGGGAGCTACGTTAGCCCGTAAATTCAAATTTTTACGCCCTAGGCCCAAGTCCCATGCGCGTGTGAGATCATAGATCAGTACCTTCTAGCACACAACGCGTTAGGTGTAGCGGAAGAAGATGTTGGAGCAGCGCATCTAGCCTCTCCTCGCTTCGTCCTTGCCATCCTTCGCCAATGTAATTGATGAAGACGACATAGTCGTTCGTATGTAGATGTTCACGAGCGTCGCTATTGGAGACCCACCTCCACGGAGTCCACACATACAGGGATGGAGTACCTCTCACGGCAGCGTGGTAGCACCACATGTGAGAGATGGAGATCCTTGACCTCAACGTTTGAGATCAAGAAGGGGAGGAGAGAACTCTTGGGTGTCTAGGTCTAATCTAGACTTATTGCTTTTCCCAATACGTCCTCTCCTTATATAGGACTGAGAGCCTCTGGGTCATGATCTTCCCGAAACCCTAAAAACCATAATAGATCCAATCTATTTTCCCACATCGGAACGTCCGATCTTGTATCGAAACTTCTGATCTTGTATCGGAACTTCTGACAAGGTATTTTAGGTCTCCTGATACAGTACGACATGCAACAAATCCAATTTATTATCGCCCACCTCGGAACTTCCGATACCATATCAGAACTTCTGATCACTACAAAAATTCCCCGATTCCTAATCGGAACTTCTGGCTCGTCGAAACTTCCGATACCATATCGGAACTTCTGAAGCAACAATTGCTCTTTGTATCGAGACCAGAAATTAACCGGAACTTCCGATACTACCTATCGGAACTTCCGATCCATTGAATTTTCTTAGGCACAACCTTCAATCTCCCACTTGCACAAGAACCAATTATTTGCATGTTTTTAATGCATCCACTTAAGTGTGTGACCCGATAGATTCATACACTAACAACTATTCACCGGAAACCATTTCTGACTCACTGATCGATAGCGGTACCTAGCAGCACATATTGACCCTCGAAAGCATACAAAATCAAATTTTCATGAACCTTTATATACTCAAGCACCAGTCCCTTTACCATGCATCGTTAGTCAAGCTCAAGGCGAGATACGTGCCATCCTTGTTGGTTAACTTGACATTTTGACTCGATCAAGTATCAGATTCAAATCATGACTAACTCTTTAGTCATAGTGGCATGACCATGCACTTTTCCAATCCAATACCTCGAAGGGCCCAGAGACGACTCTCCCGTTATTAGGAGGGGTAAATTCCTTCTTGACCACTCACATCCCAAGACATGTTTCACAACACATCTGAAAACAACCATTATTACTACCCTGTTACGGAATAGCGTTAGGAAGCATCTAAGTGTGTCACTACACATTCTGGAATCAATTGACGATCTCAGGTCCAAGGACTTTGTAGGTACACCATTTGAGATGGCAATTGTTGGCACATAATAATCTCAACTGTATCTCAAGTGGGTATGTCCAACACCACTGATTTGACATCTTTATATCTATGATCTGTGAAACAAAATCATCAATCAGTCGGATGTGCTAATCCATGTATCATCACTGTTCCACATGATGACAAGATTAGGGACCCTTTTGAACAACATCGTCATAAAGAAAAAAGTTTCACATAACAAGCCATACTCATTAATTAAATGCAAACGATATTTATTCAAGGAACAAGATAACAATTATCCTCATACATTAGCATAGACTCTACTATCATCTTCCACAAACACATGACTCACTCACGCAAGTATCTAATACCCATGGAGCTAATATGCGCCTCATGCTTGGGTTGTGGAAGAGGCTTCGTTAATAGATCTGTCATGTTCAAATCCGTGTGCACCTTGCAAATCTTCACATCACCTCTCTCAATGATATCGCAGATCAGGTGATATTGCCGAAGTATATGTTTGGATTTCTGATGTGATCTAGGCTCATTGTCTTGTGCAAAGGCACCACTATTATTGCAATAGAAGTCCACTGAACTGGACACACTAGGAACAACACCCAGCTCAGAAACAAACTTCCTGATCCAAACGGCCTCCTTCGCCGCTTCTGAAGAAGCGATATACTCAGCTTCTGTTGTAGAATCGGCCACCGTCTCTTGCTTAGAACTCTTCCAACTCACTATGCCTCCATTGAGGCAGAACACAAAACCAGATTGCGATTGAGAATCATATTTATCGATCTGAAAGCTAGCATCCATGTAACCACTTACAACGAGCTCCTCATCACCACCGTAAACCAGGAACATTTCCTCAGTCCTTCTCAAGTACTT
Source organism: Zizania palustris (assembly GCA_019279435.1). NCBI lineage: Eukaryota > Viridiplantae > Streptophyta > Magnoliopsida > Poales > Poaceae > Zizania > Zizania palustris. The sequence goes on from JAAALK010000079.1 coordinate 40,458,060, forward strand.
GAGGATACTCTTTGTTGGACCGAAAAGGACGACCAGAGGAGGGTGAATGGGAGCTTTTAAAATTTCAGGCTAAATAGCCTTCTGTTTTGAAAACAGTCTCCTGCAGAACAGGCTTCGAACACACCCTTAGGAGGTCTGATTCGAAGGTATTTCATAGCTCCTAAACCAGACTTCGCGATGAGCAAAAGTTCGTAGTCAAGAAGACTTCGCTCACACCCACAAAACCAAAAACACAACTCTGCTGGGATAGTGCAGGCTCCGCACACTAGGTGCCCTTGAGCAGGCTTCGCACTTCACCCTTCACAGGAGGTGGTTTCCCTAAGCAGACTTCGACCAGATACTCCGCACTAGCAACTATACTAGGATTCATATTTTGAATGTCTAAATGCAAAAGAGAACCTTTTTTGCTAAGGGAAGAAAGTAGGCTTCGAGCACACTCCACTCAGTGCTTCGCTAGTAACAGTGAGGGGTTACCTCAGTTTACATAGAGCGAACACACACTGACAAACACACACTTCGCACGCACTGACCTCTCACACACTTCTTAGAAGAGAACGAGTGCACAAACTTAACGTAGAAGTAAATGGTGCATAGAGGAATCAAAGCATGCAGTGTAAAACATAATACAAGTTCAAGCAGTGAATAATGAACGGAATCAAAGTTTCATTATAAGAACAGGGAACACAAAATAAAATCAAAGGACCGAATACGTGAGTGTGGAGGCTAGCACAAGAGTTCTAAAATGGCTTCTCAAAGTGTTACCGATGCCTAGCCAGTCTCCACTATTTATAGGCATTATTCATCCCTGTGAATAGACTACATTACCCCTAGGGTTTACACTATTTTTGTCTCTCTCAAACAGGGGGTACAGATGGTAGTCTACTTTATTTGGAGGCTTCTATTGTTAGCTTCGCAGAGGAGACACCATCAACTTTTGCAGAGCAGACACGATTATCCTTTACAGTCAGCCTTCGATACAGTGACGGTTTTGAGCCGAAGCCTTCAAAGCCTTGATCCTTCGCACCATCACCTCCGGAGTGGACCACCACGGCTTCGCAGCTACTCCCAGCTCAAACTCCGTCAGTCCGTGTACCGAAGCAATGCATGGCCGAAGTACCTCAAGTCAGCCATACTCCGAAGCCCCACCTTCGGAGTACCACCCTTCGAAGCCCCTCCTTTGTCCAAGGCCTCCGCATGAAGCATTCCATGAGCACTTCGTCACAGTGTCTCTCCCCGAGCACACTCTTCAACGAGCCTCACCCGGACCATGCCTTCGATGCACCTTGACTTCTGAGACCTCCATCAGGTGTCCCTTCGAGTGCCTCCATCCGGAGCACACCTCGAACACCTTGCCTCAATGCTGAGGACTTCGTCCACCATACTTCGAAGTCACTCCGTCCGGAGCACCCTTTGAAGTGCCTCGCCTTCGAGGACTTTGCCTCGGGGTACCATCAACCGGAGCCATACTCCGCACTTTCTGCCTTCGTCTGGCGCACCTTGACCTGAGGACTGACCTCGACCCCACGCAGCCTTCATGACCGAGCTCCCCGCTCGCCTGGCATCAAGCCTCCCGCTTGACCTAAGATCACTCGCTGCGAACCGTCCATTGCCTCCGAAGTCACCTACGTACCACCGATAAGCAGACAAGTGTTTCCAGTACCCCGGAGACCTCTCCGGTAAACAACCTTCGGTACACACTCCGGTGTACTGCCCAAAGTACCGAACCCTTCGGTACAACCAAGTCATCGTGTTCTGCCGGACCCCTCTGACAGACACACTCCGCTGCAACAGTCGCAGCAACCAGACCCACCAAACCCTTCAGTGAAACACCCTCCGAACCACTTCAGAGAGACCCCTTCGCCTAGAGAAGGAACCTTGTCAATCACTCATCATAGACTTGAAACCAAGGCACATTTCAACTTGGTTTCTCAATCTCCCCCTTGATGAGTGCATTGACAACCAAATTCAAGTTCAAGAAAAATTAAATATTTTCAGCACACAAGTGACCATAAAAACTCAGAAAAGAGCCAAAACATGTCACTTGATTAATGAGATTCAAATAACTTGAGTCATGAAAAGCCGTTTTGCAAAGATTCCTCTTTTTGGCAATAAAAAAATTTCTCCCCCTTTTTGTTTCAACACTTGTTCTACCCCTTAGATAAGTAAACCAGGCAGTTTTCTCCCCCTTTGGCAATGCAAGAATCAAGGAGCAAGAAACGATGCAAGGCTTCGAGATGATGAAAAGTGTGAGAGCATATGGTGCAAAAATATGCCAAATCATAGTGTCAGGTTCAGATGCTCAGTTCAAGGTAATATATTCTAAGTTCACTGTGTGATGCATGAGTTTTGCAAATTTTGGAAAATAAAAACATCACCACTTAGACTAGTCATCTAGACACGTGAAAGCAAGAATTGCAAGAGGTAAACAATTTCCACCTAGAAAAGAAAATCCAAGCGTCATGGTGCATTTAACAAGCTTGATTAGCAATTGATTCAAACTTTGCCATTCTTTTGATTTTGCCAGGGGTTATTTGCTCGTATACCTTATGCTTTCCAACCAAGTCAAGCCTAGGCCAAGAATGACCATTAGAAGCTTAAGACAGTGATTTTGGCAGACACTAAGTTATTTCAGTTCATACCAAAGTGCAATGGTAAGTAGTCTAGAATAAAGAAGTGCGACAAGCAAACCCACTTGGTTCTTTTCATTTTGAGCACATAAATCATGGATATTTGATTTTTTGTCATGTAACATTTGTTGTATGATTCCATGAGTAGCAATATTATTTGCAAGCTTCAAATTTGCATCCATAATAAAGGATTTTAGCTACTAGGCAGATAAAATATATCTAATGCAATTCTGTACCACATATGCTAAACTCAAGACTAAGCAGTGATCAAGTTTTGAATTTTGTAAATTAAAATCATGCTCATCTTGAAGTGAGATATATTAAGCAGAACTAAGACAACATGATAATGACAACCATGCGAAGGCATATCAAAGCAACAAAATGCCTCAACAAATCATCATAAGGAAGCCAATGCAACACACTTAACACATGCTCCCCCTCACAAAATGCTGTAAGGATGACAAATACCCAGTTCCCCACACAAATAAGCAAATCGGGAGGCATCAAGTGGTTTGGTAAAAATATCGGCATGCTGGTTTTGGGTATCAACATACTGAACTTCAATATCACCCTTCTCATTGTGATCTCTGAGAAAATGATATCTCACATCAATGTGTTTGGTTCTGTAATGCTGAACCGGGTTGTTTGCAATACATATAGCGCCAGTGTTATCACAAAACAGTGGAACACCCTTATAATCTAACCCAAAATCCCGCAAAGTGGAAACCATCCACAAAATCTATGAGCAACAGCTAGCTGCAGCAACATATTCGACCTCAGCTGTAGATTGCGCAACGCTAGACTATTTGCGGGAAGACCAGCAAACAAGAGAAGTACCCAAAAAATGACAAGTACTTGAGGTACTCTTCCTATCAATTGTACACCCAGCAAAATCTGCATCTGAATAGCCACGAAGACATAACGAGGAAGATGCAGAATACCAAATGCCAAACTCGAGGGTATGCTTGAGATACCTGAGAATGCGCTTTACCGCTTGGCGGTGCGAAGCACGTGGCGAAGCCTAAAAACGAGCGCACAGACACACTGTGAAGTGTATGTCCGACCTTGTAGAAGTCAAGTAGAGGAGGGAGCCGATCATGCTTCGGAACTCCTTCTAATCTACGACTTCTCCATACTTGTTAGGATCCAATTCTACAGATGTAGCCATTAGAGTGTCGAGTGGCTTCGCATCACCTATGTAGAACTTCTTGAGCAGGTCCTTGGTGTACTTCGTCTGGTGGACGAAGGTACCTTGTTTGCTTTGCTTGATTTGCAAACCAAGAAAAAAGGTGAGTTCACCCATCATGGACATTTCAAATTCACTGCTCATAATTTCTGCAAACTCAGCAAACAAAGCATGAGAAGAGCCACCAAAGATGATATCATCCACCAAACGCACTGACCTCTCACACACTTCTCCAGAAAAGAACCAATGCACAAACTTAACGCAGAAGTAAATGATGCACAGAGGAATCAAAGCATGCAGTGTAAAATAGAATACAAGTTCAAGCAGTGAATAATGAAAGGAATCAAAGTTTCATTGCAAGAACAGGGAACACAAAATGAACTCACAGGACCAAATACATGAGTGTGGCGGCTAGCACAGGAGTTCTAAAATGGCTGCTCAAATTGTTATCGATGCCTAGCTAGCCTCCACTATTTATAGGCACTATTCAGCCCTGTGAATAGACTACATTACCCCTAGGGTTTACACTGTTTTTGTCTCTCTCATACAAAGGGGTACAGATGGTAGTCTACTTTATTTGGAGGCTTCTATTGTCAACTTCGCAGAATAGACATCATCAGCTTTTGCAGAGTAGACACGATCATCCTTTACAGTTTTGGAGTCTTCTGAAGCCCCCCTTCGCACATGAGGTGTGCGGTAGCTTCGGCGAGAAGCTTGGAGCCAGACGACCTTCGCTTCACTGAAGTCGGCCTTCGATACAGTGATGGTTTTGAGCCGAAGCCGTCAAAGCCTTGAGCCTTCGCACCATCACCTCCAGAGTGGACCACCACGGCTTCGCAGCTACTCCCAGCTCGAACTCCATTAGTCCATGTACCGAAGCCATGCATGGCCGAAGTACCTCAAGTCATCCATACTCCGAAGCTCCACCTTCGGAGTACCACCCTTCAAAGTCCCTCCTTCATCCAAGGCCTCCGCATGAAGCATTCCATGAGCACTTCATCGCAGAGTCTCTCCTCGAGCACACTCTTTGACGAGCCTCACCCGTACCATGCCTTCGATGCACCTTGACTTCTGAGACCTTCGATCCGTCAGGTGTCCCTTCGAGTGACTCCATCCAGAGCACACCTCGAACACCTTGCCTCAATGCTGAGGACTTCGTCCACCATACTTTGAAGTCACTCCATCCGGAGCACCCTTTGAAGTGCCTCACCTCCAAGGACATTGCCTCGGGGTACCTTCAGCCGGAGCCACCCTCCGCACTTTCTGCCTTCGCCTAGGGAACCTTGACCCGAGTACCGACCTCGACCTCATGTAGCCTTCATGACCGAGGTCCCCACTCGCCCTGCATCAAGTCTCCCGCTTGACCTAGGTTCACTCGCTGCGAACCGTCCGTCGCCTCCGAAGTCACCTACGCACCACTGACAAGCAGACAACTGTTTTCAGTACCCCGGAGACCTCTCTAGTAAACAACCTTCGGTACACACTCCGGTGTACCGCCCAAAGTACCGAACCCTTCGATAGACACACTCCGCTGCAACAGTCGCAGCAACCAGACCCACCGAATCCTTTGGTGAAACACCCTCTGAACCCCTTTAGAGAGACCCTTTCGCCCAGAGAAGGAACCTTGTCAATCACTCATCACAGACTTGAAACCAAGGCACATTTCAACTTGGTTTCTCACTCTTTACTACAGCCCAATGACTTTCACCTAGGTTCGATTGGTACCTTCTCGTAACACTTAGAGCGTATGCCAAATCTAGGCGTTTACACAGCATGGCATACATGATGGATCCAATTGCGGAGGCATACGAGATCACACTCATCTTCTCTAGCTCATCAGGTGTCACAACACACTGAGTCTTACTAAGAGAAATACCATGTGACATTGGCAGAAAACCCTTCTTAGAATTCTACATTTTGAACCGTTTCAAAACCTTGTCAATGTACATACTTTGGCTTAATCCAATTAATCATTTTGATCTATCTCTATTGATCTTTATGCCCAAAATGTATGTTGCCTCTCCAAGATCTTTCATCGAAAACTATTTTTCAGTGGAGTCTTGACAGCATTCAACAAAGTAATGTCGTTTCCGATCAACAATATGTCATGCACATATAGAACCAGAAACACAAGTGAGCTCACACTAACCTTTTTGTAAACACAAGGCTCTTCTTCGTTCTTGATGAAGCCAAACCCTTTGACTATCTCATCAAAACGAAGATTCTAACTACGAGAAGCTTGCTTCAATCCATAAATGGACTTTAACAACTTACAAAATTTCTTAGCATTCCCCAGATCGTCAAGACCTTCAAGATGTGTCATGTACACATCCTCACTTAGGTTTCTATTTAGGAAAGCCATCTTGACATCCATTTGCCATATCTCATAATCATAAAATGTGGCAATATCTAGGATGATCCGAATAGACTTGAGCATAGCGACGGGCGAAAACATTTCATCATAATTAACACCTTGAATCTGTGTGAAACCTTTCGCCACCAATCGTGCCTTATAGATGTGAACATTTCCATCAACGTATATCTTTTTCTTGAAGATCCATTTGCACTCAATAGTTTTTACACTATCGAGTGGATCAACCAAGTTCCAAACTTGGTTAACTCGCATGGACTCTAACACAGATCTAATGGCTCCAATCCATTTCTCATAGTTTGGTCCCATCACTACTTCTGCATAGGTCTTGGGCTCATCGTTGTCCAACAACAACACGTCACAATGCCCAGTGCTCAAGAACATGTACCTCTCTGACGCATGGACTACTATCCCAGACGATGCCGAATGTGAGTCATGTCTTGTTGTCATGAATGAACTTGCTCAGCTACGTTCGACACATGCTAAAATGATTGAACAACTTGAAATTTCTCAAAAGCAGCTTTTAGAGGTGGAGTCTAGTCCTGTTGTCATCAACGAATGCATAAATTGTCCTTTACTTGTTGAAAGCATTAATTTTAGAGATAGGCATGTTGATGAACTTAAGGCTAGATTGGAGAGTGCTGAGTGTTCTAATGATGTGCAGCCAGCTTGTCCCACCTGCATCACCCTTAAGGACCAACTCAGCTTTTCTAGAGAGCAAGTCGAAAAACTAAAATGTAAAAATGATTATCTTCTCTCCATTGTTGAAAAATGCATTGAATGGAAGGGTGGGATGGATTTGCTTTTGGCTAAAACAAAAATGTGTGCTGATAGGGCAAGGTTAGCTCTAGGGTTGGGCTATGAGAGAACCACTCCAAACACTCCGAGCAAAACAGTGGTCACTCCACCCACTACCCTTGAGAAAGAAAGAGCCCAGTTAGACACCACTCAAAAAGCCGAGAATCCTACACAACTTATAAAGAAAGCCCTTCGTCCACCAAAGGAAACTCCTCAGTAAAAACCCAAAAAATTGTGAGATTTGCGCCTAAGACCTATGCTCACACACCCAAGAGAGTGTATCACTGCTCCTATTGTCATCAGGTCGGTCATTTGGTTGGGTTTTTCTTTCATCGTTTCAAGGATGAACGACGTTCTTTTGCGATGAGCTTTCAGGACATGCATTACCCATCTTTTGGTATGCATGAGTCTTCTTTTCACTCGTATTCTGATTTTGAGGCTCCCCATGGTCCCATGAGAGATTTTGCCCATCATGGTGTTCACCATGCTTCATATGGTGCTAGACTGCATATAAGAGGCTTTGATTCTCGATAGTTTAGGAGACCTCGTCATTTTCCAGGTTCGCACTTTGGAGGTAGACCACACACTTTTTATCATGACTCATACCCTGCGCATGATCAGTCTACTTCTTTACCTAGTTCTCGAGTTTTACAATGCTAGATTCCTAAATAGTTTTTCACTCACCCCAACACTGAGCATTCGAGATCTTCTAGCATGTTTTGAGGGGGAGTTGCGTAGCACTGCATGAGCTTCTATTATATGATTAATTTCTTTTACAAGTACATGATTTGTTATGCCTTTGAAGTATTGTCTTTAATACCGTTGATTACACTTGGCTTGAATACAGCTGATATCTGTCATGAGCATGGCTTTTATTTGTGAAAATTTTAAAATGATCACTGCTTAGTCTAGAAACTAACATGAATTTGTTGAGTGCTTTTGCTATCTTTTACATACCTGATAGCTAGGTCCTTTTCACTTGGATGCTAATACACAACTTGATCATTTCAAAAATATTGTGCTGAAAATTTAAAAAATGAAAATGATTGATATTCATGTTGCTTTATGCTGAAATTGAAAAGATCCAGGTGGGTTTGCTTTGTCGTACTACTTTTTCTAGACTGCTTACCATAGCACTTTGGTATGAATAGGGACATTGAAGAGTATGCCGAGACCATTTCTTTAAGCTTCTGATGGTTTCAACCTAGGCTTAGCATGGTCAGTTAACATAAGGTTGACTTGCAAATAACCCCTGGCACTACAATGAAAAATAAAAAATTAAAAGCTTGACTCAATTGCATATCAAGTTTGTTGAAGCTCCTTTTAGTGGGATATGCTTATCTGGTTAGTATTTGATTAGCTTTTGCATCTCATGCCTTGCCATGTCTAGTATGCTAGTCTGAGTAGTGATGCTTTTATTTGCTAAAATCTGAAAATGCTTGCTCATGCCTTTTGTTTAGATGGTATTCATCTGAGTGTTTCATACAGTACTGTTAGACAATAGTCAAGGCAAATGCTTGTGTGTACTGTAATTGGATTTGCTTATTTTTCAGAAGCTTGCATCTATACTCTACCCTCACACCTTTCTTTGCATCTTTTATCATCTTGATGCTTGCATTGCCAAAGGGGGGGGAGATGGTTTACATGATGCTTTTGGATGATTTGGGTGATTGCTTTGTTAAGGGGGAGTAATAGCTTTCATGATGCATTGATGCTTTTGCCAAAGATAGGGAGAATTCTTTGCATGAGTTTTTGTCCAAAGGGGGAGATCTTTTACCAAGTGACATGTTTTGGCTTTTTTGAGTTTTTATGGTCACTTGTGTGCTTAACTTGAAACTTTCATCATGTTTCTTTTTGGGTTGTCAATGCACTCATCAAGGGGGATATTGTGAAACCAAGTGAGGTCGCACTGTGGTTTTTGTCTGTATGATGAGTGATTGATAAGATTGAGCGATCTGGAGTTTAGTGAGTGATGGATGGATTGCATCGATGGGATAAACGTGTGGATATGGGGAGTGGATGCCGAGGGGATCGGTGTGCGTCGCATTTTGTGTTTTGGCTTGTCTCATGTGTGAAGGGTGAAGATGCTAACCAATTGTCAATGGCAGGTGATCAAGGGTCAAGCGGGGAGCTCGATGCTAGAGGATGAAGGATGCCAGGTGAAGTTGGAGATGATCTCAGGAGTGCATGAGGAGATAGGGCAAGACATGGATGGACGGATGGTCGAGACAACGTGACGGTCAAGTCAGTGAAAGAGAGGCCAGTGCAAGTGATCAGGCGACTCGAGGGTATCGAGAGCGGGAGAGACTTGCTAACGGTCGAGTTCGTGAATCTGCATCACATGTCGGCGATCGAGGAGGCTTTGTTGGTTTTTGCTGAAAACCATCGCATCAGAAAACGTTTTTAATTCCAGTAATTAGGAGTCTATTTTTTTTGTTTTGTCATCTAGAATAAGTGTAATCTTTTAGTATTTTTCAGAATTCTTAATTCTGAAAAAATATTAAAAGAATAGGGTCTATGATGTAATAAATTAGGAGTTTGCATTAATGGATTTTTCAGAATTTGTAATTCTGAAAATTCATTATGGAAATTAGGTAAATAGCTAGAACTTTTACCCTAATGGCATTTTGGTGATTTCTTTAATAGGCTTGCCTATATAAAGGACTCAAAGACCTAGGGTTTAGGTGACTCTTTGAGCTGAATATTTTGGGGGCTACCAACCACAATTTCTATTTTTTAGCCTTTTTGCTGTTCTTATTTTCGTGATTACTGTTCATCATCACTTCTTGATTATGGAGTACAGTTACAGCTGCCAGGAACTTCCGGCACATGTACTATTCATCTCTGTGTGAATTACTTTTGGAGCTGAGTTTTGAACTGTTTTGATGCTGTTTTTGGACCTGAGTTCTTCACGACTTTTGTTGTACAAGTTTCTAGGGTTCCATTTTTGAAGTTTGCAAAAGTTTTTGACAACTTCTACATATATTTGTATGTCCAACAAAGTGCCTAAAAAGTTCTGGAAACTTCTGATTTCTGCTGTGTTGAGTTCTGTTTTCAGTCTGGATTCAATCTTTGAGCCGATTTTTGATCTGTTTTGGTAATGTTTTTGGACTTGCGTTCTGCTTAAATTTTGTTGTACAAGTTTCAAGAGTTCCATTTTTGAAATTTTCAAAAGGTTTTGACCACTGCTGCATTCATTTTTCTGTCCAACAAAGTGCCTAAAAAGTTTTGAAAACTTCTGATTTCTGCCACGTTGTGTTCTGTTTTCAGTCTGGATTCAATCTTTGAGGTGATTTTTGATATGTTTTGGTTCTGTTTTTGGACCTGAGTTCTATATAACTCATATTGTCCAAGTTACAAGGGTTCCATATTTGAAGTTTGCAAAAGGTTCTAAACACAGCTACGTATAGTTTTTGGCTCATCTATATGCTATAAAAATTCTAGAAGGTGGTCATTTGTTGAAAATCTTGAAGGCTGAAAATTGAATCTAGAAACATTTTCCTCCTTTCTTTTTCTTTCCCAGCTTGCCGATCATGTGATGCCATATGCAGTGATTCTTTTCGCCATAAACAACTGCATGTACTACCGAGCACATGTTCCATCAAGCCCATTCTGAAATTGTTTTTTTATGTGACTCTTTTGTATTGATTACTCTCCAGAGAAGTTGTTGTTGACTCAAAGTCTAACTAAAGTAATTCGACGTTTCATTGTCCGAATAGAAACAGAAAAGTTTCAGGGCTATTTTTAAAGTGTTGTCTTTGTGTGTGCAAATTCAGTGCTGGTGATCCCTCAATCTATCATTTGACATAATATCAGATAGGAGGGTGATAGCATCTGTTTTTATCAGAGTCTTTACTACATCTGCTTCCGCTTGTTCATTTAGAGGTGCGTTGGGTGATTTTAAAATGACATCATATTCGCAAGAATTTATCGAGGCACCTAATCACCCCCTCTAGTCGCCATTCCGATCCCACAGAAATCCATTTATCAAGTGACATGTTTTGGCTCTTTTCTGAGTTTTTATGGTCGCTTGTGTGCTGAAAACTTTCAAATTTTATTGAACTTGAATTTGGTTGTCAATGCACTCATCAAGGGAGAGATTGAGAAACCAAGTTGAAATGTGCCTTGGTTTCAAGTTTGTGATGAGTGATTGACAAGTTCTCTTCTAGGCAAAGGGGTCCCTCCGAAGGGGTTCAGAGGTGTTTACCGAAGGGTTCGGTGGTTGATGGCTGCAGCGGAGTATGTCTGTCGAAGGGGTCTGACAGCATAGGATGAAAAGTCTGTATCGAAGGGTTCGATACTTTGGGCGGTACACCGAAGTGTGTACTGAAGGTTGTTTACTGGAGAGGTCTTCGGGGTACTAGAAACTCTTGTCTGCTTGTCGGTGGTGTGCAGGTGACTTTGGAGACCACAGATGGTTCACAACGAGTGAACCTGGGTCAAGCGGGAGGCTTGATGCCAAGTGAGCGGGGAGCTTAGTCACGAAGGCTGCGTGGGGTCGAGGTCAGTCCATGGGTCAAGGTGCGCCAGGCGAAGGCAAAAAGTGCGGAGGGTGGCTCCGGCTGAAGGTACCCCAAGGCAAAGTTCTCGTAGGCGAGGCACTTCAAAGGGTGCTCCGGAAGGAGTGACTTCAATGTGTTGTGGACAAAGTCCTCAGGATTGAGGCAAGGCCTTTCGAAGTAAGCTCCGAAGGGAGGCACTCAAAGGGACACCTAATGAAGGTCTCGAAAGTCAAGGTGTATCGAAGGCATGGTCCGGATAAGGGTCCTCGTGGAGTGTGCTCGGGGCTGAGACACTACGAAGGGGTTCTTATGAATATGCTTCATGCGGAGGCCTTGGACGGAGGGATTTCGAAAGGTGGTGAAGGTACTTCGAATGTATGGCTTCGGAGTGTGGCTGACTTAAGGTACTTCGGCCATGCATGGCTTTGGTACATGGACTGATGGAGTTCGAGCTGGGAGTAGCTGCGAAGCCATGGTGGACCACTTCGGAGGTGAAGGTGCGAAGGCTCAAGAGCTTTGACGGCTTCGGCTCAAAACTATCACTGTATCAAAGACTGTCTTCAGTGAAGCGAAGGACTTTGGGTTCGAAGCTTGTCACCGAAGCTTCTGCACACTTCGTGTGTGAAGGGGGCTTTAGAAGATTCTACTTTGCAAAAGTTGATCGTGCCTGCTCTGCAAAAGCCGATGATGTCTCTTCTGCGAAGCTGACAAAAGAAGCCTCCTGTAAAAGTAGACTACCATCTGTACCCCCTTGTCCAACTGAGACAAAAATAGTGTAAACCCTAGGGGTAATGTAGTCTATTCGCATGGCTGAGTTGTGCCTATAAATAGTGAGGCTGGCTAGGTCTAGGCCAACACTTTGAGAATCCATTTTCAGAACTCCCAAAGCTAGCCGCCATTATCATGTACTCAGTTCTGTGAGTCTTTCGTGTTCCCAGTTCTTGCAATAAAACTTTCATTCTGTTTTCTCTATTCCTTGAACTTGTATTCCAGTTTTGCACTGCATGCATTGAGATCTCTATGCTACACTTCGTTCTGTGATATCCAGAGTTTTTGCTTTGTTTCATTTCTAACGAAGGGTGTTTGTGTCCTGCACGTTCGATCCTTGTGAGATCGTCTATGTGAGTTTGCTTTGTGTAAACTGGAGGACCATCCTGTAACACCCCAAATTTTCAGAGAAATAAAAATACCATTTCATATATTTTTCTGGAAATAATTTATTTTGAAATACCTTTAATACCCTTATAGGCTTAAATGAACTAGAACCTTGATGGAATAACCAAACCAGAGGCTAGAAAATTTTGTATATGATCCCAAGGCAAAGAAATATTTTTCAGAATTTTTACAGATTTTTATCACCCTTCGAAGTAGCCCTAATATTTTAAACTAATTTCAGCAATTATTTTTATTCAGAAAAGAATTCATACAGTAACGGGCCCCTTTCCCCCCATTCTACCTCAATCAGCTGGCCCAGCCCACTCCCTCCCCCGCGACCCAGACTGACAGATGGGCCCCACCCGTTAGAGGCCCTCTCCCCCTCCGCGCACATGCCCAACCACCCGACCCCACCTGTCAGCCGCCACGCCCGTACGCTCGCGCCCGCTGACCGCCTTGGCCCACTTGTCGGACCCGTCGTCCACCTCGCGCCACCCCCCTAACTCCGCCGGCCACCTATCCCACCTCGGATCCACCCCCGCTGCCCCCCTCGCTTAAATTCGTCGTCGGCATTTACACCCCCGCGACGCGCCGACCGTTTCCCAACATTAATCCACACGTAATCGCCCGCTGTCGCTCGCATGCATGGAAGGCCCTCCCCGGCGTTACTCTCGGCCTCCCCCGATTGCGCCCTCCCTGCCCCCACCGATGCCTCTATTTAAACCATACGCCTCCGCCGCGCTCAACCCCTACGTCCACTCACTGCGAGAACAAACAGAATGCCCGAGACGCTCCCTTTAACACCACATCGCCGCCCTCACTCCAGCCGTTGCTCGCCGTCGCCGGAGTCCTCCTCCACCCTCAGCGACCGCACCGACGTGACCGTCGATGCCTCCCCGACCTCGGCCACCACTCCATCAACGACGAACCCCGTCAGAACGCCATCGCTGACGAGGATCCGAACGCCTTGGCCGCAACCGCTCATCGCCAGCCACACTCCGACAACCATTCATCCCACTAACGGTACCCTCGTGATCCCCGTAGTGTCCCCTTTCCATTTTAGCCCTTAGATACGGCCGCCATCGCTCGCTGTCGCTGGAGAAGACGACCGGCACGGGTAAAGTACCCATGCCGTGTCGGATTCAATCGCGGCCGTGCGATCGCGATCGGACGACACAAGTTATATCGCATGTGCGGTTTAATCCACGCCGTCAGATCTGAGTGAAGCGGTACAGTGTAATCTCGTGCGTCCGTTAGTATTTAAAACCCACAATGAATATAGGCCATCCATAGCGTATCGGTTCGGCTTTTTAATCTCGCGCGTCCACTTTTCATTTAAACCACCCGCCTCGCCCGTGGCCATCCGATCACGATCCAATGGTGGATTTGGATTTAGCGCACGCGCACAGAGTGCGGGTTCATGGTGAATCCGGTTCACCATGGACCGACGCCTATTTTTGGATTTAATTTAAATTCAGAAATAGCTTTAAACTTCAAAAATTCATATCTTGTTCATTTTAACTCTAAAATTTACCATTTCAATTCCAGAAAATTCATAATTTCATTCTCTACATGTGTGTGCAAAAAAACAGTAGGTTTATTTTGAGTATTTTATTTTTATTTAATAAAGTATTCAAATGCACTTTAGGATAAACTCAAAATTTATCCATTTCAACTTTAGAAAAATTTATCTTTTATCCTCTTCATATTGGTGTAATAGAAACAATAGGTTTATTCTGAACTTTCTATTTTAAATTAATTGGAAGTTTATAATACATTAGTTTACATTATTATTCCTTTTTAGAAAGGCCATTATTTCATTAAAGTTCATTTTAAAATGCATATAAAATAAACTCCAGAAAGTTAACCACTTTATTTTCCTTGGTTCAAACCAAATAAAACATATATGCCTATTGCGTGATTTTAGATTTGTTTAATTGAATGTTACGTTTAATTTATTTATAACGAGAAGACTACGACACCGCCGAGGAGCCAGAGTACTTCCCCGAAGTCCCTCCCTCACCCTTCGCTGAACAAGGCAAGTCACCAAACCAATCTTTTGAGCATATTGAACCCATGTTTTATTAAACTATCACTAAAACACATAGGATGTACATGCATTAGTCAAATGAAAGCCCTACGATATATTTATTTAGATCCCCCGACCTTGATGTGCAACCCAAGCCATGCTATCTAGCCTAAACTCCTTGTCACCATATTATTAGTACTACTAGCTAGTGTCCAATGTATTGGCACAATCGCTATAAGTTAAGAATGAGTCGTAGCAACTTGGTTCTACTATATGATCCCCGTTATTCTTGTCTTTGGAATTCTGTCGGTGATGGAGTTGTGGTTGTGAGTGAATGCATGGTGGGTTCTGGGTGCAAGCTAGGGCATTGGTCGGTAGCACCTGGGGCACTATAAGGATTGGTCTGCGGGATCCGTTGCAATACACTTCCGTACTAACCACAAGTCTAGTGGGTAAGTCCTAACTAAGGTATGGAGTGTTCCAAACTGAGGCCACCACTTGGAGATGGGTCAAGCAGCACCTGCGGGTGGCTTGTACCGACGTGGCGCAAAAGGGGGTGCGACATTAGCCGGGATTTGGCTTGGCGCGCCGGCGAAACTTAGAGCGGGTGGTTATCGCTTGGAGCATTTCATGCTAAGGTTTTTGCATGAGTTCCCGTGGTATGGGTCATCTCGTTACACTTTGGTGTATGGGATGAGTGTGTGCCTTGTGGGTACAGTAGTACACCTCCGATCAGAGTCTTAAATCTTTTCAAAAAGCCGAGCCCACGGTCAATGGCGGGTTGCATGACATCCCACAATTAGTTTACTTATAATGAATGTGCATGATGATTTGACATGTAAGGACCATTGTGCGAGGAGGGAAAATGTACTCCTCGAGTTAGATGGTATTATGATGTTCATGTTTATTATTCCGCATGATAAAATTTGACTACACTAAATGCAACAACTGAAAAATGTACTTTTCTGCACTATTAGTCATTGTCCTTCCTTCGTTATTACCTTGCATTACTACTTGCATTTGCAGTGGCTTGTTAATTACTTTTTGTACTCATACCCGTTGGACACACAATTCAGAGGATGCCTACTATGAAGATGGTCTGGAGTAGCGACCCAGTCAAGAAGAAAGATCCTAAAGAGGGTGTTCATCATGCAGTTTATTTTTATGGTTTATTTTAATTTTACTCTTTTGTAATAACGTGGTCTGCGTACCACGAATGACTGCTCCTATGTATGTGTCGCATGATGAACCTCTTGTATTATTGTTTTTCTTTGGAAATTCAATAATGTTCCGATTTTGGTAAATCGGGGCGTGATAAGATGGTATCAGAGCTGACTTGACTTTAGGAAGCCAAACGGACCAGCCTAGCACTTAGTTGGATAAAAACTATTTCACGAAAACCTACTTTATAACTTTGTTCCTCCTCTCACTTTTCTTCAACTTGTTGTTTTTGTAGATGTTAGTCTACCAAGTGCACAACTTCTGCCGTCACTTTGAGGGCTACATCAGGGAGCTCCGAATGATGGTCACCATCCTTGGGTTCCTCTTTGAGCCCGAGTTCCATGGCGTGTACATGGAAGAGTTCGCAGGACCCTGCGACGTCTCCCTCACGATCCATGGATCCGGCGAGCACCTGCCGTTCTTCACGGCAACACTTGGGGGCCCAACCTTCGACGTCGCGTGCCAACACATCGCCCTCCAAGCCCTCATGGAGCTGAGGATGATCTAAGATGATCGTCTTCAGAACACGTCTTTCTGGCTTGTGCCGAAGCGCACTCCCGGTGCCCACCGGAGCATCTACATCGGAGTCCACTCTGATCGTGATCTGGTCATGGCATGGCGGACGCGTCTCCTTCAGGCCATGGATGATCTCCATACCGAGGCCGTGCTTGACGCCGAGGAGCACCTCGAGGCGGTCGAGTTCCTTCGCCAGGAGACGAAGAACTTGATCCATCAAAATGGCGAGCTGCAGCATAAGATAATACAACTACAGAAGGACATAGCGGAGATGGCCCCCCTCGTCCTGAGGAGGAAGAAGCCCATCCGCGAGCACATCCCTCTCCCCAAGAGGATCCTACCACGCCCCACGGCCACCGGACCGTCCAGCTCCAGCGCTCCTTCCTCGCGTCCTGCCATCGTCTTCGACCCCATCATCGAGAATTTTCTCGAGCCCACTGTCCCTCAGGACCCTCATGGTTCCGAGAGCATGGAGACTGCCCCGGATGACGAGTAGGTGGTAGTTTTCGTTGTTTGATTTAAATAATTTTGTTATTGTGGTACCACCTGCACCGACTTGTGTTGTAGGTGGATTAAAATAAAAACATTGATGTGATGAACATTTTATACCACTTTGATATATATATATATATGAGCCCCTCTAGGCTGTTTTGGCTAAATATTCGTTTCAAAACCTTTCTCTTATGACAAAAAAATCTTGTATGTTCAGAAGATGGCCGATAATCAGAACACCGGGTCCAACAACAGAGAAGGGGCAAGCAACGGTCTGCCCGGAAGTGTTGTGCCCAACTGGGGTGCAACGGGCCAACGTCAGACTGGGCCACCATCCGCCAACCATCCCACCTTGGCGGAGATGATGGCTAACCAGAACTAGCTGATCACCACCCTCCTCACCCAGACGCAGCACCAACAGGCACAGTTGGACCGCCTGCAACAACAGAACATGGAGCCCGCCCCACGTGCACCAGCCCCCACACCCACGCCTCAACTCTCAGAGTTCTTGCGTGTGTGACTCCTGATCTTCTCCAGTACCACAAACCCCATGGAGGCAGGAGATTGGCTTCGGACCATCAGGAAGAAGTTGGACCTCCTCCCCTGCACCGACCGAGAGAGAGTGGCGTTCGCCACTCATCAGCTCCAGGGTCCCACCGTGAAATGGTGGGACAACTACCGTGAGTCCCAACCGGAGGACCACGTGGTGACATGGGCAGAGTTCACCATCGCCTTTCACACCGCCCACGTCCCCGCCGGAGTCATCGCGGTTAAACAGCAGGAGTTCCGTGACCTGCAACAAGGAAGTTGGACTGTCATGGAGTATCTCCATAAGTTCAACCGCCTGGCCCGCTACGCGCCGGAAGAGGTGCGAACCGACGCCCTCCACCGGGCTAAGTTCCTCCAGGGACTTAAAGATGAGCTGTCCATTCAGGTCGTCGGCACCGACTACGCCGACTTTCAATGGTTGGTGAATAAAGCACTCATCCAAGAGATTGAGCAAAATAAGTTGGACCTCAAGAAGAGGAAGATGATTGCGTTCAAGCATCATCAGGCGAACTCCTAGAGGCCCCGCTTCATACCTCTACCACCGGCACCCGCCCACCATCCTCGACCCGTCTACAGGCCGCCTCACGCCGCCAGTGGATCCAATGCCAGACATCCCCGCCCCGCTCCACCAGCTCCGGTAGCTCAGCCGCCGCCCACCACCAAGGCCCCGATCATGAGGGACCATCAGGGAAAGCCGGTTGTCTTCTTCAACTTCCGGAAGGAAGGGCACTACTCGCACCAGTGTCCTCACCCCATGTAGCCACAAGGCGCTGCACCCAACCAGGTGGTTCACGCCCGCGTCAACCACATCAGCGTGGAGGAAGCTCAGTAATCTCCTAAAGTCGTACTCGGTATGTTCACCGTAAATTTCATACCTGCTATAGTATTGTTTGACTCTAGGGCAACACACTCCTTCATATCGGAGGACTTTGTGAAAACCAATGACTTGGAAGTTCTCCCTCTACACGCCCCTATGATGATTGCCACCCCGGCAAGAAGACCTTAGCTAACCTATTCAGCCCTAAGGTAAGGATAGAGATTCAAGGATTATTATTCTGGGTCGAGCCAGTCCTCATCGAGTGCACCTGACTCGACCTCATCCTAGGGATGGATTGGTTGATGAAGCACAAAGGAGTGATCGACTACGCCAGAAAGTCTGTAACTGTGACCAACCCCAAGGGCGAAGCCATCACTTTTCGGATGACCAGCCGCGAACCTCGCGAGGTGTCCCTTCACTGGCTAGCCCTAGAGGAAGTTCCCGTAGTCAAGGAATACATGGACGTCTTCCCAGAGGACCTGCCAGGAATGCCTCCCAAGCGGGACATCGAATTCAGAATCGAGCTTGTCCCCGGGACCACTCCAATCTCCAAGCGCCCATACCGGATGGCCGCCAATGAACTAGCCGAAGTCAAGAGAAATATCGAAGACCTAGAGCAAAAAGGATATATCCGACCGAGTACCTCACCCTGGGGTGCACCAGTTATCTTCGCCATGAAGAAGGACAATATCAAAAGGATGTGCGTTGACTATAGAGCCCTAAACGACGTAACCATAAAGAACAAGTACCCACTGCCTCAGATCGACGACCTGTTCGATCAGTTGAAAGGATCCTCGGTGTTCTCCAAGATTGACCTCAGGTCAGGGTATCACCAATTGAGGATTAGAGAAGAAGACATCCCTAAGACCGCCTTCTCCTCCCGCTACGGACTCTACGAGTATACTATGATGTCATTCGGACTCACAAATGCCCCGGCCTTTTTCATGAACATGATGAACAATGTATTCATGGAGTTCTTGGATAAGTTCATCGTGGTATTCATAGACGATATCCTCGTTTACTCTAAGACCAAGGAAGAACATGAAACCCACCTCCATCTGACCCTCGGAAAGCTAAAGGAACAGCAGTTGTATGTCAAATACAGCAAGTGCGAGTTTTGGTCGTCTAAGGTGAAGTTCCTCAGTCATGTCATATCTGCCGGAGGGATAGTAGTAGACCCAACCACCGTAGAAGCAGTGACCAATTGGCTACAACCCATGAACGTGACCGAGATCCGGAGTTTTCTTGGATTGGCCAGATACTACCGTCGGTTCATCGAGAAATTCTCGAAGATACCAAGCCCATGACCAAGTTATTGCAGAAGGAAGTAAAGTTTGAATGGACTCCAGATTGTGAAGAATGCTTCCAGACCCTTAAGAAGAAGCTCGTGTCAGCACCAATTCTGACTCTGCCAGACATCCGGAAGGACTTCCACGTCTACTGTGATGCCTCTCGCCAAGGGTTAGGATGTGTCTTGATGCAAGATGGGAAGGTGATATCTTACACCTCTCGCTAGCTGAGGCCACATGAGCTAAATTACCCGACCCACGATCTGGAATTGGCAGCCGTGGTTCATGCCTTGAAGATATGGAGACATTACCTTGTGGGGAATCGATGTGAGGTCTTCACCGACCACAAGAGCCTCAAGTACATATTCACCCAACCAGACCTGAACCTCAGGCGGAGAAGGTGGTTGGAGCTGATCAAAGATTATGACATGGGCATCCATTATCATCCAGGCAAGGCAAATGTGGTGGCAGATGCCTTAAGTAGAAAAGGGTACTGCAATGCCATCATGGTGCAAGACCAGGCCCCATTGTTGTATAAGGAGATGGAAAGGCTGAATCTAGGGATCACCACCAGAGCGTATCTCGCCACCCTAGACACCAGACCTGTCTTAATGGACCAGATCCAGGAGACACAAAAGGAAGACCCGGACATCTTGGAGATCCAACAGAACATGAGAAAAGGTAAAGCCCCCAGATTCTCTGAGGACGAGCATGGTACCGTCTGGTTCGGAAACCGGATATGCGTGCCCGACAAGCCATAGTTAAAGGCCCTCATCCTTCAAGAGGCCCATGAAACTCTATACTCCATACATCCCGGGAGCACAAAGATGTACCAAGACCTAAAAGAAAAATATTGGTGGGTCAGTATGAAGAGGGAAATAGCTGAGTATTTGGCCAAGTGCGACACATGCCGATGAGTCAAGGCAGAGCACCAGAGACCTGCTGGACTGTTACAACCCCTCAAGGTCCCGGAATGGAAGTGGGAAGAGATAGGAATGGACTTCATCACGGGACTGCCCAGGACCCAAGCCGGTCATGATTCTATCTGGGTGATCATCGACCGACTCACCAAAGTGGCCCACTTCATCCCCGTCAAGACAACTTACAACGTCGCAAAGTTGGCTGAGTTGTATATGACCTAGATTGTGTGCCTGCACGGAGTTCCAAAGAAGATTGTATCTGACCGAGGGAGTCAGTTTACCTCCAAATTTTGGAAGAACCTTCAAGAAGAGCTCGGCACCCGGCTGAACTTTAGCACCACCTATCATCCACAGACCGATGGTCAAACCAAAAGGGTCAACCAGGTATTGGAGGATATGCTTAGAGCTTGCGCTCTAGACTTTGGCGGATTGTGGGACAAGAACTTGCCTTATGCAAAGTTCTCCTACAACAACAGCTACCACGTTAGCCTGCAAATGTCCCCGTTTGAAGCACTTTATGGGCGTAAGTGCAGAACACTGTTACTCTGGGATCAGATCGGAGAATCGCAACTATTTGGGACAGATATATTGTGAGAAGCCGAAGAGAAAGTCAACATCATTAGGGATAGATTGAAGATAGTCCAGTCCTAACAAAAGAGCTACGCCGATAACCGACGGAGAGACCTAACCTTTGAGAAGGGCGACTATGTATTTCTCCGAGTCACTCCCCTCCATGGCACTCAAAGATTTAACATGAGAGGCAAGCTAGCACCCCACTATGTCGGACCCTTTCAGATCCTCCGACGGCAAGGAGAAGTGGCATATCAGCTAGAATTGCCTCCATCCTTGGCAGGAGTCCATGATGTGTTCCACGTCTCTCAGCTGAAGAAGTGTCTCCGTGTGCCCACCGAATAGGCTGACCTCCAAGAGCTCAATGTCCAAGAGGACTTGACCTACATTGAGAAACCCGTCAATATTCTAGAAACTAAGGAAAGAGTAACCAGGAGCCGTGTGGTTCGCTTCTGCAAGGTTTAGTGGGACAACCACCCCATTGAAGAAGCCACATGGGAAAAAGAAGAGGAGTTGAAAGCCCAATACGTCGAGCTATTCGAGTAGCTTTCCAATCTCGAGGACGAGATTCTTTGTAAGGTGGATAGGTTTGTAACACCCCAAATTTTTAGAGAAATAAAAATACCATTTAATATATTTTTTTGGAAATAATTTATTTTGAAATACCTTTAATAACCTTATAGGCTTAAATGAACTAGAACCTTGATGGAATAACCAAACGACAGGCTAGAAAATTTTGTATATGATCCCAAGGCTAAGAAATATTTTTGAGAATTTTTACAGATTTTTATCACCATTGGAAGTAGCCCTAATATTTTAAACTAATTTCAGCAATTATTTTTATTCAGAAAAGAATTCAAACAGTAAGGGGCCCCTTTCCCCCATTCTCCCTCAATTGGCTGACCTAGCCTACTCCCTCCCCCGCGCCCCGGACTGTCAGAAGAGCCCCACCCGTCAGAGGCCCTCTCCCCCTCCACGTGTGCGCCCGACCACCCAACCCCACTCGTCCGCCGCCACACCCGTACGCTCGCGCCCGCTGACCGCCTTGGCCCACCTATCGGACCCATCGTCCACCTCGCGCCACCTCCCTAACTCCGTCGGCCACCGATCCTACCTAGGATCTGCCCCCACCCGCCCTCTCGCTTAAACTCGTCGCCGGCATTTACACCCCCGTGACGCGCCGACCGTTTCCCCCCATTTATCCACGCGTAATCGCCCACTGTCGCAGGCATGCATGGAAGGCCCTCGCTGGCGTTACTCTTGGCCTCCCCTGATTGTGCCCGCCCTGCCCAAGTCGATGCCTCTATTTAAACCCTACGCCTCCACCGCACTAAACCCCTACGTCCACTCACTGCGAGAACAAATAGAACGCCCGAGACGCTCCCTTTAACGCCACACCACCGCCCTCGCTCCAGCCGTCGCTCGCCGTCACCAGAGTCCTCCTCCACCCTTGGCGACCGCACCAACATGACCGTCGATGCCTCCCCGACCTCGGCCACCGCTCCATCGACGATGAACCCTGTCGGAACGCCATCGCCGATGAGGACTCGAACACCTTCGCTGCCCCCGCTCGTCGCCAGCCATGCTCCGATGACCATTCATCACGCTAACGGTACCCTCGTGATCCCCATAGTGTCCCCTTTTTGTTTTAGCCCTTATATCCGGCTGCCATCGCTCACCGTCGCCGGAGAAGACGACCGGCACGGGTAAAGTACCCGTGCCGTGTCGGATTCAATC
Organism: Zizania palustris; assembly: GCA_019279435.1. Taxonomy (NCBI): domain Eukaryota; kingdom Viridiplantae; phylum Streptophyta; class Magnoliopsida; order Poales; family Poaceae; genus Zizania; species Zizania palustris. The sequence goes on from JAAALK010000079.1 coordinate 40,480,839, forward strand.
GCGGCCGTGCGATCGCGATCGGATTACACAAGTTATATCACATGTGTGGTTTAATCCACGCCGTCAGATCTGAGCGAAGCGGTATGGTGTTGTCTCGTGCGTCCGTTAGTATTTAAAACCCGTGATGAATTTGGGCCATCCATAGCGTACCGGTTTGGCCTTTTAATCTCACGCGTCCATTTTCATTTAAACCACCCGCCTCGCCCGTGGCCATCCGATCACCAAACCAATCTTTTGAGCATATTGAACCCATGTTTTATTAAACTATCGCGAAAACACATAGGATGTACATGCATTAGTCAAATGAAAGCCCTACGATATATTTATTTAGATCCCCTAACCTTGATGTGCAACCCAAGCCATGCTATCTAGCCTAAACTCCTTGTCACCATATTATTAGTACTACTAGGTAGTGTCCAATGTATTGGCACAATCGCTATAAGTTAAGAATGAGTCGTAGCAACTTGTTCTACTATATGATCCACGTTATTCTCGTCTTTGGAATTCTGTCGGTGATGGAGTTGTGGTTGTGAGTGAATGCATGGTGGGTTCTGGGTGCAAGCTAGGGCATTGGTCGGTAGCACCTAGGGCACTATAAGGACCGGTCTGTGGGATCCGTTGCAATACACTTCCGTACTAACCACAAGTCTAGAGGGTATGTCCTAACTAAGGTATGGAGTGTTCCAAACCGAGGCCACCACTTGGAGATGGGTCAAGCAGCACCTGTGGGTGGCTTGTACCGACGTGGCGCAAAAGGGGGTGCGACGTTAGCCGGGATGCGGCCCGGCGCGCCGGCGAAACCTAGTGCGGGTGGTTATCGCTTGGAGCATTTCATGCTTGGAGGCACCTCCTGTGCGGAGCCTGCACTAACTTCACTAAGTTCTGTTTTGGGGAAGTCTCCTTGTCTTCGACTTTTTAACCTCTTTGCGAATCCTATTCTCGGAGCTGTAAAATACCTTCGAAACATACCTCCGAAGGGTGTGTTCGAAGCCAGTTCCGAAGGAGATAGTGTTTAAAACAGAAGGCAATTTTTTGCCCGAAATTTTAAAAGCTCCCATTCAACCCCTCCCTCTTGTTGCCCTTTTCAGTCCATCAAAGAAGCTCGGCAGAAATGAAGACTACCTAATGAAGACAAACTTGACGCTCAATGGCTTCACCGGCGAGAGCTCTGAGGCGAAGGGCGTACTTTTTCCGGAGCTGACGGTGGGCAACAAGATGCTTCCCACATCCTTCTTCATCGTCGACGTGCAAGGTAACTACATCGTATTGCTTAGGCATGATTGGATTCATGCAAATTGATGCATTCCATCTACCCTAAACTAGTGTTTGATCTAGTGGGACGGCGACGGTGTATAAGTTGTACCAGATGACACTTCAGCCTAGGTTGCTTTGGCCAATGTGTCTATTAACGCCATCCATGATAAGGCAGAGTGTTTGTCAAGTAGATACCTCTCAGACTACGTCTTTGTTAGCGTGTCTGAGGGGCGTTTTGTTCTAGTGTCTGTAAAGCCGGTTGTTGTAGCTCGACTGTCTCTAAACTAGTTGTCATGTCAAGTAAGAGTAATCTTAATTGGCTAAAGTCTCGTGTATTACCGAATCAATTGAAGATTTTAGCGAAGTAGAAAAATTTGGTCAAGGTTTTGCGTCGGCTGGCCCATTGGAACAAGTAGACATAGGACATGGTAGTTGTTGGGGGAAATACGTTACCCTAACAGGGGCAAAATGACAAGTCGGTTCTGAGGCCTCTGTAAGGTCGAAGCCCGCTGGGCTAGCGAAGCCGATAGCAGGCCTCAACCCCATCGCCTCTGGCAAAGCCTACTTCAAAGACCTCTGTGAAGACTAATTCAACAAGCCACAAGACCAGAAGTTGGATCTCCGAACTCAAGTGAGGCCCCTTCCGAGGAACCCTCTGAGGCCTTCTCCGATGCCCTCTCCAGAGTCCTCTCCAAGGCCCCTTCCGAGGACCACTACGGCCTCCTCTTCGAGAGTCCATCCAAACCGAAGCCTCCAGGCAATACTCCGGCATAAATGTAAAATATCCCGAATCCACTGCAGTGTAAAGACCAAAACCTGGGGCCTTGCCCCTGGTATTGGCACTTGTACTAGTTTATACTTATCCTTTTCACCCCTACAAAGCTCTGTAGCCAGGGTCCTGTAAGTAGAGGGTAAATTGGACTTTTCCTTTGATATTTGCCTATAAAAGTAGGGCACTACCCTTGTAAGCGGAGAGAACCCAAAGAATAACTATGAACAGGATGTAGGGCTATTATCCTCCAAGAAGGCCTGAACTAGTATAAAATCCCTCTCTCCTCATGAACTCTTCTAGATATTCAATAGCTTATATACACCATCCACATTATAGAAACCTGTTATTAGCTAAAACAATCTATACAACAGTTGGCTCCATCCGTGGGGAACCTAGTACTAAAATCTAGCGTATCTACCACTACCTACATCCTAGAGTACACCTACGAAGGAAGTTGTAGAATCCTACGGACTCTGCACACTCTTCGGCAAGGGGCTCCGAATACAAGTTGAGGTCCTCCAAGTCCTCTCTTCTGATCTCGAAAGCCCAAGGGGGTACGAGGCAAACTTCCTGTTCCACCTCAAGGCCTATGGTCTTCAG